>CM043119.1:34467432-35682432 GCA_023701765.1 Hylyphantes graminicola | reverse complement strand
TTTTGTTATTTGGAGAACATTAATGCATCAATAGAGGAACTAAGGCAATGGCAAAAAATCTAGTTATTATTATAGTATGGGTGACTTCATCATAGTTAAATAAGACACATATTTCTTCCTAATGTTGCCAAAAAAGACTGGTTCCATTACTCCATCGTATTTTAATGAAATTCCAGTGAACTCCAAATTTCAATCATTTTTACCAATAGTTCTTCACAACTATTTTGAGTTAGAACTATTTTAAGTATCTTGTATATATGATACAATTTAGCACATTTTAATTTATGCAAACTCAATTTGGTAGTACAGAATGTAGAAATAGTTACTATTTTCTCTTTCCATATTCCACTAATATAACTCTAAATCAATGTTTCAAAATACATCTTTTAATATACACCTTTCAAATAAACTCAATATACATTGTACAAGTATACTCTTACTCAATTATACTTCGTCTCAATATTATCAAGGTAAATTGCCCCAGTATACTCAATGAACATTATCCACACACAATACTCAAAGTACATCATAGAAATATACTCAATGTACATATTACCAATATACTCTATATACATTGTCCAAATGTATTCAATATCCTTCAACCGAGTTTACTAAATCTACATAGTCCCATTATACTAATACAATCCAGGGTAGCCCAAAAGTAGCCTAACAGTTAATGTTGTACCATTGGTAAGAACTTTGGGTTATTTAGAACAGGTATTTAACAGGCATGCTTAGTTTTGTTGGTTGGCTAAAATAAAGTCGTACTACAGCGTATCCTTCGTTGACTTCGATTGGTTTAGTTTCGAGATATTTTAGGTTTATTAGACCTTGCCGACTAGGCTATGCACCAGGTAGGAATGCATCAAAGGTAGACAATTTGAGCACCTTCGGGATTAAGAATGCAAATATCTGTATGTAAATGAAGCTGTCACTTTCTACGGTTCTTAATTATACGATGCCTGTCGCGCCAACAACTCTCCTGTAGCTCTTGTACTACGATAATTCAACCCAACTAATCTTAACCTGTACTAAATTAACTGTTTCTGTATAAATAACTGTACACCTAAATAACTGTTGGGCTACTTTTGGGCCACCCTTTATTCAAACTCAATCCATCGGGATGTGGGGAGCCTTGTGGTCAGAGTATCGATCTACGGATCGAAAGGTCCCGCGATCGAGACCTGGTCGCTGAAGACCCACTGAGTATTGGCGGAGTACGTGCTCGTTAAATCTGTTGGGTCCGAAAGTCCTGTGGGCGGTCATTGCGCAGTTTCCCATGGGTATAGGTTCCTGGAGACTGTGTGTTGTGTCTGTCTTACTTGACTAAGGTTTAAAAGCGGGTCTCTGACCAAGCACACAAGCCTGAAAATATATGTATATCAACCAACCAACTCAATCCATCCTAACCAACACTTACACTTTTGTCAATTGCCGCCCGCCCGTCGAATTTCAAATTCAGCAAAAAGCAGCCGTCGGTCTCTCTGGCAAGAAGAAAAGGTTATCATCGATTGTCACCGTGTGTGACCTTATCTCGAAGCACTAAATTACACAAAGAGTATCAAGATCTGCTCGTAATTCATAAGAGAGATGTCTGCTGTTGTCCCAGGGGAAATATGTCCGCTGGAAAACTATAAATACCGGGGTTGTTGTACGTGCAGGGAATGGGACATGGACCACATTGTTTGTTCCATTGCTGAAGATAAGAGACCATAAACTTCCTGCCACTCGATCTTGTTTTCCAATGTCTATAGTATTGGTATAATGTAGTGAGGTGATGCAACATTTTTATTTATGTGCTTCTGGGGAGCCCAGTCGGGCACTCGCTTAGCATGCGGAAGGTTCCAGGTTCGGGTCCGGGCATCGCCAAAAAATAGCTGCCGACCTATAAACGGCCCGCGCAGCCAAAAATGTCTGACGAATAATACCCCGTGTGAGGGAGTGCACGTTAAATATCCTCTAAAGTCCTAACGCTGCGTACGATATCGCCCTTAACGGTTGCGTTGGGTGCCTATTCAGGTGTTGGCTCGTTACCTGACTGTGGTTCTAAAATACGACGCCCGTCGCCAATAGCCCTCGTGTAGCTCTAGTGCGACGATAATTCAAACCTAACCTATTTATGTGCTTCAAGTGGTTATATGATATCAAATTACGATTTGTTACAGCATTTAATACTATTTTTAGTAGATGTTTAAATAATTTTAATGCGACCATAGTGTCAACAGTAACAATGGGCTTTTCTCTAATTTTTTTAAATGCTGATAATTTTATACTTTAAATATTACCATCTTTATTTAACGACATTCATAACGAAGGAGATTCAATATGTAACAAAAAAGTAAGAAGTACAAAGTAAAAAGAACAGTTAAAATAGTAAAAAAAAGTTGCTTATTAAAAAGAACCGTTTTATCCCCGGTTGAGTCATACAGAAATTTCCTAACAGTGATTTTAAATGCAAAAGTTTGCGATTCATAATAATTCCTCTAGGAAATTCAAGATGGCAGGTTATGAAACAATCAAATGATCACTTCTTGACTTACCATTGAACATTAACTGATGAAAACTTGTCAATATTAAAATATTAAAAGTAATATGCATAACTTAAAAGGAAATTTTCAATAACATTTACTGATGAAAACTTGTCAATATTAAAATATTGAAAGCAATATGCATAACTTAAAAGCAATTTTTGAATGAAGTCCGGATCTAAGTATACCTAAGAATTAGAATATTTTCAAGCATGTGCGCGTGCATGGACCAGAAAGATTTTCTATAACGCTACATTGAATAATTAATATCTTTATTGACGTCGATTGACGTATTCAGGACACAGTTTTCAACGATTACAACATTGTTTTCTTAAATTCAGCTGTCATCGCTTTTTATTGATATGCATATCACGTATCCTTATTCAAATCAGTTTATATTCGGAATGTAAAAAAAAAGTAATAATGTAAGAACGTTTAATTTTAAATACTATGAAACTTTTCTTAAATTACATTCAGATTTTACAGATTCTTTTAATGTAATACTTTGTTGAACTTGTGAAAAAAAGGGATTAAAAGTTGCACTGTTAAATTTTTTTGCGGGTTTCTGCATATCAATGGTCCGCAACGGTTGTGTGGTGAAATGTTGCAACATATTTTTGGTATTGGTAGAACAATTTTTTAAATTTTGGAAACAAGGCATGAGAAACGGTTCAACCAATATAGGAGTACCGAAAATATGGTAACACAATTCACCACACTCGTTGTAGATACTAGGAACCATATTTTTTTTATGAAACTAAGCACCAAATTTTTAACGGTACTTTCATTCCTAAGATTACTTCATTTCATGTTATTCACGATTAATTTTTTTTACAAGTAGTTCTTTAAAAATCAGTTATTGTGTGTAGAAAGGAAAATGGAGGAATTGTCACGACATTTTCTTAAGGTAGGCGAATACCCAAAATTTCCCAAAATTCTAAAAAAAATTCTATTGCTTTAATCTTTTCCAAATTTGGCATAGTGATTTCAAATATAATGAAAAATACTATTTAGGCTTTTGTTTTTATTTAAACATAATTTATTTATTTTAAACGGTGTTTTTCTACTAAAAAAAGAGGTTTACGCCAACAAGTCTACCACATTGAATTTTCATCCTATGAACATTTATTATGTGTTAAATTCTTCGTTTTGAACTGATACATACAATGACCCTCTAGAGTTACATACAAATTACAAGAAAAAAGTTATTAAGAAAAATGTTATAAATTAACACGAAAAAAGGATTTTTTTCGATTAACTTACACTTGGACATTTAAAAAAAAAAACTTGTATACTTACACCAGATGTTAGAGGTTCATGGCACAGATATTGAAATAGCATCTGTGAAAAATTTCAGGTAAATTAATGTAAAACTTTTTATGCTAGAAGTGTTGGCCGTAAACCCTTTTTTAAGTTGAAAAACATCGCTTAAAATAAATCAATTTAAATAAAAAAAATTGCCCAAAAAGCATTGTTCATTATATTTGAAATCACTATGCCAAATTTGGAAAAGATTAAGGTAATAGTAAAAATTTTAGAATTTTGGGTATTCGCCTTAATCATGTCATGGCCCAGCGTAAAATAAGGGTTGAGGTAAGGGGAATCTTAACACACAAAATTTCTGTTTTCAGTTTGATTAGGAAGTTCATAAGGACATCTTTGGTTGCATCACTCTATTGAAATAACACATTTACGCAAAACGCTTTTAACCATACACGCCTTTAATAAGTTTACTCAGATATTCAGCTGTAAATGTCTACTAAATGGTTTCTACTTAAATATGCTTTATCACCTTTGTTTCCTTTCGCATCAGAAGTCCATCTCTTTAAATTCACAAACCTTGCTTATTGCCGCTTTCCCACCGCGTGGTATTGTTTAACGCGAGGTCACTCAGTAGGTTTTAATAATAATGCGGCCCAACCTTCGAATATTTATCGCGTAGCCTCCTTGCTAAAAGTATTGTTGAAGTGAGCCGACATGTGGTCATTCGGAACTGGGTCACTTTTTCATGTACCATTAGGCCCAGGTGATTGTTAGAGAGCCCCGCGCCCACATGTTAAAGGGTAAATGAATTTGTCAGGTAAAGACAATGCAAGTGAAATGGGTGAACTTGTGCTTCTTTTCCACCTGCTGCTTGACAAGAACAGAAGGCTAATTCCATTTAACATGGAGAATTTTGTTGTGTAAGTCACAAGTTTAAAAAAATATCAATTTTTAAAAAAAAATCATATTAAATAAAACTGATTTTCTTATTTAGTTGTAGGAAGTGTATTAGAATGTAGATCACCAATTCTGTTATTTTTTTCCATTTAATGTTAAATACTATATACATAATCACTTTTTATCACATGTGACTTACATTACAGAAATGTAAATTTTAAATGGAATTATCCAGAAATTACATTTATTATACATTGTGTTAACAGAATGTAAACTAACACTATATATCAGAGTTTTTTGTTGTGTATACAATACAATTTTTAAAATTGACAACCGACAAGATTTTTTTCTGACCATGTCCTCTAGTTTGGCTAAAAATTTCAAACCTAAACCCTTCCCATAAAGATTTTGAGTATTATGGTCTTCATTTGTGTTATATTTTTCATTAAAATAAACTTAAGCAGAAAGCTCAGATCGCATCTTAAAGCAGATGACTTCGTAAATTTTCTTGTCAATCGTTGTTAATAAGTTATTATTTAATTTGTTCATGTATAAATATGTAACTATCATACGTCAAGATATGTATAAAAATTCGTGAACAGTACTCATCACGTTCGTTGAATATTCCTTTTTTATATTTACATTCATTATTAATTAAAAGTTATATTTTTCCATCATTACATTTTATAAAAGTTTTTTAATGAAAGGCGTAGAATATTATTAAAGAAAAATTGTTGCAATAAGTGTTTACCTAAATATTTTACAATATATTTTTATGCAAAGCGTTTCAAAATTATAAACCAAGAGATTAATGGATCAGATAAAAAAATTAAATCTCGTTAAACAGAAGTCAACCTAATATTTAGAGAAATATATCAAATATAACAGAAAAAAAAGTAGCCGTTCTTACGTAAACCGTTTTTTAAAAATAACTTCGATATTCCATCACTGTAATTTAAGTGAATGTTTTCTCACCTATTTGTCAGGTAGGATTGGTTCATTGTGGCTAGTTAAAACTACAGCAAAAAATTTCCTGGTAGAAGTTAAGTAATAAGCGTATAACATTAAATGTTCAGTTCCGGTTGTTGTAATTGATTTCATTTGTGTCGAGAAGAGTATTTAAGTGAAAAAGTGTGGGCGTTACGCTCTAAACGTTTTGTGATTGGCGTAAAGTAGAAATTATTTCGTTTCATTAATATTTTCAGGGTTTTGTCAAGGTTGAAAATTAATGATAGAAAATATTAAGTGACCTTTTACAAAGAGATGTTATTAATAACATTACTTTGTTTAGGTATGGGATTATACTTCTACAATTAAGTTTTACTTTACTTACATTTTAATTACTCTTTTACTTTTAATAAAGTGATACTATATAAATAAAAAATTAACAGACTACCACATTATTCTTTTTGCTTGTGTTGCTAGCATTTTTTATTGAAAGATAATATACTAACGTTGTGCATTTAAAAAAATGACCATTTATAAATACGATCCTAATATTTATTCTTCATGGATTTTTATCCACATATATCGGCATAAATTATCTATGTTTACTTTTTTGGAAAGGGTTTAAAGAATAATTTATCTTTCGCTGTTACGTTGAACGGTATAGCCTAGGGATAAGTTAAAAGACACCAGTTAAATGCTGGACTTTATTTTTTTTAACTTGGAGAAAGTGTGTTTGTTTGTTAAGTTTCAAAAGTAAAAATATCATAAATTTTGCTCAAAATTAAAGAATTTTTTTTTGTATAATGAGAATAAGTTTGTGTGAATTCAAGGATCTAGACCAGGGGCTCCCGACCTTTTTGCACCTGCGTACCACTTGAATTTTGGAGAAAGTTTGGAGTACCACCAGATCTAAATATATTAATAAACGTATATTTACTCTTCAGTGTTCAGAGTTTTTTTATGACTAAAATTCCTGAGAAAAGTTCGTATTCAATGGGTTAGATATTTGTTTATTTATAACATAACTATAATAAAGGATAAATAAAAATACAGTGGTGGAAATTGATTTATGAACTGACAGTTTTTTAACAGTATTTCTTTATTAAATGCACTTTTATCGATTTAAATTTTATATACTATACAGGCTTTGCATTACAAACTATACACGTAAATAAAATTTTATATAAATTCGTAAACAATTTATTTTGTTGACATTTTAGTTTTAGCATAGGGAAATTGATTTATGAACTTTTCCATTCAATCTCAATTAATAATTGCTAAAACTATTTTTTGTCGCTAATGCTTCCTTGATTTTGTTTTTCATAGACAACACAAAACTTTGGGTCAAGTTTTGGTCAAGCAATTTGCAGTTTTTTATGATTAAGTCCTTCTATTCCATAACTGATGCACACTTCATTAAAACCATACTCCATTTGTGTAAATTATTCAAACCAATTGATCTCAGACATTATTCTTGGGGTTTAAGTCGTGGCTATTGGCAGGATGATCTAAATGAACAACACTTAGTTCATTAAACAATCTTTAATTTCGTTTGAAATGTGGATACTTGCATTATCATGCATAAAAATCTAATCAAAAGCATAGTTTTGCAAGGCAAAAAGGAATTAAAGAATTTTCTAGAACTAATCTGCAATTAAGTGATGTTTGTCAACAATTCAGAAACATAACCTTGTTTCTTCAATCATAACATATCGGGGACCAAACCATCAAACTTCCACCACTAACATTTCTGCTGAAGACAGATCTTGGTTATTTCCGAAGATCCTTTCAATAACATTTTAAACCATCACGTCCATCCAAATTGAACTTTTTTTCATCAGCAAATGTCACTTTTTTCCATTTCTCTCCCTCCACCCCCACCCAATCCATTTTCATGTAGTTACGACTATATTTTAATAGCCTGTTCTTATGGTGAAGAGTAAGCTTTGAACCAGCCTTCATTTTGGAACATTTCAAGTTCGACGACGATATCAATATTTGTCCTACTCTTCTGGGAGTTACGGGAAGTGATTGTTCATAACAAATTCGCCCTGTAATGCACAAATGCTGACACAAATGGTAACTTTTTGGGATACCAGTCCAATAATCCTGCTTTTGTCCCTCGTCCCACGAGGGTTACAACTTTTTTAATGATGGTTTTTGCCAAAGTCAGAATGATTCTTCAAATATTAATGAATTATATTTATTGATCTTTTAACTAATATGCTACTTTCTCTTATAGATTTGTTACAATATTATATAAGGGTCATTTTTTACCTTTTTTGGTTTCAGGCAGTCCCGCAAGCTTTCCTATTTAGTAAAATGGGAATAAAACAGATACATTTCAACAAAGTTGGCCTTAATCTTATTTATAAGCATTGATAGTAAGCTCCCCTGAAGCTCAAATGAAGAACTAGTTAAAATATTTGGTCCCTGGGTTCAAAATAAATTTGAGTTCATAAATCAATTTCCATCATTTGACATGCTTAAAAACTAAAATTAGATATATTTTTATTTAATATCATTTTTTGAAAAAAAAATTATGTGTGAAATTCCTTTATTATGCTCTGAATATCCAACACACAAAATTTGAATTGTTAGCACTTAATACAAAGCGATATCTGCTGAAAAGAATGTTAGTTTATAAATCAATTTCCACCACTGTATTAAAATGGTATGAATTTAAAGTTTTGTTTATTACCTAAATTAGAATTACCTGAATAAAAAATAGTACAAGCTCGGCAAAATCCGATCCAGAAGTTGAAGATTTCCCCCTTTAAATAATGTTAATGTTTGAAATAATGAGTAATATGTATGTGTGCTCAGCCCTCACTGCACATGCGTACAGAAGCTATTTATGGCTTCATGCGGCTCACTTCACTCACGCGTACCACCTGAAATATTCCCGCGTACCACCAGTGGTACGCGTACCACCGGTTGGGAACCCCTGATCTAGACTGTCGGCTCCGTAGCTGTGAGGACGAGCCAATGCGCGGGTTTGAGCCCCGGTGAATCAGTAGATTTTCAGGATGGAAAAATGTTGGCACGCATGTCGTATGATTATGTTGCATGTGAAAGATTCCTTAAGTACTCAAATTATCTCTCTCATTAGTTCTCTCGGCAAAATTAAATATCGGCATACTTTAACATTCACAGAGACCTCAGATTCATTGTAATCTGTGTGCCAGAATTGGTAGCGACAGCCGCCTATAAGATGGTGGACCAAAAAACGACTATCTGCTCTGTGGAATATGCCGGGTCTGAAAAAAGGCTTGATCAGCCAGAAAAGCACACCCGTTTGGAAATAAAAGGACCAGACTTAAATCATTAAAATAAAAATAAATGCAGCTAATTATTGTGTCAATGGAACTCTTTATTCAAAATCATTTCTTTATCTAGTTGAGCAATCTATACTGTTTATGAATTCTTATTTGTTTTTAAAATGTCAACCATAGTCTTTGTTCTCATCTTGATTTCTTCTTCAATCAATCTTTAACTGATATCATCAATTTTTTTATTTCAGCGCTGGACACAGATGATATTCCTGTGAAGAAACAAGTTTTCGAACTCCTATCTGCTGTTTGCGTGTACAGACCCGATGGCTACACCAAAGCATTGGAAACACTCGAACATTACAAGGTATTTAATTTCTAAGTAATTGTTAAATACCATTGAGACATGTAGATGACAAACTAACACTATATATCTGAGTTGTTTGTTGTTTATACAATACAATTTTTAAAATTGACGACCAACAATATATTTTTTTCTGACAATGTCCTCTAGTTTGACTAAAAAGTTCAAACTTAAACCCTCCTTATATAACGATTTTGATATGGCTACTCCGTTACAACAAATGGGTTTTTTTTTATGTAACTAAATAAAATTTAAGGGTACAGGGAACATCTCGTAGAGAAAAAACACTAAAATTTATCAGTCAATGAAACTAATATAACTTTTTTTTAATTTTTTGACCAATTTAAAAAAAATCTTTTTAGGTTTAATCCATTGAACTATTATAAATACATATTTATAATTTTGTTTTAATATTTAAAAAAAAAACTAGCATTTAAAAATCCTTGAAAATTTGAATTTTATGAAATTACGTTTCTGCGGGTACATTTTTCTCTGAAAGTAATGTACGTAAGCTCAAATAATTTAATATATAAATAAAAAAATGTTCAATTAGTGTAATGAACCTCAAGTTTTAAGAATACCATAAATTTTAAAGTTTTGTTACCTTTAGCACAATTGGTGCCTGATTTATACACTTTTCTAGTTACAAAAAAGCCCTATATATATTTTTTAAATTGCATTTTTTTTTGTTTTGCAATAGTTTGGTTCACTGTGTTAAACAGACATACATAAAACATCATGCAAAATTTCAAGCATCAAATTAAAATAGGATAGGAGAAAAGTGTACCCACGTGCTTAAAATCTTCGTTTTGAGAAAATTGGCTTCAAAGTTAAACCTTTCTTACTTTAACTTTTTCGCTACGAAGGTTTTTTGCTTCCTCGTAATATTTGATAGGAATAACATTATCGAATCTTTAGTTGTTCGGGCGTTTCAGTTAGGAAAGGATTAAACATAAAGTGACTTCGCGAAATCGCAAAAATATGTTAATCCTAATGCACTGATTGTTAAGTGTTATATATTATTTTAAAGAGAAGAAACGGGGCTATTAGAAAATTTCAAAATCTCAAAATCGATATTTTAATGAATTTTATGTTCCCTGTTACCTTAAGAAATTGATTTGAATAAAAAAGGTTTAAAAAGGAAATTATGTGAGTCCTTGAAGAATTTTTTCGATTCAATCTGCTGTTTAAGTAAAGTTTAAACTGCCTATGCTAATTGGATTTTTTTGTAACTTAGAACACGTCTATCGCCGGTCCGCCGGCTCAATGGTTAGTGTACTAGTCTTTGGAACTGTTGGGCTCGGGTTCAAATCCCGGTAAAGGCATGGATGTTTGTGCTTGTCAATAAATGTTGTTATTTGTCTATGTGTTTGTGCCGTCCTTCTTTGTGTGTCTCTTGTGACTGTCTCTTTTGGCGAGCAGGGTAATGGGCTATAAAGCCTACACTCTCCCTTCTAGAGGGCACAATCACTGTCATTTGTCAACACGTCTATCAATTTTTGTTTCATGAACTGTCATTATTTTAAAACTAAAGTTTATTAAAAACAATACTAAGATGTGTATGCGTAAGTAATGTTGATAATTATGTGTTTAAACTAGAAAAATGTATTATAACTTATTTTAAGTATCCAGTTTGGAAGTAAAATATATGAATTTATACTTTATATAGTCAATTGTTTCTTAAGAAGCAACTCTAAGTTCAGTTAAAATAGTTCCCTGTCTTCTCGAAAGCAATAAATCTTTTTTCACTGAACCGTGACAGATTTTTCTGAGACTAATTTATCTTCCACGTAATTAAGAATTCGTGAAAAAAAATGACCGAAGATGACATTGAAGGAAAAATTACGTGACATATGAAGTAATCACTAAATGGCCGTAATTGTTCTTTTCTTATTAAAAAAAAAGTTGGAATATGACCTGAAATCTTGCTCGAGGTCAAAGATCTCCCTGGTAATGGAGGAATCATCTTTGTAAAGTTGTGAACAGATAAAGGTCCACTTAGGGTAACATTATTTCGTTGTATTATAAGAAAATATATTCAAAGATTGTGATTCGTGAAAATCCTTTTTTCCTTGCTACTTGACATGCAATGTTCCAATTAACCCTCGAATGCTTGAATTTTTTTTTCGACCCAAAAATATATATATCTTTAATACTCATACATTATGGGAAAATACTGAAAAAATTTAACTGCATTAAAATTTCAATTTCAATTTTGAAATTTTTTTCCATCTGATAAAAACCAACTACAAAATTCCAATTTGAAAAATAAGGACTAGAAAACTACTAAATATATTTCAAAATACCCCTCTTTAACTATAATTAATTTTTCAAAACAATTTATTTGTATTTAGTACTAATATTATTATACTTTGAATGCTGCCAAAAAAGTAATTTCACGTCAGTTAATAACCTCACTCTTTAATTTTGAATACACTTTTTACTACTGTCATCTATGAGGATTATTAGTAACTAAAACTTCAAAATGGAATGTAATAGATGAAAAAACACAAATTTGTCGAGAGGGAGCTCTACTTTAATAGAATAAAGTGGATTATGTTACTTCTTGCCAAACGGCAACAGTATGCATTAGAGGGTTAATAAAGAAAAATCTAGCTTAAAAATACGCATACGAATAAAATGGTGTAAATTATATTATATACTAAATTGAATGTCAATCATGAAATTTTATCGTTTTTGGACTGTTAAGATGGCTTTTAATAATATGGAAAATAGAGTAAAAATAAATAAAAATCGAGTTTAAAAATACACACATGAATAAAATTGGGTAAATTATACTTAAATATTAGAAAAGGATTTCAAATCTTGTTATATATTTTTACACTGTAATAAAACTATCAATTGCACTGTAATAACGCTACTATTCTAAACTATCGATACAGGCATTTTTTTTATATTAAGGTTTGTCTTAACTATAATAATATCTTAAAGGGGAGGAAAGGGCTTTTAGTGTTAGAACATTCGTTTTTTTACCCTAAAATTCTGTATAATATGTCAAATATTTTTCTTACTTTGGGAACTAAGATGCTAAGAAAATTTTCGCTTCACTGTTGCCTCCATCTATTCTATCATTTTCGTGTGCTTCATTTAAAAAAAAAACCCTTCAAATTATCTAAATTTTTTCATTAATCCCAAACATGTCATTTGTTTTAGCTCTATGAAGCATAGTAAATAATGAGTGTCCTTCTGTTTAGAAGAATATCAAATTATGCGCATTTTTTCACCAATTATGTTAAAGTCGTTTCAAAATATTATGCCAATTAACTGGAAAAAACTTCGAGAAAATTATGTGGTTAGCTCCTCATTACCGTATACTAAACTGATGTAACGACAAATATTTCGCAATTTCCATTAAGGAGAATGAGAATGACCCTCTTCCCTCTAGATTACGTGGGTCAGAGTGCTTCTTGAAAAAAGAAAGCACACGACAACAGCTATCAACCTTTTGCCCCTTATGACAGGAAATTAATGATGATAGTTAAACTGGTTTCTTCTGTGCATTTTCACATCGAATAACAAATGATCTTAATGCCATATTATGAAGTTAAATACTTACACTAAGTTTTTGAGTTTTGAAATGTAATTGTTTATGAAATAATTTAACTAATTTTTTTCTCACTGTTTCCGTTTTATAAATGATGCAATTGGTGTAAAAAAAAAGGTTGGTGTATATAAGAAAATAATGCGCAGTAAATATACGATTTTGATGCATATTTAAGTTACTTTGGAAATAAATTCCGCTCTTTTAATTTTTCTCTTTATCTGACCATGGTTCAAAATTACGCTATTCTGTTACTGTATCTTTTGTCGGAATGAGCCCCTAACTATCATAAGCTAATCAAGGGAATCTGATAGTTTGACGTTAATTGACAAACCAAATGAATATCAATAATGAAATTTAATCGTTTTTGACTGTTAAAATAACGTCGTGCCAATTCTCTAAAGATTATTGAAACTGCTTTATAGAGTGCAAAACTCTCCCTTGCTTTCGAACTACAGTCGTGCGAAAGACTGCAACTATAAAAATTGTTCTGAGACTAAAGGGGCTAAAGGTTTAGGGGTGAATGAGCACGATCGCGCGACAGCTGAGGGTTTCCAAACCAAACTGCCTCTGTGTTAATACAATGGGGGAAAATATTTTTTTAAGCCTAATTTCTCCGTCTTATATAATATTTTTACAGTTTTTTTTTTTTTTTTTGACAAACGTTGCTGACTTACAATCCAACTTTATGAAATTGGTTCGAATATTTTTTTAAAAATAATTTTACACAAAATTTCGAACCAGTTAGGATTGTAGAAACTCTTAAGTCAGCTACATTTATTTTTTTACACTATTTGTAAAAATATTCAATGCAGCCGGAGAAATGTGGCTAAGGAAATAATATTTTCCTTTGGATTAACACAAAAGCACTTTGGTTTGGAGACCCGCAGTCGGCTCAATCCCCCTTATATGGCTATTAAATGGCTTTTGATTGAAATCGATTTTCTAAATGTTTTTTAGAATGGAATGGAATACATAGAATGAGTTAAACGACGAAGATTATTTTGATAGGTCCTTCAACCTGATGTTTATACAAAAATAGATATAAATCTGATGTTTATTCAAAAATAGAAACAAAAACCTGATGTTTATTCAAAAATAGAAATAAACATTCAGTAATGATTTTGTAGAAATAATTTAAAATTTTAAAAACCCCAAAGCTATAAAGAAATATATTCTCATTTAGAGTTCCCTTGACATATTTTGCTTTGAAAATACTATAGTATGGAGATTATTACCGTATTTTTACATTATTTAGTAGCTCAAATTCTTAATTTGTCCCCATGAGTTTCTCTCTTGTAAACAAGCAATCGAAAGTCTTCTCTTTCTAAAAAAAGAACCATTGTTATAAACATAATTACTTTTAAACAGAATTTTAAAGAAATAGTGTAAACATGTACAAAAATACAGGGTCTTTATAATTAAAGTTGCACTTTGAAATGGCTATAAAAATAAAACTACCCAGCCAAATGTCATCAAACTTGATGAATGTCTATAAAAGGTCATGGGATTTTAGTTCCCTCAAAAAAAAAAAAAAAAAATATATATATATATATATATATATATATATATATATATATATATATATATATAATATATATATATATATATATATATATATATATATATATGACGTAAATTAACATCTACTTTCACATTGAAGCATACTTGTTATTTAATTAATTTAGAAATGAAGGAATGGACGTCCAAAAATGTTTTATTGTAAAGATTTCAGTTAGGAGTATATAACGAGACAGTCCAGAGCCGAAGCTCGGACCTCCAAAAGAGCACACAACCTTACATGTTGGAGTCTGATTAGAAAGTGCGTAACATCTATTGGATTATTATTTCTCATTCTTCGATGACCAATCAGAGTTCTGAAATTTGTTATGGGAAAGTGTGAAAAGGTTAAGTTTAAAATGTGATGACTAAACAGTTTCTGTGGGAACGGTTACTTTTGCTATTCGATGACGCTGTTGTTGGGATGTTAAAGTACTAAGTGATATTAAGGATACTTGAAAAGGTAATTAAGTTATTAGAAGTTTATTTGAGGATATAAATAAGTTTTTGAGTGAGTTAAGTCAATATATATATATATATATATATATATATATATATATATTGATATTTTTGTTTATATATATATATATATATATATATATATTATATATATATATATATATATATATATATATATATATATTGATATATATATTGATATATTTGATTTATTGTATTTTTATAGACATTTACCAAGTTTGATGACATTTGGTCGGGTAGTTTTATTTTTACAGCCATTTCAAAGTGGAACTTTAATTATAAAGACCCTGCATATGTCTGTGTTTAATTTGTAAATTTCCCAATCTATTAAGCAAAAAGTAAATATTTTACATCGTTAGATAATAGGGTGGTTTTTTTTTACTTTCGCGAGGTCCATAACACTTTACAAGACCAGATTTTAAGCATAAACTTTATTGAGCACAAGAAATTGTATTCATAAGGTTTTTTTTAATTCAGTAAAATCATACTATTTTTTCTAATTCAGTAAAAACATATTACAGATAATAAAACGTAAAATTTTATTTTCATGTAATGACAAAAGTTTGTACATACGACAGTCTTACATCAAAGTTTATATTCCAATAGAATTTGAAGATTTATAAAAGCATAAGTAAAAAATAAATTACTCTAAGTTAGAGATTAAAAAAGTCAATTTGATTGCTTTAAAATAAAAGTTTATCGGTAGCTTGAATAGTTAAGTTTACACAAAATTTTATTTCAATAATTAAACTTTTTCATGCGTAATATTTTTAAACACACAAAAAAAAAATCACATTTTGAACTCGTTCACTTTCTACTTGGAACAAGTCACATGAAACAAGATAATTGCTATCTTTCAAATAAAACTTGCGTTCGTTTTGTACTTATACTTAATTTTCACTCGTCGTCTTAAATTTCGCTCAAATTAAAAATTTCAATAAATTCTAAATTACTAACAATGCACAATGATGTTCCCGAGGAAATCGGTTCGCTTTCTAAACTCCAAGACTCGTTTGAGTTTGAATTTCGAAAAATGACGCATTCAGTGCAGAAAGAAAAAATTCTTAACATTTGGTACTGTACCTCCAATAGTTTTGTCTGGGCGTTGATACGTGAATCAGTCAATCGGTAGGACTTCTTCCTTTAAAGATATAGATGGTAATTTAAAAGATAAGGGGGCGTCCGTAAATTACGCATTGCGGTTTGACGATTTTTTTGCCATTATTTTTTTGTAACATTGCTATTTAAAATATTTTCCAACCAATTCTCCACCAGTTTTACGGAGTAACGTTACACTGTAAAATGTCATCCTTTCTGACAATCATTCTCCTGTGTTTACAGAAAGTTGTGTGCTGTAACGTTACTCCATAAAGCTGCAGGTTGCAAATACCGCCTCTAGTTTTACAGAGTAACGTTACTCCGTAAAACGTTCCTCCCAACTCACAGTACTTCTCCAGTGTTTACAGAAATTTGTATTCTGTACAGTTTCTTCATAAAGCTGTAGGGAGCACATGCCGCCACCAGTTTTACGGAGTTACGTTACACCGCAAAATCTTCCTCCCAACTCTCCATTGTTTCCCAGTCTCCAAATCCTACTCAAGTGTTTACAGAAATTTTAATTCTGTAGCCCCCCTTTCTTCATAAATTTATAAAAAATTACATGCCGTCACCAGTTTTACGGAGTAACGTTACACTGTAAAATGTCCTCCTTACTGACAATCATTATCCTGTGTTTACAGAAAGTTGTATGATGTAACGTTACTCCATAAAGCTGTAGTTTGCAAATACCGCCACTAGTTTTACCGAGTAACGTTACTCCGTAAAACGTTCCTCCCAACTCACAGTACTTCTCCAGTGTTTACAGAAATTTGTATTCTGTACAGTTTCTTCATAAAGCTGTAGGGAGCACATGCCGCCACCAGTTTTACGGAGTTACGTTACACCGCAAAATCTTCCTCCCAACTCTCCATTGTTTCCCAGTCTCCAAATCCTACTCAAGTGTTTACAGAAATTTTAATTCTGTAGCCCCCCTTTCTTCACGGAGTAACGTTACACTGTAAAATGTCCTCCTTACTGACAATAATTAGATTCCTGTGTTTACAGAAAGCTGTATGATGTTTGTAACGTTACTCCATAAAGCTGTAGGTTGCAAATACCGCCACTAGTTTTACCGAACAACGTTACTCTGTAAAACGTTCCTCCCAACTCACAGTCCTTCTCCAGCGTTTACTAAAATTTTTATAATCGTTTTATATTGTAATGTTTCTCCATAAAGCTATTGGAAGCACATGCCGTCATCAATTTTACAGAGTAACGTTATTCCGTAAAACGATCCTCTCAACTCCCTATCGTCCTCCTGTGTTTACAGAAAGTTCTATAATGTAACGTTACTCCATAAAGCTGTAGGAAACACAGGTCGTCAACAGTTTTACGCACTAAAGTTACCCCTTAAAACCCTCCTACCAACTCCCAATCTTTCTCCAATGTCTACAGAATTTTTATTATTTTTTTATTTTGTGGCATTTCTCCATAAAGCTGTAGGAAGCACATGTCACCATCAGTAACCTTATTCCTTGAAACTTTCCTATCAACTCGCAATCGTTCTCCTGTGTTTACATTCATTTTTACAGTGTCCAATGTATACCTCTATAGTGCAATGTTTGTTGTTTATGGGCTTCCAAGAAGCAGAGCTACTCATCGCTGTTTACAGAAAGTTTTTGGCTTCCAAGAAGCAGAGCTACTCATCGCTGTTTACAGAAAGTTTTTGAAGTGCCTTATGCAAACTTCTGTAGTTTAATGTCTTTAATATTGTTAGTGGGCTTCCAAGAAGCAGCTCTACACGACGCTGTTTACAGAAAGTTTTTACAGTGTCTTCTGCATACTTCTATAGTGCAATGTCTTTAATATTGTTTGCAGGCTTCTAAGAAGCATCGCTGTTTACAGAAAGTTTTAACAGTGTCCAATGTATACCTCTATAGTGCAATGTTTTTAATATTGCTAATAGGCTACCAAGAAGCAACTCTACACAGCGCTGTTTATAGAAAGTTTTTACAGTGTCTTATACATACGTCTATAATGCAATGTCTTTAATATTGTTTGCAGGCTTCTAAGAAACATCGCTGTTTACAGAAAGTTTTTACAGTGTCTTCTTCTGCATACTTTAATTGTGTAATGTCTTTAATATTTTATATAGGCTTCCATGAAGCGGCTCTACACAGCGCTGTTTATACAGAAAGTTTTTACAGTGTCTTTTGTATACTTCTATAGTGCAATGTCTTCATGTATTATATATTGTCTGTAGGCTTCCAAGAAGCAGCGCTACCGGTTCCAGCTGGTCGTGGACGAGCTGAGGGGCTCGCAAGTGGCCGAGTACACGACCGCCCTGGTGGCATTCGTCAACTGCGTCATCATCTCGCCGGCCGCCCTCAACGACAGGATACGCATCAGGAACGAAGTGCTAGGTGGGTGGCATTCGAACACCTCAATTTACTTGTTCTGTTTTTTTCATCATCTTTCTGCCTTTTTTTTTGGGGGGGGGGAGTGGTTTTTTCGTTATTTTTAAGAATTGGTTGTTATCCATTTCGATTTTTTTTTTTTTTTTTGTCGTGTCCATGAGAGTCGAACTTTATATGTGTCCGTGAATTTTGATAATTTCTTCTACGACTTGCTTGATGTTGTCTTCATACGGATCTATCAAAGTCGGCAGTACTCCAATCTTTCTCAGGCTGGCGCTCATAGCCGGACACTCATAGATGTGAGTAGGCGTAAGCTGTGTATCAGGACAATGTTCACAGCTTCTATAGATCTTCTTTCCATCTCTATCTATCTTCATACCCCTGTGGTGTCCTGTTCTTAGCCTAGTTATGGTTTTAAGAGTAGATCTGTTCGCAGTTATTTCAGAGAGAAGATGTTTGGTCTGAATGGATTTTTCTCTAAGCTTATATCTGGCCACTGCATTCGCATCCTTAAGAGAAACATCATTACAGCTAGTGTTGAGGTCTCTGCCCTCCTTGGCCAGTCTGTCCGCAGTTTCATTATCTTCTATGTAGACGTGCGCAGGAATCCACTGGAGGTTGCAGGTCTTGTTTATAGTCTGAAGATCTTTAAGACCTGAGATGATTTCTTGGGTGATAGAAGAATGTCCATTTAGAATTGCCTCCATTTCGATTCTATTTTTAAATACACTGCTCACAACAATTAGGGGAGCGCATGGTTTAAACTCTTTCAACCCCTATGTTTCCATTTGGAATGATGAGCTAGCGATTTTTTTCTCACTAAGTTGAGCTTGCACTAATTTATCGTTAAATGGAAGAATCATGTATTTTGAGGATGTAAATAATGTTTTTTTTTATCAATTGAAAATATGAAAACATGGTAAAATAAAATTCGCTCCCAAAAAATTTTACGAAATAAATTGACCCTAAATTCTTCACGCTTGCATTCTCAGATGTTTAACAATTGGTTTTACCCCTTTTTTTGTAAATAAAAATTTGAAAAAATTAGTGTTGTTATTTATTCTTAATTTTTTATTCCAATTTTCCCCCCTTAAATTTCAGTTAAAAAAATTAATATTTTTCATCCTGTTTTTACCATTTCCTTCTGTATGCATAATGAATCTATTTCACAAATTTTAGGTTTTTAGAATGAAAAACAAAACGCTGAAACTGAAAGGGTTAACAAAAGTACGCAAAGTGCTCCCCTAATTGTTTTGAGAAGTGTAATTAGTTTGTCTATTATAACCATTTATAAAGGGCGAGACTACATAACGGTAGTGAGTGCCAATACCCCCAAACTATGAAACCAAATGCCTGATTTTAAAACATTTCACTCTTATTACCCTAACTTCACCATGAGTGCTGCATTTAAATGTTTTGCAATTATTGTAAATCGCAATAAATTCATTGTTAAATACCGAAAGATAGTTGGTTAGGTCGAGTTTTTGACGAGCCATGACGATCATGAAAAGTTCAACACAGAAAGGACGGAATTAAAGATAGGACCATCTTAAACTCTTTTGCAATTATTGAATGTAATATTTAAAGTTTTTTGATAAATACAAAGCAATATAGTGAGTAAGCTGAAGCTTTGCACCTCCACCCCTCGGATCCATGCCTGGTTCCTGGTTCTTAAGCATTTTTATGAAATGTCTTCTCAAAAGAAATTTTAAGTAAATTTTTTTAATAGCATGGGGGTATAAAAAATCTTATAATAAATTATTAACATATTTACGTATAAGATTTTTTTAATAACTACACTAGGGGAAGTAATACAATCACGAACAGCATAGAACTAAATTGATAAAGAACCAATAATATATTCTAAGAGTAGGTTTGCAAGTTAAAGAACTGATATCGGTTTAAAGGAACATGTCAAAAAATAACTAAAATGATATTCTTTTGGTTCTTTACCTGGTGTGTTATTAACATGAGTCTGCTTTGTTGTCCTTCCATGTAATGAACACTGCAACACAGTCGTTTCACTTATTCTCATATGATTATTTCCTGTGCTTTTTCATACACACCCTTTTTAAAAGTGATATTATGCTTTCGGAAAGCAATGCTACAACATCAATTGTAAGCCGAAATTGATTAAAAAGTGCAATAGTGTTGATTGCAGGTGTTTTTAGAATTCTCATATTTAAAGTTAAAAATTCAATTTGAGGCACAGGTATTTTTACTATCATTTACTAGTTTTTTGCGTTTTATCTTTTTTTTATATTTGACAATTGCAGTGAAACCTCTAAGAGCGACCGTCCTCCCTTTCCCTAATAAATCGGTCGTAAATGGAGGATGGTCGCTCGTAGAGTACAGAAAGGAATTAGCTAAAAAGTTGAAATATAATTTTACAACGAATTATTTACCATTAGAAGAATTATAAAAATCTATTTATCATTACATTTATTTATTAATTCGCAAATATATATATATACACAAAATAAAGCTAAAACTTACTTTTTTAACAAATGGTAGTATATAAAAAATACTACACTATTTCATTTTAACAAACTAGTATTTACTATAATTAAACTATTTTAAAGTAAGAAGAAATTTCTGGCTGTTTCATTTTTTCAATTTTTCACAAACCACCTCTTTTTCTTATTTATTTTTTAAATCGGAATTTTTAATGTCTATTTATATTGTCATCTTTTGTGCTATTGTGTAAATTGACATAATTAAGATATTTTTTTTATGAAATGGGATTCGAAACTGGTCGTTAGGGGAATGAGATCTGGTCCCTCCCAGAGTGCCTTTTAACATTGAACACATAGGGGGGAAATCGGTGACTTAAAAAATTAGTCGTAAGTCGAGGTGGTCGTTTAATGGAGGTGGTGGTTAATAATAATAATAATAATAATAATAATAATAATAATAATAATAATAATAATAATAATAATAATAATAATAATAATAATAATAATAATAATAATAATAATATAATAATAATATAATAATAATAATAATAATAATAATAATAATAATAATAATAATAAGAATAATAATAATAATAAGAATAATAATAATAATAATGTTATTATCGTTGTTTTTTGATACTTAGTCTTGTAGTAAAGAAAGGTTGCAATTGAGTAAAAGACGATACATTAATATATTCTTATTTTATAGCTCATGTTACTCTCCAGCATGACTAATCATACAAAAAGCCACAAATAAACTTCGGGCATTATTTATAACTTTTACTTATAAGACTGTGAAGACTATAAAACGCATAATTGGCAAAACTGCATTCATAGAACTACAAATTTCATGATAATTATCTCATTTAAAATTTCACAACGCAAAGGAATTGACCAATTTATTAAATGAAATCTACACGTCAACGAACTTCGACAATGAGTGCTGCTGCAAACTACACTAAGTTAATAAAAACAACTGACATTTCATAGAAAATCTCCGGTTATGTTTTTTTTAAGTAATACATGCCATACTTCCTCATTTAAAACTTACCCAGGATGCGGATTTTTTTTTGGCTTTTGGGTTGATACCATGAAAGAACATGGTATACAATTATTCAATGGCAGTAGAGATTAATGGTTTCTTTAATTTCGCTATCCTGCTGGATATGGATTTCAAGATAGACTTGTCAAGGTTAATAATAAAGGTTAATCAAAAGAAATTTCGAGTATTGTACGAGACTACTACTTTTATTTCGATGTGTTTATTTCGATAAAATATGCCAATGAGATAACATTTTATTCAAATGAATTCAGTGATGGAAAAAGTTGTGCGCAATTTATCTTAATAAAACAGTCATGAAGTTTCTATAAAAATAAAATGGAGATAGTTTATTATGAAAAGCAGACGGTTGCACAAATGATCTATTCCGGCAATTATAAATTCTGATGAATGAATTGGATTTGAAATTGGATAGGCGAGTTGTTTAGTCTGTTCTTTTGCGCCAGTAAACCCAATGACTATTGCGTTTGATACTGTTTCATATCACCCACGGTAAATATTTTCTTCATAACCTTGAGTTTGATTTTTTTATTGCTTCCATTTATATGTTAATTAATGAGTTTTGAAATTTTATATCATGATCTACACATAATTCATTTTTATTTTGATTAAAATGTGTTGAAAATTTAAGAATTAAACCAATTTTTGGATTTAGGGGATTAAAATTTTTACGCAATTTAAGGTTTTGTTTAATTTGTTTCGACTTGTTGAAAATATGTACAAAGTAAATTTTTAAATTTAAGTTGCTATGTGTAAAATAATGCATAAATACCTAAAATGACTTGTATAAACATCAGTTTAAAAACTTGAATATTATGTATTCACAATAGATAAAAAAAAAGCCTTTAAAACATTTTATAAATATGCTATTGTCTTTGTAGGACTCAAAATACTTGAAGTTTTGGATAAATTCAGGTAAGAATACATTTTAAATGTTTTACATTGTGTTAGAATAAATTTTAATTCGAAACATTTCACAGTTTCAACAACATTTAAGTTTTCAAAATTGATGTACATATTTCGCAAAACAATTTACACACTTTCACAAAAATTAATAGCAAGTAAAACTGAATGAATTAAAAGAAAATCTTTTTAGAATTGGATGACATATTGTTACCCCTTAAAACTCTTGAACCTTCAATTTATTTCAATACATGTAATTCCAAAATCGTAAAAATGTTGTCTGTTAATTTTCATGCATCCTGAACTAATTTCAGAATCAAATAAAACGAAGAAACGCGTTACTTTGATTCCTTTTGTTTAAAGTTTTTTGTTGTTTTTTTAAGGTTATTAATTTGAATCCATATTTTACAACTCAATATATGTTTTAAGTATGCGATCTTTTATCTAAATTATTGTCAATTCTGAAATGAATGTTCCGGCTAAAAGGATGAAAGCTCTTCAACTGCATTGTTACTACACTAAAAGTTCCCGAATGTTTAAAGAATCTAATTTATTGCCGAATTTGTCAGGTTTTACTCTTTGTAAACAATTGCCATTTAATACCACGATTTATTTACATTGAGAGAGAATCAATAAACTTTTATACTCTGTGTTTACATCTATCTACCTTTACTTGTTTTTTCCCCCTTTGCATTCTTTCAGACGCACTAGAAGTTAGGTAAGAACTGGTTAAAGAGTAGAAAGGAGTTGCACAATGTGATCTTAATTGATTTTGATGGACACGGTGCATAAAACATCACGAAAAACGTGTAACTTCCTAAAAAGAAAAATGTATTCCATTTATCAAAACGTGATGCTGCTGGAAACGAAATGTTTATGAAACGACGGCAGGATATTTATAACACCTGATAAAAAGCTTTAGTAAAATGAGAACTAACTTTTAAATAAAAACTTAGTAATGCATACCTAAGTGCTTAAAAATTCTAAAATTAATATTAAAATGTAGTATTCCACATCTAATACGTTAACTTACAATGAATCAAAAAAATCAATTCGATTTGGCTGGTATCGTGTGTTCCTTGTCTTGAATAAGGTTGAAATAAACAATTAAAAAACACATACATTTTTACCAGATATACAAGAACCACAAGAAAGAATAATACCCTCTGAAAGTTAGGTCAAATCAATCAAAGCTAGTTTAAATCAATCGAAATGTACAAAGAATTAAATTTTAAATATAAGGTTTAAAAAAAAAGAAAGAAAAGAAATATCGAGAAAAATGAAGTGGAATTCAAAATTCATAAATTCCTGTATAAAATATTAGCAACCATAAAAATTTCAAGCATTTCTAATAATATTATTATTTTGAATTCATATTTAAGGAAGCAATGCAAGGAAGGTTTGAATTCCGATTTGGCAGTTCAGTTGGACGTATTTGATGAGCAGCGATCAACCGATGAAGGACAGTTTTCAGGTCCAGATGGTGTGGATCTCAGCTCACATATGGACGTTTTCTTTGCTATTCTACGTCAGGTATGGATGACATGTCATATTAACCTTTATATTTGAGTGGAAAACTTAGATTTGGTATCATTTAGGTAACCATTTTTAGGAAAAAGTTTTTAATATATTATATTTTGATCATCGTCTCCACCGTCATGAATTAAGTAAAGCATTAATTTCAAATACTTTAGAAAATAAATATTTAATTAAAGATGAATTATTCATTATATTTGAACTATCTATATGAGTGTTTGTAAAGATTACTTAATTTTAAATCTAATTAAATGGCGGTTGTTCGACATGCAGGTAGCTGAAACTCCCCAAGAAATGCCATTCCTGAGTATTCTACAACACCTGCTTCGAACTGATCTCAGCCAGCCGCTGTCTGAGATAGTGTGGGAGAGCGCAGAGACCTTGGTTCACCGGGCCACCCTCATCGAAAGTAAGCAAGAAGCAGATCGTCTCCTCAGAGCTTCCAACCTCGGCGGCTTAATGCGATGCCACTGCTCATGCCACTATCGCCAATCTAACACCGAAGACTGCGAGACAACCGCCACGCCTGGTAAAAAGAACAGGCCGAACCAACTGTCTTTCTGTTCTCCTGACGGAACTCGAACTCCTTCCTTGATTTTGTCGCCAAACCAGCAACAGCCATCTCCCTCGCCATATGATGTCGTCGTTTCTAGTCCCTTCTGCAACAATGAGGTTGTTTCAAAACCTCTCTGTAGTAAAGGCTCCTTCCAAAAAAATGTCCAAGAACAATCGTCAACCGAAAACCAAGATATGCCACACAAAGACAGGACAGCGACAATTCGCGGTTTCCATGCACCCCAGAATGCGTCAAACACGCATGTTTCTGATGCGAAGCGTCTTCCCAACCATATGCCGTGTGACAATCCCATCAGCGTTTTGAAACTCGATAACACGTCATCCCTCAAAACATGTGATACCACTGAACCAACTAAACATGACCAAATAGTGCCTGAAAATTGCTCAACAAATAAACAGGTTGACAACAACCATATACAAAATAATAATATCGTTCCTCCCCCACCTCCCCCTGTGATAGGGGGTGGTCCACCACCCCCACCCCCTCCACCACCCCCGCCACCTGCATCATTCCGGGTTTCTGTCGAAGCCAAAAAGAATCCCACGATCACAACTCTGCCTCAGCAAGTCACGCCGAAGCCCAAAACAAAGATGAAGTCGTTCAACTGGAGTAAGATACCCACGTCGAAGGTCATTGGTAAGGACAATCTATGGTCCCGAGTCGCAAAGGACCACACTGGAAGTCCGAATGACCTGGACTTCGAGGCCATGGAAAGGCTTTTTTGCCAGCAGGCTCTCATGAACGGGCACGTTTCGCAAAATTCGGGTGAGTCTCCAGAGGGTGTTGACAAGCGCCGAAAAGAAATACAAGAGGTAAGTTTCATTATAACATTTTATTACACACCCAACACTCATATGCTGTAATAAAAAAACTTCAGCAAGACACGAAAACCTTCGTCAAAGGTAGCCGTCCGTTGGCAAATTTTTTTTTCATCCTTCATCATAGAGAGACAGAAAATAACATAGTAGTGTATTAAGGATGAGTTAACTAGACAAGTAAATTGGGAACACATGCCTCTAAAACCTTATGTAGAGTCATTCAGTTTCGGAAAAATAAAAGTCGGAAGAACAATTTTTTGATACTTGGAAAACAAAGAGGGTTTCAAACAAAACAATATTTTTGAACGATTTTTTTAAATAATTATTTATCATTCCTTCTATTTTTTAAATTAAAGGATCTAATAAAAACTCCCTTTCCTCCTAAGAATTCCACAAAATAAATTCGTAAGTAAAAGTAAGTAATCAATGTGAAGTAAGTAATCAATCAAAGTAAGTAATCAATAATCTTCAAATATTTAAAAGTAAAGCTAGGGATTGAACTTATATCTTAGCCAATTGCTGTATGGACATCACCGACTTTAATGCGTGATCCCAATATAAGGAGTGCAATACGTACCAATACTTTTGTTTTTTAACCTAATTTTTTTCTTTCAGATAAATCTTCTGGATGGTAAACGAAGTTTAAACATTAATATATTTTTGAAACAATTTCGTAGGTAAGCTTGATATTTTAAATTTCATTGATTTATTTCGAAAATATTTATCTAATGCAAATTTAATAAATATTTCCCTATGGAAGCGGTTTTGCTGCTTGACTGTATTCGTTCCTGTAGAACTCTCTTTTCCTTCAGTATACTATGTTTGCAGTGAAGTGATATAAAAGGGGATTCTTTGGCCAGTACGTTATTGGCTTGTCAGTGTTGTTATCAAAAATAATAAACGAAAGAGTCTGTCTGTGTGTTTGTCTGTCTGTGTGTATGTCTGTGGATCAAAAAAAAAACTTACTTAGATGCCTAAAAAATTCGAAATTTTTAATTTACTATATTTATTAATTAATACCGTGCCGTTGAGGCTTCTTTTTTTAGATTTGATTGTGATTTTTAATTAATTATTATTAGTTAAAAAACGTCATCATCGTGGAATTGCGGCGGGGACCATAGGGGGGCTTGAAAATACATGACTGGGCCGGAACGGGGACTTGACGCCATCCTCTATTAGTTTTGATTGAGTTGTTTTGAGCGCTCGCCCGCTCGCCCCTAAGGCTGTTATATCCTCTATTAGTTTTTTTTTTTTTTTTAAGTGTTGAATGGCCAACAGCAATTTTTTTTTTGAGTGTATTTTCACAAGTTTGTATTTCTCTAAATTAAGCAAATCTAAAGTTAAGCAATTAATGGTTTAAGGGAGGCTGTACCAGTGGGATAGGCGGACCAGTGTTTATAATAAATTAAAGTCCAATGAATAAATCGTAATGATTTTAAGTCGATAAAATATACTACTGAAATCAAAGCATAGGCTTTTGATATTCTTAAACGAATTATAATGAAATGTAATTAAAAAATGAAAGTTTAATGAACACTTTTTCGGACACATCTCGTTGCATGAGTTAATGAATTTATATAATGATTGATGAAAACCAAATTTGGATTTTTGATGTTTACTCATTGTAGAGTTGAAAGAAAATTTTAGAGAATAGATCTAGGTACAAAAGCTACCATATCTAAGTACAATGTGCCTATAATCAATTTTTTTAAAAAAAAATCTTGTATTTCACCACCATATCATCATTTAAAATAGTTGCAATAGGAAGTGAATGATGCCTGCCTAAAAGTTACAAATTTTTAATCATCTGTGGATTGGACTGCACCTAGGTACACACTTTGAAACACTTTGAACCTAGGTACACCCTTTACACTTTGAAAAGTTTAACGAGAGGAAATAATGTTTACACTATGAAATTTTTACATTAGCATTATGAATATGCATTACATTATGAAAAATGATAAATACACCAGAAACCTTTTTATCTTTGACAGTTTCAATTGAACTCGATATCAATTCCGTTTGATTCATGTTTACCGCCCTAAAACTTACATTTCAGCACTTCAATCCTATCTTATATTTTGTAAATCTAACTTGACAAGTGATAAATGGCTTCCATCAATCATTCTGCAAACATTCGAATACCGCCTTATCTTCTTTTTTTTTTTGTCCCTTTTGCGGCATGTGGTGACTCACATATCAAACTGTCGCGGGAAAAGTATTGAATGGAAGATAGGCCAAGGTCTACTTTATTATTATTATTTCTTTTAGTTCAAAAATTTTTCCTTTTCGTCTTTACTTTCGTTTACTAAAATTTTTTTTTTAAGTTGTTCTACCATCTTTTCTTTTCCTGAGAGAAGGAAGGCAAACGCTAATTTGTTCCTTATTATACCATTCTTTTCGTACTAAGGTTGTTTGAGTGACAAAGCTAAGAAGTTATTCTTTTTTTTAAGTGATAAAACTATAACTAAATCCATCAGTTTCTGTAAATTGTTTTCATTTCTTAATTACTAATAGTCCGTTTCAAATCAAAGTTTTAAACAGTAGGAAAAGGGATTGATGTATTTTAATTTATTTTAGACCCTTTTTCACCTAAATATAGGCTTTTTAAAACATGCAGATAATTCTTAAATTACTCAAGTGTTTATTAAATTAATTTTAAGTATGTAGTTTTAATATTTTCAGTTCATAAACGATTTTATTTGCTATTTTTACATTAAAAATAAAATTTTAGTTTAGAACATCTTCTCTTAAATGATTCTTTAGGTGTTCAGCAGTATAATGCCCATGACTTTTTATTTAATCTGCTAAGGATATAATCGGTTAAATAATAAAGTTAAATTTATAGCTTTGTAATAATATTAATTTTTTTAACAGTGCCTGCACCTGGGTAATTTTTTATGTATTTATTTGCTTTAAAATGAAATAAGAAAATCATATTTACTCTAAATTATATGTATTTTTTTTAGTTTTGTAAGAACTCAAACAAATAGTTCTTTTTAAAATTCAAAAACCAAAAACAAAAACCTATGAAATAATCTTCATTTATAAGGGTCAACATTATGAAAAGTGTTAATTTACAAATGAGATGAGTCGTTACAGATCTGACGATTAAATTAAATTACGATATTAATCGCACATTAAAACTTCAAAATGTTGCGAAAAATTTTAGTCGTAATATATGTTTACGAAAAATGAAAAATCGGCTACGCTAACGGAATCGTATTTCGGTAATTCATTCGAAGCAAGGCAATTTTTTCACTCTGATTTTAGAAAGAGTTCCTTTGGTTCATTGTCTTATAATTTTTTTTTCTCCTTTTAAGTACTCACGAAAGCATCGTAAGAATACTTGAAGAAGGTGCCCATGAAGATCTCGGTGCAGAAAGGTTGAGAGGACTTCTGAAAATACTACCACAAAATGACGAGGTGATTTTTTTTACCACCTTTCAATTTTTTGGAACGGCCGTGTTACTTTCAATGACTTTCGCATTGCCCAGACGTGCGTTGTATATGCATATTTATATTCTCAGCACGTTTTACACAGTGCTACTTAATATTTAAAACATTTGTTTCGGAATGACACACGTTTATCGAGTGACATCAAAGTTAGGCACTTTTCCATTTAACGGGCGCAAAAGAAGTCACCAAAAATTTACAACCTCCACCAAATGTAATATTTCCAATGGTAACCTTTAACTGTGTATTGCCTCCAAAAAACTTTGTTTGTCACCAAAAATTCCGTTAGGTGATATTTTCACCCGCGAATTGGAAAAGTATTCAAAGTAGTATTGGTAGTTTGCGTTAAGTTATAACTTATGTTAATTTTCTTCCAATTTCGTTACCTTCTAGTTTTCATAACTTGGTAACTATTTGTTCTTAAGATTTTTTTTATAAGTGTGTAGGTCTTTTTAAGAGCTTTTGTATGATATTTAACAACATTAAACCATGTCGAAAAGTTATTCGAGGCCTTTCCTTTAATCTAAATAAATTAAATTTCTTTATTTCATCATTCAAGATGCATCTTTTAGGTTTAAAAAAAAGTTAAAATGATGTAATAATTAGGGATAATTATTGAGATAATTCTTTTTTTTTTTTACTATTTCATGCCCTTTTTCAGAAGGACAAATCATTTTCGTCGTCCGAAAAAGACATCTGATTGATAAATACACGCTCTTGTCCGTTATGCTTGAACCTCGCAATAATGAAAATAACTGGAAATTCTATTTTAGGTTGAACTGCTGAAAAACTTCGACGGGGATAAAAATAAACTGGGAAATGCTGAAAGATTTTTAATGAAATTAATAGAAGTTCCAAGGTAAGTTATGTATGTTCTTTTAGTAAATTAAGGAATAAAATTATAAAAAGGTAGTTTAAAGTAAATAAAAAGTTTACTCTAGTAAAAAAAATAAGAATAATTTGACTAGGCATCAGGATTTTATTTTTTAGTAGAATTTTTCAATTTACTTTTTTTTCCCATATAATCGTTTTGCAATGTCATGTTTAGTACTTTTCATTTTATTTTTTCCCCAACGAGTTAGTTCCTTTCTTTTTCCAAAAAATTAATCTCTAAATGTATACCTACAAAATATTATTATTCTAGAACTTATTAAAAATATTTAAACTGCAACAAAAATGAAGTTACAATAAAATGGTTACATTATTAATTTTTAATTGTGTAATGCAGGGTTTTTTTAATGTCATGTTATTCTTTAGTTATAAATTACGAATAGAAGGCATGCTTTTGAAGGAAGAATTCATGGTTAACCAAGAATTTCTGGAGAACAGCATTGAGACAATTCGTTGTGCAGCTCAAGGTAATTTCAATTCGATTTAAATCATTCCCCTAATAAAAAACAACTTAAGCTATAGTAGTAATCTTTCCTAGACCTTTTTTAAGCATGACACTACTGATAGAATGCAATGCATAATGTGTTAAATGTAAACTAAAGTATTTGAAGGATATTAAAAAAATAGATACAAAAAATTTAATTGATTTGAAAAGTAATAACTTAAAAAGAAGTTTCTAAACTTTCCTATTTCATACTTTAACATGCACATAGAGCTCAGATTCATTGTAATCTGTGCGTCAAAATTGATACCGAGAGTCGCCTAGATGGTGCCACAAAAAATGGCTCTCAGTTCTGGAGAACATGTCGAGTCTGCAAAGGCTTGACCGCCAACGTTGCAGCCCCATTAGAGAAAAAAAAAACTTTCCTATTTCAATAGTTTAGCATTTTAGGAAGTACTGTTAGTGAATACTAATTAATACCTTTACTAATACTGATTACACTCATGTTTTGTTTTTAATAGAATTAGAGGAATGTAGAAAATTGCATGAAATATTATACATGGTGTTAGTTGCTGGTAACTTCTTGAATGCTGGAGGGTACGCAGGAAATGCAGCTGGCTTCAAAATGCTGTCTCTACTCAAACTGACTGACATACGAGCTAATAAGCCAAGCATGACTTTGATACATTATGTGGCGGAGGTGGGTCAGCATATTCTGTTCAAAGTTAATAATTTTTTAAAAAATTAGTCTTTTTAAGGATATCTTTTATTTCTGTTGAGGTAGTATTAACACAATTGCAACTAATGTTTTGGTTTTTTCCCCGTCTTTTCCCTATTTTCGTTTATAAATAATTTTTATTTTACATATAAAGGGGATATGAATTTCCAAAAACGAAACTAACTTCACTAACGTTAATCTATGGAGAAATTGGATCCACAAGTTTCTATTGTTACCAAACTTGTTGGTATGTTTAAGTATTGATAAGAGACACGTTTGTATGTAGCAAAATCATCAATATTGTTTTTTTTAATTACTTTAATAACAGTAAATTTTCAACAGTAAAGCATTATTTTTTTAGTCCAGATTATAAAACCATTCTAATTAAATTAACAAAAATTTAAAAATCACAAATGTGTGGCTTGTCGTTACTTAACGTGCCATTAAGTTTGGAAATAATAGATAAAAAATTGTGGATGCTGGTTATGAAAAACTCAATCCAATTTCTCAATAAGTTAACATTAGAGGAGTTAGTTTCATTTTCAGAATTTCATGTCCCCTTAATAAACAGTTATTAATGTTTGTATTAAAAAAGGACTTTTATTTAAGGATTTAGGCAAAATTAAATAAGTTTACGTTTTTTTAAGTGTTTCCTATTTATTTTTTGTGGATCGTAAATTCTTATTTATTATATACGTGAAAACTTTTTGATATGCGAAAATATTTATTTTAATTGTTTTATTAATTTTTAGCAAGTTTTCAAAAAGCGACCGGATCTACTTCCCTTTCTGGAGGAAATTCAAAATCTAGAGGAAGCTTCTAAGTAAGTATTAGGTGTTTCAAACTTTAAAAAAAATGTGGTCATGTATTTATTAACCAGAGTTTACCTTAAACTTGATTAATTATGAAAATATGCATTTAAGAAAGAGTTTTGTGTATCTAAATGTAATGTGATCTTTCATAGGATATCAATGGAAACCCTTAAGTCAGATGTATCATCGCTTTGTCAGAGAGTCTCGAATGTTTCGACTCAGGTGGCCGATTCTGAAGAACAAATAAGATCTCAAATGCAAGAATTTCTAGAAGTAAGAAAATACTTATCTTCTCGCAAAGTTTTTCAAAATTCTACTAATAAATATTAATGAGAAATATTTACTCTGTTTTAGTTTGCTGAAAGTAAGGTGGAAACAATTCAGAATGAAATAAACAACATGGAAAGCATACGACAGAGACTTGGAGATTTTCTATGTGAAGATACAAGCTCTTTCAAATTGGAGGACTGCTTTAAAGTCTTTCAGAATTTTTGTTCCCGGTTCAAATCTGCCCTTCAGGTGAGAAGATTGCATATGTTTCATATTATGAGTGTTAAAATGTTATAATCTGCCAAGGAATATTATGTGTAGTTCCCCATTACATATCTAAATAAAGGTTAAAGTTTTATTTTTAGTACCCCGTTTTTAGTTTGCAAAAACATTACGCATAAAAATAAGCATTAAAATGGTATTTCCGTAATTTACGGTCTATGCATGAATGTGGTTTATTTTCTTTTAGGAAAACGAAAAACGACAAAAGCAAGAAAAGCTAGCCGAAGCAAGAAGAAAGCAAAGAGAACAACAAATAGCCTTAAAGAGAAGAAGCCTTGAGCGTGAGTATTAATATTATTGCTAACTTTGATTCAAATTTTAACAAGGTTATGAATACATATATTCTTCCCTCATACCTTTATGAATAAGCCTATGTTTAAGAACTGTAAAAAGTTAGCTTTGCTCGGATGTCATCATGTAATTTACTAATGAATGTGGCAAATCACAGATATTGACAAGTGTTATAGTAGGCCCTACTTTTTGAATGGTTCAGTTAAATTTAGGATCATAGATCATACTATTATTAACTTTACGTTATTATTATCTCCCAACAATTTTGACTTCCAGTAACAATAAAAGGCTTTCATTTTTCTTCTTAGTGTCTGACTGCCGCTCTGGCAACGATGCGGACCACATTATGGACCAGTTACTTGGCGATATTCGCAGCGGATTTCCAGAGAGGCGGTTGGGAGATGTTTTAAGAAGAAGCAGAAGGAGTTATGACCCAGAAGAAAACTTCTCTGGAAATGGAAAAGACAAAGTTGCGTTGAAGCGCCACAGTGATCCAGCAATGTTAGAGAAGTGCACAAGCAGCCAAGATGACAAAAATAGCACTTTCAAAAGTCGAAGAGCCAGATTTTTGGAAGAGGCCAATGGCGAAGAGATCCTAAGTTTTTTGAAAAATCCGGCCTCTTCAGACACAGAAGCGAAAGATCGACGTTCGTTCGGAAGCGTGAATGATAGTTTGGAACGATCTTCGTTCAGGCTTTCCGGCCGAAGAAAGAGAACAGAACTCTTGAATGGAGAAACTACTAGCAGGGAACGTTCGGGCTCATCGCCTCCACCTCTTTCTTCTTCAACTACTATTACAACGGACCCAGTCGTGGAAGAAAATACAAAACAAAAACTTAAAATTAAGATCAACGAATGGATGCTACAAAACGAAAGAGAACAGAAAAAGGACAGGTTGTTACAAGCAAAACTGCTTGAAGAACGTAAGAAGAGGCAAATGAATGGTTACGTGACAATGAATGGGGATGCTTCTAAGTCAGAAAATGGCATTCTAGAAGAGATAAAGGAGGTAGATGTCAAGCAGATATCTCGCGATATTTTGAAAACAAATAAAATCGATAAATCCTGTGAGAGTGAAAGCTTCACACAGAAAATTATCAAAGTACTCGATTCAGCGTCAGATGAATCGACGCAATTTGCAAAAACGCGTTTGTATCATAGCACCAGAGAAAAGAAAAGTACCAAAGAAGATGTCAAGGAGTCTAAATCGAAAGATGATTCCCAGATTTGTAATTCCAACGAAGAACAAAAGATGTCAAATCAGCGAATTTCTTTGTTTGACTTCGAAGAAAGCACTAAAGAAATCGAAGATAAAATGCTTGGAATTGAAGGCAACTTTGATCGTTTTGCAGTAACCAGGAAAACCCAAAGACGTCTCAAACTTCGTGAAATGCGCCTTGAAGCAGAAAATGTAAATAAAATTACGAAAAAAGACGACAATTCCGTCTCAACATCCATGGTAGACAGTCCAGCACGTTCACCCAGTATTCCAAGTACCGATGAAAGTAACTCATCAATAATCAGTGAACTAAGCTCTCCTCAAAATGAGAACGGAAGCTTTGATGCTCAGAAAAATCTAGATGACTCACCTACTAAAAACGAACAATCTAACTCTGAAATTACAACACCTCATGTTATTAATGAGAACAATATCAAGAACACCAACACGGTCAATTATAATTCAGCATCGCTCCAAAATGGACATGAATTCAACAGACAAAGGAATACTTCTCTCAGATCCCGTCAATCAAGACTTGCAAGAAGAATTAATTCTTTATCAACTTCAGTAACATCTCCAGAATTAACCAAAAACAATTCAACTTTATCGGAAATTATAAATCCAGTTGGTAAGGAAACATTGGTTACCAATTTACCTTTGAATGGGGATGAAACCAAAGGTAAAGAATATTTGGATGAGGATAATAAAGCAGAGAATCGACCAGAAAATCGTTCAAGCGAACCAAACAAACAACCAGTCAAAATTCCACAAAAAACTACTGTCAATGATTCACCTACAACGAATGGTGTTAAAAAGGACCCAAAAGAAGCTTCACCAAAGACACAGCAGAACAATATTCCAAAAGTAAATGGAAGGATATCACAAAAAGTTACTGTAAGCACTGAAACTAAAAGCAAAGTTATTCTCCCCAAATCAAATCTCTTGAATCGTCAATCTTCTAGGGCTAGCACTACATCTTCGAAATCTCAAACGAATGCACAAAAAACAACAAGCATTCCAAGTGTAATAAAAACAACTCAGAATGTTAAAGTACAGCAAACGATCCATAGACAACCGCAAACTAACGGTAAAACAGTGGTCCAGAAGGCCGAGATCAACGGTAAGCGAAATGTTCCAGCTCAACAGAAAAGTACCCTGGCAAGTTCCTCCCCAGCACCTACTAATACAAAAATAACCCAGTCCGCGAATAATGACGAAAAATCTAACAATTTAAGAAATGGCAAAGCAGATAGTGTAAGAAATGGAAGAGCCATTACTTCTAGTATTTCACAGACTTGTAGCCTAAGTACAAACGTCAAACTTATTAAGCAAGAAAAGGTTTTGAATGGAAAACCTAACAATCCTGTACCCACCAAAAAGATCACTATAAATCAAAACGGAAATGTAAAATTCACTAAAGAAGGTACTACACTTAACAGGACCATACAAAGAGAAAACATGTTAAATTATCCCAATTCTAATACATCCTCTAAAAGTGATAAAAATAATACAACATCAAGAAAAAGAGCATTTATATAATTTAAATACTATTATTAGATGCTATACTGATACTGTTGTTATTTTCTGTGAGAAATAAGTTCAAAGGAAACTATTAGAGAAAAAATGTTACAAAACAACTTTGAGAATATGAAACTTAGTTCTCAAAAGAAAGAGAGGATTTTGAGTACATTCTTCTACGACGAACGAAAATAAGGTTAAAAAATGTATGATCTAGTGAATATTAAAGTATTGAAAAAACTAAAAGTGCAATTATGATTTTTAAAGAGAATATTTTTTTACCCCAAATCAAAGGATTTTTTTTTAAATAAGAAATGTGAAGAAATATAAAGACTATAAATTATCATTTGAAAATTGTTCTTGTCATCTGCGTTGTGGGTAAAGAAGCCAAAGATAAAGTGCCTTTGTATACATAATTTGTTGTGATGTGAATGAATTAAAGTTTTTGTATTTGCATAAAGTTTTACTTATTATTTGTTAAAATCACTTAAAAGACATAGCTAACAATTTAACCCTCTAATGCATACTGTTACCGTTTGGTAACAATGTAACAATCCACCCATATTATTATTAAAATACCCCCTCCCCCAAGACAAATCTGATTTTTTTCATACATAAATTTTTAAAGTTTTTAAAGTTTTAGTTTAAATATAATCAAATAAGATGAACAGTAGTAATATTATATTCGAATTAAAGAGTGAGGTTATTAACGAATGTGAAATTACTTTTTGGCAATAATTCAAAGAATAATAATATTAAGTACTAAATACATAAATTTTTGAAAAATTAAACAAGTTACAAAGGTCTTATTTTTAAATATTTTTAGTTAAGTTTCTAGTCATATTATCAAAATTGGAATTTTGCAGTTGGTTTTTGTCATATGAAAAAAATTTTAAAAATTGAAATTATTTAAATTCTAGTGGCAGTTTAAATTTGTTTTTTTAGTATTTTTCCCCATGATATGTTGAGTATTAAGATACATATTATTTTTTTGGGAGGAAATAAAAATTCATGTTAAAGAATGGTCTTTAATCTCAACTATCGGGTTTGAACTATTGGAAAATATCTTAATGTAAATACAATACTAGAAAAAAATTAGATTGCAGTGAGCTTTTCTACAAGAAATCTTATCATTGGTTTCAGTTCTTAAATTAAAATTTGATTTAAACAAAGTGCCAGTCATATTCTTCTTAATTTAAAGTCATCAAAAAAAAAATCGACTTTAAAATTGCCTGCACTGTTAAAACAAAATTTGTTTTTGCAAAAAAAAAAAAAAAAAAAAAAAAAAAATGCCAGCTGAGAACTGCCAAAAAAATACAATAAAATCTTAGAGAATTTTTTTTATATTTTATCTGAACAGTTTGAAATTTTAACGCAAACACTGTTTTTTAATACACAAATTGTAACGAAAAAACAAAATTCGACCTCCTCGCAAAAATTCGAACCCCCAGGGACGCAATACTACCAAGGAATTATAAATTGCCAAACACAGGTTACAACCACGGACCTTTAGATCCACAGTCCAACGCTGGCCCGACTAAGCTATTTCGTCACATAGAAAATTCAGCAAACAGTTAAAATGCTTTCTCGGTTGCAGTCCAGTATTCTTCACATAGTTGGTTACAATCAGAAAAAACTTTTTACTTTAAACAACATATTTTTTTTATAGAAAATTCTGTTTAAAGAAAATAACAGTACTTTCTGTAAACATTGTTTTCTGTTAATTAAAAGCTTTATTTTATGTAGCCTATTTTATGGTGCACTACGTGGAAACACTTTAATCCTCTGGGGGAAGTATATATGTGAACATTTAATTGACATTGATGCAAAAATTGACATCATATGGTTAAAAAGGATTTATTTACAGGACTTGATTCTTAACAACAAAATATAAAATGAGACAAAACAGTAAAGTTTTAAAAATTATTTTATTTTGGAACCAAAATTTCAAATATTGAGTTAGGATATTACAATAAGTATTTTATAAAAAATCATAATAAAGGGTTTCATTACTTGAAATTGTTTAAAACTTTTTTCTAGTTATTTTTTACAATATGCAATCACAATTTTGAAAAGGAAACTATTTTAGAGAGTTTTAGATTTCAAAATTGAAAGTTGGCAAGAAAATTTCTTTTACAAATAAAGATATGCTGCATTCATTTTTTTTTCATTGCCATTAAAAGTCGAATGTTGTTAAACTGCTGGGCAAAAAAAGTAACTTTATTAATAAAAGTAAAACAGAGCCAAAATAATTAAGTATTCTCGAAAACTCTATAACTTAATATTAGTTGTGATTATCCTTAAACCAAACTAGTTTACATCAATAATTCTATTTAGCCTATATTTACATTATTATGATGTTTTAGAATAAAAAAAAAAGAAGCAACAAAAATTTGCAACTTTAAAAAAGTAAAACTGAAAAATAAAAATTCACTAGCAGAGGAAATTAACTTAGGTGCAATAATCAGCAACTAAACTAGTGTAGACAGGGCATGGTATCACAAAGTAAAAAATTACTAATCATTGAAAACAATATTCATATTTTGCTCTATTTTGTCGTGTAACATTGAGCTTCATTATCTAGGATAGTGTACAAGTGTAATTATATTTATTGGAAAAACATGCTGGTCTGATAATTCTAACAACTGCCTTTATAACCATTAAAAACAGACTACTAGTAGCAGTCTTTTGAATGTCAAAATGATAAAGATAAAATTGAGATTAAGCTAATTTGATGTTGGTAACTAAAAAAAATTATGTTTCAAATAACTGAAGGATGGAAATTTTTTTTAGTGTATCAAACCTTCATATAGAATTAAGAAATGCTGAAATGAAGTTGTAAAATATCGCAATTTTAAATAGTACACTAGAGGTGTAAGATAATTTTGAATTGCATTCAGTCTTTTTACGGAAGGAGAAAAAAAATGATGGTTTTCTGTTTAAAATATCAAATTTGTGTTTCAACTGCAGTAGAATCACGATTATCTGTCCTTTTATCTGGAACTCTCTGTTTGTCCTTAAGTCGACAAAAAATTTAGGAAATTCCTGCGTTTTTGAGATAATGAAACGATGACGATTTTAACACAGCAAAACTTCAGAAGCTCATATTAAAAGTGAATTTCTACAATCCCAAATTTTAGGGAAACTTCGAGGATCTTTTAAAATTGTGAGACTACAAGAAGAGACTATAAAACGAAAAAATAAAGAATAGAATATCTAAACACAATACTTTTCTCAAGAATTCTATTTGATAGATAACTTAAAATTCACTTTTTACAGTTGCAAATACAGCGCAGAATTTGGACATCGGTGGATGTTTGGTCTGCCAGAATTTTTGGTAACCCTTTGTATTATGAAGTTTACCAATGAATTAAAAATTCAATATTAGCCGGAATTTTAGATTATCCAAATGTATCAGACATAATCGGGATTCTACAGTAGCTTATATAACTCCCTTAAAAGTTAGTACTATAGAACACATGTGTTTACACAGCAAGAACAATGGCACATAAATAACATATTAGTGCATCACATGCATATTTTCAACTAGAGAAACAATAACTTATCTTTTAAAAAAACCAAAGGCATAAATATATTATCAATGTCTTTCATAGTAGTATTACAAGATAGTTTTGATTTTTATCTTTTTAATAAGCATTAAATGCATTGATCCAATTCTTGGAATAGAACTAGAATAATAAGTTATGAAATTTATATTTTAGTGAATGTAGAGAGATTTCTTTGCAATACAAATGTGGATTAAACAAAACATCAAAATGCAAATGGAAGTTGTACATATATTTTTTCTTAACAAGGATCATACATAGATGCCAAGAAATTACACATTAATTTTTCAATATTATCATGAAAGGGAAAAATTTTGGTTAAAGCAAGTGTATAGAACAATTACAGAGTGTTTTTTGATAACATAACTACAAATGCAAACTTAAAAAAAAGATGTTGTATGAAATGCAAGTCTTGTCGTAGAAATAAAATCAAAAACAGAAATCACATACAAAGCTTACAGCTCATAAATACATAAAATAAAACTGTGTTAATAACCTTGCTTTTGCAAAGAGTTTCCCATTACAGCTTAGCATGGCCGATGATATAAATAATTTATCAGTTTATGTACATCTCACCCAATCAACATTGTACGTCATTTTGAGGTGGGGCTTCAGCAGGTGTGCTGGCAGGTTCTTCGACTTGTGGCTTTGGTTGGTTCAGGATTGGAAACACTTCTTCCTTTAATTTCTAATATAACAAATGAGTAAAACACATTATTATTTCTTTTAATAATAAAAGGGTAAAGGTTATGTTTAATTATTTATCATGGAAAATTACACTATGGGTGGGTTGCACTAGAGCTACAAAAGGGCTATTAGTGATGAGCGTTGTAATTTAGAACTTGAGGACCACAGTCTCAAGTGACAATCAGACAGACTTGTGTTGGCACAAAACGTAACTCCTTAGGGAGACATCGTGCACAGCGTCAAGGCTTGGAAGCACATTTAACATGCACTCCCCTTACAGGGTATTATTTGTCAAACATTTTGGCTAGACTGTCCGTTTATAAGGTCAGCAGTTATTTTGGTGATGTCCAGACCTGAACCTGGAACCTTTCACATATAAGGTAAGTGCCTTTACCAATTGGGCTCCCCATTCCCTAGGGGAAAAGGAGTAACAAAAGAACAAGCCTGAAACTTAATTAGCTTCAACTACTTCAGCATTTAAAAATGAGATACAAAAAAAGTTTAAAGATAACAAGAATATCCAACATAGAGGTTTTTCAGGGATTATAGGAATATTTTAATTAAATCCTTATTTTTTTTTTTTTAAATCTGCTAGAGAAGTTGAAGTATATTAATACAACAAAAAAAAAAAAAAAATAAAATTTAAAAATTGCTAAATTTCTTTTTGCAGCAACTGTACAATATGCGGGAGATAATATAAAAAAAAAACAAAAAAAAAAAAAATTGAAAAATTAAAAAAATTTTTAAAATTATATAAATATCTATCTTATATTGGATTTTATTTATTTATTTTAATTTAAATGAAAATCTTTCTATGCTTCCATTTTTTTTGTCCACTTTTTAACATAACAAGCAGGAAAAATGCAAAGGGATACAAAACACATGCATCTTTAGCTATGGTTTTCATATGATGCATATTTGTTCTTGTGGTTTCTTATTAAAAATTGACTAAGATCATTTATTTAAATCTACTAAAGCTGGGTATTTCAGTTATTTTTTTAACAAAATACTTCATATTAAAAAAAACCTGAAATGTATAATGTGATATATACTTAGAAAAGCAAGGGGTTATTCTAATTCACAAAAGGAAATAAAATACTCTAAAATAAGGATAAATCATTTTTTAAAATTCACCTCTTTTTGATTGTACAATAGTTCACTTAAATTAGGTGGGCTCAGGTGTATTTTAAGCTCCATGTAGTCTTTAATCTGCTGCTGCAACCAGCCTTCGTTATGATCTAGAATTCTTTGAACCTATAATATAAATATTAATATGGTCAGTTATAGTTTATCCTAATGTTTTTGTTTTAAAAAAAAAGGTTCTTTTCTATTTTACTTGCAAATACTCAAAACTTTACAAAATATCTAATAAAATATGATTTTCTGAGAACTTTTTTTAAAAAATAGTCTGAAATTCAAAGAGATTACACATAAACTAGAAAAAAGTCAAATTTTAGAATAGAATTTAAAAAACAAAATACATTATCAAGTTTGGATAATTATGATTTAAAAGCTGTATGGATTGCAGGCACTGTATAAATAAAAATTAAATAATATTTTTTTTAACATATTTTAATTATATATACCTGTTCCATGTCTTTAGCAGGGATGTGTGCATATCGTTCATCCCCTGATAAATATGCCGCCAAAATATTTTTAAGTTCAGAAATTATATTTTGAAATTCTGCAATCACTGCTAATCGCTGCTCGTGCTCAAATTTCCTGCTAAGAATCGGGTCTGCCATCAACTAAAAACAATTTTGTTAACAAAAAATTATATTCAAGTAAATAATAAGATAGTAAATTTATTATTCAACTTAACTTTAATATTCAACCCAAAAGTACTATAATATTTTTTTTAATTCTCTAGCAAAATAGGTTAAAATAAAAAGGTTTTGTACAGGGTAATAAATACAAATTTTCTTAATTTAGAAAGCCATTACGTGCTGTGAACATATGTGTAAGTATAATTAAAAAATATTTATGATGAGCATTAAGTTATGTTTTTTTTTTTATAAACCTATGACCACACGTTGAATCATGTCTTAGAATAGGTGGGATTTTTTTTTTCATCCAATCCGTTAATTTCTGAAAATTGTTTAAGAAACTTAATTCAAACAATTATAATAGTAATTCACATGAAAATAAATTATAGGAAGCAGCAGCTGACTTAAGATAGTTTGTAATGGAATAAATATTGTATAGTTTACTCTGGGCATGTTCTGTTATAACGTAATAAGTTTTTCTTAATAATGCATTTAACCATTTTTGCCTCATTCTCATATTATTCATTATAATATGAAGTACATAGATCACAAAATTGCATTAATTTATTATACAGTAGACGCCGCTTTATGTGATCACGGTTAATGTTATCAATCGTTTAATGTTATCAAAATCGCTTAGACCCGTCCTCTTATATCAAAATACATTGAAAAATCATCGTTTATTGTAATCAAATGTTCGTTTATTGTTATCAGTTTATATGTAAATTTCCCGAAAAAACTTGATATGAATGCTGAGGATTTTGAAGCATGGATGGAGATAGAGGAGAAGGTTACCACTTCTACTTAGGTAACTGATGAGGACATTTGCGAAGCCGTGTGTCTCAAAGATCAAGCTTCGTCACAAGATTCTGATGCCAATGATGAACCCAAAAGTGCTATATCGGGGACAAAATTCCGACGCCTGAACAGATGAGGGAGGCACTTTGAATCTTATATCTAGGTGTGCAAAACAAAGCCGACACGGAACACTTTTATAAACATTATGATTATGAGCAATTCGTAAATGACTTGCTTCGAAAGAATGCTAAACAATCGATAATTGATGATTTATTTTTCTGTTAATAATTAAGTTTTTGCATTTTGCATTGTTTTCTGCAGTTCATCATTCAATACATAAGCATACTCACTAGTAATTATTTTTTTTTAGCGTGCATTAATTTCTATTAAATACTACAGAGTTTTACAGCAACAACTCCTATTTTAAAATGATTTTTTAGTTTAAACTTTTTTTCGTGTACTGTAATCAATCGGTTATTGTTATCAAATCACGTTCGTCCCGATATGATCACACTAAGCTGCGTCTACTGTATCTCAGCAATACATCAAACAATCATTGAGTAAATAAAAGCATAAAATATCTATTTTAATAAAGAACAGTTGATAAACCTTATTCATACTCTTTCTTGTTAAGTATTCAAATCTATTAGAATTACTCCCCAGAGAGAAATAAATTGTGCTACCTTTAGCTCAGAAAGTCTTTCTTTATAAGTTGCTTCATTCTGCTCTTCCTCGTATATCCATTCTTCAGTTTGGTTCAATTTGACAACAATATTATCATATTCCTATACAAAAAAATAACAGAAGAATAAATAAGAGTAATCTAGCATAAAAGAAAATTAATATTCTCATTTTAATAAATAAATATTTAATAAAGTACAATTAAAAATTAACCATACAAAACTTACCGGACCATCTAAATATTGATTGAGGTCATCGGATAAACGATTCCGTAGCTCATATACGTATTCTTCTAAAGAATTCTTAGCATTGATTCTCTTTTCTTCACCGCTATCTTGACTAATCATTCTCAACTAAATAAAATAATTACAAATTCTTAAAAATCTCCAAATATAAATTTAATAATGGTTATACATTGGTTATAAAAAAACTTAGTTCGCATGTAAAATTATTAAAATACAGGTCAATGTTAAAAAATTATCAGGATAAAGAGATCCTTACTTCAGTCTCCATGAAGGTTTTCACTTCACTCTCTGACAATTGAGGTACTTTAGGCTCAATTTGTAGTTCAATTTCTTGAGGAATTTTCTTGTGTTTCTTTAATGAAAAAAAGGTTTTCTTTTCCTAAAACAAAAACATTTATTATCCATCATTACTTCACTTGTTTTTATTTCGGTCATGGAATTTGCTTACTATAGTCTATTCACAAAATATTTTCCCCACATAAACATGTCAAACAAAAATTAAGTGTGTAGACTAGGACTCTTTATTTTCATTAGACATATTACAGAATTTTTAATTATTATCAAAATTTCTATTAGAAACTTCTTATAAAAAAATAAAGCCAATGCTTAAATTTTTAGAAACTTTGAAGAATTTCTTGTAACTTTGATGTCTTAAAAATCGTATAAGATTCAAATAATGAAATATAAAATGTTTGGTTCTCCTGTGATAATTATTGTAATCAAGTAAATATTATAATGCAGAAAACAACAAATAAAGAGACAATTTGAAATATATTAAAACCATTTTTGCTTGCTTTTAAAAACAAATTTGCTATTTTTAAAGACCTTAAAAGATCAGAAGCACATATTTTGAGATAAAAATGAAAAAAATGCAGGGATTTTAGGTATCTTAACCAATTTATAAAGTTAAGGCTTTTCATGGGCATTTATGATATTCTAAACCCATAGAAAAGTTAACAAAAAATAATGCAAACCTCGTTGACAATAGGCTCTGAGGGTCCATCAGAATTTTTTGCTTTCATATCCATGAGATCTTCTGATTTTTGGTCCAAATTGGCGTTTTCCTTGGCATCCTTGTCAGCAATAACAGCAGAGCAGACGCTGAAAATCCCATGGATGTTGACACGAAGCTTCACGATTATCTTTGCACTTTCCCCTGATTGCCCTTGGTTGACATTCTTAATGGTAAATGAACCTAAAAATTATTCATGGAAAATTAAATAAAATTTGTTTTTAATAAATCTGAGAGAACAGAGCATCTATCATTAAGGTAAGGGAGATATGTTCCATTAATGATAAATTTGATTTAGTTTAAATAACTAAATGGATAAATTAAAAAGATTTATTCAACAGCTGATATTGTATTACAGTCACTTTAGATCAAGTAAAAATTTATAACATAAGCTACTCAGTGGCCATATATTTGAGTTCGTTAACAACCACATTAATTTTTGAAAAACATTTTTTGCCTTTGTAACAACTTTAATTAAAATATAATCATTAAAAAAACTAGGGTAAACTTATGTAAGAAGTACATGTTACACAGGTAATATTTTTTTAGACATATAAACAGCATAATTTAATACGAACCAATAAAATATTCATTATCATTTGCGTTTGAAGCATAATATGCATCTAAAGTAAAGTCTTCTTTTCTAAAGAATGTCAAAAGTTTTGAAAACGGTACAGGATGATTTCTTTTAAAAGCTTCAATGTCCCTAAAATTGAAATTAAAATGAGAAAAATAACCACAACCTTAAATCATTTATCAGTTTAACTAAAAAGAAATGCATTTAAAAAAAAATCTTGTTTAAGAAATGAAATTGCATTTAATTTATAAGCATTGAATGCAATTTCTAAACCAAACTGTATTGTAAAAATTGAATTAAATTAGGTACTTTAAGTATCCTTATAATTTAATAAAAAATGTATTTCAATATATTAATTTAGCTATATGCTTACAAGGTAGTATAACAGTATTGACTAATTATACACAGGTTATTACATATTAAAGATTAAAAACTTCTCAAGCAGGGATCAATCTGCAGTCGCATTTGTCGCAAAATGCGACGAGTTGCACGAAAATGCGAAAAAAAATTATTGGCCGTTCGAAAATGCGACGACGTAATTCGGTGAAACTAAACCTACATTTCAATAAACAACAAGTTCAAATAACCTATTCTAATAATGAAAATTAAAAATTTAATCAAAATGAGAAGATGAATTCAGATTAGATTACACTAAGATGTCTTCAAATCTCGGCCACCCAGTGCAACCTCCCCTTAGAGAAGGAGTCCAATAATGCTTCCTGATTTTTTATTTCACACTGCCTAGTAATTTTAACGAAATCTACCGATGATGTCACATTACGTCAGAATGATTGACAGTTCTCTGGCTCTGTGTGATCGGAAGAGTATCTTGTTACTTTTGTAGCTCCGGTTCAGGCCAACTCTGACAACCAGAATATATTTTCTGATAAAGGGTCTGATTCAGGATGTCCATGAGTCGTGATCACGTGAACACCTTGAATGTTGAAATAGTTTTTGTTTACATTTGAACCTTTTATTCTACTTCCGCATGTACTGGGGTTTCTGATTTTGAACAATAGTTTTTTTTAAAAAATGGACTTAGATTTTATGTTGCTAGTAAATTTATAGTCCTTGAATTTTTCTGGAAAAGTGCTTGGATTTTTTTTTCTTAACAAATGTTTGAGCCATTTTAATAAGAATATGTATTGAAAGACCAAAAGTTGGGGATTTCAAACAACCAATATTTTATTTTAATACACTAAATGGACATCAAAAACATGTTCATTGACAAATCTGAAGATAATCCAACACCATAAATCAAAGTAAATGTGCTTATTTTAAAATGATTATAAAAAAAATTAAAAGTACTTTTAGTATTATAGTTTTATATAATTATTTAAATTTGTCATGTTGTGATTCATACAAAAATTATCACTGTATTGTATATCACTCACCGCGCAAAGATTGAGTTGTGTATAGATTCAAGTGATTTAATTGGCGCGACTTTGATTTATAAGCAAATAATTGTTCTTTAGCCTTTTGCTACAGCTTTTTTCTACATTTTAGCATTTTTGACCCAGGTTGATCCCTGTTCTCAAGTACAAATTTGTTTCAACAAAATATTTTTAGCAGATGATCCAATGTATGCTTTCTTAATGTTTAACTGTTTAACTTACCCACGCTCATTCTTTGATATTACCCAAACTAATTGTATTGAAAAAGGTTGAACATCCATAATGCTGAATTCTTTCACTTTTACATTTGGAGATAGCATCGCGGCCTGCAAAATAAGTACCAAATTAAAATGATTTTCATCTCAAAGAAAAAAAATAAAGGGAATTAATGGGATCAAACAAATTAAATTATGTAAAACTAATCGATATAATGAATTAACTGTGCTAAAACTTTCAATGACAACAGTAATGAACAACAATTGGTTCAGTCTATGATTGTGCACCCTGAAAATATACTTTATAATCAACGTGACCCTGATTCTTTACAAAATTGTCTAAATGTATGGAAATTGTACACAAAAACACAATTGTCTTTTGATTTTATCCTGGAATAAATTGTGAAACAAACGGGCAGTAAACGACTCATGGAAAGCAAGCATACAAAACTTGCTTCTGTGTTATTTCAGTATGATATAATTAAGTTCTATGACTTTTTTTGGGGCATCACCAAATACGACTTGATTTGTGTTATTAGTTGAACATTATTAAGCTAAAAATGGCCCTTTTAATTGTTGTAATATGCTGCATTGCAACCTATACTATCTGTTGATTTATATTAAAACTAACAATGGGCTATTTAATCTTACATAACTACCATCCATTAAATATTTTTCTTAATTTTTTTTGCTGTATGTAAATGGTCATAAATTTAAACTAAACTTCTTAGTATGACAACCTATAGTGGGCTTATGTCTGCTGTGCCCATTTCAGCTTTATTCGTCCAACTGTTCTGGGGTGCGAAGCATCAGGTGATCCACCTAAACTGAAACAGTGTTTAGTTCTCAAGCACACTTAGTTCTCATTTATCGATCAATACAATGAAAGGATGAGTGAACCTTACAAAAAAGTATTTTATTTCACACAAAAAAAAAACATACTTGAAGTGCACAGCCACGAGCAACTGCTTCATCTTGATTTAGAGTTGTACTAGGCTCCATACCAAACACCTTTTTAATGATGTTTTTAACAGCAGGGATTCTTGTTGATCCACCGACCAGTTCAACTGCAGTAATTTCGTTCAGAGGTAAATCTGTAAAATCAAAGTGACAATATTATTGAGAAATATATCATGTTTTGAATAAGGAAATAAACTTCATTTGATAAGCTTATAACATGCAAAAAGTTTTTGTTTTACTTACTAGCCTCAATAAGCAAATTTTTTAAAACAGCTTCTATTCGCTTAAATAAGTCAGCACATAGTTCTTCCAACTTTTCTCTTGAGAATTTAAAGGAAAAAACAATATGAGTATTATGAAATGTAAATAAACGGTACCATACATTAGCATGCATGCAATGAGGAATATCAAAACTAGCCTAGAGAATGTACTCCAGATTAACTGTTAATAAAGATTGGAGCAATAATAGAAAATAGGGGGGAGGGGGATTTGCAACTATCATCTGAGAGCTAAAATTTTAATGAATCTAAAGTCTTTAAATGTTAAAAAGATAAAATTAAGAACATAAACACAGTGACATGACATTGCTAGTAATTTTAAGACCATCAAGACAAAAATAAGATAATGATGAAAATAAGTTAAGAGTTTAGTCAGATTAAATTTTTTACAAATACTAAGCTACAAATACTAAGCTTTTACATAAACTAATCTAAAATGGCAAATTTGTCTGCGATTGTCGCAATAATGACTTTGATGCTATCTAGAATGCAAGTTGCTATCAATCCTAATGAAAACATAAAAAGTTTAGTTTTAGTTTTGTAAAAAAGTTAAAAGTTTTTTTAGTTGTTTTTCACATTCTGACGAATAGCATATCATAACATGAGGAATTAAAGGTAAAACTCACTTAAAAGATCAAGGTGAATATTATAAAGCTCACTGTTTGTGCTTAGAATTAATAATTTAGTTTATGATACTGAAATTCCACACCACTCAAACTTCCACACAATTAACTTTTACAGGCTCAAAGACAAATTAAATGAAAAAAGAACCTAACTAAAATTAGCATTAATGGTGCTTGGTTACTAAGCAGTTCCGATTCCCTTTTGCCATAAGTAATAATTATAGTTACAGCAAACTCTGGGTTGCTAATAGGTAATTTTCTAACATATTATAAGATTTAAAAGATAATGTTAAGTGAAAATAAATAAAATTAATCCCGAAAATAAATTTACCTTCCCATACAGCTATTGACATCCTTATCTTCCATGAAACATTCAATATTTAATGGTAGTACTTGTGGGTTTGCACTTAGCTGCTTTTTCAATTTCTCACATTCCTGTAGCAAGCGTAGAATAGCACGTTGGTTAGAAAAAACATCAAGGTTATACTTGGTTTTGAATTCCTGACTGAAATAGCGCACCATGCAATTGTCTATATCACGACCACCAACGCAATAGTCCCAAGTGCTGCATACAACCTGAAAGTAAAAAAAAAAGAATTGTGAAGCGAGGAACACTGAGTGGTTACTCTAAACTATTAATATTTAAGTATTACAATTTGTAAAAATGACAACCTTTCATAAGATGCTAAATTGGAAATGTACAAATATACTTTATAAAATAGTATTAATTTAACTGTTTGCCAATCCTTTTTTATTGATAAATAAAAAAGTATTAGTAGGGTAGACTGACCAGTGAGTGAACAGGCCCCAGTGAATGAACATTTGGTAAATATAATTAAAAAAATAAGGATTGAAAATCCTTAAACTAGATGGATTGGCAACACTGACTTCATCACATGTAGTTGGAAGCTATCTGACATGATTGGTTGTCTGGTAATTATGTCCTAGTGTTTATTCACTGGTGAAAGCAGCGCCTTAAACGTTCATTCACTGGCTAGTCTACCCTAATTTGGTAAATTATAGGCTAAAAAACCCTCTCTGTTACATGGTCAACTTTTTCTCTAATTATTATCATCTCACAATTAAAATCTACGATTATCTTAGATATTTGTTTTGAATTTGTTTGTTCTGAGAATATGAGCATTTAAATGTCTATTTCCCTGTTGTTCTTGATTTCTTCATTAATTTGATACAGATTTTACTTATGATAGTGCAGGGCTACAATATCGTAATATTATTATTTAAAATTATTACAAGAAAACTTAAATAGGTTTTTAATAATTTAGAAGATACAGTTTATATACATTCTGTTCAATCTAATATTTAAGTAATTGAAATAGTCTATTGAATTTCAGTTTTATCTGAATAAGAGATGAACTAATATTTAACATATAGATTCCTTAGAAAATCAAGAGGACAAACTGACTAAAAGTATTTACCCGCAATTTCCCTTGAAAAAATTCACACACTGAAGCTTGAATAGCAGAGTGTCCCATATCAACAAATACAACTTTCTGGGGTTTGCTGTCGGACAAACCCTGCCTGTAGAAGCCATATGCCAGAGCAACTGAAATTACAAAAAAAGTAAATAAGAGCCTTTTATATATCCCTAAAAGATTTTTAAATATTTTCAAAAAGTTTACTATTTTAAATTATGTAGCAAGTATCAATCTCAAATCTTGGCAGAAATACCTGCAGTTGGCTCATTCATAAGTCTAAGAACATTTAAGTTAGCAATACGGCATACATCTAACATGGCCCTTCTTTCTGCATCAGTAAAAAATATAGGAACCTAAAAAATATTAATGAGAAGTCAGTTTAGTAAACAATTTTTAAACAATGATTCATACACAATTTAAATTGAGTACATTAAAATATGTAAATTTTGGCAAAAATTGTTGGGTAAAACCTATAACAAAACAGTTTTTTTTAAGAAACTTGCTCTCGCCTAAACAGTTAAAGCTAGATTCTTTCAAAGAATGTTTTAGTTATTAAAAGATATTGCATAGAAAGTATGATAAAGCAAATGCAAATAAAGAGAATTGTGATACTTTTTTTTAAAAAAGTTTCTTTACACAAAAATATTTATTAAAAATAGCAAAACCAAGCACATAAATTTTTAGCATACATACCTAGTAATATTACACAATAAAAATAAAGAAATTTATTACATTTTCTTAAAAATTGATTAGTTAAATAAAACTAAGAAAATTTCCTTCAAATATGGTGGATTTTAATATATAAAATTTAAATAGTTTAAACACAATTATAAATTAAATTCCCCCCATCCTTAATTAAAAAAACTAATGAAAGTGATACAAATTTATACATACAGAGATCACACAATCTATCACTTTGCTTCGGCAAGCAGTCTCAGTAATATCTTTCAGTTTTGTCAACAGCATAGCTGCTATTTGTTGAATAGTGAAAATAGCATCTTTTCCTAAGTAAGACACCTAAAATTGCACAAAGAGTTTTAAAAACAGTATTATAATATTTATAAGGCCTAATAAAGGGAACTAGAAATAATTGTATTCATTTTTGAATTGCTGGGGGGAAAAAAGCTTCTAGTTCGAGGGATACAAACAAATGCACCTGTCACCTGACTATCAGATTTTTCAGCAACACACATAAATTTAAGAAAATTATAAATTTTTAAAGCCATGGAAGAGTTATTTATAATCATCTGAATAACATTAACAATTTAAAGAAATTAAAATTTTAGTTAAAACTTAAAATTTTAATATTTTGCAGTGAAAACAAGTTTACACTTCAGTACATTTGTTTACACCTCAGAAAGTTTAAATGCATAAAAATTTCACTTCAGAAATTTTCTGAAGATGAATTAGAGTTTAAACTAATTCTTACTTTCACTCCGACATTTCCATTGGGTAGCTCTTGAAATGTATATGGTGAATAAGACTGCTCATGCTTTAATGTGCGATCCTGGAACCTTTTCCCCACCAAACGTTTGAATCCCGAAACTGTATTTTTAAGATTTGTTATGGCCTTATTTTTTGCTGAGGTTCCTAGGTCTCTGCTAGTAGGACCAAATGCAACATATGACCTGGGAAAAAGATTTAAAATGAAAAGTGACACATAACTTTAAAAATACCCATATAAAAATATATTAAGGTTAGAAAAAGTTATCTATATACATAAAAGGCGACTTCTGTTTGTGTGTTTGTCTGTATAGGACGCAAAAACTTAAGAACCACACCACAGATTGTCACGAAATTTGGCACAAAAATTCATCTCATCTCCAGAACAAACATAGGCTAAGAATTTTTCGAATCGGACCATTCCTTCTATCATTTTCGAACGTTTTAATGGAAAAAATACGCCACTTTCGCTCAAATCCGATCATTTTTTCTCTTTCGTGATGCCATATCAGGCAGAAAAAAATTAAATAAAACTTTTTAGAAAAAAATTGAAATTGAAAATGTTTAATTTATTTAATATTTGTTCATTGCCTTCAGAAACTAAATTAATAATTTGAAAAAATAGTTGGATATGTTTTTAAGTTACGGAATCCTACCATCAGTCTCCATTCTATTATATTATTGTGTATATCTGATTTTAATTATGAATTTTTTAAAAGCATAGTTAAGCTTTTACTGAACTACGTTGTTTTTTTGAAGACCGTTGCACTACAAATGCATGTTACTTCCTTCTTTCGCCAATTACTTTGTCAAACTCGCCAAATTATTACAAAGAACGTACAAAAGAGCATTTTTTTAAATAGCTGGTTGGTTGTGCGATGGTCTTTGCGCTAGAGCTGAATGGATGTAATGGTAGCTACATATTTTCCTCGCCAATTTTTTTTCAAACATGCCAAATGGGCTAAAAAAGGTTTTTAATCGGGAAACTACTACGACATTATCTGTTAATTTGATAGCATTTTTTTAAATTTTGAATTTTTAATGTAATATAAGTAGCTGGATTTTGTACTTTAAAATAACGAACGGTATTAGCAACATAAGCTTATTATAAAAAGCAAATAAACTTATAAAAAAAATGCAAAGCGTTTGCTGTTTGCTGGAGTAGCTTATTTTTAATTCTTACTGATTATTTTTTTTACTTAAATATGTATTCTATTTCATTTGAGCTTCTTATCTAAGGTATTTTTGAAATTAATATTAATTATTACTATATCAAAGATGGGTAATTAAATGGTAAAAATTACTGGGTAATTTTCATATCTTATGTAATTCAAATGAAAGAAAAAATATTTAAATTGACTATAAAATTATTTTTTCACCTCCACCCGTGCAACGTCGGGTATAACAGCTAGTAAGATGATAAAGAGTTTAGTAAGACAAGTTAGATTTTTTTTCTACTAAAAGTTATTTCTGTTAACCATAAACAAACACGTTTTGTAATAAGACTGTATAAGATATTTTTTCAGAACTGAAGGCATAAAATAAAATCAACGGCATATAAAATGACATATATACCTAACTTCTTTATATAACTTAACTTTCTAATATAACTCTAACTTTGCTTTATATATTAAAGAATGTCACTGTTTAACGACAGAATATATGTGTTCTGTCACAGCATGCTTTAGAACAAGAATTTAATGCACAATAATTTAATTAAAATAGCATACATATTAATAAGTAAAATTTTTGGCACTTTTACAAATCATGTTTAATAAAAGTAAGTTTGGAACAATCAGTAAATGTTTGTGTCATTTCAACGAAAAAATAAACAGCACTTATTTTTTAAAAAAAACCTAACAATAAAATTTCAACTCTAGTAGTCCCTAAATGAGCAATGGCCTGCTGCCAGTCTACACTCTTAATTCTGATTGATGTCTCAAACTTTAAGAGCTTACTTAGTTTTCTAATTAATAAATTTTAATTTCATAGCTAACTGATGTTTAATTTTTAAGGTGGTTATATAAATTGTGTTCAAGTTACAGAATTCATTTATAGTTTTGAACTTTTAGACAAAATACGGTTACTTTAAAAATTAATGATTTATTATGGGGATCTAATGTACCACTAAAATGTATTAATATTTTTTGGTGTTTTAATAAACGGGCTGGCAGGGAAATTATTTGAGTGTATTAAGTTTTTTTATTTTTATTTTTTTAAATAAGATAAGGATATGTGATTCATCAGGCAAAGCATTTCAACTTATTATTAACTAGTAATTTTTCGAGTTTATGCAACCCACAATTTATAATTGAAATATCCGAGTTCGAAATCGCGATAAAATAAATCTTTAACTGTCGAAAAAAAGATTTAAAGCTTAAGTAAAATGCCTGATTAGATTGTTTTTTTAAACTTTTGACTTGCTTACGGTGTTGCGCGCTGACTATAATCATTTGCCACTGTTTCTAATCCTCCAGCTCTTGCTACAGCAACATAACAAGTATCGTTTCCGAAATCAATTCCAACTGCCGACATAATGAAGACAAGAATATCTATTACTTATAAACAAAACACTATATTTTCGCAATAAAATTCGTTTATCAAAACTTTGGTTCCATGTGCAGAATGTAATAGAATTTTCTTTTCGGCACCCACAGAAAGAAATTTTGTTTTGTTTTTTAATCTTCATGTCTTCATTTCCGTTCGATTGTTTACTTACAATATTTATATTGTTATTTCGATTGTTTACCTACTATAAGGTGGGGAATTAATAAAAATATTTTTTAAATTCTTTATTGATTTAAAAGTTATTTTTTAAATACAAAAAAAAATATCCTTAAACTCCTTGTTTGCATGAACTTTTTTTTTCGCCATTAATTTTATGCATTTCAATACTTTTTTTTTACAAAGATGGCATCATTGTAACAGTCATTTTAAAAATAAATATATGGCGCTAATTCGATTCTGATTGAGACGCTTTGATTTTAATTTGCGTTTTTATAAGAATTATATTTGTTGGAAAGAAAATTGAACAAGCTTCACAAATCATATTTTAAGTATTGCTCATATTAGTGACACATTGTACATTTTAAAACTTTTCACGATACAAGTGTCAAGACACATGGGAAATGCAGCTTGATACATCAGGTGTAACCCTTTCCTATGGGGAAAGTTTCATTTTAGAATAGTGCTTTATATTAATGACAAATGGCTCCTCGAGAATATAGCATAAAGGTACTTTAATTTTTCAGTTATAATCGTACTTTTAGCAATCGATCTATCAAGTTAATAACTATAAATATATAATTTTTGCTAGTTAATCCTTCTAATTTGCAGAAAATTTGTAAATAAACTTACTATGATTATGTGGGTCCATGAACTTTGGGTTAAACTTTAACCTTTTCAGTCCCAGTGATGCCATTTGTCATCATTATGTTTCTGATCGTAATTTTAAAACAATAATAGGGCTGATATCTATTGGGATTAATAAAAGATATTTTCTAATAGAAAAAAATTTGAAGAATGGAATTATGTGCTTTTTGATATTGTAAATAGCTATGGATGATCAGAAATTTTGTTCTAAAATGATGGTGCCAATTTGTAACTGGGACTGAAAGGGTTAAATGCAAAAGTTCCAGGAAAGGGGGTGTCAATTATTGCCACAGTCTCATTATTTATTTTTTAAAAAATGCGTGCAATAAAATGATTTGTGATGCAACACTTCTAGGAGGAACTCTTAGGGGGAAAAAAACTGGGTTGGTGGATTTAGAAACTAATATACTGGTACAGCTATTACATACTTTCCGGTCTTTTCAGTGGCGATTCTGAGAAGATAAAATCCTAGTTTAGGTGTATGGCGACTTTTTATTAATTGCCAAACTTGTTGACGAGAAAACACCACTTTGAAGCGTGATTGACTGCTGCTACTCGGAAAACGCGAAGTCAAGAATGGTGGATCACGTGTTGCAACTTTGGAAAAAATGGTCATCATTATCAAAATCTGTAGCATTGCATACTACAAAAACATCAAATGTGACATTATCTTCAGCCACGTTGACAATTAACCGACGATAATAGCATGCGAAATACAGCAAAAAAATTTTTTGTTTAAGATATAGTCGATAATTATAACATTCAAATATCCAACTGCAAAATTAATTTTTAAAAATGCCGATTATTGACAAATTTTCAACAACAAAAAAAAACTTACCCGGTATAACAATTGTGTTCATTTTTATCACGCTTTGGAATTATACTTTTGAAAAGTAACTCTGTAACAGTTACTTATTGCAGTTGCAGCATAACTTGGCCATGGATGGTCCTCTGTATTCGCCTTTGCAATAATTTTCAATTCATGATTTATTTTGTTACTGCTTTGAATAACTGAGTTACAGTTGCTTTCTGAAGAATATAACAGTTTTACTTTAAAAATAATGACAGTTACAAGTAATGTGTTACTCCAAAGACTGGTATCTCAGAGCTGTTTCTATAGAAGAAAATTTTTAGATTGTTCAAATAGGCTATCCTATACAATTTATAGTTCATTTTTGCAGTTAAATTTGTTTAACTATTTGAATTGCATTCAAATGAGTCGAATTTTATAAATTGAATTTATAGCAACTACATTTTTTTTCACACAATATCTAATGTCTGGCAAATTGTAGTTTAAAAAAAAAGTTTGCAGATTTGTTTAAAAATTGATTTATGCTTATAATTGGCAACAATGATCACTGATCAGTATCCATTTTAATAAAATCCAAATTGCCTGCCTCTAGACATATCTCTGGACCACCACTGGAAGTGATCAACTATGTAGTGCTGCATAATTAATTTAATAATGATATTTGATATTTATAAGTACTTTTTTTCATGTTAGGATTTTAAATTAGGAGATGTGCTTGGTACTGGTGGATTTGGTTCTGTTCTTTATGCAGAATGCTTAAAACCAGAGTTGCCTAAGAAAGTTGCTGTTAAAAGGGTAATATATTTTTATTTATATTTTAATTTTTTAATCACAAATTTTATTTTATAATTATTATTATTAACTTAAATAGTTTGCAGTATTTTATTAACACATAGTATCATTGGCAGTTTAACTTTACCATTTCTAGCCAGAATGTAAGCTTCGAAAATACTCTTCCCCCCATCTCTTCACTGGGTTTTCTAGGAAAAGGGGGAAAGGGTGCTTATGGTTTACAATGAAAACAGTTAGTATTTCCCCATGTAGGATGGGGGAAAAACCGAAACAGCTATAAATCACCCCGTTTCCAAGAAAACCGCACGTGTGGAGGGGGGAGGAAATGCTTTCCAAGCTTACATTCTAAATTGAGCTACTATAGAAGAAAGTAAAATATTGAAAGTATATTGAAGTTATTGCTGAAATTTTCATGTCGCTTTAAATTTGGCTGTTTAGTTCTGTTTTAACTCTAATATTGTTTTGTTTTTCAGATAGAAAATGCTTTTATTATACGTAAAAAAATTCAAGATCGGGTGATACAAGAAATGAAAATTCACAAAGGTTTTGTTCATGATAATATAGTTAAGGTAACATTTTGTTACACATTTTTTAAATAAAAAATATTATTTTCTTGAAAATATTTATGCATTTTACTTTTTACTTGGTCTAGGTGTTAAATGATTGATATAGTTTTTAATACAAATAAAAGCATTCAAGGTCAACTATGACTTGTAATAAACTCAACTTATATTAATTTAACAGCATTATTGGGATTGGGGTTATCCGTGAGCACTAGGGTGTATCGAAAAAACCAAGTTTTTGTTATCAAATTTGTAATAGTGCGGAAAAGTTGCCTTATGTTATTGTTAGTATAAGTGCAAAATTTTGTTGATCCGAGTTAATATCTTCAGTTGCCTCTAAGACCATTCATTATGCAAAATTCACTAATTTCATTTTTTCTTTCTTAAAATTTATGAAATTGGAATCTTTAATTTTAATAGTGTGGAAAAGTTACCTTACATTATTGTTAGTATGTGTGCAAAATTTTGTTGATCTGAGTCTTTAGTTGCCTCTGACCTGAGACCATTAATTATGCAAAATTCGCTAACTTTATCGTTTTTTCAATATAGTTTTTAAAAAAATTAAGAAATTGAATTTTTAAGTCTTACCAATGCCGAATAATTGCCATATTACTCCTTAGAGCGTGTGCAAATTTTTATTGATATTGGTTAATTTCTTCAGTTGCCTTTTAGGGGCTGCTTATCTGGAATTTGACCAGATAAGGCAACTGAAGAAATTAATCAACATCAATAAAAATTTGCACACGCTCTAAGGAGTAATATGGCAATTATTCGGCACCGGTAAGACTTAAAAATTCACTTTCTTAATTTTTTTAAAAAAATATTTTGAAAAAATGATAAAGTTAGCGAATTTTGCATAATTAATGGTCTCAGAGGCAACTAAAGATATTAACTCAGATCAACAAAATTTTGCACACATACTAACAATAATATAAGGTAACTTTTCCGCACTATTAAAATTAAATTTGCGAATTTTGCATAAGTAATGGTCTCGGAGGCAACTGAGGATATGAACTCAGATAAATAAAATTTTACACTTTTACTAACAATAACATAAGGCAACTTTTCCGCACCAATACAAATTTGATATCAAAAACTTGGTTTTTCGATACACCCTAGTGAGCACTGTCTCTGATTGGTCCAGAAATATTAGACCTGTTTGTGACATCTTTGATCTGTGACATAATTTTTGCATAATGCAAATGTCTGACTTAAATTTGTTAAATATTATTCTTATGCAATGAGCAAAAAGTTCAATAAAAGTTGGGGTAAACTCCTAAAATACTGTTCCTATTTGGGTAAAAGTATATCAAAAGTTTACTGGATGAAAAACTTTAGTTGATTTTAGGTAACCCACTTTTTTTTTTATTGAACAAAATTGGTATCTTGGAAATTGTATATTATCTTTGAATTCAAAATAAAATTTTATTTTATGTTAAAAGTTTTACTCACGCTTAGAGATTTTATTATGAAATGACTTTCCTCTATCCTTAAAACCCGACTAAAGTTTTTAAGCATATATATTTAACCCTTATATTGCATAAAACCCTTTAAGTTTAGAATATTTCATAATCTGCATTTCATTTTGAAATCCTGTTTAACCAGTTTAATTAGGAAGTATTTTCCCCCCTTCAAATAGTGCTATACTACATTTAAGGATGAGGAGTTTACCTACTTGGTATTAGAATTGTGCCAATATACACTTGAAGAATACTTGAAAAAGGAAAAAGTGGCAATTGTTGAAGTTTGTGGTTGGTTAATTTTTATTTTGTTATCATCAATTTTTAATGGTGTTAAGGTATATTTTGTAAAGATTAGACTTGTATTGAATGGCCCATTCCAAATGTTTGCTTTAGTATAAGCTGACAGACTAAAACAACGACAGGTTTCTTATAAAAATAAATCACACACAAAAGTAACACACTTTAAAAATTAAACTTCTTTTAGATTTTTTCTCTTAGTTTTTCACCACAAAAAAAATATTTTTTTATGTCTTTGGAGATAAATATAAAACTTCTAAATAGGTCAACTGACTTGAAGGGCAGGAGCTGACTCTTTATATAAAAGTATTAGGTTTTTTTATATGTATATACTGTAAAAGTTCTGCACCAGACCATAATAAAAATTTTAAACTACATTTATGTAATGTTCAATAGTTGTAATACCTATACTAATCCATAATGATTATATCATTACATTAATTTATTCTTTTTATTATTATTCCTTTCCTTTAAAAAAGCATTAAAAAGTAAATTATAAAACAAATATTAAATACGGTTTGACAAATACTACTGAGTATTACCTTATATTTGTATTTTAATTCCTATTTATCTGAAATAATGTTTTCAATTTATATTTCAGCTTTTGAAATCATTAAGCAAATTGTGTCTGGTTTGCAATATTTACATAGTAATGGCATCATGCATCGAGACCTATCTCTTAGAAATATTTTGATTACTGCAGACAACAAAGTTGTAAGAATCTTTATTTACTACTTTAAAAATGTTTAATAGGGCTTCGTCAGTGAGTGACTTCATTTTTTCTCTTCTTCTTTTTCAGAAAATAACAGATTTTGGTTTATCAATACTTTTTAAAACTCAAATGGATCAATTCTATTCCATAGTAGGAACTCGTAAATTCCAAAGTCCGTAAGTAAGAGTTTGATTTCGATCAAAAATACACAGATCTAGCTTTTACTGGGATTCCATTTTAACCCCCTGTACAGCATCATTCAGTTCATCTAAATTATATTACTTGTATTTTAGAGAGATGCAAAATCACGAAACATATGATTTGACAGCAGAATGCTGGAGTTTAGGCATTGTAATATTAGCTGTTCTCGGAGGGGAAGTGCCATCTGGCATCAAAAATATTGAAATTCCAGACACATTTTCCCCAGAAGCAAAGGAATTAGTATCTGGGCTGTTAAAAGAAAACCCTGAACATAGATGGAGTCTAGAAGGTAAATACAATTCTTCCACAAGACAATTCTACTTTTCTTCTTCCTGCAAGATTTATTTTATTGAAAAAAATTCTTTAACTGAATAGTTTTGATTTTGTGGACTGTTTTATATTTTATTATTATTATTTTTTTTGTAGATGTTATGGAATCCTCCTTCTTTAAGAAGTATAATACCCTTTTTAGTCCCCATCCAATAAAAGGCAATTCCAGAACAAAAGTAGGCATTTATTTTCAGGTATTTGCAATTATTAGATTGGGGTACCTTGCTCTTTCTTAGGGCTATTTAGAAAGAGTAGCTATCCATTGATTAATAGAGGTTTCTCTCTGAGATTTTAAGAGATCACTATTGTTTGGATTTTTTTTTATTATATTAAATGCTAAAATACCTTTGATTTTTTACTGGGTTCCTTAATGCATTTTAGGAGGCATTTTTTTTTCAAATTTGAATGTCAAGTAAGGACATTTTTGAGAGTAGTATTAGTATTGATACTATGCAAATTAAAATTGTGGGATAAGACAGTCCTGGCATTCAATCAAAATTAGCAATTCTACCCTTGTAATTTTTATTTGAAAAGTGGCATAGTTTAAAAATAACGCAATTTTTCAATCTAATTTTTTTTTGTAACTCTTTTCTAAGGGATAATACAATGACCTTGTTTTTCTAGAATCTGTGTAAAACTTTTGATACGTATATGGTTAATGAAGCAATTTATCCCTTATTTAACTACATATTTACAAAGGTTTATATTAAAACTTGTTTATTTTATTCTAGAATGGTTCATCTAGAGATAGTGGAATGGACTCAATTGGGACTTCCTTTGCAACAACAGGAAAATCTAGTCATCAATCACAACAGCAATTAGATAGTGGCTTTGACTGCATCAATAAATCAAAAAAGAGCCATAATAACCATAAAATTTCTCCTTTGAGCACTATTCACTCTTCCGAACACTCGCGTCAAAGTAACCACAGCAAAACTAGACCTAAACGAGATACTAATAATCATCTAATACCTTCTTTGGGAAGAGATACAAAAAAGATTGCAACAATACCAAATGCTTGGTAAGATGTTTTTCTGGATACTTATGACAAATAGAATGTATATACTATTAGTTTTATTGTTTGAATGATAGTTTAGATTGATAAATTTAGAACCAATATTTTCTGTTTGTACTTTACTTCTACTAGGTGAAAATTATTGATCTCTTTTAGATGAGGAGTGTTTAGAATTCTTTTCACTACTTTTTATTTGAGACTTCTTCGTCTTATCTCTAAAATTTAAAACAAAAAAAAACAATGTCACTACTTGTATAAAATTAAGAGTACAATTTATTATTAGAGCACGTCCAGAGGCGCCGACTTATCAAAAATATTGGGGGGGCCCATACCAGCAGTCTTGTCTCAGAACAATTTTCACATTTTAGATGAAAAATAGTGAGTTTCAAAGTATTTTTAAGCATTTTAGAGTCATATGCTGAACATCCATTAGGACCAATCGTCTGAACACCCATTAGGTTTAGGGTTCATTAAATAAAAACAATATATCAAAGTTAATGTTAATACAGTTAAGGGGCCATAGGAGTCTTAAAAATGTGCAAAGAAGGTACTACATAGTAGAATTTGATCTTTCATGTAATTTTTTAACCACTCAATATACAATTAAGTATAATTTTTTTATATGCAATTCTAAAAGATTTATTCAATATAAAACAAATTTTAAAATTGATGAAACTTTAGACAAAACTAAAATAAATGATATTAAACATAAAGCTATTTGAACACATTGGGATTAGGCTTGCGCAGCAAATTTTGAGGTTAAAATTGAAAAAATGAACAAAAAAAATGACTTTATATTGTACAAATATGTACAAACAAAGACTTATACCTAAATTCGCAGCTCAATTTTAATTAGAAATTATTTTTAAAAAATATTAAAATCAAAATTTTATTAATTTTTTAGAAAAAAGGTCTTAAAATAATTTCTAATTAAAATTGAGCTGAGAATTTAGGTATAAGTCTTTGTTTGTACATATTTGTTTAATATAAAGTCATTTTCTTGGTCATTTTTTCAATTTTGACCTCAAAATTTGCCGCGCAAGCCTAATCCCAATGTGTTCAAATAGCTTTATGTTTAACTTCATTTATTTTAGTTTTGGCTATAGTTTCACAAATTTCAAAATTTGTTTTAGATTAAATAAATCTTATGGAATTACATATAAAAAATCATACTTATATATTGATTAGTTAAAAAAAATACATGAAAGATCAAACTATACTTTGTAGTACCTTCTTTGCACATTTTTAAGACTCCTATGACCCCTTAATACAGAGTGCCTAATACTTTCAGTCAAAAAGTACGTAAATAGCGGGTTTAAATTGGGTCTTACTCCCTAAAAACATTTAATTATTTGAAAATAACCAATACAGTAATATAGTAACACAGTACTAAACTAGTACTAACATTTCGAAACTGAAAATTCTACATTCTGTATGTATTTATTTCTCTATTTAATGAAGATTTTTAATATTGCTCTAGGCTCTAAATACCATCATTAGGGTTAGAGTGTCTTTAAAAGGCGCAAATGCTTCGACCGTCTGATTTACACGATTAATAATATCACAGTAATTATCGTCAAACTATGAAAATAAAAAATATACACCAACTTATAATTTTGTGATTTTACAATGCATAATATAACTAATATTTTTCTTAAATTATTGGGGGGGGGCTCTGCCCCCCTAAACGAATTTTGGGGGGGGCTCAGGCCCCTCAGGCCCTATGGAGTCAGCGCCTATGAGCACGTCAGTCATACCTTTACCTTTTGTTAGTAAATTTAGTTTTGGTAGCTTAAGCAAATGTGCAAAGTTAGCTTTGAAAAAAAAAATTAAATCTTTTGAAGGGGGTATGGGACACTTTTAACTTTTTTCTTTAATATTGCAGATATCATTAGAATTTTTTTTCCATAAATGTATACTAAATTTACTAACACTTTGTCAAAGGTTTTAAAAAATTATTAATTTTGTTTTAAAGAAATAAAATGTGTCAAAAAGTGACATTTTATATTTTTGTTATAAGTCAAAAAATTATTTATTGACAAACAAAAATTTAGCATTTTTATAAACAGGAAAATGTACTTAATAAACTGTCTTTACCGAGTTTTGTTAGTTGTCAAGCTTTTTCTTTAAAAAATTATTTAATTTTTTAAAAATAATTTCACAGGGTCACTATTTTTTAAAAAAATTAATAAAAATTAAAAAAAATATTTCCAACTAGTCCCTAAAGACAAATTAAAGATATATGTTTGAAAAATATGTGTGGAAAATTTTTACACTGTATGGGCAGTAGATTTTTAGTTATATCAATTTAAAGTCAAAAAATCATCGAAAACACGATCAAGGAGAAAAACAGCTTTGAAGTTTATAAACGTGGTTGGCCAACACAGATGTCATGACACAAGAAACTACACATATCGCGTTCTATTGCAGATATAAATAAAATTTTTGTTTTAAAATATTCCAAATATTTTTGTTATTTTTTAAGATAATAATAATTTTTTGAAGATTTTGTGTCCTATACCCCCTTAATGACTTTTTTTTTTCATATTTAATAATTCAAAAAAAAAAAAAATCTTAGTAGTAACCATTGTTGTGTTTGCCCTTTTCAGTCAATTTTCCTTTTTTGAATTCAAAACAATAAAAAAATTGTTTGTTTATGTATTTTTGTGTTAGAAAGGTCTAATATCCTACATACTTATATTTATACTTTTGTCTATTTGTACTCTAAGGGTTTATGTGAAGGTAACAGGAAAAGTAGGTTATTCTGGTTCGTTTTAGAATTTCTTGTTTTTAGTAAGTTAAACATGCCCTTCAGTCCTTTAAAGTCAACAGCAGTACCAAAAAATAAGTAAAATGACTGGTATTTATTCTTGATCCTGTTTTTGATCTACCCGAAGCAGGTTTGATATTATATAGAATTTTGTTCGTGAATTCACTTTCGTAATTGCACTTCGGCTAATTAACAATTTGGAATTATATAATTAAAATAATTTTACACTAAAACAAAGTATTTTTGAATTTTTTAACTATTGACTATCAGTCTAATTGTCTCTTTTTTTATCTGCAGTGTGGAGCCATATTTATACCATAAAGTATTGCAACACACTTTTCAAACCTTGCCATCCAGACATACTCCTGCCATTGAAACTTTACCTCATGAATCCATTGGTTATACAGAATACGCTGATGCTCTATCTAAAGAACACAATTTCAATGCTCCATTTAATTTTCCTGCAAACTCTGATAAAAGAGAACGCAGTGCATCTGAAGAACAACGAAAACAAGAGCATCAACGAATACAACGTGAAATGAAAAAATCTTATTCCGGTCAGGCAGAGCATTCTTCTCATCATAGCAGGTAGGTTAAATGGAATTTCATTAATACACAGTTTGAATAGCATTTTGATGGGATCACGACGGCTGACTTTAAGTTAAATATTAAAACATATTTGTTTTTTTTATATAATGAATAATTAAGTCCTTTTTTTGTAAGTAGTTTATGTAACTATTGGAAAATAGACAATTGTTTAACCAGCACTTACCCACACAAGTGGTTACTCTATCCCTAAGCTTTTAGTGTGATTTGCCCATAGCTGAATAGCTCTATCTAGTGCAATAAATAATAAATCCTTAGTTTATGTTGCTGTTAGTGTTGGAAAATAGTCGGTTGTTTAACCATCACTTACCCACACAAGTGGTTACTCCATTCCTAAGCTTTTAGTGTCATTTTCCCATAGCTGAATGGTTCTATCTAGTGCAATAAATAATAATTCCTTATTTTAAATAGTACCATCAAACTCTTACCCACAAAAAATGGTTGTTCCATTTCTAAGCTTTTTGTGTGATTTCCCCATAGCTGGCTAGTTCTATCTAGTGCAATAAATAATAAATCCTTATTTTAAGTAGTTTATCTCAATGTTGGAAAATAATCAATTGTTTAACCATCAAACTCCTACCCCACAAATGCTTGCTCCATTTCTAAGCTTTTAGTGTGATTTGCCCGTAGCTGGATAGTTCTATCTAGTGCAACGTTAATGTAACCTAACAGCATAGCTGGGGAGTAGGTTTGCCGTCTAATTGGCCAACTGTGACAGGGCACTTTTTTGTTTATTTCTTCAGTCGCTGGTTCTTGATGCCAAACTTTTTTTCATTTTACCAACTGTAGAGAGTTATGACTGGCATGCTCTAATAATAAATTGTACTCTTAATTTTATCAATGACATTTTTTTTTTAATTTTAGAGATAAGACGAAGAAGTCTCAAATGAAAAGTAGTGAAAAGAATTCGAAACACTCTTCATCTAATCGAGATCAATATTTTTCACCTAGTAGAAGTAAAGTACAAACAGAAAATATTGGTTCTAAACTTATCAACCTAAACTATCATTCTAAACAGTAAGTACGATACGAGTGCCATTGCTGTTTTAATATTATAGATGTAAGAAAATCCATAATCTGATAATTTATTTTCCAATTCCACTAAGTTTTACTCAATCTCAACAAATTTTGACAAGAATTTCAAAAAATTTTGTTCTGATTTGTTGGAGAAAAAAAAAGAACGCCTTAACTAAAAAGTATTCATGTGGGTTTTTTTACTTGTTATTTATTTTCTTAACAAGGTTTTAAAAATCGACTCTTTCTGCCATCGTAAAGATATATAATTTTATGCTGTGAAACCTATTTACATTCCTGTTGCCCTGAAGTTCAAATTTTTCATTGAGCAAAGTTATTGAAAACAGCTAAAACAAATAATCATAAACATTTTAGCCACTTTACCTGCTTATTTAAGGTAAACATTTCCCAAACTTTACCTGCATAATATTTAACTTATAATATCAAGATTTATATTCTTTTATTACATGTCTTTTGCACGGACCAAATACAGATTGGGTAATCTTTGATATTTTCATTATTTTTCAATTGAGTAATTTATTTCAGAATTTTTTTGATCGTCATTTTAAGTTAAATAAAATTGACTTAATTTTGAAAACTTAAGTGATCTATATTTTAAGTGGAATTGTATAGATATTTTTTCATTAATTACAAACTAATAAAAATACTTTGACTATTCCCAATTTTTACTAGTCTTGTTTTTTTCTATAAATTTGTACAATTGATGTACTTAAATATTTTATGTACATATATTTTTCTGCAAAAAGTGTGTGGCATCCCTTTATAAAGTTGCAATAATTTACGATATTACAATGCCAAGTATTTATCAGATTTTTTTTATTTCTTAAATTTACCTAGCATCTTAAATTGCAGTAAAACTTAGTACTCATTTTTTATGCAGTTCCTGTCTTGAGGATACTTCTTGTGCTAAAAATAATCATCAACTGGGAAAAGCCCATCAAGAAACAAGTACTATTAAGCAAAAGCCTCTTCCATTAAATACTGAGCGACTTAGAGCATGCAGATATCCAATGAAAAAAATTGCTGTGGTGAGTAGTTGGAAAAAAAAAATTATCATTCATTTATCAAACCATGTAATCATTTTCCCCAATTCTTCATCATTTATTTTTTTGATTAATGTATTAAAAAATAAGAAAAATATGTGGAAAATAAATTTATAATTTTATTTATATATTTTAATAGCTTTTAACATATTTCCTGCTTCTATTTTGATGTTTGTAAACTAACTTGAAACATAGTTTATCTTGTATAGTTAACATTTCCATATAAATGAATCAACCTTCAACAATTACCATCAAGTACTAAATGAGTTAATAATTTTTTTAATAATATTGTAAGTAAGCTGTTTATAAAATATGTCCTTGTTATTTATTTTTCTTTCATAGGTGTCTATTTTGGAGAATGGAGAAGTTTGTGTTGAATGGTTAAAAACAAGGAAAGAAAATCAATATGTGTCAGTTGTAGCCTTTATAAGTAGTAACGGCAAATGGGTAAAGGATACTTTCAATTTCATTATTTTTGTCTTAAACTGAATATTTTAGACAATAAAATATTCAATATTTAACTTGTAAAAAAAAAGTTTTACCCATTAACCGTTAATGAAAATGAAATATAGGATTACCTTTTCAATATGAATATGTTTCAGAATTGGATTTTAATCAGTTCCTTTTTTATATAAATTTATGGCTATTTTTTTTTGCACTAAAGGCAAAAATTCTCTATCACTATGTTTATCATGAAAACCAATTGTATTAAATTTTATCTATTCAGGTTGACTAAATTTAATTTTGTTTATGTTGTTAATGTGGCTGATGAACGCATCTTTAAAATGGTTTTATTTTGTGCTGTTTGAGGCTAAATTGAAATAGTTATGTTCTCATCTTTGTTTCAGATTGATATCCTCAAACCACATAACAGTCTTGTTGGTAATTCACCACCTACGAAACCAAGTAACAATAAGGAAATAGACAGGTTTTCGTATGATGATCTTCCTCCAAATTATTGGAAAATGTATAGAAAAGCCAAAGTCCTTGTAGATTTTGTGCGTGCTACAACGCCAAGAATCACATATTATGATAAAGAGTCTAAGTGTGTTATGATGGAAAATTATCCTTATCCTGATTTTGAAATGGAGTTTTTTGATGGTAAATGTTTTCTTAGTTTGTCACCTTTTGTTGCTATTTAAATTAAATTATTATAAAGAAATTTAATATATTTATATACTTTTTGCTTGTTAATTTATAGTTATTTGTGCAGCATAAAGTTACTTTTTTTTTAATTAAGAGGAATTACAGTAAAACTTCTACAACAGACCACCTCTATTAAGCGACCACCTCCGCCAACGGGCAATTTTTCAAGGCACCGATTTTTCCCCCTATACGTTTAATGTTAAAAATACCTCTCTGACAGACCAGACCAACCTCTGGTTACGACCATATTACAGGTCTCATCCGGTGGTCACTTTTCCAAAAAGTCTTGCTTTCCCTCCATTACTGGTCATTGTTTGCCCTTTTCATCCTTTGTTCACCAGCCTGAAAAGTTGGAACAAATTCAGCCCTCCCCCCTCTCCCCTGTTTGCTTTTAAAAAGATCATTTCGAAAGACCCTTCCACGAATTGTCTGAGTTGTCAATAGGAAGCTTCTCTTTCACTTCACTGCAGTTAATAATTTTAAGGTAGGAGGGTCATCCATTATGTACGTTGACATCCCTAGCCAAAGTAACGCTTGGACACGCCCTTCCGAAAACAAATTACTACGGCTGATATCGTTGTCACACAAGTGAGGGGTTAACGCTGATGGCAAGGAGTTTAAGATAGGTAGGTTTGAATAATCGTCGCACTAGAGCTACACGAGGGCTATTGGCTACAGGCGTCGTAATTTATAAGCAGTTTAAGAAACTCGCAGAATGGAGGAATACCAGTGAATGTTAAATTTGCGATACACGACTATAAATAGTCTTTTCAAAACTTAAAAACAAATTGAAATATGAGGTACTTTCCGAAAAATCAAAAAAATAATAATAATAATCAAAAATATATTTTTTCTTATTTTAAAAGATTGTAACTTGAATTGCAAAAATTAGGACCTTGTTTTTGGATGTAATTAAAATAACTAAATAAAATGATGGAAATTGTATACTTTTTTTTTTAATTTTTACTACTAAACCATTGTTTATAAAATTGATTTGAACTTTTATATAAGCAGCCACTGAGCAATGAAACTTCTCAAAGAGACCACCCTCCCTCAACGACCGATTTTCCTCAGAACGGAGGGTGGTCGCTCCCGAGAAGTTTTACTGTATATCTTTATAATATGTGATCATTATTAACCCTAGTTTAAGAAAAATTAATGTGTAATAGCTTCATAACATGAACAGGTTGCGTTTATACATCTGTACTATTTGTGCAGAGGCGTTTAAAAGCATGATTGATGGTTGAAAAAAAAGTCTTTTTTGCCACAGCCTAAAAAAAAAAAAATTTTTTTTAATTATTGCCACACTGGTACAGCCCTTCCTTAGAATTACATATTTAAAATAGATTTGAAAATGAACTTAAAATCTAAATTTATGAACTATCCCTTGCCTTGCTAAGTTCGTCATACAGGGTGTTCCAAAATTGACCGGAATTGTATAGGGTGCAATTCTTAAATATTTACCCTGCCCCCGCCTATAAAAAACGGCTAAATAATTGGCTTCACTTTCGGTCGTGCAAGAAAGCTTGTACTTGTGCTACACAAGAATGTAGTACCTTTAGTTTGGTTTGGTTGAATTTACATCTGATTAAAATTACAGTTTCAACTAGTTTTCACCACATCTTTTTTAGGAGGCTGTTCATTTGATAGGTTGTTACATTATTTTTTACAAAACTTGTTGTTGACCACCAGTCTATAGGTAACAATTATTGTATTTTGTTTATTTATGCAGGGTAGATAGGTATGTACACATATTCCGGGTTGTTTGCATGATCAGAGACCCGCTTTTAAGCTTTCGTCAAGTAAGACAGCCACAGAAGGAATTTTTGCTCGCATAGAGAAAGAAAGTACACCCAAGGTGAAGGCGGGAATCGAACCTGTACCCGTTACAGTGCGCAAACTGCTATCCAAACCACTTGGCCATCGGGCCGCACATGCCACCCTATATTGTCTCCGTGTTGGTCCATGGTGTGGTTGGTAGGTCCAGTCTCTTGGTTGGTTGGTATACATATATTTTCAGGCTTGTGCTTGCAGAGAGCGGCTTATAAACCTTCGTCAAGTAAGACAGTCACGAAGCTTATAAGCGGTTCTCTGAACAAGCACACAAGCTAGAATATATGTATGTACATACCATACCATGCCAAGACAGTCACAACACACACACTCACATGCACACATATACATGACAGATGCTGCCATCTATCACACACCACCTCCACAATTTAGACATGTCCCTGAAGGGGAGGGAAATAGTCTCCAGGAACCTGTACCCGTGGGAAACTGCGCAATGACCGCCCACGGGACTTGCTGTTGGGAAATAAAGTTTTAGCTGATTATTTAAAAAATAAAGATTTCATCTAACTTACTTTTCTCTAATTTCCCGTAAATATTTCGGCAACGTGCCTGTAAACATTTTTAGTAAACAAGTAACTTTTCACTTCAGCTCATATTAACGACGTCAGAATAAAGTCGGAGCTGAATGGGTTTGGTTTGTTTTACTTTAGTATTTTTTCATAGTTAATCAAACTAGATTAAATATAATATTACTTATCTAATAATAAACTAGTTTTTGGCCATATTAATTATGTACTTTATAATATGTACTACATAATAATATACTATATAATTTTTCATGAATATTATGTAAATACAACATGATTGACTGGTTGCCGTGTATACATGTAAATGAGCGGTACTATATATACGGCTGCGGTCAATCATGTAGTATCACTTGCTTCCCTTCTTGTTTGTAACGAGTGCATGCTCTGTGAGCAGTGATGAGTGCAAGAGGCACGTTTCGTTTTTAACCTTTAAAATAAATCTCTTTACGATTAAACCTAGTTTTTAGCCTTCCTTATTTCTATTAGTGATTTCCTAAGAAACTTTTAAGTAGTAGTTCTTTGAGTCAAAATTCGAACAAGCTCTGCAAATTTTATTAGGACTGATAGTATTTTATTAGTGACTGTCACTTGCGGACCCAACAGATTTAACGAGAACGTACTCCGCATATACCGGTGAGTTTTCAGCGACCAGGGCTCGATCGCGGGACCTTTCCGATACGTAGATCGAGACACTGACCACAGAGCGCCTCACAGCCGGTTCAGTCTCTATCCAACTATAGAGCTCTTTGGTCCCAACACATACACATTACGACGAACTGTACATTTCTATCGCAACACGCTTAGTGTTTATTGAATTTTCAAATATTCTACTAAAATTTGAAACACACCAAGTCATTTAAAATGAAATCCAAACACAAAAATTTCATTTTCGTAGTTACTAATCATTTTTAGTAGTTTTCAAATTGTGATGTAACAGAATCTGCGGATTGCAAAATTACTAGGCAATATATTGATTAACCAAACTCAAAACGAATGCATTCCTTTGTCAACACATTCTCGTACTGCCCTAGTTCAAGGATGCAACCACGACCAAAACGCGTGATCAATTGGCTTTTTACTATTTTTCGGAGGGGTTGGGCAAATATTTCGGAATTGCATCGTTTCTACTTCGGGTCAATTTTGAAACACCCTGTATTTGACAGTTAGCATTTAGTTGGATTCTTCTTGGCTGCCTTTTGAGGATTCTGTTAAATATTTATTAACCTCCCAAACGCGTGCGGCCAGGAAATGGGCAAATATGCATGGTTGTTTTCACTGCATAAATTTCTAATTTAATATATTTAAAAAATTAGAATTGGGTTTATTTTGAAAGAGGTGATCTTAAAATCATTTTCTGATGGAAAAAGTACGTTATGATTAAAAATTTGTAAATTATAAAATTTCAACAATTAAGTTTATTGTAAGAAAGATAGATTCACAAAATCTGAAAAAAGAATGGTCTAACAATTAAGTGTTAAACGTTTTCTTGCATTTTTAAAATTTTATAGTAATATAACTGAAAAATTCAATAATAAATTTTCCTTTCTCATTCTTTTGAATTTAATTCTAAATAAGAAGAAGAAAAAAAACATTAGAATTACTGCAAAATTAATAGGAATAGGTTTTTTAATAGGCTTTATAAGTTAATTTAAACTGTAAATATTTGTTGGTTATTAAAAATATTATTAATTATTAACTTTTAAAAGAATGAGCCAACAGCCCTTTAGCAATAAGTTACCAAATGTGTGCTAATTTATGTGTATTCTAGTGGATTAAAATTTGTGTAACAAGATATTTTGTTAAATAGGTGGAAATATCACACAGAAGTCAAGTAAAATATCAATAACTGACGAATGGGGCCAAACTATTTCTGTCGCAGAATTAGATAGATCAGATAAACACTTTGCTGTTATGTGGGATAAATTCTGCAAAGTAAGATTCTTAAATATCTCTTACTAGTAGTGTATATGAAATAAAATGATTTGAACCTTGGGGAGAAAACCTGCAATGATTGCTACTAATGATAAAAAAATTCTTGACATTTTTGTAAATAATGCTATTGCCTACTGAAGCATTCTTGCTGTATAAATTATATTTAGACTTGTAATACTGCATTATAACTAATTTTTGAATATTTGTTTTCATACCTACATTTTGTAAATAGTTATTAATTTGTAAGTGACTTACTGTTTTTTATAAAACCCATCAAGATAAAATCTTTCTTTAATACTTTTAATTTTGTCAGATTTCATATTTGCAAAGTTACATATTGTCATTTGTTTTAACTATATAGAAAAAGTTGATGCTGTAAAATCATATCTAAACATTCCTATTTTAAATTAAAGACCTTAGTGGAAGAACATGCTAAACATTTTTGAAACAATTGAGATTTTTGTGTCATTGAACACATTACTATCTTCTCCAACAATAACAAGTTTCCCCTTTTTCAATTTTTTTGTTGTTGCAGATGAAAGAATGGTGTAAAAACATGGAGGCACAACTAGAAGCTATGAAATCGAATCAGTTGCTTTTCCCAGTAATGTTTGGAAAGTAAGTTAACATTCATTTATGCTTATGCTATTGTGTTTGAATAAGTTAGTTTCTGGAAATGTATATTTCCAACAGAAAACTATACTTAACTCCTTCACTCTACTTCCCTAGCAGAATAGAGTTCCGTCAAGCACATAAACTGGTACACTTCGTAACACAAAATATTTTTTCACATATTTTCTTTATATATATTTCTTTTCATATAAACTTTTCATAAAGTCATAATAACTTTAATCTAAACACTTACAAACTGCAGTGTACTCAAGGTTCAGTAAAGATAGACTTAAGTGGAGGGACAGGACATGTGAACTTTCGCCAAATATCGCCACTGTTCTGCCAAAACAATACCGGAAACCTTTTCACCCATCAGTGATTGGTTTGACATGTTGGCACATAAAACCAATCACTGTTGAGTAAAAATGCCTTTGATAATGTATTGGAGGAAGAGTGGCAAGGTTTGACGAAAGCTCACATGTTCTGTCCCTGGTCCTGCCCCTCTGTATGTAGTCAGCTTTAGTGTCATTATTGAAGTTTGAAGAGGGCAATCAAACTGATCTGGTATCAAATAGGCTAAACTAAGTCTTTTAGAAGTCTCATTTCAGCTCTATACATGAATCGGCATTATATCCATCAATTTTATTTAAATTTGCAGATAATTTATTATTAAATGAACAATATTTTTAAAAAAATCCTTGTTTGATTCTTTCATCATTGTAGTAAGAGAGGTTCAAGGACACACACTTTTTATGGGGTTAATGAGTCTTTTAAACATGTCCTTATAAAGTGATTTGACTGTATTTATATATATATATTTTTTAATTTCAGTCCCCCATTAGCAAAGAAGTGTAATTCCACAAAAGAATACTTAAAGGAAAATATTGCCTTGCACTCTACTGGAGATAATACGACAAGTAAAAATAAGTATAGTGTAAGTTTACAAAAGTCTTTAAAAGTTTTAAATCAAATTTTTTTAATGTTTCTTTTCATTTCTATTCTTATTCCTAACGCATGAAATATATAAATATTTAACTTATTTGTGGGAGGAAAGATAGAACATGCTTTGTCATTTTTCTATTTTAAATCTGAAAAAGGCTAGTTCTTTTAGTTATAGTGCACTTAAAGTATGTTTTCTACTCATTGAGAGTAGAACATTTCACCAATTGATTCATTTGGTGTATTTCAATAGTGACTTGTACCTACTTTATGCAATAATATAGTAATTCTTATTTCCATGCATCACAAATCTGTTATCTATTTTATGAATATCAGATTTCTCAGTTGCTTTTAGATATCAAATGCTTTTATCTAAAAATGACTGAAACAAAATAGGCCCTATTATTATTTGCAAAGCCTATTTTTGCTTATGGGTTTAATTATCCCAACTTTAATTTGTGTAAAAAAAAGGTTAGTTTTTTATACCATTTCTCTTGATTTGCTTATACACAGTACTCAAAATGTAATTTCCACCTTCATTTATTAGTTTTTTTTTGTTAAGATGATATTCATTGGGACTATTTTCTTTCAGTATAATTCTTATGAAAAACATAAAAGAACTCCAAGCAACTCTTCTAACAAACACAAGCTAAACTCGCAATCAGCCTATTCATGAATCTTAATTGTAATCTCCAGGTATGCTTTTGACTTACAATTTTATAGAAATGACTGTTTTGTATCTAGATTACTTTTATTCATATAATCAAAAAGAGGGGGTCAAAATATTGTAAATAATAAAATTGCCAAAAAAAATTATTTAGTTTTATGACTATTCTGATATGATATTATTTTGTAATTATTTAAATGTGACTGCTATAGTAAAATTAGCAAACCTCACAAAAAATTAAGCACGAACTCTCAGCTAAATGGGATTAATATGACTAGTTTGTCAGATAATTTTGGTAGATTTGGATCCTGTTTTGGTCAGTAAAAAATACATAATTTGCTTGTCAGAGCCATCACACTATCAGCTCCAGGAATGGGGTTCGGGAATTGACACACAAAAAAACTTTCTTGTCCTAAACAGACCTAATTGCAATACATATATATTTCACTGACAATTAATTACTGATAAATTTCTTAAATCAATAATAGTGGTTAATAAATATATTCATTATTGGTAGAAATATATCCCAATTCATTATATTTGAAAATATATAGATTGTAGATTCTCCAAAAATTCATTTTTAGGTACACGATTTTTAACAACAAAAAATTCAGAAAATAAATTAACCTAATAATATAAAAATAAAACTGAAAATTTTATTGAATGTTATTGTATACTATACCAAAATTTTGTACTAAATCTTGTTGTATCCCTTTTGTATCATTTTATTTATTCCCTTGCAACGACCAATAAGTGTAATAATATGCTTGAATTTATAGTTTCAAAACCACAGTTCATAATTTATAAATAATTGCCCATATACCTTTAATAATTTAAATATAACTGTGTAATAGTTTCTAACAACTTTCAGAATTGATTCATTGATTGACATGACTCTTCAAGATTTGCCATTTTTGTCTGGACGTGGCCTTATATTGTTGCATCGAGACAGATGTTCTTTGAGTATGTGCTTTTGACGTGTTCACTTTGAAATCATTGTGAATAGCTTTGAATTTATAATTGTACAAATCATTTCTTTGAAACTGTTTCATGTGTATACTTTTCAAGCTTTCTACTGGAAAGTTATTAAAAGTTGTTGTTTTATAAGTTTATTTACAGTTCTTCATTTTCTTTTTAAGTAAGAAAATATGTTTGTGCTCTATTGTATGATCATGAAAAGCTGAACTTGGTAATGTTATTTTTTATACAAATTTACCAAAACCTTAGCTTTTTTAGGTATTACCTACTGCTTAAATAATTTTCATTTATATCACTTGTAAATACATTAAAAGGTCATTTTATAAGTTATTTCTTCATCTCTCTTTTATGGTCATCGACATATTATATAAGTTGATATATTTATATCAAAAGATCCAAAAATATTTTATAAACATCCTTTATTTTGTATTTTTGTAGGCTGCAATTTACTGTAAAGCTCATTGCAAATAAAGTTATTATGTATAATAACTAAAAGGTTGAACTTTTTTGTGACTTATATTTGTAGTATTTATTAATTGCCAAATTATGAGTTTGTTAGATTAGGGGGCAGATTTGGCATATCCTCAGACTCAGAACTGAGAAGCATTTAGGGCTTAATCCAAAAAATTAACTCTGTTTACAAAAAAAAAAAAAAAAAAGTTTATTGAAAATAATAATTTAACACATACTATATCTAGTTATAGCCTAATTAATTAGCTTTCATTTCGCTACTTTAAAAATTTTATAAGCATTCTATAAAAAAACACATAAAAATATCGTTATTAAAAGTAAGGATATTTTAACTCATTTAAAGTTTTTTTTTCTATTCTAGATTAGACTATTCTAGATTGTTTGGAAAAAATGTCATTTTATTAATAGCATACATTTTGAAATAATTTTATGGTGCAATAATTTATTTTAAAAATAAATTTGTGCACTTGCATCGTATTAAATTGAGCCAATGTGAAATTTGTCCGCACAAGCATAAAAAGTAGTTTACTATGTTTGTGTTATGAACTTTCGAGTTGTCTTAATTTGAATTTTTTTTATATTTGAGATGCGATTTATGGAGTCATGAATTTGGGATTGTTCATTTTGGCAGAAACCCTGTTTAGAGATTTTGTGGTTTAAAATCATGAAGCTCACAACTAAAATCCCTTGGGTAATTCTTGAAATATGATAATTAACCAAACTAAACTAAAAAGAATTATATTGTCAATGCACCTAAGTGTTGCTTTAGTATGAGTAATCCAGCCACAACCGAAAGTGTGGCCACTTATTTGGCAACCTTTTTAGGTGGTTGGGTAAAAATATTTCCATTTCCTAAAAATGGCCATTCAATTTTGGAATGCCTTAGTATATGTAAAGTGCATTTATTCAGTAAATTAAACTTTGATTTTTTTTTTAATTTTATGTTAATATACCTACAATATATTCCAAGAATATCCACAACTTTGTGCATGACAAAAACAATATTGATTATCTGAGCAAATACTTTTATTATGTAAACGTCAACATGATTTACAAGGAATGGAAGACCTGCTTCACTGTCACCTGTCTGCTTTTTTTTTTTTTTTTTTGTCAGACAGATTTGTGTATTATTCTGATGTATAAGGACCTCCGTTCTTTGCGAAACATATCCATTTTTACATAATTAAACTATTTGTGCCAAGAATCAATTTTTTTTCTTCATGTAGCTTCATCGCTAGTAGTTAAAATAAGAAATATGCTTAAACTAAGCAAACTGTCAAGTTTTGCCTTTAAAAAATATTAAGATAACTATCAAACGAAGCTCTTGCCTTCCTTATTAATAACATACATATTTTTTAATTAACTTCTGGGTAGTTATTTCTAGCCTCTTAAAGAAGCTTTATAATTATTGTAGTCCATGCATGCCTTGTGTTTGTATAACAAAAAATGTAATTGCCAGCAACTGAAAAAGTGCTGAAGTTTACCTTCTTAAATAGCAGTATTTATTCTATGCCGAGCATCGAGAAGAAAACAAAGATTGTTTAAAAAATCTTTATTAAAAACATAAACAGTTTCACCAGTCTAGATTACAATAAAAATATAAAATAGGTAGTTTTATCCATAAATATATTTCAGTCTTTAAATGGTTCAGTCTTTTCCCAGTACCATGGAACAGGACTACACTAACACAATGAAAAATACATTCTATACCTTAATAGAAATTTTTTTTAAATCCTGTTTGATAATTTTTTTAATCCTTTTTTTCTGGTATGGTATAGATTTGAAAAGAACAATACGAAACACATTTTTATTTATGCATACTAAGGCACCGGTATTATATAAAGTAAATAATACAATAGTTTAATCACACAAATTGTACCTAGACATTTCTTTGTAATCTGTATGGGTTTAAACAAAAACATCTTTTATAAATAATGAAAACGCACTTTTTACTTTTCTAGTTTTTCTAATGTGGATATGTAAAATAATATAAAAATTACTGCTATTTATTAATATAAGGCAGGCAAGTGATGAGGCATTTTAATTAAATAGAGATAAATATTCTTAGTACATTAGTTACATATTCCAATTAAACTCTTAATATATATTTCTTTTAATAAATATACAATGCATATTACTTTAAAATTCAGGCAATATATTGAATATTTACATTCTAACTTATAAAAACCACAATTTTATGGGAATATAACCCTTAAAAAGCAAGATTATATGGCATGTTCAAATGTATATAATAAATAAAATAATGAAAAATAAAATATGTGGATTGTATTTTAGACCATTCTCTTATATAATCAAATAGAAATCACCTGTGTTATTAAAATGCACAGATTAATAAAATTTTCTCGAAAATTACAAAAATGCAGATTCCTCTTTACAAGATAAAATGTAAAGAAAAATTTGCGTGATCCACGAATTGCCAAGAAATTCTCAAGAAGGAAAGTTCACCCCAATAAAATAAGTTTCAATAACCGAGTTTTGTAAATAAAATACTCGGTTATTAAACATGGTAAAACACGATTAGTGTTTTGTCTATGAACACAGTTATAAAACCTTCATCTTTTGCCATAAAACTTTTCCTCCTTAAAAATCCCTTGGCTTATGTCCTAGAAGCGGTCTTTTGGTAAAGTTCCCATTTCGGAATCTTGCAAATACTGAAGCTCCTGCAAATCCTTGAACTTCTCATGGTCTTTGATTCTTGTGTAGTTGGCTGCCAGGCACATTATATAGTGAAGCTGAAATGTAGACACACAATTTATGTATAATGGATTTCAATGTCTTGTGATGTTAAATGCTAGATTTTGTCAAACTTCTCAAATTCAATTCAAATATTTTTTTAGGGAATTGATTCCCCTCAGATTCATTTACATACCATTCATTAGATTGTGTATTGTGTACATTTAAGTTATTTAGTCTGATTATTGATTAGTAATATTATCTTTACTTAATGAAGATCTTAATTCTTTTTTTTTTTTAATCTGTAGTGTCGCATGTCTGAAATGTTTTATCTGCTAGAAAATATTTCTTAATAAATTTGTTGAACACCAAAAGGTGAGATCAAAAGAAATACTATCATTAATTATTTTTTTTTTCATTATGCAACAAAATACTTTTCATTGTGATGTTTATTAAACGATTTTTTTTTGTTACTGTCTTAAGGAAAGTATTTCTAATACTATCAATAACTAAAATCAAATTAGGAAAAATAACTATACTCTAATAGATTACTATTTATTAACCACTTTCTAAAGCATTTTTTACTGACTTGTTTCAATCTTCTTTTTTATGTTTAATGTTACATTGAAAACTATTACTACTAGAGAATTTAATAAAAAAACAGTAACTGTATTTTAAAAGTTACTTTAAATATATTGAATGTTAACTTTTGAAATCCAGTTTTCAATTTCATTAAAATTAATTTTAAAAATGTTAACAAAGTTTGCTAATATTAAAAATTAATAAAACAAGGTCCTAAATAGTTCTAATCAATTTCTTGAATGTTTAAGATCCTTAAATTCAGTTTTTTTTTTTTAAACATTTATATATAAAGGGACATCAGAAATGTAGTGTGTAAACTATATTACTTTTATATTTGTTCATTTAAAGTTTTAATGCAAAGGAACTCGTTGACTTTAACTGCAAAAATATCAACTTACCAAGCTTATGATAACCAATATTGAAGAAGCAAATGCCAGTACAAAATATGGGCCTGCATACTGAACCTACAATTAAATGAATTTTTAGTTTTAAAATAGTAGTCCAACAGTGTTAATTTTTTTAAAAAATCTGTTACATTTTTTAATGCTTATTATTATGTCTCCTGTCATTTCCTTCACGTTTTGTATTTAAGTGAAACGCAAGTTTTTTTTTATTGATGATTCTATTATTATATATACTCTTTTAAAGTAGTAAGGCATTGTGTAATGCATGGAGATAAATGTATGTTACCATTTAATTTTTGAAATATGTTGAATTCAAGAGGATTTTTCCAAGTCGGATCTTTGTTTCTACTTTTTTCCCTCTAATTTGTTAGGAAAATATTTAAATCAAAATGTGTATTTTTTTTAATATTCTGTTTTATCTAGCACGAAATGAAATTGGGCTAAAAGCCAAAATGCAAAAATATCTGCCATGTAAACAAGGCAGATTACGTTTAAAAACAGATTGAATAGTTAAAAAGCTATATTCTAACACTTGATTCCAGTTTAATATTCTTACAAATTTTTACTTACAGTATCTGTGCAAAATATTTTCTTCTTTTCGCATATGTTAAGTGCGTTCACATCAGTCCCATTGGGAAATAGGAAATCTAGAAGTAAAACAAAGACAATTTTAGTTTATTTGCATGTATTTACTCTACTGTAAAATATCTGAGAACGAAATGTAAAATTGAATACTGAAACTTTATGATACTTACGAAACTGTTTTAGGTCTATGCATTCAGTTTGAGCTTCACATAGCTTCTTCCATACATGAAAAACAAACACCACCACTACTAGGCAGCAAGCTATCCCCAGCCATATCAGATTAAGAATGTAAAGTATTGTCATGCACTAAAAGAGAGAGATCCAAAATTAAATTTATGAAACGTAATATAATTTCAATTTAAAGACTCAAGAAAAATTTGCAGTTGGGTACTTATACATTTTACCCCAAAATTTTAATACCGAAGGTAGGTATGCGAATGCTAAGAGTAAATTTTTCTTACAGGTTTACAATTAATTCTCAGTAATTTCATTTTACATCGGCTGACAACCTAATTAAGGAACCTAAAGTGAAATAATAATTAAGGAATAAATTTAAATAAGGACGGTTTAGAATACCTCTATGATTTTTTATTTTATTTTAGTGAATTGTTTTTTAAACTTAAAAAGGATTGTAACCATGAAATACCGTGGGAAACGCTACAAGTTAAAATACAACTATGCACTAGTAGCAAACCCAATTAGTTTGAACTGCTTCTTACCTTAAGGAACTGTTTCCAAACCTCAAACACATGTACTACCAACAAAAGCAATGTTTTGCCTTATCTTTAGCTTAAACCAAAATCTTATTTGTCCCATCTAAGTCGTTACCCCTTTTTGTTAAATGTTTGGACTTGTCTAAAACAAGGTCTTAGGTGACCCAAAGTGATAAAAGGACGTATTGGTATTACGCGATGGTATTTTTAATCAATATTTAAAATGAAATCTTACTATGGCTGAAGAAATCCTTCCTCCTACTCTGGATTTCCATCCTCGGTATATCTTGGTCCTCGTAGCACCGGTAGAAAATATTCCGACCACCAGAAGAGTGATTGCCAGAAGTCCCATGAAAGCACCAGTGATAATGAAAATGAGCTGTATGTCGTTTAGCCTGTATGGTAATTGAGACACATTTTATATTTCTTACTAATAATGATAATGTAAGGATTAAGTATAGTAGTGATAAATAAGGAAATAGTGTAAAGTATAAGGATTTTTTTATTTTATTAATAGGAAGTCATAGAAAAATATAGGTGTTTTTGTCTACCATATGAACATACAGACAGGTAAAAACTTTAGACAACTTATTTTATTGTTTGTTCAAAGCGAGATGAAACGTTTAGGTTAGAGTAACTGTCACCTGGAAACTCTTCCAAACACTATTCTGTGAAAGTGGGTGACAGGATACTTTCTACTTTTTATGTTACAAACGAATTGTGAAAGCTCAAACAAATGCAGCAGCATACCGCTATATCACTACTTACTACTTGTACCAATTTTTCAAATGGTTTGCAGGAACTGTTTCCATTTAAACATTTTATTCGATAAATAGACCCTTTTTTGCATTTGAAAAATTTAAAAGTAAGCAAATCATTAAAATAAAGGTTGGTGACGTCTGATTTTATAACAAATCACAATTTTTATATTGGGGCAGAAATGTTGCTTCAAATCCATACCATTCTAAGTTATATGTGAAGAGGTCTTCAAACATCCGCAGAGTCAGACGAACAGCTGGATATAGACTAATCAGGAATGCCAAAACCCCAGCACAACAGAGGATTGTTGCTATCAATGTTCCATATGGAACTCTTGTCATACATCTTGCGCAACTGCCTGAAATAGTTTTAAAAAACATTTTAAGTAATTGTATGTAAAAAAAATGATATTTTTAATAATTTTTCATTTTCAACCTTTGTCATCATTCAAAGTAATTCCTTACTACATAAAAGAAAAAGTTTTACAATACTAGGAATACTGGGAATAGTATATTTTATTGCTTTAATATATTTGGAGCTCAGAACCGTAAGGCTCATAGGTGATTAGTGATTACATAATTCTTAAACCTGTAGGCTGGGGAGCTCAGTCGGTTAGGCAGTTGTCTAGCATGCGAAAGATCCCTGGTTCGGGTCCGGGCATCGCCAAAATAGCTGCCGACCTACACTCTTAAAACAAAAGAGTGAATTCTACTCCAGTTGGAGAAGTGCATTTTCGACACTGGAAAGGAGTGAATATTATCTCAGGCTGAGTTAAAATCACTCGTTTGGAGTGATCCTGTCCAAAAGGAGAAGTGCATTTTCCAGACTGGGGGAGTGAAAATCAATCAGACTGAGTTAAAATCGCTCGTTCGTTTTAAGAGTGTATAAACGGATAGTGCAGCCAAAAATGTCCAACGAACAATACCCCGTTAGCCCTCATGTAGCTCTAGAGCGACGATGATTCTAACCTAATCTTAAACCTGTACTGAAAATTAGATGTAAAAAAACCTAACTTTTGTAATACTATTAATTAAAAGTAATTTCCTTAAATTTTTGTATTTATAGTTCAATTTCTTCCAGACATTTTTTTTAATTCAAAGAAAACGCTAGTGGTAGTTTCTTGGAGACCTCCTTCTACTGAAGGCGGGTGGCACATAATCATTAAATAATCCGAAAAAAACAAAAATACTTTTAAGAAATCAAAAATCATCCAAGCATCAGTAAATGAAACGGTCGAATAGCGAAGTCAACGGAATGTATCAACACTTTTTTTTTTTCATTTCGATTAAATAGTTTCCCTATTCTATCAAAACTATACTAGAAATCCACTCAAAAAATTGATTTTAGATGAATTTTTCCAATAAAAGGTAGCTATTTATCTGGGGAATGAAAAAGTTAACATTTTCAACAGCATCAAAAATTAAAAGTACTTTCCCGAACTTTCCTGACCCTATTTTTATTATTTATTAAATTATTATTTTAGGGTAAAACATTAAATTTAAACTTTATATCTATTTCATTACCCATTCCTGGTATAAGATTAGGCATTCGCACGTTGCTTGATCACACAAGTTCAAAATAATAATTTTTGTCATTTAGTAGTGCTCAAATACATAGAAAGAATGAACTTTTCGATCAATTGAAAAATAAATCATGGAAATTATTAGGATTGAATAGATTGCCTTTGTTAAGTATCGCACTCGAATACTCCAAGTCTCCAATTCCTAAAAAAAAATGACTAATTATTCTCTAAATTGTAGATTTCTTTCTCATTTTTTTCCTTTCGAAAAACTATTCAAAAGGTAAAGACAAAATATTTTTTATCTGGAGAAATATTGCGTACAAAATATATTCGGAACGATGTATGACTATGAGTGGTTAAAAAGTTAAAAATTCTAATGTCCAAAATCTTTGTCACGAACTTTAATAAATTTGCTATTTTCTCTCTCCATGTTTTGGTAGCAAAACATAACCTTAATACACTTTTTACCACCATATCGTTTAACAGTTAACTGTAAATTTGTTCAAGAGATCAATTTACCAATAAGTTTTAAATAAGAGATTGACATTCTTATTAATAACGGCTTTTATAGCTACAAGTTTCATAATGACTTGTTTTTGTTATAAAACAAATGTGTGCATTAGGTGTTTTTTTACAAAAGGCAAATTATATATAGTTATAGTATTTATATTTTTAGATTGGAATTTTTTTTACTTTTCCAAAGGTTTGATGGGGAATTTAATTTACTGAAAATATAAGGTTTGAAAATGTTGGTTGAGGTATATAGTTTTATGTATGTTTATTTGACTTCTCTAAAAAAAAACCTCAAATTTAAATATAAAGCTGTTTTATTGCTCTAATTTTTAGTGATAAGGTGAAATACAAAAACTTGATATTTTTACTGAAGTGTAAAATAACCTAAAATGATTGGTATTTAAAATAGTTAATTTATCAATTTATTTTTCCAACTAAAATGTGTCAATTGTATACTTCTTGTTTTAACAGAATATAATTATACATATTAGCTTCATATTTGACTATGGTATTGTAGCATATGGGTTTTTTATAATCAATATTTCGCAGAAGAATAAACATAAAGATAATTTAAATCTTAGATGACGTGTGAGTAGCTGCATGAATGTAATTTTATGCATTTTAGATGTACTATCTAAATTACTGAAATTTACTGAATATCTGTAATTTACTGAAAATATAAGGTTTGAAAATGTTGGTTGAGGTATATAGTTTTATGTATGTTTATTTGACTTCTCTAAAAAAAAACCTCAAATTTAAATATAAAGCTGTTTTATTGCTCTAATTTTTAGTGATAAGGTGAAATACAAAAACTTGATATTTTTACTGAAGTGTAAAATAACCTAAAATGATTGGTATTTAAAATAGTTAATTTATCAATTTATTTTTCCAACTAAAATGTGTCAATTGTATACTTCTTGTTTTAACAGAATATAATTATACATATTAGCTTCATATTTGACTATGGTATTGTAGCATATGGGTTTTTTATAATCAATATTTCGCAGAAGAATAAACATAAAGATAATTTAAATCTTAGATGACGTGTGAGTAGCTGCATGAATGTAATTTTATGCATTTTAGATGTACTATCAAGAATGATATTAAATTAAAAAAAATTAAGTCCAAGTTGTGGGATCGAAAGTGGCGATATATGCTTCGCACCCCCAAATCCCTTGGGTTCAACTCAAGAGCATAAATGGACACAGCAGGCCTTGGCACATTATGATCTTTTCCGCCATACAATTAAATGAGGAGAAGACCTCAAGGACAAAACATTCCTTCGTCGCTAATTGGCAATTTGTGGCTGGAAGGTATAGTAAGAAATTGCAGACCCTGTTCACGGCTTTCACCTGAGAAAGGTCACCACCAAAAAGAGCAGCAGAGATCCCACAAGTGTGACTAATTTGAAAAAAAAGGTCTCCTTCTCATTCTTCTTCTTCGATGTAAATGACCTATCTTTATGGTTAATGACTTTTGTTAAGCTCCTTCCACCGTGAGACCTGTATGCTCTGTTTGGTTTTGGAAATCAGCTTATTGGAGAGGGGTAGAATATAAAAAAACGTCTTTGTGTTGGAAGACCTAATGAGATTATTGTTTTTGTGTGGTCAGCTATTGGATTCGATTTTATTGTTCTTTGAAAGTTGATCGCCAAAATAGAAATTTGATCAAAGGCATTCATTCCAAAGAAGAGGGTTCATAGTATTTGGTTACATTTCGTGTTTTTCAAAGTGCATAACTTTGCATTAGTTACCTAACTTATATTTTAAGAGTTTGTTTGTAAATTGAAAATATATGGGACGAAAAATAATATGAAAATATGTGTTACACACACATATAGTTCATAAATAAAGGGGAGGGGAGTGGAATTTAAATATATATTTATTCAAACAAAACACGTATGTGAAAACAGCGGTTTTTTATGACATCATGAAAGAAAGCTATATCAACCTTTTTTTTTTTTTTTTATGTAATCTTAGTGGAGGAAGTGAACGATCCGTAACAACAACTCTCGAAAACCCACTGATAACTGCAATTTATCTGGTTGGTCCATTTAAAAAATTCAATTGTTAGAAGATCCGTTTTTTTTTTTAAAAACTTGTGCTGCAAGAATCTTAGAAGCCAATTGAATTAACTCTTAAGGAGGATCACACCACTTTATTACATCCAAGAAGCCATCTCATTTATTAAATACTTTTTGAAACCAGACTACTTTCAGTAAAACTCGTTTAGTTTGAGGTACAGAAATTTTCTACGAGAAAAAGGATAAACAGTTATCTTTTTCGAGTGCGAGAATCCGAATACAAAAATTTATTTCACATTCAATAAACCAATTTATTCGTTATTTCAAGACATATTTTTATTAGTTTTTGCTTCAGTTAGAATGAAATATTAATGATTTTTTCCTTCTATTTTGACGTAATAGGGCGCACGAATATCAGGGTGAACGTATCGCAAAGGAGCGACCAATCAGAGTAGGCAAAATTTCGGGCCAGCAACGTTGTTTGTAAAACATTTTAATGCTGCAAACTTAAGGTGTTTTTTAGTATAGAATAAAAATGGTTTAACTCGGCCAGTTGTGCCTTACTTCATTCTACCTCATACAATACCACCCGCTGTAGTTGAGGGCGTTTCACAAAGCTATTGCACCGGCCATTCCCTGTAACTCTTTTATGTGAAGCCCTATATATTGCCTCCATTAGTCACGCTTTGATGCACCAAGCGAGGCATTTTGTGCTCTTAAAAAGATGATAAAAAATCAAAAATATATTTTTGATCCACTCATAAGAGAGGTTGCCAAGACCAACCGGTTTTAAAGGATAAAAAATATATATAAGTATGTGGCGGTAATCAACTCTTTGTTATAGTATAACTTCAGTCTAAGAAGTTTTTATCTGTGTGAAATTGTTTGTCTGTAAGCATAGTATAGTTAGACACTTTACTTTATTTAAGTTTACATTCTAAACTATATTCCCTTCGCTTAAGTGTAATGATGATAATTATTTCGATTTTTTTGAATAAAGGGGCGAATTTTTTCCCTAAACTATTTTATATGAAAGTATTTAATAAAAATGGGGGAATATTTGGGACTAGAGTACATAAAATATTGAATTTGTTCTTAAAAGTATCATAAAATATTAATCGAAGAAATTAGTTTTTAAGTGAAACAAATACTACTACAAATCTTGTTGGGCGGTAAACATCGAAATACGACATTATAATTTTAGTAGCTGTAAGAGAAAAAAAACAATTCGCAGTAATTCGGTTACTTTTTAAATACACTGCTCAAAACAACTAGGGGAGCACTTTTTAATTCCAACTTTAACTTCACTCCCAACTTTTTAATTTTTGTCCTATAAATCTAAAATTTGTTAAATAGGTTCACTATACTATGCATTCGAAATGAAATAGTAGTAAAAAACAGGAGAAAAAAAATCTTAAGTTTTTAATACTTAAATTTAAAGGAGGGAAATGGAATAATAATTTTTTAATAAATTATAACAATAATTTTTTCAAAACTTTTTTTGTTAAAAATAGTTGAAATATATTTTTAAACATCTAAAAAATGCAAGCATAAAAAATTTAAGGTCAATTTATTTTCTAAAACTGTTTTAAAGTGAAATATATTTTACCATATTTTTCATATTTTTATTTATATATATGAAAAATATGGTAAAATATATTTCACTTTAAAACAGGAATTGTCATTTCCAAGTTTCCAAAATTATGTATTGCGTTTATTTTTTCACCACTGAAATTAAGTTTTCAAACAAAATTCAATTCAATTAGTAAATATTCTTCAATATTTCTTTTAAAAAAAACGGCTCTCATTACGAAAAAAAAGTCTTAAGTAGACTGAGATATAAAAAAAAAAAATTTTGAATTTGTTTAAGGAATATATCTGGACATGGTCAAAAATTTGTGTAGATTACTACTCTTCTCAGTGTCAAGGACATGGTTTCACTTATAACATCACATTATTTTTGTTTTTTTTTGGGGTATCGAACAGGTTTATTTGAACTCTTGCACATTCTGGTTGCATCCTTCCCTGCTATAATAATACGGTTCCGAGTTTGTTCTTCTCATGCACTCTTCTTGTTGGAAGGGAGAATATATTCATGCTTAAGAGCACCATACTCTATTACGAGTATCCTCTACATTTTCATTGAAATATATGACTTTTTAAATTTAATTTTTTATTTCTCTTTTTTTTCTATTTTTTTTTTTAATTTCTCGTTAGAAATCCACAAAAGAAAATCGAGGTCTGACTGCAGGTTTAAAACAGAGGGTTTTTTTTATTTATCTTTATTCATCCAAATTTTTGTGTATCAACAATTGCTGAACTTTTCCCACGCCTGCCTTCGAACATGGAGGTGTGGAGGTAATATCTTTTTTTTTTTTAATTTTGCAGTAACTAATTTTACACCAAATATTCAAACCCATTTTTAAAAAAATGAGGTTATAGAGAGCCATCTACATTTATCATAAAAAGAAAATTTCAAAAATATTCAATACAACCGGAGAAATGTGGCTTACAAAATTTTTCCCGTTGGCTTAACACTTTGGTTTGAGGACCCACAATCGATAGGGCTCATTTGCCAAACATGCAAACTGTCACAAGATTTTTTTTGTGTGGACAAAAGCCGTCATGAAACAACAATTTTAAGAGTGTAATTACCAATCTAATACAATACACAAACAACCATTATCTACATTTAAAGTTGAGTCATGTCCTTGATTAATTTCTATGAAAACAAGGGAGCCAGTTTTTTGTTAATTAAATAAGGTTGTTCTTCTGTGAATATTTGATTACTTGAACTTATTTTCATTTTGGCTCGATCAGTCAGACGTATATTTAGAGCGTATCTAGTGATTAACTTTTATTGGGTTTAAGTAAGGTGTAACAACCCAATTTTGAGAGAAAATTTTATATATATACGTACGAACCAACTACAAAGAGCAAAATAAATAAACCATATTTAGCTACACACAAAATTACAAACAAAATATAAAAACAATACTTAGCCACATGGTACGAGACTGTAAAAGAAAAGCGGATGAATCGAAAAAAAATTTTAAGTATCGTGGTTCTTATTTTTAATGCTTTAATATAGATAAACTATGTATTAGGAGATGACACGTTACGAGAAACTTAAAATTATCTGGTGTGCGTTGGTGTAGATTGTAGAATCTAAAAATAAAGTTTTACAAAATTATAATACGTTTTAAATTTTATGCAGAGTAAATTTTATAAGCTACCACTTATAATAAATAACACTAGCAAAAATTAGATATTGATTGTAATCGAAAAATAAAATATTTTTTATATTGCAATGTAATTTTCAAAATATCTTATCTGCTAAGATAATCTTCGTAAATGCATACTAATTTTCTTTTCTGCCGGAATACTATAAATATTTCAAAGAAATGCCGCGTTTTCATGAGTAATACTTTTGAGTCATTTTAATTCTTCATAAAATATTTTAGTTTGAAGAATGAACGTTTCTTTACAAATAGTATAAATCAATAATACGTGATATCCGTTAGCGATATTCCGAGTTTAATATCATCTTATCGTGGCTGAGCCATAAAATAAACATTGCTTGAACATCGAATTATTCTTTTACTAAAACTAAATCATTAGTTGGACTTATCCTTTACCTTCGGTATCTCATTTGCTATGTTCACACTACGACAATAAAAATGACAAGAAATTGCGGGAACACGGAAATACATATATGCATTTCCATTCTCCCACAGTTTCTTGTCATTTTTATTGTCGTAGTGTGGACATAGCAATTGGAAGTTATGGGTTAAAGCTACAAAATGAATATATAGACCAGGGGTTCCCAACAAAATTTTCTCGCGGACCCCTCATCGAGCCATTATTGTGACAAGGACCCCTATTAACTCCTAATCCAAAAACTAAAGGTGAGAACCAAATTAACCCATTAAGACCCTTTCAGATGGCGCTAATTTAAGGTTATGAGACTAAAATGTTAAGAGTTTTACCAGAAAAGTTGCCTTAAACAGCATCAATGCCCTTGGATCAGTTGAAATGTACACTGTTGAATACAACGGAGCAATTTTTTAATTGAAAAGTTGATTCATTAAAAATTGCGAATTTTTTTTTAAAGTGTTCCTAAAAAGGGATGCCAGGCATTAATGGGTTAAGGGTCTTTTTACATTTTGTACATTTTTTCAGTTTCAAAACATTGTGCTCCATCAGTTACACAGCTACTTTTAATTTTCAGTTCTTAAAGAGACGAGTTAAATCTCTACTTTGAGCCCATTATTTCTGAAATATTAGGTTCCAAACTTGAAACTTTCACTCTGAAATCCGACCGCTTGTCCAGCCGATTCCTATATTTGTTTTTCATGAAACACATTTAAGAAAATGCTTGCTCACATCGATATGTGGTTGCAAATGGAAGGATCTTTTTCATTGCCTATCAAGTTTCTTGTAATCATTGCGTGCTCATGCCCAGAAGTCTAATTTTATCACCGATGAAAATGTTTTTCATCGTACTTCAACTGTACAGATCCACAAATTGATCTTGCTCTTCTTCAGTGAAGCCTTGGATGTTGTGTATTTCTTCACAGCTGAAGGGACTACCAATCCATCTGTCGTCAATGTCAGGTTCAGGGAACTACTCAATAAAAGTGGTGGCTCTGCTACATAGATCTTGTTTTGGTCAAGGAAACTCTCCTTTGATGACTCCAAGAAATGTTTTAAAGTAGAAAAGTTATATAGTGAGTTGTTTTCTATCCTTAAGCCCATACCTGAGACTTTTTGACCATAGCACTAATCTTATCTATCCTAAACTTTGAACATGTCTAAATTTTTTCCTTGAAAATTTTAAGTTTAACACATTAAAGTGCTCAAACACATCAGCTAAGTACGCAACTGAGTAAAGCTAGGATAAGTTAGTGAGAAAATTTTAAGTGAGAGTTGTACGCTAGACTCTGTCTCATGCAGGAAGCTGCCAAAACAAAAGTTCTGTTATCAATCATACGAAATATATTTAATATATATATTTTTTTCTAATAGCATCTGGTGGACCCCTCTGGCATAGCTCGCGGACCCCTGGGGGTCCGCGGACCACCTGTTGGGAACCACTGATATAGACTGTTAAATATGCAGTGGTGGCACAAAGTATTTGACAAAAGTATTTTGACGCTTTTTCACCGCTGGCTATGATGCACTATCAAAATTTTTTCCTTTAATTCACGGAAAAAGTCTGTGCAGCACTGCTACCGGAATGTTTCCGTTTCCGTGAATTGAAGGAACACTTTGGTCCATTAAAAGAAGAAAGTATTCCGTTTTTTAAGATAGATCCGTTGTGTTTATTTTCCGTTAAAAAAAAAATATATGTATTTTGAAGAAATATCGAACTTCGAGCGACATCGTACGCTGAAGCCGTCGGGACTTTGGACTCCACAGATTTAACGAGCACGTCTGTCCCAGTGCTCGCGGGCCCTAAACTTCCCAGTACAGATATCCGATTTGTAAGATGACTGGCAGTAGGTGTGATTCGAACCCCCGCACTTCTGAGAAGGCTGAATCCTGAGGCGGATGCTTTAACCACTCGGCTATTGTGACACATCTCTTCAAAATATTATTACAAGAGTTACTGCTGCAAAAAGTCGTGATATCGGTAGAAATTAATGGCCGGCCTCTTCTGCCCACCACCAATAATATCGCGATGCGCATGAGCGATTCAAAGAAAACGGAATTATTCTGTTTTTTTATAAAACGGAAAAATTACTGTGAAAAAAGACGGAAAGTTTAGTGTATAAAGAGGGATTTTTCTGAGAGTGTGTAGATTTTCTGTTTAAGTGCATTCCCGACATTCATGTTACACTCCGTGAAATATTTATTCTTAAGTGAAAATCCGAAATGCATCGCTACCTTATAGAGATGCGATGGAGCACCATGGCCCATGCGCCGACACATTTAAAACTCTTAAATTTTGATAAACCTGCCAAAGCAAAGTTTACACGAAAGTCTTCGATTGCAAATCTCTTTGCCAAAATACTTATTTTGCGCTATTGTTAATTTTTTTTATGCCTTTCATAAGAAACTACTGTTCTTGATATCAGTGAAAACCAAAAGAGCAGTTTCAAAACCTAAAACAACTCAGGATGGTCAGATACCATATTGCAGTAAAAAAACCGAAAGGGCACCGAATTCGTGTACAAAAGAATGCGCGAGGATGCGGAACGTTTTGTTAAAAATGAAAGAGACATGAGGTGAAAATGAAAGACAAGGTCTTCTTCAAACGAAATATTCGTTAATCCCATTTATTATGTTTCAATGCTGGTATTGGATTTTCCTCTGATGATATTTAATTTCAATGAATTTAAAACTAAAAGCATAAAAAAAATGCATTATTTCCACAACAAAAGTATTCTACTATACAAAAGTATTCTTCTTCTAAAGTATGCGGCGATGAGAATTGCAAAAGTTAAAATAAAATATCGACTTCATGGATAAATCAAAGAATAGATTGAATTTTTAAAATCATATATTCTTTAACTTTTAACCTTTTTATCATTTCTTTTTAAAATTTGAACTAAAAAAGAAGTCTTGTTTATTAAATTTAAAATAATAATCTTTTTAGAAACTTTCGTATATATTTTTTGTGTCCTATTTCGCTCACATTTTACATGAAACTTTTTCATTTAAAGACCATTGTGATATTCGAATATTTTATCAGAAAAAAATATCGTGACGGCAGCAAATAGCATAATATATTAAATTACATTCTTACAAAACTTCGTTTAGAATGATTGTAGTACTATATGTATTTATCATATTACATGTTCGAATACATTTTGAAGTAATAAGAATATTCTTGACTGAAAGTTATAGGCCTCAAAGCGTTGTACTTGTAGAAGAAACAGACGGAAATAATGTTTAGGTTTCTTTTTTTTTTAAAGTTTCAAGATAGAATACAATCACTAACACTACACGAACAGAAAGTTCTATTGATAAGGTAAAAACTGCACGAAGTTTCTTTCAAGTACACTCTCCAATCACAATGCTTCTTTGATTGTGAATTCGCACTGCGTAGCCCACAATAAGTAATTGCGGAATAGTAGACAATAAGGCACGCGCAATTACCCTTTTTCATCAGAATTTAATTTTGCATGCATGAGCCCGCCATGCCAACCAGTTTCATTAAGGAAAAAAATATTATGAATGAACTGTAAAGGTCCTTAGTTAAAGAGCGAGTAATCTTGCTAGGTGTTGTTATTTTAGTAGTAAATTATGATAATGAATAACATCAAACCAGTTTTAATCAATGGCCTCTCAATGCATAAAATTAAAAGGACAGACGTTAAAATTGAATGAATTCCTTATTTAAATAATTTATGTTTGTCTATCATATTTTCTTCAACATTAAGAGAAGAGTGGGTGATAAAGTTTCTAAAAATTTGAGAAACGTCGATTGTTAGGGAACGGATAAGCAAAACGGAACTCTAGTATTGACATTAAAATATTTAATAAAAAAAACAATAATTTGCAAAACAATAAACTAGTTAACTTAATAAGAGTTGTTAAATATTTCGTTTATAGTTTATGTTCCCCACTAAAACAGGTTTGCCATTAGTCACAGAGAAGAAAAACGAATTAATGACTATAATCAGATTACGAATAGTTTTTTTTATATAAAAAATATCTTATAAATATTTTAATTCCATAATAAATTTAGAAAGTTATGCTTCAGCAGATTCGAATTCAGCTCAGTTTGGATAAAAGAAATAATGAGTCCTACTATTTAAGTAATTTTGTCACACACTAAATTTTCGTAATTTAGTAGAATGGTGATTTTTTTAAAATTCTTTTCTTTTTTCAGACAAAATAATAAATATAATTTTTATAAGAAGGGATTAAATTTCTAAGCTTTAAAAATTTTTTTCTAGCTAAAATAAGGCGAATAATACTGGATTAGCTTGTATCATTTTTTTTTTAAAGAATGTTACATATTTTAATATAAGAGTTATACAGCGCAACTATGCGAATCGAACCCACAGACTTGACTTGGAATCGAAATATTCTTTCAATAAAATTTTTTTAAATATATTATTCCTATCAATCAAAGCAGAATTTCCACTTAGAATTTAATTTTAATTAAGTAAGAATTTAATTATATGGATTTTATAGTATTTTGAATACAAATTTTTTCATTTTTTTTTTCTGGAGAGCATCAAAAAAAAAACTTTAATTGCTTCACATGTATTTTGAAATTACAATAGATAGTTTAATTGTATTTTTATTGAAAATATTGAAACAAAATTTTACTTTTAGATTTAAGAAAATATACTAGTGGAGCTCAGTTAAATAAAAAAAAAAAAACATTTGATTAGGTTGTACGTATATCCCAGACAAACAAGTGGTTACAATCGTCACTCCAATGTAAACAAGGCTATCAACAAAATATAGAAGAAACTATACATTAAAAATACTTACCCATGGCTGATTCTTTTAACGTTAATTTCTTTTTCTTATTGGAAACAAACACTCCTTATCTACACCATATTCAATTCGAATTATTTATACGTGGTTAATTTGACGATTCCATGGGTAGACGCGCGTTCAAAAGTATCTCACTTTTTTTTTGCCACACCTCTCTGTTGCTCGCTTGTGCACACCTTGATCATATGGAAACACGCTACCTGACCCAGGTAAATGGTAAGTGGTTTTTTGGTTGGGATTGTTTTAGCTCAAAAGCGCCATCTGTTTTTGATGGCCATAACTAAATAAGTGGTTTCGGTGCTCGTCGTCCAAATCAACAATGCATCAGTGTTATGAATTGAACTCAGAGTAAGAGCGGTTCAATTTAATTTTTCCTATCTTAGAAGAAAAGCAATAAAAAAAATACAAGGACTCAATATTTATCTTGCTACTAAAATGAGTCACTTTTTGGTGTTTTAAGAACTATATGTATTTAAAATTACTGTTTTAAGAGGAAGAGTATGGAAAAGTAAATGCTTCACCACGGCCCTCTAAGTCTATCTATGATTTGAATGTCGGACCATATTCCACACAAATAATTGCTCCCAATTTCTTTTAAAATGTTGGTTACGTTGATTAATTTCATTAAAATTTTTTTAAAAATAAAAATAACAATAAAAGCATTATTGGGAATTGTGGTTAGTATCCAGTAAAATGAGTAAGACTGTTAAAAATTTAACCTAAAAAAGGGATATTTATATTTTTAATTTCGTATTGGTCTTTAAAAAAACATTGATATCTTTCCAATGTCATTACTGCAATAGCCAGAAATTTTAAACAAAATTATACATCTAGATTTTTCAATCAAATGTATTAATATTTATAAAATACGTTCACTCCCACCAAATATCATAATCTCCGGTCCCTAACCCCTTACTCTTAAGAAGGTTGTTTTTTCAGTAATAATAAATACTCAACAGTAAAACAACTTTTACAGATTTACAGTGTAGCCATGGAAGCAAATACAAAAGTGAAATAAAACATCGAAGATATTATGAAAAGAAATATTTTTACCATCTTTGAGACGCCATATAAAGACGTTATTATACGTTAAGATATATATTAATTGAGTAATGCAATATACTGACACCATTTAAAAAAATTTCTTAAGTTCAACAGATTTAACTTTTTAAAACTAAATTCAATTACTTTTTTTTAAGTAATTGACATTTTTTGCAAGCAAATAGCGATGGGGATTCCATGGAGGTGCGGCTTGCGGCCGGGCTCAGTTCGCATAGGGACGGGGATTCCATGGAGGTGCGGCTTGCGACCGGGCTCAGTTCGCATAGGGACGGGGATTCCATGGAGGTGCGCCTTACGGCCGGGCTCAGTTCGCATAGGGACGGGGATTCCATGGAGGTGCGGCTTGCGGCCGGGCTCAGTTCGCATAGGGACGGGGATTCCATGGAGGTGCGGCTTGCGGCCGGGCTCAGTTTGCATAGGGACGGGGATTCCATGGAGGTGCGGCTTGCGACCCGGCTCAGTTCGCATAGGGATGGAGATTCCATGGAGGTGCGGCTTGCGGTCGGACTCAGTTCGCATAGGGATGGAGATTCCATGGAGGTGCGGCTTGCGGCCGGGCTCAGTTCGCATAGGGACGGGGATTCCATGGAGGTGCGGCTTGCGGCCGGGCTCAGTTCGCATAGGGACGGGGATTCCATGGAGGTGCGGCTTGCGGCCGGGCTCAGTTCGCATAGGGACGGGGATTCCATGGAGGTGCGGCTTGCGGCCGGGCTCAGTTCGCATAGGGACGGGGATTCCATGGAGGTGCGGCTTGCGGCCGGGCTCAGTTCGCATAGGGACGGGGATTCCATGGAGGTGCGGCTTGCGGCCGGGCTCAGTTCGCATAGGGACGGGGATTCCATGGAGGTGCGGCTTGCGGCCGGGCTCAGTTCGCATAGGGACGGGGATTCCATGGAGGTGCGGCTTGCGGCCGGGCTCAGTTCGCATAGGGACGGGGATTCCATGGAGGTGCGGCTTGCGACCCGGCTCAGTTCGCATAGGGATGGGGATTCCATAGAGGTGCGGCTTGCGGCCGGACTCAGTTCGCATAGGGATGGAGATTCCATGGAGGTGCGGCTTGCGGCCGGGCTCAGTTCGCATAGGGACGGGGATTCCATGGAGGTGCGGCTTGCGGCCGGGCTCAGTTCGCATAGGGACGGGGATTCCATGGAGGTGCGGCTTGCGGCCCGGCTCAGTTCGCATAGGGACGGGGATTCCATCCCAGATAGCACGTACACTTACAGTAAGTTTGCTTTTGATGTGATCCATCCGATCATTGCAAGTGTGACGTCATATGTTTGAATTTCGTTTGCTTCTAGCTTGCAGAAAATCCGTTTGCTTCAGAATGTAGTTGCGATGTCTTTCAACAGATGGCAGTAGAAACTTCTTCCAAGATATCCTCAGAATTTCCCCCTATTCTCACCACGGGGGGGGAAGGCGTGACCATACCCTCGTTTGGTTTTCCAGGAAGCCGCGTGGGGGTTTCTCTCCGCTCCCCCCCCCCTCCCCCTCCCCAATCTAACCACCTTTTAAAACACGACGCTCACGTCTATTTTTGTCGTTTCTTTAAGACCCCCCGGGGACGAGGGGATGGGGAAACACATTTTGCGTTGTAATCTCAAGAACTGAAGCTTCTCCGAAAACTATTGGTATCCCCAACTAATTAGTTTCGGTCACCCGTCGGGCTGTCGTCGTGTGACGCCGGACGCTCTTTCTAGCACATGGCGATTTGTGAGAACAACTTGGTTTATTTCGGACAGACGGATAATTTCCACTATCCGAATGATTTTAATTTTTTTGAGAAATTTGGAGTATTAATTTTTCATACTACCGGAAGATGGTCAAGCACATATTAAAATATTACGTAGTTTTACTGTTTATTGCTGCACCTTTGCATCTCGTATATCGAAAATTATTAGAAAGAAAAAAGTGCCACTTTACTAAAATTTTGATGCTAGTGAATGCAAAGTTTCAGACTTTACAGGCAAGAAAATCTCCATAGTTATGATTTACTAGATTTTAATATGGCGACACAAAGAAGGAAACGAGGGTTTTCAAAATAGTTATAAACAAGGATTTATCAAAATTTAATTCGTTAAAAAAATCGAAAAAAGAAAACCAAATTTGTAACAAGGATTTAATAAAAAAATGCTGAAAAACCCTGAAATTTTATATGCACATTACACGGTTTACTGCGCTCAGGGATAGGATAGTTTACATTTTTTAAAAACTTTTAACTTCTGACACATATGTAGTATATAAAGAATTTTTTAAACAAATATATATTTTAAATGTGTTTTGAAAGTATTCTTAAATAATTAACCTTTAATACTTCCTGATTTTAGTGAATGTTGAGGTTTTAAGTTCTAAAATCGCACAGAGTTTATTTTTAATTAGTTTTAAGTACAACATGAATAGTATTAAGTTTTAAAGTGTAATTATTCACGATCTATTGGGAATATTTAAGTTTTTGGATGCTTTAACTCTACGAAATCCATTCTTGACAGACATTAGAACAACCCGTCTATCACTTCCGAATGGTACGATTTCTGTCAGCTTTCTTTTTATTCCTATGTAGACAATTTTTAATAAAAAAAAATTGCATTCTGAACCTAATGTATAGTTAAAATACTTGATCATACATTAAAAACTAATACATTTATTTAAGGGGAGATCATAGTTAAAAATGACCAAAAAATTGAATTTTTGAAACCAGTATTTTCTGATAGATGTTTTTCACAAAACTATGTAATTTTCAACACATAGGTACACTTTTCTCTAATCTATTAAATATTTCTTTAATTTTTTTGTGTGTGTTATAAAACCATTTTAGATCTATTTAAGTCACCTAATTTAGTCTTAAAAACTAGAAAAATATATTATTATTTTACTTTTTTCTTAAAATAAAATTTTAAAATTACTTTAGGCTAAAAATAAAAAGGCGACCAATATCAATCTGTTTACTTCCACTTGAAAAAATTGTTATGTGCTTTCATTGTATATATTTTGTACAAAGTGTACCGAAAAAATACTTGTATTTTTAAAAACTCGTAATTGTATGTTTCAAAAGATGCCTTTTCTTAAAAAATCATTTTTAAAAATAAGATTCTTAGGTGTAAATATAATAATAAAAGTACAATCTAAATTTGGTACAATTTTTTTTAATGTACCATAATTTTTAAATGATTTAGAGCCTTTCAAAATCAATACTAAGAATTGCACATTTTTGCTGCCGCTAACTATGATCTCCCCTTAATATTGTGTTGATTGAAGCACGTTTATCTACAAGGCATTGTTGGAATTCTTGAGGCGTAAAATTTTGGAGAACCTATCCCATCGACATAACTTAACTTTAATTAAATAGTGCCTTGAATATTGGAGGTTTAAGTTATTTTGAAAACAAATACATATTTAAGTAGAGAGGATTTTTTGTGTAAAAATTCGCAGACAAGCTTGAATCAGTAAAAAGTAAAAATTTATAAAATAATGTGCCTTGTGGTTTATATCGTCTTTAGTGTAAAGTGTATTCAAAACATGTTTAGCTTTATCGAAAAATATGCTGAGAAAATCTTATCACCATACACTTCAGCAAAGATTAAAAACAAATTAATAAGAAAATTAGTTTCAACACTTAAAAATGAAATTCATTATTTTTTACACTAGAAATGAACAAATCATTTACAAAAACTATATTTTTCAACAAAAAAACTTTTAGAATGAGCTTTTGTTTAAAAAAAATTATGTAGTCTTACAAACACTATTAAGGAAAGTATACATATTAAAAAAAAAACAAACAAAAAAAAACAGGGATTCTCACGACATTGGCGTTATGACGACATTGGCAAATTAGTATTCTCATCGAGACATAATTTGCCACTGCACTTAGTTTCTTGATTCGAAACGAAACAAAAGGTTTCTTTTTTACAAGGTTTCGAAAAAAAAAAACACTTTCTCTTTTGATAAATAATCATTTAATTATCTGGCAAACCAATCGATTTCGTTTACACTTAGATACATTAAAAACGGCCCTTGTAAAAGGTAAAAAAATGTGCTGATGTTAAAGTTTATGAAAAAGCGAAATCTTGTTAGTATCGTTAAAGAAGTTGGTAATGTGTTTATGGACACAAAAATCTCAATTTTTAAAAAATTTTCACTTAGCGCCAGGGTTGGGTTTTTACCGGTAAAAACTAGTTTTTACCAAGGCATGGTAAAAACTTGGTATTTACCGGTAAAAACCAGGTTTTTACCGGGAAAACCAATTTACTTTGTGTGCGCAAAAACAAATATTTCGCAATATGTATGTAATTTACGCTTCTTATATGTAGACACACGTGTGTATAATTGGACATGTTTCCTAGTAAATAAATATTATATTCTATATTGTTATCAAAAGATTACATTTTTGGCCAAGACTTGGGGGACATTACGCATTTTAAAATTCAGCATTCTGTAACTATCAATCGGTTGGATGTATCTATGTTATGAAATCAAAACTAAGTCATTCAAATATTTAGAGACGAACACATGCAGAATGTAAAAAATAGTAAGGTGTTGTTCTTGATGTTGTTTATATTTTTTTTCTTCCTCTTGTGGTATGAATATTTTTGAAGAAAAAAAGAATAATATATAGTAATTTGTATAGAATATTTGTTCTTCAAACACATCAATGCCATAATAAAAAGAAAACTAGAATTCATCATCATCAACAAGAACATAAATTATTGATTTATCTGTTTTTTTATTTGGTAATAAATACAGTAAACTCCCGATTATCCGCGGAATTGGGTGGCGCGGCTTCCGCGGATAAGCGAATTCGCGGATAATCCGCAAAAATGAAGAAATTGCCTATAAACAAAATTTCTTCTGGATTTTATAAAAAAGTACATTACAGTAATCGTATATAGCATGTGCAAATTTACTTCAAAATGTCTATTACTGTCGTTTCTTCTATGCCACATTGCAAGCACATTTGATTTTTAGAGGATTCGTTTTCTAACTTTTTAATGAGTTGTAGTTCGTCTTGAATTGTCAAGACAACTTTTTTTTAGTTTCTCACGCATTTCGCTAGTATCAAAATCACATAAAGCAATTTAATTAAAATAGCGGGCAGTTTATTTCACAAGTGGCGCTTTTTGACAAAAAACTGTTCGTGATGTGCACCTGGCCGAACACCAATTTTTCCTATTCATTCTTATTATAACCATAATGTATTCGATGTTCTTGTTAAATGTATTTCTCGTTCTAGAAAAGAATTCGTTGTTCTTGGAATGCATTCTTCCAAAAAGTTTTGAAACAAATTAAAATTCATTTATCGCGGTTTTTTTTTAATATTTGAACTGAAAAATGGGAAAAAGTGACCCGCGGATAATCCGCAAAGCGGATAATCCACCCACGGATAATCGGGAGTTTACTGTATGTTATTTCAGAAAAGGTGGGAATAACATGTTTTTTTACCATGTGTGGTAAAAACCATGGGAAAAACATGTTTTTACCAAGGCGGTAAAAACCATGGTAAATACTGGTAAAAACCTTATATAGTAAATACTGTGCCAACCCTGCTTAGCGCATTTTCCACTCAGTTCTTCAATCGTCATCAATACCCCTGCCATTACACTCTTAAAACAAATTAGTGAAATCCACTCCTGTAGGAGAAGTGCATTTTCGACACTGGAAAGGAGTGAATATTAACTCAGACTGAGTTATAATCGCTCGTTTGGAGTGATCTTGTTGCAGATTCAACATACAAAGGATCCACTCCTGTAGGAGAAGTGCATTTTCGACACTGGAGAAGTGAAAATTAACTCAGACTGAGTAAAAATCGCTCATTTGTTTTAAGAGTGCAGGTTTTAAACACCATAAAATAATTTAATTAAATTAGCAATAATGAAAGGGTTCATTTTACTAAGAGGGATGTGACATTTTACTAAGATCGCTTTTTATTAATGTAATTTTTTTTTAAAACTGGAAAATGCAGTTACGTTAGATTTGTCCAAATGTAAAAAAAATCCCTTTTATAAATCTTTTAAAACTTCGTCTAAATAACGATGATTTGGATTTTTGAATACAAGAAGTTTTTTAATATTTGGTACTTATGCATACTCTATACTCTTTGGAAGTATGTACAACATATTATCTGTAAATAAATAAATGTGTTGAAACATGCAAAGTGATTGTTTTACTTGTGTGCAAATATTATAAATTTTATTTAATATTAATTATAATTTAGTAAGAAATGCAATTTAAAATTTAGGAACGATTTCAAAAAGTTTAATAATTTAGGCTGTGAATGAAAAAAATTATTGCATTCTTGTGCGGGAAAGTGTCACTCATTGAACTCATAATCACGCTAAATAAATATTTAAATTAGTCCAAAATCTGGAAAGCGATTTCAATCGCGATTCGCTTTCAAAAAAGCCCATGGAACAAGCGAAAGGATTCGGACTTAAGTGGTTTTCTCTGCAGGCGGTCCTGCCATCTCCCTCCCCCCATGCTCCCCCCTAATACTGGTTTTAAACATCCCTCGACGGCTTCTAAGAACCGATTGAGGGATAGAGGGCTCTAAATCTATATGGCTGGGCCTAAGGGGCCAAAACACATGTCTTTCTACTTCGACATTCTTGACAGAGACACTGGTCTGCTATGGTCTGGTGTCCGTCATGTATCCATGTAGCTGTCCTTGTCATTTGCAGCTTTTATTTTGGGTAAGGTTTTTTTTTTTTTTTTGCATTTTAAAACTACTGAATAAAATGGCATGAGCTGCAAGTTGTGACTTGCTCATTATAAGTTCTTGAGCATGCCAAGTTAGAAACCTTATTTTTAAATTACTAGATACTCTCTTTTGATGAAACTAAATCAATTACTTTTTTTAATGTTATTTGATTGATTTCTAAAAATAGTGTGATATTAATTTTAAATAAACTTTAATAATACTATTTTTGTATGTGTGAGAAAGTTTACAAACCAGTTGCAAAACAAAAAAAAAGGCACTGATAGTTAAAAAAAAAATCAATAATGTGTTGATATTTTTTTGTTCATTACATTAAATTTGTGAAACACGATTGAATGTGATTGAACTTCTCAAGCAGCAAAAAAAACCTATCCATCTAAATATTTACTTTTTTGGTCTATTTTTTTTAATATTAGTAATAACTCTTATAATTTTTATTTTTGTTAAATAATTAGTGGTTTTTATTGTTTCAAAATACCTTGAAAATACAATATCGAGCTATGAGAAGGTACTATTTTTTAGTTATATAAAAAAAATGAACTGATAAGTACTACCATCTATATACACTGCTCATAAAAATTAGGGGAGCACTTTGAGTACTTCTGTTTACCCCTCCAGTTCCAACTTCTTATTTTTATTTAAAAAATATATAAAATTTGTGAAATAGATTCCTTATTCATCCAGATTGAAATAGTAAAAAACAGGGAAACTTAATTTTTTAAACTAAAATTTAAGGGGGGGGATTGGAATTATAGCTTTTGAATATATTATAACAATAATTTTTTCAAAATTTTGATTGTAAAAAAGAGGTAAAATCAAATTTTAGACTTCTAAGAATGCAAGCGTGAAGAATTTAGGGTCAATTTATTTCATTAAAGTTTTTGGGAGTGAATTTTATTTTACCATGTTTTTCATATTTTTATTCAATTAAAACAAACATTATTTAATTCTTCAAAAGACATAATTCTTCCATCAAACGATAAATTAGTACGATTTCAACTTAATAAGATAAAAAAAAATCGGAAGCTGATGATACCAAATGGAATCACTGGGGGCGAAATAATGGTTTAAACCATGCATTCCCCTAATTGTTTTGAGCAGTGTATGTATGCATGTATATTTGTAGGTTGAGACATCATGCATGGAGATTTGCTTCTCAGATTCTGCACTCACACCAGCCACCCACCCAATTATAGGACAGTGTAGGAACCGCTTTTAAATAACGGTAGGTGCTATGACAATTTATTGAATACTTAATATTTTTTTAATTAAAATTATGCATAATGCAAGAAAATTAATTCATATTATTAAAATGACGAATTAATTATTAAATGCATGCAATTTCTTTACTATATACTAATTTTCCTAAGAGTATTAAATTTAACTGTATAAATTAGTTTTTTATATAGTAATATATAATGTTTTATATATTTTAATATTTAACCCCCTAATACATATACTGTTGCCATATGGCAACAAGTAACATAGTCCACTTTATTCTATTAAAGAGGGGCTCCCTCTCGATATATCTGTGTTTTTTTCATCTATTACAACCCATTTTGAAGTTTTACTTACTAATAACCCTCATAGATGACAGTAGTAAAAGTGTATTTAACCCTTTCGCTACGAAGGATTTTTGCTTCCTCGTAATATTTGATAGGAATAACTTTATCGAATCCATAGTTGTTCGGGCGTTTTAGTAATGAAAGGTTTAAAATTGAAGAGGTGAAGTTATTAGCTGCTGTGAAATTACGTGTTTTAAGTATATTAATATTAGTACTAAATACAAATGTAAATCGTTTGGAAAAAATAATTATAATTCAAGAGGGCTATTTTAAAGTATGTAGTAGTTTTCTAGTCATTCTTATCAAAATTGGATTCTGTAGTTGGTTTTGTCATAAGGCAAAAATTCTAAAATTGAAATTATTTAAATTCCAATGCAGTTATTTTTTTTCTGGATTTTTTTCCATAATGTATGAGTATAAACGATACAAAAATATATTTTTGGGATGAAAAAAAATTCATGCATTACAAGATTAATTAACTTTTAACCCCTAATTTTTTTTGTAAAAATAAATTAAGAAGAAACATTTGAAAAAATATACGCAGATACTAAATATGTTAGTTAGGTTTGAATTATCGTCGCACGAGGGCTATTGGCTATATATTATTTTAGAACCACTGTCAAGTGACGGCATGCATGTACAAAGAGTTTTGTACTTTTTTCATAAGAAACTTAATTAAAATGAAATATGAATGTGTATGATGGTTCATTTCCAATAATTAAACCAATTGTATAAATTTTATTAAAATTTTGGTTTTATAACTCGATTATTTAAATATAAACACATTAAAAAATAGTTATTTCTGCAACAAGTGTGAAAAGTAATACTTTTTAAAACGAGTGGATTTTATTTCACGAGCGAGTGAAATAAGGACACGTGTTTTAAAAAGTTTACTTTTCACATGCGATGCAAACACTATTTTTTAATAATTGTGTGAAAAAAATGTCATTGGTCCAAAAATATTTCACGCGCATTAATACCTATATACATAAAAGGCGACTTCTGTTTGTCTGTATAGGAGGCAAAATTTTAAGAACCACGCCACAGATCGTCACGAAATTTGGAACAAAAATTTGTCACATCTCCAAAACAAACATAGGCTAATAATTTTTCGAATTAGACCATTCCTTCTATTGTTTACGAACGATTTTATGTGTCCTTTCATTTAAAAAATACACCACTTTCGCTCAAATCCGATCATTTTTTCCCCTTTCGTGATGCCATTTGGCAGAAAAATTTAAATAAAACTTTTTAGAAAATAATTGAAATTGAAAATTTTTAATTTGTTTAATATTTGTTCATTGCCTTCAGAAACTAAATTAATAATTTGGAAAAATAATTAATATATATTTCATGTGGCGTTATCCTACCAGTCCCCATTCTATTATTTTATTGTGCCCAAATGATTTTAATTATGAATTTTTTAAATACACAGTTAAGCTTATACAGAACTACGTTGTTTTTTGAAGGCCATCGCACTACAGATGCATATTAGGGTTTTATGTCTTCCTTTTTTCGCCAAATACTTTGCCAAACTCGCTAAGTGATTACAAAAAACGCGCAAAAGAGCATTTTTTTATTAGCTGGTTGGTTGTGCGATGGTCATTGAATAAATGGTAGTATGGTACATACACTTACAGTGGTGGAAATTGATTTATGAACTAACATTCTTTTCACCAGATATCGCTTTGTATTAAGTGCTAACAATTCAAATTTTGTGTGTTGGATATTCAGAGCACAATAAAGGAATTTCACACATAATTTTTTTCAAAAAATGATATTAAATAAAAATATATATAATTTTAGTTTTTAAGCATGTCAAATGATGGAAATTGATTTATGAACTCAAATTTATTTTGAACCCAGGTACCAAATATTTTAACTAGTTCTTCATTTAAACTTCAGGGGAGCTTACTACCAGGGTTTATAAATAAGATTAAGGCCAAATTTGTTGAAATTTATCTGCTTTATTCCCATTTTACTAAATAGGAAAGCTTGCGGGACTGCCTGAAACCAAAAAGGTAAAAAATGACCCTTATATAATATTGTAACAAATCTGTAAGAGAAATTAGCATATTAATTAAAAGATCAATAAATATAATTCATAAATATTTGAAGACTCATTCTGACTTCGGCAAAAACCATCATTAAAAAAGGTGCAACCCTCGTGGGACGAGGGACAAAAGCAGGATTATTGGACTGGTATCCCAAAAAGTTACCATTTGTGTCAGCATTTGTGCATTACAGGGCGAATTTGTTATGAACAATCACTTCCTGTAACTCCCAGAAGAGTAGGACAAATATTGATATCGTCGTCGAACTTGAAATGTTCCAAAATGAAGGCTGGTCCAAAGCTTACTCTTCACCATAAGAACAGGCTATTAAAATATAGTCGTAACTACATGAAAATGGATTGGGTGGTGGTGGAGGGAGAGAAATGGGAAAAAAGTGAACTTTGCTGATGAAAAAATGTTCAATTTGCATGGACGTGATGGTTTAAAATGTTATTGAAAGGATCTTCGGAAATAACCAAGATCTGTCTTCAGCAGAAATGTTAGTGGTGGAAGTTTGATGGTTTGGGCCCCGATATCTTATGATTGAAGAAACAAGATTATGTTTCTGAATTGCTGACAAACATAACTTTATTGCAGATTAGTTCTAGAAAATTCTTTAATTCCATTTTGCGTTGCAAAACTATGCTTTTGATTAGATTTTTATGCATGATAATGCAAGTATCCACATTTCAAACGAAATTAAAGACTGTTTAATGAACTAAGTGTTGTTCATTTTGATCACCCTTCCAATAGCCATGACTTAAACCCCAAGAATAATGTCTGAGATCAATTGGTTTGAATAATTTACTCAAATGGAGTATGGTTTTAATGAAGTGTGCATCAGTTATGGAATAGAAGGATTTTATCATTAAAAACTGCAAATTGCTTGACCAAAACTTGACCCAAAGTTTTGTGTAGTCTATGAAAAACAAAATCAAGGAAGCATTAGCGACAAAAAATAGTTTTAGCAATTATTAATTGAGATTGAATGCAAAAGTTCATAAATCAATTTCCCTATACTAAAACTAAAATGTCAAAAAAATAAATTGTTTACGAATTTATATAAAATTTTATTTACGTGTATAGTTTATAATGCAAAGCCTGCATAGTATATAAAATTTAAATCAATAAAAATGCATTTAATAAAGAAATACTGTTAAAAAACTGGCAGTTCATAAATCAATTTCCACCACTGTATATCGATTTGGTAATTATTATTTTCCAACCCGTGCAACACGAGGTACATCAACTAGTATTTAAATAAAAGCAGATCGATACATCTCTGTATTTTTTTAATATTATAAGTCTTATTTTTTTCACGCAATTATAAAAAAAAATTATGCATAACAATTTTAAAGAGCAATAAAAAATTCGACTAATAAAAGAGTATGACATTCTATTTTGATCAATGATTATTTGAATCAAATGGATAATAATTACCTAAAAAATTAAAATTTCTACAGCAAATTTGGCGATAAGAATGTTGGTTTGAATATGAATGATGTGTTTGACAGTTATTGTATCATAAATATAAAACTGTGTAGGCATGGTTCTATATTTATGTGTAAATTACTGTTTTAAATTCTTATGTTGCCAATTTTTCAGGCTTTTCACGGTTTAACTGTTAAAAAATTAATTGCCAGGTTCTTTTTTTTAAATATTTTTTTTTCATTTCAGGTGTATTGCTTAAGGCAGTTGAAGCAGTTATTTGACAACATAACAGACTAAAAGGTAGGAATTATCCATCGGTGAGATTTTGAAGTATCTTTCACTTATTTATCTTTTTAATATATTTTTATATGTATCCTAACGAAGAAAAATAATTGTAGACGTTAGATGAGTATGCTTGATGTTGTATAGTTAAAATCCAAATGTATTCAATAGAGGCTCCTGTTGGGGACCGGAGCCTCCATTGAAGCCTATGTTAAAATGGTAATTTTTATGTACTTTTTTTGAAAAAAATAATATTTCTTTAAAAGCATTTGTCTGCTTGAGTAAAAGTCCTTAATGTGTAGTGTATGCAAAAGAAAATATAAGCAAAATATTGAATAGTTACTGAGAAGAAGGTACAGTTGTCCTAAAATATGCATTTTTAGAAAATGTTTAACGAAAATAACGTTTAAATTAAAATTTTAAGCACTCTTTTATGCGGAAAGTATTTTTAAAAATTAATTTATAATACTTCTAAGTGTAAACAAGATAAAATGTCAACTTAAAAAAAACAGTTAAATAATAAGCGTTAAAATTGATTCTAAATTAATACAGTTAAATATCTGACCATAGTTACTGAAATACTGCTTCCATAATTAGTGAAAAAATATTAAAAAATGAATTAAATTTTTTTCTCTCTTTGTTTTAATTGTAATTCTTTTTTTAATGTATTCTTTTTTTCTTTTCAGACTCAGGGGGCTGGGGAGCTCAGTCGGTTAAGCATTCGCTTAGCATGTTGAAGGACCCAGGATCGGGTCCGGGCATCGCCAAGATAACTGCAGATCTATAAACGGCCCGTGCAGCCAAAAATGTCCGACGACCCGTATGGCGGAAGTGCACGTTAAATATCCTTCTAACTCCTAACGCTGCGTACGAAGTCACCCCCAACTTTTGCGTTGGGTGCCTACTCAGGTGTTGGCTTGTCACTTGACTGTGGTTCTTAAATACGACGCCCATCGCCAATAGCCCTCGTGTAGCTCTAGTGCGACGATAATTCAAACTACATTTTCTTTACAGATTGAAGAAAAATTCTTAGTGTGTAGCTGTAGTGTGATGTGAATCTATCCAAACGACATCAAATCGCATATATAAAATTAGAAAATGCAAAAATTGAAAATTTGTGTAATTGATTTCATAAAACTGTGTTTTGTTTCAGTTAATTTTTTTATGCACATGAACATAAATGATTTTGTAAAATGCTTTGAAGTCACTGGTTACTTAGAAGTCAATGGAAAAAATTAATTGATGAGCATAAATAATTTTTTATTTAAACTTGTTTTTATATATTCAATGACAAAATAATGTTCAGTTTTGAGTCATTTCTTTTAAATATCTACTAAATTATTTTGTAATTGTGGTAGCACGTGCAGTATATATGTAGTCAATGTATAAATGCTAATCATTTAAGAAAAATTACCTTTTTTTTATAATTGATTATTTATATTTGTATCTAATACTAATGCTACATTTGTTTTAACTGTTTCTAGCTTCTGTATTATTACTACTTCTAACAAAATAATTGTGTGCTATAGTTTGAAACATAACTTTTAATCAAGTTTGTCATCTGATATAAATAAACTTTATTGTTTTTTTTTATTTTCTGTGTCCATTTGTTTTGATTGTTACTGCCAAGAACCAAAGATAAAATATTTCTTATTAAAAAGCAATTAAAAATTTAATGTAGGTAATTAATAACTTTATTTAGTTCATGTAGGAGTCTGGAATTCAGCTAAATTTGTACTATGTGTACTATGCAAATAAACTTATATTCAGATTAAATTTATATTTTACATAAAATTTTCAAATTACAGGTGATGTTTTCCTACACTTTGTTTAACTCCAGAATTAATAATTATAAGTGTATTGGATGGGTGGTGGTCTGTCATTGAATTGCCTACCCTGTTTGATTTTGTTTGTTTTGTTGAAAAAACGAAAAATGTTCATTAATGTAAAAAATATGATACAAAAGAAACTGTAAACAATGATTATTATTTCTGCTAAGAAACCATTAAGTAATCAATGTATTATAATAAATTGATTACTTAACGCTTTCCTGCCTTAAATAATATGCATCATTTACAGCTTTCTTTTTGGTATCAGACTTCTTATTATAATGAACATTATTCAATTTTTTAAAAATAAAACAAACAAAATAGAACGGGATGGCCAATTCAATGATTCCCTCACCACCAGCCATCCAACGCACCCCTTCCCCCTCTCCTGCCCCTCCCCCCCAATAAACACCTTCCCCTCTCCCCCCCCCCCCCAAAAAACGACCCCGCCCCAAAGCACCCCCCCCCCCAACACCCCCAACGCCTACGTAACCCCCCCCCCCCCCCAACTGTCAATCACGGCTATGTTTGCATAGCAAGTTTGCATCAAGTTTAAAAGCAAGGAAAAAAAACATTTGCAACAAGTTTATTGCAAGTTTGCAGGTTTGATTCGTACGTTTGCTTCAAACTTGCAATGCAAACTTCCAGCAAGTTTGAATCGTGTCAACTAGGAAGTTTGAATCACGTTTGCTTCACACTTGCAGGCTTGCTTTGCACACTTGCTGCAAGTGTGCAGGCTTGCATTGTAAGTTTGATGCAAGTTTGTTGCAAATGAAAATTGCTATCTGGGATGGAGGTGCGGCTTGCGGCCCGGCTCAGTTCGCATAGGGACGGGGATTCCATGGAGGTGCGGCTTGCGGCCGGGCTCAGTTCGCATAGGGACGGGGATTCCATGGAGGTGCGGCCGGGCTCAGTTAGCATAGGGACGGGGATTCCATGGAGGTGCGGCTTGCAGCCAGACTGCGGACAGGGGGATGCTCATCCCGCAGGGGCCTGAGTCTCAGTTGAGCCAGGTGGCCTGTCCGCAGTAGGCGCGCCGCAGAGGGGCGACAGGGGGATGTTCATCCCGAGGGGGCCTGAGTCTCAGTTGAGCCAGGTGGCCTGTCCGCATCAGTAGGCGCGCCGCAGAGGGGCGACAGGGGGATGTTCATCCCGAGGGGGCCTGAGTCTCAGTTGAGTCAGGTGGCCTGTGCGCAGTAGGCGCACCGCAGAGGGGTGACAGGGGGATGCTCATCCCGCGGGGGCCTGAGTCTCAGTTGAGCCAGGTGGCCAGTCCGCAGTAGGCGCGCCGCAGACGGCCGACAGGGGGATGCTCATCGCGAGGGGGCCTGAGTCTCAGTTGAGCCAGGTGGCCTGTCCGCAGTAGGCGCGCCGCAGAGGGGCGACAGGGGGATGCTCATCCCGAGGGGGCCTGAGTCTCAGTTGAGCCAGGTGGCCTGTCCGCAGTAGGCGCACCTCAGAGGGGCGACAGGGGGGTAGGCTCATCCGGCGGGGGCCTGAGTCTCAGTTGAGCCAGGTGGCCTGTCCGCAGTAGGCGCGCCGCAAAGGGGCGACAGGTTTATGTTCATCCCGAGGGGGCTTGAGTCTCAGTTGAGCCAGGTGGCCTAGCTGCAGTAGGCGCACCGCAGACGGGCGACAGGGGGATGCTCATCGCGATGGGGGCTGAGTCTCAGTTGAGCCAGGCGGCCTGAGTCTCAGTTGAGCCAGGTGGCCTGTCCGCAGACGGCCGACAGGGGGATGCTCATCGCGAGGGGGCCTGAGTCTCAGTTGAGCCAGGTGGCCTGTCCGCAGTAGGCGCGCCGCAGAGGGGCGACAGGGGGATGCTCATCCCGAGGGGGCCTGAGTCTCAGTTGAGCCAGGTGGCCTGTCCGCAGTAGGCGCACCTCAGAGGGGCGACAGGGGGGTAGGCTCATCCCGCGGGGGCCTGAGTCTCAGTTGAGCCAGGTGGCCTGTCCGCAGTAGGCGCGCCGCAAAGGGGCGACAGGGGGATGTTCATCCCGAGGGGGCTTCAGTCTCAGTTGAGCCAGCGTGGCCTGTCCGCAGTAGGCGCGCCGCAAAGGGGCGACAGGGGGATGTTCATCCCGAGGGGGCTTGAGTCTCAGTTGAGCCAGGTGGCCTGTCCGCAGTAGGCGCACCGCAGACGGGCGACAGGGGGATGCTCATCGCGATGGGGGCTGAGTCTCAGTTGAGCCAGGCGGCCTGAGTCTCAGTTGAGCCAGGCGGCCTGAGTCTCAGTTGAGCCAGTGGCCTGCCCGCAGTAGGCGCACCGCAGAGGGGCAACAGGGGGATGCTCATCCCGAGGGGGCCTGAGTCTCAGTTCAGCCAGGCGGCCTGTGCGCAGTAGGCGCGCCTCAGAGGGGCGACAGGGGGGTGCTGATAAATACGATAAAAACCTAACAGAAAAAAGATTCTAGAACTAATAAATATTTTTAAAACATAGCGTGCACAGCTTTGGAATGGCATATAATTTGAGGAAAAATTAATTGAGGAAAAAGTTATTCACAGAATAAACAAGTAGGTGTTTAATAGAAACTGTCACTTAGAACTGCTTCTCCACAAGATTTATGCATCTAAAAAAAAGCGCCAAACACAGCATTTAGTTTTATTTAAAAATGACAAAATCAAACAATATATTTTTCATCGAAAATTCAATAATTGCTTAGGGACATGTCTTACAACATTGAAATTGATCTATCACCTAGCTCATTTTTAAATACTCTTTAAAAAAAAATCTTGCAAAAAGGAATAATTTGTACCAAGACGTCATTTTTAATTAATGAATGTTTAAATGTAAAACTACATCTGCTTTTATATATAAAATATGGAATGCCTTTGTGCCTCTTTCTATTAGTACACTGCTCAAAACAATTAGGTTAGGTTTGAATTATCGTCGCACAAGAGCTACACGAGGGCTATTTTAGAACCGTCGTATTTTAGAACCACAGTCAAGTGAGTAGCCGACACCTGAATATAAAACAATTAGGTGAATGCATGGTTTATATTTAAACCCTTTCAAACCCGAAGATTCCATTTGGTATCATCAGCTTCCGATTTTTTCTCACTTAGTTGATGTCGCACTTATTTATCTTTCGATGGAAGAATCGTGTCTTTTGAAGAATTAAATAATGCACCTTTAATTAAATGAAAATATGAAAAACAAGGTAAAATAAAATTCACTCCCAAACAATTTATGGAATAAATTGACCCTAAATTCTTCACGCTTGCATTTTCTTAGATATTTAAAAATTGATTTTACTTTTTCTTATAAATAAAATTTTGAAAAAATATTGTTACATATAATTTATTTAAAAGTAACGATTCCAATTTTTTCTCCGTTAAATTTTAGTTAAAAAATTAAGACCCCCCCCCCTTAATTTTAATCATTTCATTCTGATTGCATAATGAGTCTATTTCACAAATTTTGAAGATTATATTCGTATTCACTATTATAATCAAACGTATTAAAATAGCACTCAAGATACTGGTTAAATTATAACCTGTTCAAAGAAAAAAAATTTGTTCTCAAGTAATTGCAAACTGCAGTATAGAGAAGGAACATTTATAATGGTGTTGAAGGAATAACGTTGATGAAAAAGACTTTTTTGTCGTTTTTGAAGGAAAGACTACACTGCTCAAAACAATTAGGGGAGCACTTTTTAATTCCAACTTTAACTTCACTCCCGACTTTTTAATTTTTGTCCTATAAATCTAAAATTTGTTAAATAGGTTCACTATACATTCGAAATGAAATAGTAAAAAACAGGAGAAAAAAATCTTAAGTTTTTAATACTTAAATTTAAAGGGGCTAAATGGAATAATAACTTTTTAATAAATTAAAACAATAATTTTTTCAAAACTTTTTTTGTTAAAAATAGTTGAAATATATTTTTAAACATCAAAAAAATGCAAACATGAAAAATTTAGGGTCAATTTATTTTCTAAAACTGTTTTAAAGTGAAATTTATTTTACCATATTTTTATTAATATAAAAAAAAATATTAAATTCTTCAAAATACGTTATTCTTCCATCTAACGATGTATCTAACGATACATAAGTGGCGAATTTAACTTAGTCAGAAAAAAATCACAAGCTGATGATTCCCAAAGGAATTATTGGGAGCGAAAGGGTTTAAAACATGTGCTCCCCTAATTGTTTTGAGCAGTGTATATCTGCACTGTAATAAAGTGCAAACAAGAACAATATGTCACTATTTTGTGATTTTATATGGGAATGACTCCACGTTCCTTTATCAAAATCGGTCAAATTAAGTTATCCAAATCCGCGAATTCATGGCAAAACTTTAAGGAGACAGACTGGTAGGCATTCGGTTCGAATAAAGAGGTTGTTAAATTGTAATTTTGAGAAAAATATGCAGGAGTATTTGACCATAAAAGATTTGAAGCGTCGATGTTGTCTGTTTGGTTTAAAATTGAACTAATATTGTCATTAAAACTTTTGAGTTCACTGGGTATCGCTTTTTTTAATTTATCATATTAAAAAAATACAATTCATAAAAAAAATGCGAAATAAGGCTTTACCTACTTTAAATTAGCTTAATATCGTATTTATGTCTAAACTTTTGCAACATACAATACTCTTGTTTTATGCAAAAAAAAAAAAAATGTACAGCAAATCAAATAAATATGTTTCAATTATAGCATTTCATTTTTTTTATATGTTTACGGGCTTTTGTAATTCAACTATCACAATTCTAAAGTTTACAGCTGCTAAAGGACTTCATTGTATAAACTTTTGCATCTCACTTTAACAAATATTATGAATCCAAAGTAATTTGTCATAAAAAAATCTTTTAAATTTTAAGTTATTGTAAATAAAGTTTGTGTGCAATTTTTGTGAATGGCAAAGCAAATTAAATTCCATTAGAAATGGCCGAATGCTTTTTAAATAAGCATTAAATTTAACAACTTTTTTTTTTAGTAATTGAAGTATTTTTTGGATTGAAATTTTACCTGAGATTTCTAATGATTTCTAGTTTTGATGCAATGAATTTTTTATGTATGTGCGATCACACTTGTCTGTAGCATTTGAAGTTCAGGCTATGAAAGTGTTTGACCGACAGAGCCTTTATAAAAGCTTCGACTTTTAACTTTATAAACATAGCCAAGGGCATAAAATGCATTTTAGCACAAAATTTAATTGTTGACAAAAGTTGCACATAAATTGAAATAAGTTAATTCTGTAAATCCATTTACAAAGTTAGGTAAATTTAAAATTTTCAACAAATATTCTTTTTAATTAACCATTATAAGGAAAGAAAATAAAAACAATTTCATCATTTTATGACACAAGCAAACAACCAAAACATTAATTATTTACTCTTCCTTACAAAGAAACCAAAAACAATAAAATACATTTAGAAGGACCACACTTTGGTTAAAGATTTTTTTTTATTAAAGGCTAGTCATACAAAGAAATGTTCACATAAATTTTTTTAGTATTTTATAACAAAAAACATAATAAAAGTTTTAGAATTATTAGTTCATTTGCTTCAATGCTATATACATGCAATATAGTTTCATTACAAAAAGTAGTAGAACAGGGGTTCCCAACCGATGGTATGCGTACCACTGGTGGTACGCGGTAATATTTCAGGTGGTAAGCGTGAGTGATGTGAGCAACAAGATGCTATTAATAACTTCTTTACGTATGTGCAATGGGCGCATGTGCAGGGAAACACTTTACTCATTATTTGAAACATTAGTTCATCATTTTAACGAGAAATCCTTAAGTAACTTTTTAACCGGTTTTTGCTGAGTTTGTACTATTTTTTATTTATATGTTTTTAGACCTATGGGTAATGAACAAAACTGAAAATCAATACCAATTTAATGTTTTTATTTCTCTTTTTTATAACAATATTATAAATAAACAAATATGACGTTTTTTCACGAATTTACTCAAAAAAACCTTTGTACACTTTTAGAAAAGTCAATATTATAATCTAATTAAAATATTAAGGTCTGGTGGTACACCAAAATCTCTCAAAAAGTCAAGTGGTACGCAGGTGCAAAAAGGTTGGGAACCCCTGTAGTAGAACATAAAAATTTAATTTTAACCCATAAGAAGGATGCCATTAACACCTTCATTTATGAATAAAAACAATAACTTAAAGTTTATTAAATTAGATTTTTGTGTAACTTAATTTGTCATACATAACTTGTTCAGGACTACAGTCTAAATTGGTCTTAAATTTTGTTTTTTTTTATATATATATATAAACTTCAACAGAAAGCTCATTGTCTTGTGGCAAATTTTTTTTGTCAATTGCCATTGATGGGTTAAATATCACAGCAAATTTTAAGAAAGAGAAAAGCAATTGATGAATGATTTATAAATTTAACTTCTTGATTGATATCTTAGTCATTTCAAATTTTTGTATTTTTCCAGACTGAGTCTTAGGAAATTCTTCTACAAACATGATGTACCTTGGCACTTTGTAATGACTTATCTGAAAGAAAAAAAAATATTTTTTTTTGTCTAGAAGTATGTGCATAAAAGTTCAACATTCAAAGCATATTTGATAGACTATAAAGAAATGTTTTTTTAAAAATCTCAATGCAGAATTTTCAAATTTTTTTTATTAATAATTTAAAAATAAGGGATCTCAATTCCAGATTCTACACAAAGCTCTCATTAAAATATTTATAATTAACAAAAGTACCAGCCACGGTTTAAATTAAATACTGAAATATAGTACTACATAAAATTAATTAAAAATATGAAACATTTTATCATTGAAAAATAACAAGTAATTTTAGTAAGTTACTTAAATATTTGCTACAAGCTCTTTTTTCTCTTTGTATTCAAATATTAAAAACAATATTACTGTTTGAGTGTATCCTTTCCATTTTGGTCAACTCAATACAAGTTACACTCGTTTCTACAATAATATTTTTTTGACTTTGAACTACAATACATATTGTACATAGAATCAATTTCAAGCATTTACAATGCATTTTTTTTTAAACTAACATATAAACAGAATTTTCTAGCTATTAGTATGTTAATTAAAGTAAACTATTTAAACAACTATTGTCAAAATTAGTTCCATGTTATTTTGAGAGAGTTTGAGCATATTCGTCCATATGCAATATGTTTACCAAATATTTTTTTCCAATTGGTGTAATGATATTTGAATACTATAACAGCTAAGTATCTTACCTGTCCTTTACAAAACGTTCTAATTTCTTCTTCAGAAAGTTTCATATCTTTCTTTACAGAAATCCAAACACATACTTCTTCTCCTAGCCTGTCATCTGGAACTCCACAAGCCTAGAAAAATTTGAAAGAATAATAAAAATTGAAATAATTATTGTTTAAATATAATATGTTATTTTATATCTGCCCTAAACATTTTCTAAAAGAGCATCAAAAACATGCTAACTGCATCTTTTAAAGACCTCTGAACTTACATTTTAGCTAAGTTTTTTTATTTTTATTTTATACGAAATTTGGAAAACTAATCCATACCGACATTAAGTCACACATTAAGCTATTCAAAACCAGACTGACTAAAAGAAGTTTTGATAATTGAAGAGTACAGGAGAAGAACCGCTTTATTTCGTAGAAGGCTTTCTTTAATAGCCTCTTTGGGGATGACAGCGAGAAATCGCCTAAACTGGTTTACAGAAATCACTCGCTTTGTTTATCTTATGGTGGCAACTCTGATTCACGCCAGAGATCAGTGGATGCGAGTCACACATTTGTACCGCGAATGAAGAACCGAAAAAAAAAACGGTTTCTGGTCGCCAATGTCCGCCAAGCAGACACAATTATGGAAAGACTCTAAATAAATCAAGCGGTTCTTCCCCTATACTCTTCAATTATGTTTTCAAACAAAAGATAACATTAAAATAAAGTGAATTTTTTTAATGTCCTTTTACCTTTTAATTCAATGACAATAATAAAGTTTAAGAACCACATAAAAAATCCAATCTAACCACAAATTTTCAGAGTTGTATAGCCTCAATGTCAAATTACTTGATATTTTAATGGATACTATTTAAATTTGAAACTTACATGAACTTCAAGAATAGCTGGATGGGTATTCAAAAAGTTCTCAATCTCCAGTGGATAGATATTGACTCCACCTCGAATAATCAGATCACTTTTCCGGCCAACAAGCTTCACACAACCTTCATCATTCATCACTCCAATGTCCCTAAAAAATAAAGAAATACAAACAATCAAGTTTTATAAAATAAAAATAAAAGATATTTGATTTTTTTCTGTGACTTTGAAGATGAAATAACAATAGAGATAGAAAAACTGTGCGCTATGGCACACTATCTAGAGGAGAAACATAATGGTGAAACAAGAGGGAATTTTGTGCCCAAGCATCACCTCAACATGGCGGCGATTGTCTTAAAATAAATCAGTACTAAAATTACGTGGTTTTTTTTAGAATCATGATTGTTGAGTTGATTCTAGTTGATAACAGCAAATATTTCGAATGTCCTTTTGTGAGTGTAAAAAATAATATTATTAAGTAACCAAAAATTTTCATAGTTGTTTATTGATAATTTGGAATTATTGATCTTGTATTCATCGTTAAGCCTAACCAATCATAAAATGTCATTCAAAATTGAGTCTGACATTAAAATTATTTCACTGAATCGAAATAAAACTACCCAAAAAATGATCCCGATTCATGAATCATAAAAGTACAATCCACGTCTACAAAAAATTTCAAAGAGCCACTAGCTCCAAGATAACAGGTTCTAAAAAAGCGCAATTTTAGTGCTGTCATTTTCTATGCAACTGGCCGCCATGTTGAGGTTTTCAAAGGAAACAAATTTTGACCTTCCGTTTCCCCTCTAGATAGAGGGAGATAGCACACGGTTTTTCTATCTCTATGAAAATAACTTGGTTTTATTTTTAGCATTATTTATTTAATATGCACAATAAAGAGATCATTTTTAATTACAAGATACAAGCTTCTAAATATGTTTGAATACAATTTTAAAATGTTTTGCACAAATTAAAAAAAATAGTGCTAACTATAGTGCCCAAAAAAAGGCAAGAAATCTTTCGCCATTTTATTTTATTGAGGAGTCCTTTTACCCTGTATGATACCATCGAGTTTCATCCAAAACTTTTGAAGTTTTCTCCTTGTCATTCCAGTAGCCAATAAATACATTATGCCCCCGAACACATATTTCTCCATCAGTATTGATAGGAACAAGATTGTTTTTATCATCAATAACTTTAACCTACAACACAAAATAAAGAGCATGATATTTTCATTATCTTAAATATAGTAACATTATTTTTAAACAATAAAACAAATAAAAAATAATTTTAATTTTAAGTTTTTTTTTATATTAAAATCACTTGTAACCTAAAAAGGAGACTTACTTCAACATATTCGACTGGTTTTAAAATCCCTTTGGCAATGTTTTCAAACTCTTCATTTATTCCATTTAATGCAACAGCTGGGCTAGTTTCTGTAATACCATATCCAACCTGTTAAGTTGAAAACGTTTTTAAAATCTAATCAATGGTTACTATGTTAAGGATACATTATAATGATTTTAACTTCACTAATACTTATACATTTTTGTATTTTTTAGTAAAAATAAATTTTAAAAATATTTACATTTAAGTGTTTCTAGGACAAAATCCTTTTATATATGAAGTTGTTGCTTTTACGGAATGTATATTTGAAAAAGCAATGTTTTAAATAGATAAATTAAGTAAATATTGTGAATTTTTTTATCATACCAAGTAAATTTAAGTTTAAGTTACATTAAAATTGATCATGAAAACTTATTTTATAGTTTTCAATACATTGAAATGTATAAAATTACACTCCAAAACGCAACAAAACAGTTAAATGCAAACATAAAAAATCCTTTTTTCAAATCAGGATGAATAAAACTTTTGATATATGCACTGTTGACAAATTGCTTCATGTTTATTAATCAAACAATTACTACATTATTATTAATCAAAACTACTACATAATATTGCTAATTTGAAATAAAGTTATCAAAACATAAGCACTACCAAAATTTTACAGTCACTGGGCAAACGATATTGAAACATTTTCAAAATTTGAATTTCTGCTAGAAACTAATAATAGCCAAATCAAAATTGCATCAATAATTAATCATTTAACTTGTTGGCTTTCCGCTAATACTGATAATTTGATTATGTATGTACACAAATATTTACTAAATAAAATTCTTAGTCAATCTTTTTCTAAATGAAATTAAAAGCAAATTACATGAACTTGGGGGACTTTTAAAACTTTTTGGATATCTTTGATAAGTGTTTCATTTGCTGGAGCACCTCCCAAGCAAGCTGCAAAAAAAAAAAAAAAATTGCAGTTAGACAAAATAACATTGGTTGCATTCAAACAAAGTTTACTGCATAAAAATATCTTAATCTAAAAAATTTAACATTTCACTCTTTTGTTATTTAAATAAGAAGGAAGAGACATAGGAGGCCTTAGAATGATTTTTTTGGCTGAAACTTTCTAAATTCTCCACTAATAGACAGCTAGGTTGGTTTTATAACACCATCTACCATTGTAGATTTCAACTTTTGCATGCTGAATAACTATATTATTCACACAAAAAAACTAAGTTTTTATGAAGTCGAATTTAGTATTAAAACATAGGAATTATTGATTTACTTAAATTAATGAGTACAACTAAACATCTTCAAAACAAACCCCAAGGGGCCAACAAAATGTGTTAGTTTTAAGCATATTCTTGTTTTTGTATGAGTTTGTTTTTTCGTTGTAGCTGAATGATTCAAAAGCGCCTACTAGGATTTGTGGAACCTAATGAGTTTATTATAACAGTAGTTGGTTTAACCATGTTTGTTTTAACCAGGTTTGACTGTAGAATATATAAAGGATCATTTAAAATTTAAATGCCTATATTTTGAGTACTATAATTAACTGTAAGTATAATATCCAAGTATAATAATAAAAATTATGTATACCCTGTTTCAAAGAACTAATATTAAAGTTTTGAGCTTGATAAGTTCTTATCATATCAACAAACAAAGTTGGAGCTCCATAAACAACTGTACACCTGAAATAAAAATACTGTTGAATCAAAAAGTTTTGTATCACCATATTTTGATTAAAACAACATTTACTGTTTAAGTGACAAATTCATAAAATGATTACAATTTTCCTTTTGTTTTCATATTAGCATTTATATGAAACTTTCACTAATTTTTCTATGAATTTATGAAACATAAAAAAAACTCTTAATGCTGAAAAAGTATATTAAAAAAAAGTATTAGATATTCAACAACAATAATGGTATCCTCGGTCCTAAAGCAAAACATTGAATGTGCAAAACATGAATAAAGAACATTTGTGGTTTTAAGTTGCCTGACTGTCCACTTTGTTCAACAGGCACTTACATGAATCTTACTAATTTGATAAATTGTGCCTTTACATAAAAAAAGTATCAGTTAAAGTAAAGTTTTAAGTAATGACAACTTGGGGCTAAAGAGCCCAGTCAATGAGATACAATCCTTGCATGGGAAAGGTAAAAAGAGTTCAGATCCAGGCTTTGCTGAAATAACTGCCAACCTATAAACAGTCTGTGCGTGTGCAGCCAAAAATTCTTAGTTTATAACACCCTGTGATGAGGGAGTGCATGTTACATAGGTTCCGAAGTGCAGATACTGCAAACAATGTCTCCCATAAAAGTTGAGTTGGGTATTATCACTACTCAAGTGTCAGCTTGTCACTTGATTGTACTTCAAAATTAGACACCCTTGGCCAACAGCCCTCGTGTAGCTCCAGTGTGGAGATATCCAACCTAACCCAAATCTAAGGACAACTTCAATTCAATAAGTTCAGTTATGTTAGGCTGCAAGAAAGGAAATGTCCCTAAAGGCCGGCTCTTTGATGTAATAAAATAAAACTTTTATGTTTACACCTTACGTCAAATTATGAAATACAATATTTGTTTGAAAAATACTTACTTGTACTTCTCAATTGCTTTCAAACTTGAAACTGAATCATATCCAAGAGATGGGAAGACACAAGTTCCTTTGTAAAACACTGATGCAATAGATCCATGCACACATCCAAATGAGTGAAATAAAGGAATGTGACAGCAAACTACTGGTTTCTAAATAGACCATAAAAGTAGGACATACTACTTTAATACAAGATAGTTTTTTAATAATAAATTATCGCCCGTTATTGATTAAAAAATCAACTTGTGAAATACAGGGCAGAGAAGACAAGCCCAAATTATTATAAAATTGTTGCTGATGAAATATTATTTAACCCTCTGAGGGATACAGAGATATAATCCTGTCAACTTACTATCAGCTTTTCAAACACAACTTTAAAATATATATTGAATTTGAATAAATTTTGAAATTTCAAGTATGAGAAAAAGGCATTGTTTTTACTACAAGGATAAAAAAAATTAAAATATTAAAAGTTGAAATGTAAAACAGATGTGATGAAAAGAAATTTTCACTTTGCCAAATCGTGTATTATTCAAAACTATACCTATCATCAAGAAAAACTTTACTTACCCATAAATTAAAACCAATTCTACGACCCATTACTAAGGAATTGTTAATAACATTGTGATGAGACAGAGTTGCACCTTTGGGTGCACCTGTGGTTCCCTGTTCAAAAATGTAAAAGCATTAACTGATATAATATGGAAAGTGGAAGCTAAGTAATACAAGATGTCTTGAAGATAAAAATAAAATTATAACTACTTACAGAGGTGAAAATAATGCTCACTGGATCATCAAACTGAATATTTTTTTGAATTGATGATAATTGTTCATCACTCTCTTTGTTTCCTGAATCAGCCAAATCTTTAAAATTGATAACGCCTCTAAAAGGTAAGTAGTAATATGAAAGATTTGTTTTGAAGAATAGAAATAGATACATTGAAACTTCACATGAAAAAAATTACTTATAAAAAAATTAAAACTAACTTAAAAAATGATGCATAAGAAATTAAAAAGAAAGGCTGTGGAATACATATGCATAATGGTAGATACCACCAGAAGTGTACAGATACTCCATGCAACGGAAATGGATAAAAGTACTATCCTAAAGGGCAAAAGGACTAAGTACAAAGATTAAAAAAAAAAAAACATGTATAAACCAGAAAAAAAAGTAATTTAGGATGTACACTTTTAATTTTTAAAATACATGTCTTGTTTTAAAAAAATGTGTTTTTGTCACACAGAACAATAAAAAGTAATAGTTAAATACTATTACAAGTAAGAAACAAAATTTTAGAATTCTATAAAACTAACCATTTAAACCCGATAAGTAGTACTTACTCATGTTTTTGTTCAGAAATCAATATAACATTTTCAAGGCTTGGTAAACTAAAAAGGAAAATAATTAATAATCATTAATTTTACTGAGTTAAAAAAGGGAGAAAAAATTATCTCTAGATGAATACCTTTTGGATTTAAGTTTGCCATATTTACTATTGGGTAACTCTGGAATAACATTGCACAGTATGTTGTAGAAATTTTGAGTTTTGAAAATATCCCATGATACGATAGCTTTGCAATCAACCTGTAACACATTAAATTGTTTATGTTAATGTAACACGCACAATATTAAACTTTTTGTTAAACTACAAATATTTTTAGATTTTAAATCACACATACCAATCAAGTTAATTTATCTAAAAAGATTAAAATAAACACTTTTTAAATTATCTTATATAATATAACATATATACAGTAATGAAGTATTGCAATGGGGTAAAAAATCTTACATGAACATTTTGTGTTTTCGACACATTTTAGTGGGTGCCGATTTAAAAAAAAAAGTGGGTCAAATGAGCTTTTTGAATGAAAATAAGTCATTAGTATTTGATAACAATTTTTCTAATATATATTACACAGAAACCAGATTTAAAATACCATGTACAACATTACATTAAACTTACCTTAAAACTAGAACTTACAAATATTACAAAAACATACCTTTCTCAAAAAGTATTCTAATTCTTTTGCTTGGGAAGCAGGATTTACATTTACCTGAAAAAGAATTTTTTGTAATAATTAATCATTGACTTTAATATTCAATATGTTTTTATCTTTTATTAACAATTAAAGGTTGGGAAAATAGTTAAAAATCAGACCTTAGATTTTGCTAAAAATGAACACTAAAAGTCTAAAAATTAGAACAAAAATTTTAATCTAATAACTATGGGATTTGGGAATTCACTATAATGTAGCAATGATTTAAAAAAAAAAAGTGAATCATATTTTACCAGTATTAAACCAGCCTTAGCAGCTGCAAATTGAGTCAAAGACCATTCATAGCAATTAGGGCTACAAATCGCTATTCTATCTCCTTTTTTCAAACCCTGGGATACAAAACCAGATGCAAGTCTTTCAGCCTGCAATAACAGATTTAAAAGATATAAACAGGAAACACAGAGAACCCAAACAATATAATAGGGTAACTTTCAAATTAATCATGAAATTGTGGATAGTATGAACTACTTCGTTAATCAAATATATATTTCATTAGTTTTATAAAATGTTTATTATAAACAATCACGATTTATAGTTATACTTAATATTGAAAACTAAGTAATAAAATAAAACCTTCTACTAATGAATTTTAATACAAAGTGTCTGCCATATAGTTAAAGGACTATTCCCTGACATTATGTAACTTCGATGGGGATAGTAAGGGAGAAACTATTTTTAAACATTAAAATAAAAACATATCTAATAGTTGATATACACTTAGTACATCGAAGTTATTTAACTTTATAATTTCATTCTACAATGTTGAAGTGTTTTGCAAGCCTACTCCCTTCCTGTAGAATTCGGCCTGAGGTGCTTATAATAGAATTTGATATAAAAAAAAAATTTGAAAAAATAAAGGCTTTAATTACAGCGAATTTTATGTCAGAAATAATATTTTCTTAATTTTTTTTTAAAAAAATTAATGTTTTTTATTCTTAAGAAATTAAAATAGAAATAAAAAAAAATAATTGTTTAAAAATGCAACAAACTCTAGAAAAACAGAGTGTTTTTAATATGCTTATAGAAACTAGAAAAATGCGAAACAAAAAGAACACAAAACTAAAATACACATTTTCCTCACTTCATTTCTAAATTGTGAATAGTTTTTTGATATTCCTTGAAAATCAGATACGATAGCTGTACTATCTCCAGCTTCATCAGCACTGCAATCTAGAACTTGTCCCAGTGTAGAGCTTTGTAAAAGTACATCTCCATGCATAAAATAATAACTGTCTTTGATCTTTTGCTGCAGATAATTGATAGATCTATAAAATAAATATGAAAAACAAAGTTTAAAAATTCAGAATAAAGAGTAAACTATTATATAATAACAAGGATAACATTTTTTTTTTTGTTTTCTATACAAGCTAATTATATACTACCACCAAGTGGTGGATCCAGAAATCGGTTTTGGGGCTAAGACATTTTCAGCAATTCTAATTAATTGGAGAAATAAATAAATGATTCGTTCAAACTAATTAATGTTCATCAATTTTCGATTATATTTCAATAAAATCTACTAATCAATTAAAATTCATTTATTATACATGTAATCATTGACATTTAATTTTATCTATGGCAAAATAGTTTCACTTTGGGGGTCAGCCGACCCTAACCTCCCTAGATTCTCTATACCGCTTACACGAAAAAACTCCCCAGAAATTACTTAACGCAGCCACGCTAATGAATTGCTGTTATGCTATCATTTGATGAAATACAAAAAAACAGGGAAAAAAACCTTCTCAACAGCAAAAATCTATTACTGAGAGCATTTTTTTGGGAACTTGGAACTGAAAAAAATCAATAAACATACCTGAAATGTAAGTGATTGTGTTTTAATACGGAGATAACAGATTTTGGAACGTTTAAAAAATTCATATTTCTTTCTAATTGAATTTGATTGAATTAACGTTTGAAATGCACTTCGCTTAAATGTCAACTTCTTCAAACGTCAACGTCAAAGCAGTAGGCACGTGATTGTGATTCTGTCTGTAATGTTTTGTTTGTTTAATTTGAGCGTTTCTGGCTACTCTTTTCAGGCTCATTGAGGAGTTACAGCACAGCTAACTGTGTTTCGTAATCTAACAATTGTCCGGCTACACAGGGACATTTCGCATGCAAATCGAACACCACTGGAGACCTCAGATTCTACGTTTAATTTTGATAATATTTAATGAAGAGAGATGGACTTCAAATTTGGAATACGTACTAGTTCACAGAACCAAAGAGGAACGACTCGTAACTGAGCTGAAATCGTAAAGGCCATATCACACGAGCAGTTTTCACCAACCCAACCGCCAACGCCAACTTCTTTTCCCCCATTGCTCTAAACCTGATTGGTAGAATTGCCGCTTGCTATGACGTAGGCGTTGGCATTAAGTTGGGGCAACTCTGTCGTTTCATCGCGACGAAGTTGGCCAACTTGTCCCCAACAACCAATCAGGAGAATCGGTGACTGACGCTACACTGACGTCATTGTTCTGTTTTGGTTGAAGCCAAATCTACAAGCCATATTGCGCCAAATTGTTGTTTATTTATTTACAAACACGATATTTTGATTTTCAATCTATATTTTCGATGCAAATATGTTGAAAAGTGTGTTTTTTTAACCGAAATTGTTACTTTGAGCCAATTCCACACAACAAGATTGATTTATGTATCTCAGGGAAAAAAGTCATTTAGCACAGCTTTTAGTTCGATTTTAAGCATAAGAAATTAGCTATTTTTATGGATTTTCTTTCGTAAATGCAATAAATTTATATAGCATTTGCTATATATAAAGTAGATGGGTAAAATCGCCCCTTTTGTTCTAAATGTGAAGGCTAAACTAAATATCAGCTTTAATTTAAAATTTGTAAAAAAAAAATATTTGCAACTTTAAGAAAAATTCCAACAATTTATAGCCTTCAAAATCTCTCTCTACGCAAGTGTATTAATTTAACAATCTAAATGGAAAAATTACAATTTTAAACCTCTTAGTGTTTATTTGTTTTGTTAACAGAATAAGGATTTTAATAGAATGTAGTCATCAATGAATTCTGATATATAGTAAAAAATTGAGATTGACTGGTAAAATTCTTTTTTAAAGTGAGCAATCTTTATCAAATTGTAACATTATTTTTTACATATTTTTCACAATTGTTTTCCTTTTTAATGTCGCCACTAAAGGATTATAGCCTGAAAAAAGAAAAAGCTTCCATAGCCAAACCCCAAGACTAATATTTTTTATAACATATATATCAATGGATCATATCCATCACTAAACAAAAGTGTGAAAGAAAAAAAAATAATAATTCTAAGATAAATCCTACAAGTCCGATAAAATATTACTCAAATCATTCCAAAGTCCGATTTTTTATAAATTGTCGCCTACTGTAGAGATACCGTTTTGGTCATGACAGTCGGAAAAGAGAAATCTTCCCCTACTTTGGCAACCCCTTAACAAGTTTTTGGGGGCCGAAAATGGGGGAAGGAAGTTGGGTTGGTGGTTGGCGTTGGTGAAAAACCGCCCGTGTGATACGGCCTTAAGCCATGGCTCACTACGGAGCCCGAATAGAGGGGCAAAAGTGCCAGAGTTAAATTATAATTTTGAGAATTTACTGGAGAAAGCAAGAACACCCAGGGCAAAGGCGGGAATCGAATCCGCAACCCCCATGGGGCTCGAAGACTGCTAGCGTTATGGCCTGCAATCCAAACCACTCGGCCATCGGGCCACGCCACACATGCCAACTTATATTATCTCCGTGTTGGTCCATGGTGTTGTTGCCCAGTTCAGTGTCTACCCTACTATAGAACTTTTTGAACAGAACCTGTTGGACGCGCCATAATGAAGTTTTAGAGAAAATCGCGCATGCGCAAATGATAGCTGCCATAGAGCTTTTTAAACTAAGTTATTTTAATAAAATTTCCTTAATAGGTATTTAACGACCTTAAAGGCGCGTTTACATGGGCCATGGAATGCCAAAATCTCCATTAAGGAAAAAAGAGGTTGAGCTGGATTTCTAACATAAATGATAGTTTGTGGCCGAATCCATGGTGATATGGAGCATCTTCATTGCAGGGTTTTCGAAACCCTCCCACTGAACCCAGCAATTCCGGTTCTGTCTGGGAGAAAATCCCCAAGAGGGAAAAATTGATTTTTTGCTCTTCAATGCATGGATTCGATGGCTCATGTAAACGCGTCTTACGACATGTGTAATGATTTATTGAGTGGTAAAGTTTTGTAGAGTTACACACCCCTAGTTTTAACTCAAAATGCCTATAAATTAAAATATTTTTTTTTTTTAAAGTCGTCTGTCCAAATTTGATTGACCTCTGTTCTACTTCATTTTTGTACGAATTCACGACTGATTAATGCAATCAAAAGATGATTCACCTGGCTATTTTAAAATTTAGTCATTTTAGCCCAACTTTTCATTCGTATTTTTTTAATTTTTACGTTTTTTTTAAAGCCCTGGAATACTTGTAATTTTACATTAAAATAAATACATAGTTATCCCTCCCCCGTGATCAGAATTCGACTTGGTGACCCAATCCGTTAATCTAGTGACTGGTGACTCTATACACCCTATCAACTAAAATAATAATCAATGTCTCTCTTAAAATACGATAAGTAAAAAACTATGGAGTTTTGACATACCATTTATCTTAATCTTATCAGGGTTGATGACGTGTTTTCTGATGAAGAAAGAATTGTGTTATCAGTAATTGTTACGTATGAAACACACGCACACACCCTAAGTTCCAGATTATTTAAAAACGATTTAAAAAAAAAAAAAGAAAGTCTGTCTAAATTCTCAACGATTCCATAAACTTACCACAATTTAACATATGTGTTTGAGAAAATTTCGCATATTTTCTAGAGAAGAAACGAGACACCTTCCGTCCTTCCCTTCCTAATGCATTGATTAGCGAAAATATTAGGACTCAAAAATTGCAATAACCAGGACAACAGTAGCTGTCAGGATACATCTAAGATCTAGATCAGTATGAAAAGGAACATTATTTTCCCATGATTGTTTCTTTGTCTCTGCCAGTAGTTATTTTATAGCTTGTGATGTTGTTATTTAAAAAATTTATTTTTAATCGGGTTGAAATTAACTAATTAGTTATACAAAAAAATCAAATTAATTTCTTTAAAATTAAAGGAAAATTCTCACGAAATTAAAAAAAAATCATTTTTTGACACAATGTGACACTAAGATAGAAATTACAGTATTGAAAAAAAATAATTAATTTACTAACTATAACTATTAAATTTACCATTAAGTATTAAAAAAATCATTGTTATTAATTTAAGTGCATTAAAATACTATTTTCATTTTCATACATTTTCTTTTAAATAATAACTTTAATTTAAAATAATAAAATTGTTGCTTATTTCAAATGGAAAATTCCATAGTTCCTCCATACCTTAGAAAAATCATTAAACTAAAAATATATTTTTTAAAATACAAAACAAGCCGAGTTATGTTAACATAATGAAGCTTTTAGTTCACTTTGCAAAATCGTAGCTTATATTTGTAATAATGAGAAATGTAAAAATAAGTAAATATCCGCCAAAAAACTAGTTAAAATATGCAAGCAAGTAATGTATAAGTTAATATTAATCGCCCGTTAAGTGAAAGTTATTATTTTCTTTACTTGCCTTTTTCTCCATAAGTGTCTTTAGTGATTTGTCGTGTCGTACATTCGAATTGTTCCTTGCGATTCAAAAATTTGTGTATTGCTTTGAAATTGTGAAAAATTGTTATTGATAATCTTTCAAACATAATTGTGCATGGATTTTGGAATCTGATAAAATTTTTTACTATTTTACTCAGTTTTACTTTTAGCATATCACGAAAATAATCAAAAATTTCCAAGTAACATAAATTTTTAATTTTAATTAATTAACCAATTGGACAAATAAAAAATCCATGCACAGTTTTGTTAACAAATACTTAAATAGGGGAGAGTGTTGTACCTAGGGACAATTTTTACATTTAAATTTTTTTCTTCGATAATTATTGTCAAAATAAAAATTTCAAAGCAGTATTTCAACACACCAATATATTCCTCTATAATATATTTTTTTAAAATTCTGGCAGCTTGAAATTAAAAAATTGCCACTCATTTAAAGTAGAGAGGATAAACTGTCCCAAGGTACAACATGATGTTGTACCTTGGGACATGCTTTATAATTCAGTCAATAGTCATACACTTGAACTAATTTGGGTCAGGAAACAAACTTTATTTCAAAATACATCAGAAATTGTGCTCTTTAGAACATTTCATCACACGGAAGGGAAAAGATTTATCAGGTGTTGCCAGAATTATATTTTCAAACTTCAATCATTATAAAATATATCCAAAACAAAGCTGAGTTGTATTTTACATGTTTTGTGGAATTGCTCTTAAAATAAATAATAAAGATATTTTTATTTATCCAAATTATTAAGAATTTAATCAAATTATTAATACTGTCCCAAGGTACAACACACTACATGGTTTAAATAAAAGCAAGCTAGTGGCCAATCCAAATGCATTATCATTATTTTCTCATAACCAAACTATTTTTAAATCTTCTCTTTTATGAAGAAAATAAAATGCAGTTGACCTTTTGTAAGAGTACTAAGGTAAAAAATTATATTAGAATGAGAAAAAATATTTACTTTGGGGTAATGGAATATTATTTTTTGTCACCATTTCATCAATTCAATGATGCTAGTGTTAAATTTTATTATGATGATGTCTGTTGGTTAAGGCTACTATAAGAAATAAACAATGTATGAATATTGCCAATAGATTCTTAGAAATTGTCAGTGTCCCAAGGTACAAGCGTCCCAAGGTACAACACTCTCCCCTATCTTATATAAAAAAAATTTAGACATTTTAGAAAAAAAAATAGAATAGCAAGGAGCTTTTTTAAAAAAAGTTTTTAAAAAAATTATACAAAAATTTATATAAATAGTTATACCAAAATGCACTTAAAATAATAAATGTAAATAAACAAGTAGGTTTGTAACAGAATCTGTCACTTAACTCGCTTCCAAACAACAGTTGTGTTTAACAGGTAAAAAGGCTTCAAACACAGCATTAATTCTATATTAAATATTTACCAGTTAAATTCAACTAGTTTCATTTATTTTATTTCGAGAATTAAATAATTATGACTTAAATCGTTTGCAAAAATTTATATTTCAAAGAATAAATATGTAATAATGTAATATTTTTCTCTTTTAAATAGAATGAAAACATTGCTCCGTGTGAAAAGGCCCTTAGGGCCTTTTCACACGGAGCACCTCGATCACGGAACTTCCATAGGAATAACATGGAGAACCGCTGTAGAGGACTGTTCATTGAATTTTTTCGTGGAGACACGAAAATCGGTAAACAGGGGGGCTGTAGGGAGCCTAGTGGTCAAGGGGTCTCAGCTTGAGATCCGAAGGTTGAGAGTTCGAGACCCGGTCGCCACTGAAGACCTACCGAGTATATGCGGAGTACGTGCTCGTAAAATCTGTTGGGTCCGAAAGTCCTGTGGTCGGTCATTGCGCAGTTCACCATGGGTACAGGTTCCTGGAGAAAATTTCCCTCCCCTTCAGGGACATGTCTAAATTGTGGAGGTGGCGACGGATGGCAACATCTGTCATATGTGTATGTGTGTGTCTTGTGTTGTCCTACTTGACGATGGCTTATAAGCGGGTCCTTGCGACCAAGCACACAAGCCTGAAAATATATGTCAAACCAACCAACCAACCAACCAACCGGTAAACAGGTTTTGCGGAGAGATATAAGTAGCCAATCAGCATCAAGTATAGCTCTGACGTCTTGTTGGCAAAATCGAGTTTGCCAAATGGAGAAAAATCTACTTTATGCTCGCCAATGTTGATTTTTGTAGTTAGTACTCCTCGTTAAATCGGCTTGTGGGGAGACTTGTGGTTAAGATCTTGATCTCGTTATCGTAAGGTCTCGCGATCGAGTCTCGGTACCACTGAAGACCCACTGAATATGTGGAGTTCGTGCTCATTAAATCTGTTGGGACCGAGAGTCCTGTGAGTGGTCATTGCACATTTTCCCACGGGTACAGGTCCCTTGAGACTATTTCCCTCCCCTTCAGGAACTTGTCTAAATTGTGGAAATGGCGCGCAATATAGATCATCTGTCACGTATGTGTGCATGTGTGTGTTGTGTCTGTCTTACGTGATGAAGGATTATAAGCGGGTCTCTGACCAAGCACACAAGCCTGAAAATATATGTATACCAACCAACCAATTCCTACACGTGATAGAAATTTGTAAAAATATTGAAAAATTGAAAATATGTGCCAAGACTAGCGATAAGTATCATTCACAACAACCCCTCCAGGAACGTGTGACGTCAGAATCTTTGCAGGTGGACAACCCTGTCCGAGCAGTTCCGTGCACAAGGGATACCGTGTGAAAAGGCCTTAAGAGCACAGTTTCAACTCAACTCCAGGGCAGAGGGTGAGGATCTTCTAGATAACTTACTCAATCTGCAGCCTAGCGCACCTAAAGTTTGATTACAAACTAATATATCATTAAAGTTGATTTAGTGTTTGAAATTTTTGATTTCTTTTTCGAAATTTCGTTCTCTGTTAAGTTTACATTCTTGCATTTCTGCGTTTTTGTATGATGTTTCGGTTTCACTCTCAATGCGAGGACTTTTCGTCCACCTGTTTTTTTAATTATGTTATAAATGGATATTTAATTTTTTAACATTTAAAATAGGTTTTAAAAAAATGGTGGGAATTAGTTCGACACATGGATATGGTTGCAGTGCCTCATATTATCTTTTTTAAATAAAATATTTAAAGTTATGTGGTCTATGTTTCTAATGCACATATTTAAGCATTGTTTGAAATTAATTAAGAAAAAAATGCAAAACTTTACAATTTTTTTTTTTTAGCATGATCTTGATACGTACGTGCTTTCTTTACACAGAAGTTCAAGTAAAAGAATAATAAGAATAAAATTTAACAGTACTCAATGTTTGAAAAAGCAATTTAACGAAACCCAAGTACTCGTGTGACGTCGAATATGACGTGATTTTTTGGTCATAAAATGCCCCTAAATTGACGTCAGTTTTTTGGTGACAATGTCCATTTTGAAGACGTGATTTTCGACGTCAAATAATGACGTCAATCTGACGTGAATAAATGACTCTCTTGTGACCACATGACGTGAACTTTTCGTTATCAAATAACGTCTATTTCACGTGAAAGGTGGACGTGAATTTCACGTAAAAGGTGGACGTGAATTTCACGTAAAAGGTGGGCGTGAATTTCACGTAAAAGGTGGACGTGAATTTCACGTGAAAGGTGGACGTGAATTTCACGTGAAAGGTGGACGTGAATTTCACGTGACAATACGACACGAATTTCACGTGATCAATTGACGTTAATTTCAAGTGATCATGCGTCGTGATTTTCACGTGGTCAAATGACGTTAATTTTACGGGACAATATGACGCTATTTTCACGTGATCAAATGACAAATTTCACGTGACAATATGACGCGACTTTCAAGTGATTCTTTTTATTTCTCTGTAATTTCAGTCATGGTGTAAAACAAAAATTTGTTTCAAATATTATACAATATTTTGAATTACAGAAATATATAGTCATTTTCAAAATATATTGTCCTTTAAAAGAAGTTTCTAAATTAATGACTGTTAACAATTTATTCATAAGAAGTCATTAATTAAAATTCTTTTGCTACTTATTTTGAAAAAGATATTTTTCATAACTTCAAAATATGGCATATTTTTAACAAATTTGCATTTTACACCATGATTGAGATTGTATAGAAATAAGATGAGAAAAACTGAAATTCAAAAACTATTTAGTACATAATTAAGAATTTTAATATGAGAATCTTTTTTTACTTCAAAACTGAGATATATATTGGATTGTATCATTATAGAGCCTAGGTAGTAATATTAAACTTACCTAATTATTTAAGTATCACCTTTGAACATTCAGAACTACAGGTTAGCAAATGTTAAATCTTGATATTTTAAATAAATACAAAATCATTTAGAATCAAAACATTTTTATTTAAATAAAAACAATAAACAAAATAAAATATTGAAGAATTACATAACAGCTTCCATAACCAGATTTTCAAGGAGAAACTGTAAAAGAAAAAAATATGTAAATATATTATAAAAACTGCAAATATATATTCTCAGCATAATTTTTTTTTAATATAATAGTCTTGTCCATCTAAAATATATGTATAATAAAACATTTAAAGAATTATAATTTAGTTTTTTTAATATTTCCTATATTTCCAAAAAAAGATTCAATAACTTCGCCTTTAAATTTAAAAAATGGAAACGTTTATTTTGATCACCTCAAAGTATAGATTACACAAAATAAATTAAAAAAAATATTAAACTGCTTAACTGACATAAAATTCAATGAATATTCAAGGAATTGAGCCGAGAAAATGTGTAAGGTATTTGATTTAAGGTACATTTTTATGTTTTAGATCAGGGGCTCCCAACATTTTTGCTCATGTGTACCACTTGATATGAGAAATATTGGCGTACCACCTGACGGACCTAAATATTTTAATTAACATAATAGCTACTCTTGTTGAATTAAATTCCTGAGAAAAACACATATTTAATGGTTAGATACTTGTTTATTGATAACTAGCTTAGGGTTCAGTCAGGGGACTGGGTGATGTTGTAGGTCAGGGATTCAACACCTTTTTGTCACCTGTATACCACTGGACTTTTACCAGACCTAAATATTTTAATAAACATATAATATTTACTCTTCTACAGGGTGGTTACAAAACCCTAGGAAAAAAGTTCCCTGATATTTCCCTGATTTCCCTGATACTTTCACAAAAAATTCCCTGATTTTACAATTACTTAGAAAACATGCAATAGACACAATTCAATGCAGTACAGAAAATTTAATCAAGGCATTGCGGAAATACTTTCCGGATTATGGCTCAGCCTACCTAACTTTTCTACATTTCCGAATTTCAGAGTTTAGAGGAATCATGTGACAAGAGAATCATGTTATAACATGATTCGTGAGAGAGATTTATCCTTCCCCGAAGATTGGTTCTTCAGGCAAATCGGATCAACCAGAATATGTTTTTTATCAAGTGTCCGTTAGTGATCACAAGAACCTAAACCTGCTGTTTAAGTAATCCAAAATGGAAAAAAAAATTCCCTGATATTTGGCAATATTTGAAAAATTCCATGAGAATTTCCTGATATTTCCAGAATTAAAAAGTTTCCTGAGAATTCATTGATTTCCAGGTTTTCCAAGTTCTGTTACCACCCTGTTCTAAATGTGCTCAAAGGTTGTTTAGTAAAATTCCTTAGAAAACTTGGTATTTAATGGTTAGATATTTGCTTATTTGTAACATGCTTATAATAAAGGAGAATTAACCCTTTCAGTCCCAAAAATTTACTACACTACATAAACATCTGATATTCACAAAATAAGCTTATTTTAGATCCAAAATAAGAGTTCCATAAGAAAAAAAATCATTTTGATTTTTTTATATGGTTTTTGAAATAATGCCAAAATTTTTTAACTGCTTAAAACAACAAAATAAAAATATATATATTACCCAAAAACACTTTGAGTTATATATTTTAAGGTACCCGAACACATTATTAAAAACAATTTTGTAATTATTTTAACGAAATAGTTTAAATTAAGTTTTAAATATATGGAAACTGAAGTGAACTTTTCAAAAATTAAGTGAAACGCTTCTTAGCTATTTTCTAAATAAAAAAATAATAGTTCTGACTTCTATTGAGATTAATGTAAAATATTGTCTAATAGAACAAAGTGTGAAGAATCGAATGATGTGTGTTTGAATGTCATAACGGACATGAACATTTGGAAAAAAATACTGAAAGTGATGATTCCAAATGGCATCACTGGGACTGAATGATTTTAAAATGGTATCAATTTACAGTTTTTTCATTAACTACAAGTCTACAACCATACAAATAAAAAGTTAGTGCAAACTCAGCAAAAAATTAATCATCATACAAAATATACTTTTATAGTCTTTAGTGCGAAAATTGTTGTTTGCCTATGATTAAAATATCAAAGAGTGAAGATAAGTTTCCCATTACTCCTAAGTTCTCTTCAACACTTATTCTGCTTTTATGTTTATTTACATTAGTTTAGACAAGTAACTCCTAACAAATGGCATAAAAAAAAAAAACTGTGTGTGGGGGAGTTCAAAGGGTACTCGGTTTTAGATTCGATCAAGAATATAAATGAAGATTTCTCTTTAAAATAATTAATAATACTATGCTTGCACGCCGACTGCTAATGCGTATAGAAGCTGGTAATAGTATCATGTAGCCACATCACTCACATGTACCACCTGAAATTTCCCTGCATACCACCAGGAACCCCTGTTTTAGATTATGATAGATCGGAATTAAAGTTGATATTAAATTTATACTAAACTTAAATTAGAAAAATTTAATGCAAATTTGATTTCATTGTTCACATCTCACAATGTTGTTTCTTTTACAAAAAGTTCACTTTTTTATATAAATAAAAACATTGCATTAAAGCGTTTTTTTAAATTTTCTATAAAAAACTGTCAACAAAAATGAAACACATTTTTACTTCTTTTTAACATGTTAAAAAGTCAATAAGTATCAAGTTTTAGAAAAAAAAATCATTTAACACATTACAACTCTTAGAATTTCACACTTTTTTAAAATTTTGAATGAATTTAAATAAAAAATTTCAAAAAGAAGTTAATAAAAATACCTCATTTTTCAATGGGTATTATAGCAATTAACAATTTATATTTGACAAGATAGCTAAGTTACATCAATGTTAAATCAAATATCTGTTCATTTAAAAATAAATTTTATGAAACCTTAGTTTTTCTTGCAAAAGACTTCACCCTCTATTGCATGATTTTTTTTTTCATCTCCAAAAAATATGTATGAATCTTTAATACTCATACATTATGGGAAAAATACTGAAAAAAACTTAACTGCTTTAGAATTTAAATAATTTCAAATTTGATAATATAAAATGACTAGAAAACTACAAAATATATTTCAAAATAACCTTCTTTTATAACTTGACTTATGACTTTCTTTTTTTTATAACTTAATTTTCAAAACAATTTATTTGGATTTAGTACTAATATTATTTATATTTTGAATACTGCCAGAAATGTAATTTACAGCAGTTAATAACCTCACTGTTTAATTTTGAGTACACTTTTACTACTGTCATCCAAGAGGATTATTAGTAACTAAAACTTCAAAATGGAATGTAATAGATGAAAAAACACAAATCTGTCGAGAGGGAGCTCTACTTTAAGAGAATAAAGTTGATTATGATACTTGTTGCTAAATGGCAACAGTTTGCATCAGAGTGTTAAGAATATATTCTATGTAACGAAAATAACAGATGAAGATTTTTCCCCAAAAATGAAATTAAATTTCTAACATTGGCAGTCCAAAAAAATTATGACATTTTAAGGTTTAAAGCTTTCTTAATTCAAATATTTTTTTACCTTTCCCACTTGAAACAGTTGACAAAATTTAGTAAATGGGCATTAAAAACAATCTCAAAAACTGACAGCAATGCAATATGAAAAGTATTTAACACAAACACGAGAACAAATTTAATAATCTTATTTTAATTTAAAATGGTTATTTATCTAATAAAATACATCAAATCAAGTCCAATATTTCATTTTGTGACCATATATACGATTAACGATATCATTTTTTAAAGAAACTTTTCACCAATCTTAAATTTTAAACATCTTCATCAGTAGAAAATTTAAATAATATAATTGTCTGTAAATTATTTTATGAAAATGATTCATTTTGTATAAATAAAAATAGAACTTACATATTATCTGCGCTTGAAGGAAGCATGCTGCACAGGTCCGCTTTAGCAGCCTACAGCGGGTACGTTGAGCTGTGTAAAAAAAGTGAATTTTAGAACAAAATAAAAACATGCATAAGTCAAAAAATAATTTATTGAGAAAAAAAATGTAGCATTTTTATAAACAGGAAAATGAATGTAACAAAAAATTTTTACCGATTTTTTTGATTACATATTATAAATTGAATTTTTTTTTAATAATTTTACAAGTTCACTATTTAAAAAAAACTAATAAATAAAACGCAATTTATTTACAACTTATCCCCTAAAGACAAATTAAAGAAATATGTTTGAAAAATATATGTGGAAAATTTCAACACTCTACGGACAGTAGATTTTGAGTTATATCAATTTCAGGTTAAAAAAATTTTAAACATGAAAACGCGCGCGCGAGTTTTCTTGAAATATATAAATAACTTATACTTTTTTAAATTAATGTTTTATTTCTATCAAGTAAATTGGTAATTGATTGGATAATATAAAGAAACAAAAATTAAAACTAAAACGGTACAATGTCACCCGGTAATTAATATTTTACACAAAATCTTGCAATGCCTCTAATAATTTGTCCAAGGACTGTAATGCTTCAAAACTTTATTAAATTCAGTTGCATTTTTAAACATCTTGAAATGTAAGCATGAAGAATTTAGGATCAATATATTCAATAAAATTCTTTCATTGTGAATTTTATTTACCCCGTTTCCAATATTTTCCCTTTTTTAAAACAAACATCATTTTACTCTTTCATAAACATGACGGTTCCACCTGACGATAAATAAGTGCAAGCTTAAGTTAGTAAGAAAACAGCAAGCTGATGATTTCAAATGAAATCATATTGGATGAAAAGGTTTAAACCATGTAATCATCTAACTGTTTTGAGCAGTGTACTAGTTTTACTAACTTAACTAAGAATTATGCACTTCTGAGATGCAGCAAAGATTAACCAATGCCTTAAAAAATACAGATTCTTAATATTACACATCAACATTATTCCCGAAATTTTGCTTAACTCTGATTTCAGCATCTGCAGGCTAACCAGACATACCGTATTTACCAATACAGTACTGTAGTTTTTTTAAAAAAAGTATATATATTTAAGAATAATGAGACAAAAACTCACTTTAAATTATAAAGTGTATTGGACAATAAAATAGAAAAATATAACATGGTTCCCACTCTCATTTCAAAATAAAAAAATATTTTTTAAGGACTAAGGAGGAATTTTTTTCATGGATCTATAATCCTGTAATGCATGAATTTTTTTCATCCCAAAAAATATATTTGTATCTTTAATACTCATACATTTTGGAAAAATACTGAAAAAATTTTAACGGCTTTTTAGAATTCAAATAATTTCAATTTTTAAAATTCTTTTCATATGGCAAAAACCAACTACAAAATTCCAATTTTGATAATGACTAGAAAACTACTAAATGTATTTTAAAATAACTCTCTTGAACTATAATTTTTCAAAATAATTTATTTGTATTTAGTACTAATATTATTATACTTAGAATACTGCTAAAGACGTAATTTCACAACAGTTAATAACTTCACTCTTTAGTTTTGAATTCACTTTTACTACTGTCATCTATGAGGGTGACAGTATTAGTAAGGATTTAGGTTATTAGGACTGGTTATTAGTAACTAAAACTTCAAAATGGAATGTATGCTTAGGACTTAGTTGCAATCAAATAGTAATAATTAATAAAAGGTTAGTTAATAATTGCCACAAAAAAACTTAAAACCACTGATTAAAAAAAAACTATCTACTTAAGACTTATTTTATAATGAATAAAATTTTAGAAAAACATTATCTCTTTAACCATGTTCTGTGTTTGAAAAAAAAGAGAGCGTGTTTAAGATTAGCTTTTCAATGTATGCTTAACAGCTTTGCAATTCACAGCATTTGCATTTTTAAAAGCATTTTTTACAGAACCATCAAGTTCTTTCTTTATGTTTGGTACAAGAAATGATATATTAATAAGAAGAAAAAATAAGCTGCATATTTTAAAATGAAATAGTTTATGAATTCAATAGTAAATGTGTGGTGGACCACCTTGTAAAAAAATTACTAGGACCTGATCGACGACAGCACGTTTCAATGATTTGGCAAAAATGTAGCAGGTGAATTAGCATTGTTTTGTAAAATGATGAAGTGTGTGCCATGTAGTGAAAAGTTGACAATCTTTTAGGAAATGAAGTTTAGAAATACTGTTTGCAGTACTCAAGTTTTGAATAAATTCCTATCTAAACGACTTGTGTAAAAAAAAACTAGTTTTCGAAAAAATGAAAGCAGAATGATGTATTTAAAATAGATTAAAAATATAACTTACATTTTATCAAAAGCAAACCATGTTGAATGTCCTTTTAGCAGCATACAGCAGCCATATCCTACTAAATGAAACAAACTTTAGAAAACAAGGAAAACAGTTAGGGGTACGAGTGTAATTCTGGTCAACGCAGCAACAAAATTTTCTATTATGAAAATTTCTTTGTTGTGTCGCCCTATCAGTTACAGATTGGGTTATTACCTACATTAGATAACTTAAGAATGATTTGGTTTCCTGTGGAAACAAAATGTTGGTCGGTAGACATATTTTCAGGCTTGCGTGCTTGGTCGCAAGGACCCGCTTATAAACCATCGTCAAGTAGGATAACACAAAACACACACATACACAAATGACAGATGCTGCCATCCGTTGCCACCTCCACAATTTAGACTGGTCCCTGAAGGGGAAGGAAATTTTCTACAAGGACCTGTACCCATGGCAAACTGCGCAATGACCGCCCACAGGACTTTCGAACCCAACAGATTTAACAAGCACATACTCCGCATATACTCGACAAGCAAACATCCATGCCTCAACGGGATTCAAACCCGGACCCAGCAGCTCCAAAGGCCAATGTCTTAACCACTAGGCCGCCGGATCGGCAACAAAATGTGAAAAAGAATCACAAAGTTATTAGTCTGACCTTGGAATTGGATTGGTTCAGTTGAACAATTACATTGATTACTGATTACTAACACTAGGGGCAGCTGTTCGAACGACATCTTAAATGGTGTCAGAAAAGTGTTCCATGGCGCAGTTAGTATAAACACTAGCCCTTTCAACAGTGACAGCAAGTGGTACGAATTAATACTTGTACCTGTTCGCTCTTACCTCACATTTTAAAATATGCTTTGAATCAGAGGCATGAAATAAATAAGAATTTGTTTCTAAAATTGTGACAGTTTCTACAGGAGCAGATCACTTAAGAATATTTAAGCAGAAAGCAGTAAAATTTAGGATTTTCGACTCACTATACATATAGGCAATATTTAAGTCCAGAAGAACACATGGACTGTATCAAATATATAAATACTTCTGTGGTATTTAACCATTAAAATCAGTCATCAACTGAAATTGTATTTGTTTTCTACTGGCTATAGCAATTTCTACTAGCTATAGCAACAGTTGTTTATATTTTTTAAAACCAAAACAAGGTTACTGAACTTTTTATAATTGACATGAACTGTTTAGTGCTCAACAGCTCTACCAAATCATAGTGTAAACAATACAGTAGAACTCATATTAACACAACAAAATAAAAAAAATTCCATCAAATCTCTATTGTATGACAATTCTTCCAAAAAAGGCTACATTACCACCAACACTGTAAATTACGAGTGAGTTTAATTCCAATGATACGTACATTTTTGAAAGTAGTCTATAGGCCTAATACATACGCATTTAGCTTGGCCTCGTCAAAACGCATACTTTGATGAAACCATGAAACTATAAACGATTCATTTAAATATATAAAAACTAATTAGAAAAATAAAAAGATTGTTAAAAATTAAAACAAAGTTAGAAAACAGAAAGAAAACTCACTTCAGGTTTCAGGAGACATGAATAATCGCCAAAACAAAATGGCTACTGGCTAGTCTTGAATGCTCCCGCGCAAGCGATGGAAGGGAAGTGACGTCACCGGAAGTTCGTACTTTTTGTTGACGACCATCCGGCGTGAAATATGGCGTCACTTTAGTCAGTTTGGTCATTTTGCGACCAACTACTTGACGTCTTTCACATCACGTCAATCGGCTGACAAGAAAATAACGTCGAAAATGGCGTCATAAAAAGACGTCAACTTAACTGACAAAAACTTGACGTCAATTTTTTCGTGATTTTTTACTTGTTGACGTCATTCATAAAAATATGACCTTATTTTCACGTCATATTTGACGTGACACGAGTACTTGGGAATCTTTATTTAGAAATGTATCACATTATCTTAATTTCTAACAATCTGTTTAATATCAGTGTTAATTGTCGAACGATATTAATCAGAAATCTTGAGTTTTTTTTTTAAAAAGTTGTTTCTTTTGAGAAAAAAATACATATTAATTTGCTTCCTGCTGCCTGTTTCGTATTATTAGAAATGTTGCCACTTGAGACGCGTAACCTGCCCATTGCTATCTTTTTAATAAATAAAAAAAATAAAATAATTAAACCGAGAGTGAAATTTAACTCAAACTTCAATTATTTTAATTGCATAAATATTGCACCAAATTGCATTGATTACAACGCGTATCCTCAAGTGTAGTTTCAAAGCAAACTACGGGAGCGCTAGTGTCTAAATAAATTTCAATATAGAAAATCCCCAATGGAAATATTATCAGAGTAGCACATCTCTAAGTATCTTTAATCTATTTGGTGAGGAGAAGAAAGTTGTTTAGTTGTCGACTCGACTCGTCTCCGCTACTCCGTTCCGTCCGGTCTCGTCGACCGAGTTTTGTGTTGATTTGATATTAGAGATTTATCTTTCAGTGAAGAGAGTCTGCGGAGATACATTTATTTGCTTGAAATATTTGGACGTAAATGTGTGGAGTGGATTACTTTTGCAGCTTTAACAGAGACTTCAAAAACTCTTAGTTTATTTTTAAAATGCCTAAACTACTGCACAGTCTAAGCCGGTAAGTAGCCTTATAAACTGGCATTTTTGCATTGCCCATGCTTAATTTATGTTGTAGAAAAATGTTCGACCATTCTTTTCAATTTCTGATTATGCACGTTTAATTGGCATGTTTCGTTGAATATATTTGACCATGGGTCTGAATGCGTTGTAAAATTATGTCGAAATCTTTTGACTAATATTTATTATTGTAGTGTGAACTTAGTCACTGTATTGATTAATTAGCACTGAAATTAATATGTGTAATTGTTTTGGTTTTAATTTGTCTTTCAAATGTGGTTTGCAAAACACATTGTGGCCTAAAGAATTCTAGAACGTTATGTTTATTCTAAAATGCTCTTTTTGGAGCTGGAGAGCCTCTTCAGTAGTAAGGGGTAAGTGGGGTCTCGGATTCACCCATATTTCAAACATATTTTGTATTAAAACTCTGTGTAAGTCAATGTATGTTTTATCTTTATGGACCAATGTTCATATGTTTATGTAGCATACAAAGTGGTGTTAAGGACATATCACACGAGCAAAAATTCTGCAACCTAACCCTCAACTCAACCATATCTTCAACATAAATATCTTCAACATAAACCTCAAAAAGTGGATGTAATTTGCCATCTGCTATGAAAGTTGAGGTTGAAGAAAATATCTTCAATGTCGTCAACACACCAAGTATTTGAACCAAAAAATGTAAAGATCACTGCTTTTGAAATACTCCATAATAAGATAACTACATCATTAGAAAGATGGCAGCTACTTTTTTTTTCAGTTGCTCATCATGTATATGCTTCGATTCATCCAACATAACGAACATAAATTTGCTCCTGACATAAAAATGAATTTTTGTTTATGACAGCCCGAAAATAGAATATACAAGCAACCTTTTATTCAAAGTTGGCAATGTCAATTTCCAAAAGACGAAATCGAGATAAAAGTTGAAGATTAAGTTGTGTTGTTGGTTGGGGGATTGAAGGAATGAGTGTCCATATGATATGCCCTTTAGATGCAGACTTTGGTATCAACCAGTAGAAGCTAAACCACAGGTTAAAATAGTCCTTTGCCACTAGCTTATGTGGCTCTGCTTTTATTTGTTCATTACCCATACAACATTGAACCAACTCCTTTAAGCTCTTGATAGCAGTTAAGTCGCTTGTTTTTTTTTAGTATGCTTTATTGCTTTAAACACCCATGTTTTAGTATGGTAATGCTAAAAATATAAAATATAAGTGATTTTTTTATTCAAATAAATTTTTAGGAATTTTATATTATCAACAGTAAGAAGTAGTAAATAAAAAAGGATAGGCTTTTCCTGTTTTTTAGCTTTCAAAGTATGTGCATAATTTAAAATGTGTAAGCTTTTGCAGAAGCTCCTATATTTCACCCTTAACGGTTGTGTTGGGTGCCTACTCAGGTGTTGGCTCGTCACTTGACTGTGGTTCTAAAATACGACACCCGTCGCCAATAGCCCTCGTGTAGCTCTAGTGAGACGATAATTCAAACCTAACCTAACAGAAGCTCCTATCTTGTCTCTCACCCACTCTCATAAACTGAGCTACAAATGCTGCAGAAAGGTGCGATATGTTACGAAATTTAGCGTTAAGACTAGAAACCATTGAAAGTCAGAAAAAATTTGAATCCAAAGTACTTCAATTGTTTAAAAACTTTAAGAATTAATATACATTTGAAAAGAATAAGTCCATTTTCTAATTCTTTTGAATCACTATTGCCCCTCAATCATCATATGAGAAAATTTATTAATTTAAAATAAAAGGATAATGTATTTTTGTTTTGTTGTGGTTGTCTGTTTTTAACGACATCATAATTTGTGTTGAAATAGGATTCTTTGAAGGTTTTCATTATTTGTTTAGAAAGAGACAAGGCATTCTGTTTTATTTTGAAAACAATTTTTCTTTGACATTTAAGCATTTATTAATGAATGACATTTTAATCTGAAGTCAGCACAACAACCTCGTTCACAGTGACAACTCGTCTATAACTCCTTAAATGTTCGGTCCCTTAATTACCCTAAGACCTTAATGTTATAATATCCTGCTTATCCCGACAACTTTGTATTATCTCCTCTATTATAACATTTAAAATATATGCTTATGATATCCAAAATGCCTTCTTGCCAACTCTCACCTTAATGTTATAATATCCTGCTTATCCCGACAACTTTGTATTATCTCCTCTATTATAACATCTATAATAATAAAAATGAAGTTTTGTGTGTGTGTGTGTATGTATGTATGTATGTATGTCTCTCTGAAACTCACAAACTAGACATTTGTTTGACTCGTAACTTGGTACAAATACGTAGTTCATACTTGAGTTGTAAAATAAGAACTTTCAGAGCTCAAAGTGTTCTATTTTTAGAGAAAATTCGAATTTTCTGGGAAAACTACACCACTTTGGCTCAAATCCGACAATTTCTTTTCTTTCCTGATGCCATCTGAAGAAACAATTAAATAAAACTTTCAACGAAAATAAATAAAATTGAAAATGTTTATTTTATTGTGTTGCCATAACTTTCAGAAACTAAATTCATTATTTGAAAATAATATTGATATGTTTCAAGTGACGTGTTTCCAACAAGTCTTGATTCCTGGATTTCTTATGGGTTTAGTTGATGATTTCGTCAATGATGGTTCTGTTGATTACAAATATGCATGTTCAAACAATAAATGTGTAGTTTACCTATAAGTTCTAGAGCTGCCGTTAGGTCTTTATTTTCTCGCCAAATACGTTGCCAATCCCGCCAAATTATAATAAAAACTCGCCAAATGGGCAAATGGTTTGTTAAGGTATTACTGAACAATGATGGTTAATAAAGATCATCGCACGAGCTGCATGTTAGGGTTTTATGTCTTTACTTTTTCGCCAAATACATTGCTAATCTCGCCAATTCATTGATTAAAACTCGCCAAATGAGCAAAATGTTTGTTAAGCTATTACTGAACTATGATGGTTAATATAGCCATCGCACTAGAGCTGCATATAAGGGTATTATGTCTTTATTGTTTCGCCAAATATGTTGCCAATCTCGCCAAATTATTTATTAAAAATCGCCAAATGGGCAAAATGTTTTTTAAAATAATTTATAAGCTGGTTGGATATGCTAAGGTCGTTGTGTTAGAGCTATATAATGTGTGTGTTTGTAGCTATATCTATTTTCTCGCCAAATTATTTACCAAAACGAGCCAAAAGAGTTGAAAAAGGTTTTATGTATTTATGAGGGAATTGTGATGACATATATGAGTACATTTTACAGCGTATTTTTGATTTTAGAATATTAGGGCAATGAATTGAGATTTTTTACTTGATAACGAGTGGAAAGAGAATAACTTAAGTTTATGATTTTATAACAGGTTATATGGTACACATACTTGGATCGATTTGATATTTATTTAATCCGTGCGAAGTACGGGTATAAATTTGCTAGTTTAAAATATATGCTTATGATATCCAAAATGCCTTCTTGAAGAAATTAAAAAAAAAAAAAATCTTTTTCACAATTTAAGCATTTTAATCCCTAAAGAAGCAATAAGTGGACAGATTTGAAATTTATTTCTCACCTAAAATAATTATAGACCAGAGTAGGAGAAATTAAACTTTTAATTGCACACAGGGCTAAATTTATTCAATAGATCTTATCTTAATAATCAATAAATTTATAATAAATTATATGTGTTTTTCATAATTTACTACACTTAATATTCAACCTTGCTCATAAAGTTACTCGTTGTTTACATCATAAATATCAATGTCCTTTGAATGACATTATAAACAAGTTATAATGTATTTATTCCTTTTGAAGACATCTTTTGGAGGATTTTTGTTTTTTTAGATGATCTTCAAATATCATTCAATGAAGTTTTTCAACAACCTATTTTTAATTTCCAACTTAATTTAATAGCGACAAAATTTATACTACAAAAGGTTTTAAAGGTGGTATATTGGTTTCAGGATTTGTGTTAATATGAAATATTTGTGCTTTTATTTACGAGCAAGAAATATTTAATGTTTATTCGACTTAACATAATTGAATGTAACAAGGGATAAGAAGTAATTATTGAATTTTCAAACAAAAATAAATGACACTACGTATATCTGAATTTTCAGTAAATGTTTATAAAACTACATGCTGTGTTTGGTGTTCTTTCCCCTTTTGTGCAAAACAGTTTTGATAAATCATTTTAGTTAATCTATCCATTAAGACAAAAAAAATGTTAAACTACAACATTCCTACTATGCATTTCTTTTAAATGTAAAAAAACCCTGCTTTTATATTCATGTAGGATAATCCTACAAGTCAAGAATATTTTATCATTTCAAAACAAATAAGTGTGTCCAGAACCAATTATTTAAGGGACTGAATATATTTATAATGTACTGTAAGAATTTTAAACCAAGTAAATAAGTATTGGGTGATTCTATGAATTTAATACTAGGAATTAGTACGTATTAACTATATATACAGATGTTAGAAATAATCAAATAAATATAAATTTTTACAAAAATATTTATCATAATCTTGTGAAGTGATCGATTAATCTCCACTGGGTATTCAAAATACAAATTTTTAAAAATGTGTAGTTTCAAATCAGGCAAATTCACTCATTTTTTAACAATACCTTGTTTCTAAAAATCCAAGTGAAAAAAAAAACTTGCCATGCTTGAATTATCTAGCATATGTAATCTATCTAGAAAATACCTTATCAGGAATAAAGTGCAAATCAACTATCTCTGACGTCAGTAGATGAATGTAGAAATCCTCTAGGGTCACTAGATGAGTGTTTTGTTATAAAATGGTTTAGCTTGTGTAACTGGATTTTCCTAGTTTCTAGATGTTAGATTAAAATTTTCCATTGAAAATATAAGTGTCATTCTGTATTTCTCCCCTTTCAATCTAAGTTTAAAAAAAGTTTTAATAATAACTTGTATGTTTTTTTTTTTTTTAACAAAACCTGATTATTACACCATTCTAAAGAGTGTGACATCGTAGAAGACCCTTGAAAAGAACAATTCTGAAAATTTTTTTTTGCCCTTGCAGATAAAAAAAATATTGAATTAGCACTATTTCCATACATAATTCTTACTATACTTTTGAAACATAATTAGCACAAATATCACTTTATAAAATTTTATTGCAGAAAACTAAAATTTATCCGCTTGTGGGGTTTTAATAATAAAATTTTGTCGGTGTTAAATAATGTTGTTGTTAACCTTATATTTTATAAACATTTTAGGAACATTGTTTTTAATTGAAAAAAATCTTTAGATTTCTGTAACATTTGATCAATCTCTAATCTCCAAAGTGAATAATGTATTTATTTCCAATTTCGAAATGTTTATAATTAATAATGAATATAATATTTCATTCTATATTCGGGAAGGGGGGGGGGGAATAAATGAAAGCAGTACCTTCTATAAAAAATCAGTACCTTCTATATATATTTAAAAGTCATCAAAAACTGTTTATGCGAGTGGAACCTTTGAATATCAATACTTTAATTATATACAACATACAAGAATAAATCATGGAGGAAGGACTAAAGGGGAGTAGACATGAGTGAAGCCGTCACTGTAACCGCGACGCCACCTTGTGATTGGCAAAAAATCGAAGGGAGTGCGTAGTCGAATGCGATTTTGTGTCTATATAATAGCGTTTTAATGACATATTTTAAGAAAGATTCTGAAACAATTTTAATGTATCAACGAAATTGTTCATTCTCAATTCCTTCTGGGTGAATAATATTTTAATTTGCCTTTATTTTAACTAAAATTTGCACGAAGTTAGATTTCAATATTTTGCATCACTTTAAAATGTAATTCTGTTTTCCGAATTGAATAAATTTTATTTCACTATTTTAGACGACTTTTATGTGAGTTTTATGTAAAATTTTAACATCCTTATTTATTTTTATTATTCTTACGAGTAATTCATGATAAAAATTCATTTATTAGTAAATCAAAAAATAAAACTGCTACCGAATCTTTATTAACTACTATTTGTTTCCAAATAACTCTCATTTATTCTTTCCATATTTTAATAGCATAAATAAGGTTTCATTAGTTTTATTATCAAAAAATTATTTGCATTATAATAATTAACATTAATTAAACATTTAATGAAATTTTTTATCAATTTTATTGTTAAAAAGAAACTTATGTGTAAAATATGAACACAATAATTTAACTGCCGTTAAATGTCTAGTAGTTGTTACTCGTCATAATAAAGTTTTCGAAGAAAAATTGCGAGTGGTGGCCGCTGTAGCACTTTTTGGTTTTAAAGGTATTGCTGAAAGCGGAAAGAAATGCAGCCATCAAATTCAGTACAAGTGTTCCCTGTACCAGAGTATTTTTTAACGTATTGGCTGTTCGACATTTGTGTCACCCAGTGAAAAAATTGCTGCTTAGTAATTGTCAAATCACTGGGCGACAATAAAGAAAAAGGAAATTTCTCAAAAACCCGCCCATTATATTCAGTATTTTGAAAAAGTAAAAACCGTTTTGAATAGAAAATTTGCAAATTGTTTCCAATAGTTGTTTATCAGATAATGCTCAGTTATTACAGCATTGTTTGAACTAAGACCAACAATACAAGGGGGTTCCCCCCCTGAGTAAACCACAAAATAATTTTCCCACCCATGGTCAATCTGGACGTGTTCCGGTGAAGGTTCCCGCTGTTCCGAAAATTTATTGCCTTAAAAGATTAAAAGTGTCCACAGTGGTAGTCAAGAGAGGGGGGATAATCTTGGACAAAAGACCATGGTCATTATTCCTGAAATAGTCGAATCTCAGTATCTTTTTGTGTCATTTAGGCCTTCGTTTTTATCTACCAGTTTAAATTATCGGAAATGGAAGGTGGAAACCCATGGTGGTAAATTGCCTTCGTATTTTTACAACCGTTTGAGTCGTGCTTTCTTAATTGACTAGGTACAAAAGCAAATGGAATTTATCTACAGAAGGGGATCAGATTTACAATCTATTCGTAAAGGCCTATCGTAAAAGTCACTCTAAAGGCTGGGAAGCAGTGGTCAGTCTTAGACATAGTGGAAGCAGTGTCAGTCTTAGACACGTATATGAAAGTCCGGTTAACCCATTATTATAAAAATTTAAACACAAAGCAATCTATTAGACAGTTTTACACAAAAGCCATTCTATTTGAAGGACAATGAAATCCTAAATTTTAACTGATTTGGATTAACTCACCAAAATGTACTTTTCTTACTCTCCAAATTGAACTAATTTTCATGAAACAAAATGTATTTTTTTTTTAAGAAATGGTTGTTTTGTTTGTGTGTTTAATGCTTCTTAAATTCTATACATTTTTCCTTCATATAAAAAGTTGAAATTGTCTCTGTAAAATAGAAATAAGATATTTTCCCTACATTTAGTACGATGTACTACTCCATATACCAAAGTTTTATTCAACATAATGTACAGCTTATAATATATGCTTCGATTCTTAATGGAAAACCTATTTTATTAATTGAACATGTTGAACGCATTCTAGGAAAGAAAAAAAAACTACAAGTGGCTTTGATTATATATTTTTGATGCGGAAGTTTAAAGATAGTTTTAAACAAACTAATTTTCTCTAAAATAAAAATAAAACAATATTATTTGGCTTGTGTTTCCAAGTGTCTGATAGTACATGAATGTATATCTAAAATTATAGCTGCAGTATATTTTTTTAAATCCTCCAAAAGTCACTTTTCCTGAAAATTCCTATTACTTCCTATGGCGTCAAACGCGCGCGTTGCCAATCATTCCCTGTATTTAGCTTCCCTGCTATACCTTACAGTTACTTCACCCCGCTCAATGGCGGGGAATAGGCTATGTCCCCTCCCTACTACTCATTCCTCCATGGAATAAATGGGACTTAAAAAATAACAAATATGATAGTGTAAAAGAAAACGCATTAATATTCTCTCCCTCGTATGTTTCATTAAGGTAGGTGAATACCCAAAATTCTAAAATTTTTACTATTACTTTAATCTTTTCCAAATTTGGCATAGTGATTTCAAATATAATGAATAATACTATTTAGGCAATTTTTTTTATTTAAATATAATTGATTTATTTTAAACTGTGTTTTTCACCTAAAAAAAGGGGGTTACGCCAACACTTCCAGTATAAAAAGTTTTACATTAATTTACCTTAAATTTTTTACAGATGCTATTTCAATATATATCTGTGCCATGAACCTCTAACACCTGGTGTAAATTAAAATAGGGGAGAGTGTTGTACCTTGGGACACTGACAATTTCTAAGAATCTATATTGGCAATATTCATACATTGTTTATTTCTAATAGTAGCCTTAACCAACAGACATCATCATAATAAAATTTAACACTAGCATCATTGAATTGATGAGTTGGTGACAAAAAATAAGTTTTCATTACCCCAAAGTAAATATTTTTCTCATTCTAATATAATTTTTTACCTTTGTACTTTTACAAAAAGACAACTTAATTTTATTTTCTTCATAAAGGAGAAGATTTTAAAATATTTTGGTTATGAAAAAATAACGATTATGCATTTAGATTTAAGGTATTCATGATTCTTAATAATTTGGATAAATAAAAATATCTTTATTATATATTTTAAGAGCAATTCCACAAAACATGTAAAATACAACTCAGCTTTGTTTTGGATATATTTTATAAGGATTGAAGTTTGAAAATATAATTCTGGAATTCTATTTAAATTATTCTTGAATTTTGAAGTTTTATTTGTTTATTTCCTTGAAAAAAAAAGTTTGTTTTCTGACACAAATTAGTTCAATTGTATGACTATTGACTGAATTATAAAGCATGTCCCGAGGTACAACATCATATTGTACCTTGGGACAGTTTATCTTCTCTACTTTAAATGAGTGGCAATTTTTTAATTTCAAGCTGCCAGAATAAAAAAAAAATATTATAGAGGATTATATTGGTGTGTTGAAATGCTGCTATTAAATTTTTATTTTGACTATAATTATCGAAGAAAAAAAATTAAAATGCAAAAATTGTCCCAAGGTACAACACTCTCCCCTATACGTTTTTTAAAATAAAATGTCCAAGTGTAAGTTAATCGAAAAAAATCCCTTTTTTTTTGTGGTTACGACATCGGTATATCTAACGCGTATGGATTATATAAGTTTGTTTTTACTTCAATATAATTTATTAGGGAAAAATTATTTTTCACAATTATCTTTTACATTGCATGTGTTTCATTAAATCCGGCCGTGATTGAAAGTGAAATTTGTCGAATTACTCTACCGCTTTTTATCCCTTTAAGCAGTAATCTTAGTTTATCGACTCCTATGCGGTTGACAAAGTACAAAACAAAAAAACTACCGTTAGCTGTCCTTGTCAATTTTTTCCAGCCAATGCTTGTGGCTGTGTGACCTCGTCATTTCATTTTATTTTTGGCGAGATTCCAGTCTTTAATATTCTATCAAAAACAATCTCGCTTAGGGTTTTAACGTTTATTTCACAGCATTTCTTTTTTATTCTTATACTTTTAGATTATCATTTATTTTTATGTATTAAAATAATTATTCGTTGATGATCAAAATATTGTATTGGGAGACGTTCCTTTGCGAATATGTTGCTTTCCATTGCTGTAAAATCTACCTATATTAATATTGACAAATTTAATATTTTGGAGGGCAGTAATTCTGGCAGTAACTAAATTTGAACTTTTCTACACTATCTATAAAATTCTGTATTTCGAAAGAGGAATATATTTAAAAAAAATTCATTTTGGACTATTTTAATTTCCAAATTTATAACAAGCCAGGGAACGCTGCCTCGTCGTGCTGATGAGAATCAAAAATAGAAATTTGCATTTCAAATTGCAGTTAAATTAACTATTAAGCTTTTGTTTTTCTACCTCTTTAATTATTTATGAACATAATTTTCTGCAATTTTGAGCCTTGACCTATTTTTCTCTTACCATTTGCATCTAATGAACTGGGTGAAAGTGAATTCAACTTGGGTTGATTCTAGTTTGTCTAGAAGTGGAGTTCTTTTTTCTCTTGGTACCTGGCCAAACGACGCTACGTGTCGATAAGGTCAAATTAAAAATTTATTTTGCATAATGTTAATGGACGTTAACTTATATTAATTTGCGGGTTCGATATATTTAAATATTTTATTGGGTAAAGGTAAAAATTAGCGGTCGCCACTCGCCACGTGGCGATTTAAATGTCAATATAGGCGATTAAAAAAATTTCCATAGGTCGCCACTTCAATCGCCACCCTCCCCCCACTGCGCTATCTTATCTATCAGTCAAATTTATATTGAAAATGTTACGATTGCCGGAGTTTTGTGATGTTTTGATCGCCGGAGTTTTGTAATATTCGATGGCCGGAGTTCCGCGATGTTACGATCGCCGGAGTTTCGCGATGTTATAATCGCCGGAGTTTCGCGATGACATGGTCGCCGGAGTTTCGCGATGACATGGTCGCCGGAGTATCGGTGAAGTTACGATCATCGGAGCTTCGGGATAGTAGGAACGTCGGAATTTCGCGATGTTACGATCGCCGGAATTTCGGGATATTAGGAACGTCAGAGTTTCCGGATAGTGGGATCCACGTAGTTTCGCGATAGTAGGATAGACTTAGTTTCACTATTTTTCCAGATTTCAACTAAAGATGTGTGCAGAATATTATTTATTCCAGAAAATTTATATTTCATAAAAAAATATATGCATTTTATTTTAATTTGGAGCAAACAGTTTAATTTGAAGTTAACATTCAGAATAAATTTCATTGGATTAAATTAAATTGCTGCTTATTACATATATAGTAAGTTAAATTATTTTTTACTTCTTTAAATTGTTTTTATATTTTATCTAATTAGGACTTATATAGTTAAGCCAATTATCTTGTTGTTAACATCTTAAATTGGTTATAAAAGTTAACTATTTGTTTTATTATTAAAAAAATCCATCGTTCGCAAATTGAAATATTTTTGCTATCGTAATTTCTATAAGGAAAAGTTTTTTTTCTTCAGCTTGTACCATGTCTATAGTTTAAAGTTACCTTGATTTCCTTTGACGATTCGAACTGACTCACAACGACACATTGGATAATAAAAATTTATTTTTATAAATTGATGCTTATTTAATTTTTATAAAAAAAAATCCGCTAGTGGGTGGCCATTAACTAAAAAAAAGTGGCCATTAAAAAATTGAGGCTACCGGCCACTGGCTATTAACCAAATTTGCTAATTTTTACCTTTATTATTGGGTAATGAGCTCATTAAATTATTGTATTGTCTCTACTATGTAAGTAGTGTACAAACTCTGGAAAAGTGTGGACCCAAACTGTCTGAAGTCTAATTAATTCCCCATTCAAAACTCGCTAAATGTTCTCATTTTACAACAAAATCTAAGAAACAATTTCAAAAGTACGATTATAGCGACCTGTAAGATACATTTATCAAAAAAAAAGTTAAAATATTCAATACAGTCGGAGAAATGTGGCTCAGAAAATCATGTTTTTTTGTTTTTTTTTAACACCGAAACACTTTGGTTTGGAGACCCGGGCCATTCCCCCTTAAGATTGTTTGATATTGATTTACTGCGCATAATATTATGAATATAAAGAAAACGCCAAACTCTTTATTTTAATGTACAAATTTGATAAATAATTAGCTCATCTAAGCTCTATTCTCGCAATATAGCCATGTATTTGTCAGTGCACAATTGCACAGAAGCGTGAATTAAACTCATACAGGTTAAACCTTTTATCCGTTTTGATCAAGTTTAATGTAGAACATTATTGTGGAAAAGCTGCTTTTTTTATCTGAGCTGTTATCTAGTGTGATAAGCCATTGTGATAAGCCTTGCATTAAGACCTTAAAGAAAAAATACTGTTAAATAACAGTTGCAATAAATTTATTACGTGTATTGTTTACGTTGGAAATTTTCCAACGTAGTCTCTTCGAAGTAGGTTTCGTTGTTAGGCGAATGTGCCAACGACCTAGATTCAATATATTATTTTCATTATATAGAAAATGACCTTTAATTTCATGACTTTTTTTCCTCGTATGGACAACTTAAGTAATTTCTGATTTTGTTTGTTTTCGAAAAAGATAAACGTAGAATTTAAGTTTAAATAAATCATGCCTAAATTTTGAGTGGTTTCGGACATTTGTTACTATTACTCGAATTTACGTTGAAAGTCAGTTGTGGGGAATGATAGAAACTTGTTTATTAAGATATCTTATTAAAAAAAACTCAATTGTTTGACTACTTCCGCATTTTTGAAAGTTTTTTTATGCACGGTTTAAAATTTGTAACTTTTGAATTTGTACTTTAAAAGAACGTTTTTATTTTGTGGTTTTTGTTTTATTTGTTTTCAACTCGATTATTGGTTTTGAGTTAAAGGATTGACAGTTTTCGTCTTATTAACTTAAACGTATTTTTTTAATTGAAATTTTCTTATTACATTTAATAAACTGAATTTCGCTATTTTTGTATTTGATTATTAGTTTTCTCTTTTAATGTACTAACAATGTGCGGAAGTTTTTTTTTCTTTTGTTTAAGCACTATCGTACCTTAAGCAAATTTCGCTGTCCAATTTGAATGCAAATGGCGCAGGTAAATATTAGATCAAAACGCAAAAATTCTCGCGTTAAAAAACCCAGTTCTAAAATAAAATAGTCTCCGCTCTAAAAAGAAATGCAATAGAAAAATACCAAGAATAACTGGCATTTACTGTATTTATGTTTTGTTATTCTGGTATATGTGTTTCGAAATTACTACCTTCTACAAAGCACTGATTGCAAGATTCTATTCACGAAATCGTCACTTGACCACGATATAAAAATGCGAAAAACGTCACTAATAGAACTTGTATATAGCTTTAGTCTCCTTCATCGACAACCTGTGCCCCGCTGGACGTAAGCGGCCTTTTCAAGATTTTTGTGGGCCTTGGCACTTCTCAAAAACCCAAAATTATAAATATCCTTAAAAACTCAAACAACACTTTTAATCAAACTGTATTTGTCAAAATTATAGTTAAATCAATTATATAAGTAATTATAGCAAATGAGCGATTCATAAATGAAAATGGAGTAATGAAGTATATTTTGCTTAGCTCTAGTTCGGCGATAATTCAAACTAACCTAACCATACTTTACAAACTTTCTTATCTTATTTCCTTCTTAAACCGTTTGATCTTATTTTCAATTTCAATGTTTTACACTTGGTTATCGCTTTTTAACGTCTTTTTTAAAATGAATAATTCAATTCTTAATTTGATTATATGCAGAAAAATCGTTGACTTATTTTTATAATTTTAGTACAGGACTTCTGTCATCCAAACCTCGACGTAACAATATTTGCTTATATTAGGCGAAATTATAGAAATGTCCATTATTTTTTTATAGTTCGAGACATATCGGTCAATCGCCCCTCATTCCATCGGCCGATGGAAAGAAAAATAATCGGCCCATCGGCAAATTTGATTTTTAACCCTCTAATGCATGAATTTTTATTTTCATCCCAAAAAAATATATATATGTATCTTTAATAGTCACACACATTATGGGAAAAATACTAAAAAAATTTAACTGCATTAGAATTTAAATAATTCCAATTTATAAAAAAATGTCTATTTGACAGAAACCAACTGCAAAATTCCAATTTTGATAATAATGACTAGAAAACTACTAAAAGTAATTCAAAATAACCCTTTTTAACTATGATTAATTTTTCAAAACAATTTATTAGTACAATTTAGTACTAATATTATTATTCTTTGAATACAGCCAAAAACGTAATTTCACAAAAGTTAACAACCTTATTCTTTAATTTTGAATACTTTTTTACTACTGTCATCTATGAGGATTATTAGTAACTAAAACTTTAAAATTAAATGTAATAGATGAAAAAACACAGATTTGTCTTGGAGGAGCTCTAATTTAATAGAATAAAGTGGATTATGTTACTTGTTACCAAACGGTAATAGTATGCATTAGAGGGTTAAATAATCGACATCGTAACGCAACGCGCCATCGACTGATGATTTACATGGTGAAAAAGATTGTCATAACAACAAAATATAAGTACTTTGTGTAAACAGTGAAATTGTTTGCTTATTGTTTCTGCACTATTTGTAATAAGTTAAATTAAAGCAAAATAAAACCACTTTTTAAGCGCCGCCGTCAAGCAAGTGGTATACAATTATGTACAGCTGTTTAAATAAAAAAGTACCCACTTGAGATTATTTCATCCGTTAGTCACCCTATAGAATCGGACGTTTTTGAGATTGTGTACAATTAACATTCTGATTTAATTGCACGATACAAAATTTGCATAAGGAGCCGTCTTCATATTAAAAATATTACGAACTTTGAAATTTCCAAAGGCAACACCCAATTTTAATAACTTAGAAATGTTAAGCACTCTTGAAAACCCTTAAATCTAAGTTTTTGTTACATTTGGATGAATATTTGACGAGCTATTTAATCGAATCACTTGTGGACCTTTTGGGGACCATCTCTAAAATGGCAAGCAAGTATGCAGGCAAGGTCGTCTTTATTTATCAATCACGCGTAATCTTATACACAGTCCCCTAAAGGGTAATTAAAAAGTATTTTGTGATTTACTCAGCAAATTATGAATAAAAATTTTGAAAAATTGGGATTTCGCTTAAACTTCCTGTCTTAAATTTATTTCTTTAAAAATAATAAGGGGTTTCTATTCAGATTTTTTAAAAAAAATAATATAATAATTATTTAAAAATATAAAAATTGTTTTAAATACCCCAATATTGAATGCATTTTGTTTGGGTTATTATAATTTCATTTCAGTAAAAAATTCGTTTCATTATCTTAATTATTTATAGATTGGGATAGTTTTTTTATGTGCAAATCATTTAACATTATGGGACCTAAACTTTGCACTTCTCTAACTCCCCTAATAATGCTTAAAAACTAACAAAATTTGGCTTTTCGTATTAACATGGGTCATAGATTTGAAATATGGACTCAAAAAGGGGTATTACTATTTGAAATTTTAAAGTTAGTAGCATTTTTAATATGAAGATGGTCCCTTATGCAAATTTTGTTTCGTGCAATTAACTCAGAATGTTAATTGTTCAAAATGTCAAAAAGGTCCGATTCTATAGGATGACTAACGGATGAAATAACCTCAAGTGGGTACTTTTTTATTTCCACAGCTGTACCACGGATAGGTATATTAATCTTTACCACCAACATTTTGTTTTATTTTAATTTGCCAATATGTACTACAATGTGGTTTCAAAGCGGTTCAGAATTGTTCTTGCTTGCAAAATTTTTTCTGTAAATGGCTTTTCCCAAAAAACGATTACCTGATGCAATGGCAGAGACTTGTTACCTGTGACCTGTGGTCCATATATGAAAGTGAAATAATCGTGCATAGTAAATTAGTACAATCTTTGCACAGCATTCTTTCGCTGTTTGGTTGCAGAAATGCATAAGTACAGCTGTGATCTATTTGTCGCGTTGGCCGTGATCTGACGACATTGGACATTGTAAAAGCAACACCTGCGTCAATTACGTCCTTCCGCGTGGGCTTCTTGACAAACTTTTTTTAATCGTTCTTTTCTTTGGTACAAAATATAGCATTATGACGTGCCATAAACATTGAATGATTATATTCAAATACTTTCACTCTAATTTTTCATACACTTTGAAGATAGTTATCTGATTTCTTACCTTGTATATGCTAATGGTACTTCAAAGGTAATTCTTAAAATTATAAATTTTCTTCTTAAAAATTGTCAATTTGAAATACATAATGTATTGTCTTGATTTCACTCATCAATATATTCCAACAGCCATAAAATTTGGTTTGAATATAAAGTTTGGGGATTGTTAGATCGCTGTTTCAGTCACTGTGACTTAAATAGGCGGATATTGTTAAAATATGTATGAAAAAGTGAAATGCCAGACCTAATCTAACATTTTTTAAAGATGGATCTCAAATGTATTTGAAATTGAATTTTGTCATATTAATCTGTTATACACTTTTTCTATGATTTTAATAGACGACTTACCTATCATTAATCGACCATTAAAATAAAATTTTCTTAATTAAAGCCATGACAATCAATGGTTTCTTCATTTATTTTCAGCCTACAGTCGAAGATCGCACCCCCTAGTGCGACAACGGGATACGATTCCTCAGTTCCTTAAAAAGGGTTCCAACCAAAACTGTATAAACATTAATACATTTTAAAATGCTTTTAACGATCACAAAATACCAAAAAAAAAAAAGTACAGCTATCAAATTTGTTATACAGCTGGAAAAAAAGTTTCCTTTGTGCTGTTGAAGAAAGCTTTCGAGCTGTCATTTTTCAAAGCAAAAAGTATACCTTGTTTTAGGAATCAAACTTTGCAGAAGGGGTCATTCCCATATTGAAATATGCACCAACTTTAAAATATTCAATGCAACACCCAATTTATTTTAGTGTGAAATTTACGCGGATATTAAGGAAGTATTTAGTAAAAAATCTGTAATTACCGGGTTTTACTGTTTAAAAGTTAAATAAAATTAACAAACGTGTGTGCTATAATTAGCTATTGCGTAAGACATTCGATAATATAATTTTTTTGTATAAAACTAATTGTAGTTTTTTCTTTCATTATTTGATTTGCTCGTTTTGCCAAATGCTCTTTGCCTTGTTAAGCTATTTGTGCAACTTGTGTGTCTCCTGTGCTCTTCGTCCTCTGTATCCCTTTTTCTTGTCCAGTGGTCGAATTGGCGTTGTTGAATGATACCCAACATGTCGAAGGGGTTGTTGGAAGAACCTTCTTCGACTTCTCTGCCATGCCTTGAGTAAGATTATCCATTTGTCATGTCAGCATGCGGTCTGCTTTGAAGTTTGCATTGTACTGGCATGCTTTAACTATTTTGAGTTTCTAACTTGCTTTTGTTTCAAATTTCATTAAATTCTAGCTTTCTTCTTCATTTTTTAAGTTGGAGTTATTTTCGTTTCTGATCGCTATTAAATTAAGCATAATATTTTGTTATTTTTTTAATAATTCAATAATGGTTATTTTTATTTTATAATTAGTTTTCCTTTGTAAATTCTATAGATTATCTGTTTTTATGCTGTGAAAAAAGGACTTTAAAGTTTTTACTTTAAAGTGACCTGTCCTCCTGTTTCGCTAACTCTCAGATTCCGCCAACCCACGTACGATCCTACCAGTGTTACAAAATGGATGCAAAAATTTAGGGGCAAATTGTGCTTCGCACTTAAAGAAACCCGTAGGAGCTAATACATATTATCTGGAGCATTTTTCAGAAAAATATTTGAAGAAAAATCTCGTTTTTATGCAATTTATCCAGAAACACTGATTCGGTATGATTTTTAAGATGGTCCTAGTTGTGCACGTTTAGAATCACCCAAATTTAGCAATTTGCTGGAATTCCAAAATTTTAGGAATCTACGATCACCGTAGTTTATAGCTTTGTATGATCTCCGGAGCATCTCAATTTATGAATTGACTATCGGCAGAGTTATGCGATTTTAGGATCACGGGAGAGAATTATGTTAAAAAATTGTTGACAATAGGATTTTTTAATGTGATTATTTTCGGCAAGATCGTTGGAAACTGCCATTAAACAAATTGTTATTACGTAAAAAAACGATTTGTGATTATTAATTTCATTGGTTAGCCTTAATGGTATACTGCAAGATTGCCGCTTTGGGATTGGTATTTAAGTATATTTTTAATGGGTTTTGTGGCGTTTCTATAAAAGTTATTATTTAAAAAAACCATAATATTCAAATTTTGTAAGAAGTCACTTTAAGAAAATAAAAATAAATCGTTCTTAATCTATGGGTCAATCGACACACACTTGAATGCGGTATTGCTTGTAAAAGTTTCTATCTCATTTCCTACAATTAAAAAACTTGTTTTGTATTGGTGTAGTACTATTTTGATAGTGTTTGGAGAAAGTTTAATTATTCCACGACCTATATCGGCGTTAATACTAATTGAAAAGTTATTTTTTATAATTGCGTGAAAAAAAGCCGACTTTTACATTGTAATTTCAATATCAGACGCGTGCACAAAGCTAGACTTTTTGAAACAGTGAAAAAAAGTACTTTTTTTCACCCAAAAGCAGTGAAAAAAAGACTTTGTCGCACTCTTTTTATAAGATGCCAACATTTCAAGCAAAATTTCGATTTGATAATACTCATAAAATCCAAAGATTTATCGATCTGCTGTATTTAAAAATATTATGCGCGTGAATTATTTTTGAATCAATTAATTTTTTTTCTCGCGATGGGAATATTTCTTAAGTCACGCCCTTCGAACTGCGAGTTCATTGGTTGCTTTCTTTGACAAAATGTTGAAACACGCTTATTGGTTTCTTATAGCGTCACGCGCTCCGAACTGCGAGTTCATTGGTTGTTTTCCTTGACATCTCTTAGTCTATTTTAGTCTAATTAGCACGTGAATTATTTTTGAACCAATGAGATTTGATTTTTTTCACGCAATTATAAAAAATAGTGTATGAAACACGTGCGAAAAGTAAACTTTTTAAAACACGTGTCTTTATTTCACTCGCTCGTACCTCGCTCGTGAAATAAAATCCACTTGTTTTAAAAAGCATTACTTTTCGCACTAGTTGCATAAATATCTATTAAGACATTCTTTAAGAAACATATTTCAATTTGTTTTTCAATAGAATTTGCAAAATTAAAGCATTTTTTTGTTGTTGTGTCTGTAATAATGAACTTTTTTTTCAGTTTTGTAGAGGTAGCTTAAGAGTTTCACATCAATTTTAATTACTATTATACTCAAAATGCTTATCTTGCTTCCTACAGCTAAGATTGTTTCTTTTAAAAGAGCATTATATATTTGCTTTTTCATTACTTGATTTTGGGTGAGACCTTTAAGTCTGAATGTGAAGCTTCACATTTTTTCTTCTTTATTATAAACCCTGCATTTAAAATTGAACTGTTTTTTTCCAACTATTTATAGGTTATATCTTTGTCTTTCTTAAGAATTTCAGCTTTTTAAATCCCATTCAAATCAGCCTCATTTCAAACAATTTTAAAACAAACTCATAAAAAAATTTAAAGCGGTTATGAAAACAAATCGAGGCATTTTAATTCAAATTAATTTAAGTTCTCAATCAATACCAATTTTAATAAATTTCTTTATTTATGCCTATTAGGGTAAGATATTAACTAATTTGGAGGTTTTTAATATTTCTAAAAATTGTATTTAACTATGATGTTAGCAAATTTTTTTACAGGTGCATTATTTTATAATACTTGCTCTAGATTTCATTATTTTTTTAGTCTTTAAAAATCCCCTGAGTCCCTATTTCCCATGAAAACAAATGCATAAAATCTTGACCATACTTTTGAATCTCCAAGCAATTAATTATCAGACTTCTACTGGTTTCAGGTACGGCACCTTACTGGTGAAGAAGAATGCCCAGTGCCTTCCCTCCATTTTGTCCCTGGGCCGCCACTTGAGTGTGGTTCATGGGGACCTCAGTCGGCTGAATGAACGTGTACGTGCCTACATTGAGGAAAAGGCCCGACTGTGCCAGCCAGACTCCCTGCACATTTGTGATGGGAGTGAGTCAGAGAACGACTACCTGCTCAACCTTATGCTCAAACAGGGCATGGTGACACCACTCACCAAATATGAAAACTGGTGAGGATTGTTTGTTGGAGGTGGGAAATGTGTATTTGTGTTGATATTTTGATGAATTGTGTGTGGTTGGTATAGTTTAATGTTATGAAGAGTTGTGAAAAAAAAATGAAAATTTTTCATTCTCATACTTTTTTTTAAAAAAGATTATCTACTTTAAAATGTAATTTTCGATTCATTTAAATGAGTATATTTGCTTTCATTTTTATGTCTCAATTTGATTTACCTTTTTTTTTATTACCTTCAATAGTTTTAACTTTTTGAAAACAAAATTATGCAAGATTATTTACCCAAGCCTCTTTTTTTTAAAATTACAATTTATTTACTTATTTTATGTAATGTTTTTTATTATTAATGTGCTTTTTGATAAATAGTTTTGTTCTAAAACTATAAAACATTAACGTTAAATACTAAAAGTCGAAGCATTTATAAAGGCCATGTCCATCTGTCTACCATTTTCATAGTCCAAACTACAAATATTAGACAAGTGTGATACATAAAAAAAACCCAGTGCATGGAAATTATAAGACATTAAATATCTTGGAATCAAATTCCAATTTGTCTGTTTTCAAATACTAAATATACCGCTGCAAAATTCAATAGACATTTCAAAAGCATACGCTCATTTTTAATTGATACAAATACCAATTGTCACTCACACCAATTGCACAAAAAACTTTATGTCATCTGAAATCTAATTTTTTTTATATAAATCAGTTTAGCTTGATGTCATAAAATGTGTCACAATGGGATTCTTTGGTTCATATTATTTTTATTGAAAGAGGCACAATGCGTTAAAAAAAACATGTTACAAAAACACAGCGTTTAAAACAAACACGTTACAAAAAACACAGTGTTTAAAACAAACACAAGGCATTTTCAAAAGCAGACACACATAAACACATACATGTATAATTTTACAAAAAGCAGACATATATAATTTTACATTTAAACATTTATTAATGGATGACTTAAATAGGTGAAATATACTACTAATTTTTTTAGGTCAAGTGAAACTTTGTTACATTATAGCATGTATATATTAAAGTTTCATACTACTCTTAACTTGGTTGCTTTATCTTAAGGCTATTTAAATGACATAAAAACAAAAACTGTAATCTTTTTGGTAGCTGGCTAGCCCGCACAGACCCTGCAGATGTCGCCCGTGTCGAGAGTCTTACATTTATGTGCACCCAGAACAAGAGTGACACTGTACCCACACCACGGGAAGGAGTCAAGGGAACTCTTGGAAACTGGCTTTCACCAGAGGACATGCAGAAAGCATTCGGGGAAAGGTTCCCAGGATGCATGAAAGGTAACATGTTTCTGATATTTCAAGTGTCTAAACTTGCATTCTCAGAAGTATAATAAGGTATTTTCAGGTTGGGTTCATTGGGGACTTAGTAAGGTTGAATTTATGATCATCAAGTAGCCAATGAAGGACTGGACCCTATATATAGGTTATACTTTAAGAATGTGGACTTTGAAACTAGACTCTTCATTTGTTTTTTAGAGTTGAACTTGTGTAAATTGAATCAGGTTTTTGAATAAATTCTTCATGATGTAAGTAAATCCTATACAGTTAAAGTTTCTACGAGTTTCTTTAAATATACACTCTAAAGCTTTATGCTAAATTTTTTTAAAAATTTCATTATGAAAATACTGCTATATTTTGACAATAGATACGAGTATGCTAAAAACATATCTCAATTGAATAATTAGAATACAGCTCATTACAATTGAATGATTGTTTTTGTTTGGGGGGGGGGGTCGAGTTGGTTAAAATATGTAGTAGAACAGAGATCACTCTAGGCGTTTTTCACGGGGCGCGGCGCCCTGCCCGCCTTTTTTTAATATAAATCCCGCCCTAAATGCCCTTTTTACAAAATAAAACCCGCCCTAAATGCCCTTTTTTGCAAAATAAATCCCGCCCTCGTTGCCGATTTTCTTTTAAAAATTTCCGCGTTTTCCCGAGTTTTTCAAATATTCCGCTTATCCAACTTTCTTTTTTCAAGAATTTATTTAACCCAGGTTATGTTATATTATACTTTTAAAACCGTTTTTCTAAACTTAATCATTAAAAAATACCAAAGATAATCGATTTTTGAATCAGAGAGACGATCGAGAATTTTGAGAAAAAATCATGCCTTGAACAAGGGGGTCAGCTTTAACAAACGGCTTAACACTAAGACCTAAAATTTTCCACAACACCCCAACCTAAAAAAATTGTTTCCTTCATTCCCGGTCTATATCGATGAAAACTAAACTTAAGTTTTGATAAATAACAAGTTTAAATAATGGATTTTAAAAATAAAAGTACAAATTTTAATTAAAATTTTAAGGATGAATTAGGATTATATTACACTAAGATGTCTTCAAATATCGACCAACGGGTGAGCGCAATCCCCCATTGAAAGATGATCATCTTCATCCGGACCAAAAATGTGCAGAACATACTTCCTGATTTGATTATTTTGCTGCCTAGTAAATTTTTAGAAACCTACCGATGACGTCACATTACCTACTCAATGATTGACAGTTCGCTGGCTTTGCGTTTGCGTGATCGGGAAGAGTGTCTTAATATATTTAAATTTTTGTTAGTAATTACTAGTTCTTGAATTTTTCTGGAAAAAATTCCTGAATGGTATATAGTAGAACTCCAAATCCAAGCAATTGGAATAGGAACCTAAACACATTCATATAATTTTAAATTTGCATAATTAGAGTTGATTGGAGAAAAGTTTGGTTTGAATTATCGTCGCGCTAGAGCTACTCGAGGGCTATTGGCGACGGGCGTCGTATTTTAGAACCACAGTCAGGTGACGAGCCAACACCTGAATAGGCACCCAATGCAACCGTTAAGGGCGACATCGTACGCAGCGTTAGGACTTTGAAGGATATTTAACGTGCACTCCCTTACACGGGGTATTATTCGTCGGACATTTTTGGCTGCACGGGCCGTTTATAGGTCGGCAGCTAGTTTGGCGATGCCGGACCCGAACCTGGGACCTTCTGCATGCTAAGCGAGTGCTTAACCGACTGGGCTCCCCAGCCCCGATTGGAGAAAAGATACATTTTGATTTTGGTTTAACCAAATCTATTATTATAAGATTTGTTTGAGTTATATCTTTTCATAATAGTTTTTTTTTCAACTTATGTTAGAATCTTGGAAAGAGTGTACTAAACTTTATATGCGATTTATAACTTATACTAGGCCTATTTTTTTCTGTTTGTCTGTGTTGGATGTCATGCCTAGTAATTTTTTTTGTGGGTACAAAAAAAAATTACTAGACATGACATTGAATAAAGAGGAACAGTAACAGGTAGGCCAAGTTTAATTTTTCTGGCATTCTTATAATCAGCACCTCTTCAAATAATTGGAGTTCAACTAAACTTGAAAAAAGTGTATGAAACATGCTTTTAATTTTGAATGCTAGAGCTGAATGCAAACAAAATCCATGTTTGTCTGATTAGTAGCATTAATGATTTCCACCACTTCGCTCGAGGGAGATCTGTTTGCAGTTCTGGATCGTTGTTAGGCATAAGTGCCTCATTTCATTCCTTCACATACTGGAAAAGATGTTTCATAAAATGACGGAGTAGTAAACTAATAAATATTTAATTTTATACGTCAGCGCATATTTTATTATTTTCTAAAAATCCTAAATTTTTTTTTATTGCATTTTAGATGCCCTAAACTTTTTGCAAGTGCCCTTAGACTATGTGCCCTAAACTTTTTGCAAGTGCCCTTTTTATGTTAAAGGCACCCTGCCCTTTTTTAATTCTAGAGTGAACTCTGTAGTAGAATACTTCATTACATGTTCACTTGAGTTGTAATTTTGATAACCCTCTTTCAAAAAGACTTCAGATATTTATCAAGTTTATATTTAAATTACTTACTCCTCGGCACTACAGTCCATGAAGGACCTTGGCCTCCTTTAACACACAGCGCCACTTTTTCCGGTCCTTGGCTTTGACCCTCCAATTTTTAACTTTAATTCTTCTCAGATCTTCTTCCGCCTCGTCCAGCCATCTCTTCCTAGGGCGTCCGGTTCTCCTCTTTACCTCTGGCTTTCCTTTAAAGATTTTCCTTGTTGCTCTTTCATCACCCATTCGTTCAAGATGTCCGAGCCATTGGAGCCGTTTGATTTTTATTCTATCCACGATATCCCTTTCCTTTTTATAGCTTTCTCAACTCCAGATTACTTCGAATTCTCCACACCACTCCTTCTCTGACCGGTCCAAATATTTTTCTAAGAACTTTTCTTTCAAATGTAATAAGCGTCTTTTCCTCCTGAGTAGTAGTCCATGTCTCTGCTGCATATGTGACCACAGGTCTGATTAGTGTTTTATAGAGTTTTAGTTTGAGAGTTCTTGATAATAGAGATGATTTAAATAGTTTAAGGAGAGAAAAGTAAGCTTTATTTCCAGCAGCTAGCCTAGCCTTTATCTCTGAGTTTATTTCATTGTTTTCAGTGATAACTGAACCAAGATACTTAAATTCTGTCACCTTTTCAAAACCGAGCTCCTTATTTAAGGTATTCGCTATTGGTCCATTTCTTTTATTCATTGCTATATATTTTGTTTTGTCTCTGTTAACTACTAAACCTACGTCCTTTGCCTTCCTTTCTAAATCTTTATAACAATCAATAAGGCCTGTGTTATTAGAGGTTTCGTAACAGTGAGTTTTTCCGGTGCAGGGTCGTAAGCCCCACACCCAACCCCCAACCTGGAGGACCAGGGTGTTCCTCTTGGTCTGGTGTCTCCCCTCCGGCCTGTCCGGCATGGGTGGCCCTGCCAGTAGCTAAGCTACCGCCGGCATAGCTCTCGGGATCCACAACACACGCAAACCACCGCACTACTACAAAGTGGGAACACCTTCGCAGTGGATATTTAAATTACCCTTTTAATCAAATGAGTTGTGAATTTTACTGGTTGGGTTATTTGAGTGGAAACTGATCTTTAAAAAAAAGGTTATTTTTATAAATTTTCAGTTTCTTTGATTTATCATTTTTAATGTTAACTGGTATGCAGGATAAATTTTTTCAGAATTTTTTTAGAACAGTTAAGCGCATACTTTATTATGAAATGTATTTGAAATTTTTTTTCTTGCTAATATGTCTATCATTTTATTCCTCCCCCTCCCCCCATAAGCATAAAGTAAGCATCAAATACATTTTTGTACTTGTTGATTTCTGATTACGAACTCCAAGACTTAATCACAATACCCAAATATACCAACCCGTATCTGGCTTTTAGTAGCTGGTATCTGCAACCAACATAACAGCATCTGTACCAATGTATGAAACATCATTTAAATATATCCCTTTTGATTACCCTTTAATCACTTCCAGGTCGCACCATGTATGTGATCCCATTCAGCATGGGGCCCATCGGCTCTCCCTTGTCCAAAATCGGAATCCAGCTCACCGATTCCCCCTATGTGGTTGCCTGCATGCGTATCATGACGCGTATGGGTGCCACAGTTCTCAAGGTGCTGGGGAAAGAAGAGTTTGTCAAGTGCCTGCATTCTGTGGGACAGCCCCTGCCCACAAAGAGTAAGTTCAGTTATATAAATGTTTTCGGGAATTATGTTAAAAGAATTTGTATAGTATTTATGTATTTTGATAGATCCCTAAGTTTAAAAAGATGTAGTTGAATTTCATTAGTACCGCAATACTTTCCATGCGTTACACTCAATAAAGTGACCTAATTTGTTTTTAACTTTCAATCGCCTTATATGAAATCCAACGTAATGAAAGTATTGTGATGTGATCAAAAATATGATATGATATGAGGATTTTTTGTGTTTTCTACTCATTTTGGAGGGCGTGGGTTTCAAGAAAGTGGTTCATTTGTCTAAAAATACTCTATGGTCTTTGAATTTGGTGCACAATTTTCTTGTACCTATTGGTTGTCATAATGTTTTCAAAAAAAATTTGCATGTTCAAAGGGTAGCTGCTACAAAACTTTTTGGTTTTTGAAATTTTATAGTATAATATACTTAAATGTGGATTGATTTATTGAGTTGTAAATGAAAGCTGTATAATGTTACACCCCCTAGTTCAGTCTTAAAATCTTTGTCTTAAACACATTTGAAATCATTGGGGTTTTCACGTAAAGCATAGGAAATAAAAATTGAGCAATCATATTTAGTTCTTTGTTCGGTTTAATATTGTTTAATTTTGATTTATTTAACCCCAATTTCTCTTGTAGAAACTCCTATCAACAACTGGCCATGCAACCCCCAGAAGACTATCATCGCACATATACCAGAAAACAATGAGATCTGCTCATTTGGCAGCGGTTATGGTGGCAACTCCCTTCTGGGAAAGAAGTGCTTTGCCCTCAGGATAGGCTCCATTCTTGCCAAGAGAGAAGGTTGGCTGGCAGAACACATGCTGGTTAGTATCTCTATTCCGAATGTTGGTGAGCCCTTAATGTACAAACGTACTACAGTCGATTCAGCTATATAAAATATAGTTTTTCTATGAACACCTTGCATGTGTACTTTTTTACTTTATTTGAAAAATTGTCCAATTTGACAGGTGCGAGCAAGATGATTTTGAAATCGTATAAATACAATGCTATTATAAATGTGTGATAAAGCATAGGTGCCTGATAAATTCTGGAAAATACTTACAACCACACTTACTTTATTAACTATTTTCCTTACTTTTCTTCAACTTTGATCATATCAAAAGGCTGCATACACTCTAGTATTTCATTTAATCACACATTTATGAGCTTTTACCAAACGTACATCCTGCCCTACTAAATCATGGGCTTTTGTCATTTTCATAAAAGGGAAGAAAGGTATCATAATAAATTTCAACACTTACAAGCATTTCTTTTAAAATAAGTCTAGTATTTTAGCCAGAACCTTATTAAAAAACCATTCCATGAAATTTCAATATTGATTGACTATAGCCTTAAAAAAGTTTTGCATATCAATCCGACGGTAAGACGCTTGCCTTGCAGGTTCGGGCAATGCCCAATTAACTGCTTACCTATAAAAGGTAATTTTGTGTGGCTAAAAAGTTGACAAATAATACTTTGTTTAAAGGGGGTGAAGATTTAGTATTCTCCAAAGTCCTGCCTACAATAACGGTTTAAAAGTTGTGTTGGATTCGGGTGTAGGCTCGTCACTTGACTGTGATTCTAAATTACGATTTTCGTCATCAGATTTTTTGCGATGATTATTTAACGTAACTTTACCTAATAGTATCAATCTCTTTAGATCCTGGGCATCACCAATCCTCAAGGTGTGAAGAAATATGTTGTAGCCGCTTTCCCTAGTGCTTGTGGCAAGACCAACCTTGCCATGATGAACCCTTCCTTGCCGGGATACAAGGTGGAATGTGTTGGAGACGACATATGCTGGATGAGATTTGACGAGAACGGCCAACTGAGAGCCATCAATCCAGAGTATGGATTCTTTGGGGTTGCACCAGGTAAAGATGTTAGTTTTGTGTAAGATTAAATGACTAATTTGTATTAGCATTAAGGTTTTTTGTACCTTCAATTTACACTTGTGGTTATTTAACTGTTATAATCAATATCTGATTGCATCATTGCCAGTTTAGCATATGTAGCATCCTATTTTTACTGCCAAGGTCCCCTAATAAATATTGTTTTTATTAGTCTTAGATAGTTTTATTATTTAGATTTGATTGATACTAATAATTATTTTCACTAGAAACAATTTTACCCTTTTTTTATTTTATTAAAATTAAAATTTAACTAATGGGTATTAAAAGGTTTTATGTTTCAAAGTATGCTTATTAATGATGCAAATACAAAAAATGTCATTCATTGATGAATGTTTAAAGCTTTAAAGTATTTTCACATGGATTAAACTAGCGTGTTTTTGAACTAGGAAAATAATAAACATTTGTAAAACTTTTTACCCTAGCATACACATATATTTTGTAAGTAAAGAGATAAAAGTGCATCACATGTTAGTGAAACATAGTTGAAAACTGCCCTAAATGTTACCAATACAAGTTTATCATACAGATTAAATTTACTTTTATTATCACTTTAATTCCTTTAGGAACGTCTATGAAAACCAACCCCAATGCCATGCTATCCATCCAGAAGAACACAGTGTTCACAAATGTGGCCGAAAGAAGTGATGGCGGTTTCTTCTGGGAGGGTTTAGAGGACGAGTTGCCACAAGGAGTCAAGATCACATCATGGCTTGGCATGGAAAACTGGACTCCCGCCGTTGGGAAACCCTCTGCACACCCTAACTCTCGGTAATTTCTTCAAGAGCACTGATATTAGTTATTAAAAAGAGTCTTTGAATTTTATTTGGGAGCTGCTGAAAATTTCTTGATATAAATTTTTTAACTTTGTGTATTCTGGTGGTACTAGTTTAATTAGGAGTGATGCAATTTTAGACTTAATGTAATATTTCGGGGTTTTTTGGTATAGTCAGGTTTTTTTTAATTGTTTTCACACAACTACTTTTGAATTTTTTAATTTTATGCTTACCTCTTCTAAAGAAGTGAGTGGGAGCCCAGTTGATAGGGTCTTGCCTTGTTTGTAAAAGGCCCCAGGATTTGGCTCAGGCATCAACAAAAATAACTGACGACCTATAAACAGGTGGTCTGTGACGCTAAAAAGTCTGAACAATACTGTGCATTGAATTAGTGCACATTAAATATGCTTCCAAGTCTCGCACTGTGTACAATGTTGGTCCTATAAGTTTGGTTAAGTGCTTGCTCAGGTGTTAAATAGTCACTTGACTGTAGTTCTAAATTATGATGTCCATCTCTATTAGAACTAGTGTAGCAATAAATCAACTAAACTCTTCCAAAGGCTTAGTTTCTTTATTTTAACATGTTTATTTAGTGCATTATTAGCACTTCATTTATGCATGTTTAGTGTTCTTAGTATCGTTGTTGTTGACTTATTCCTCTTGGACAGCCGCAGGCTAGACCAAGTCAATGAGCTCAAAAGTCTTTAGGAAATCAAATACAAGTAAGGGACTTAGAGTAAAGTTCATTCTTCTTCAAAACAAGACAGTGTAAGATGTGATCGGGAGAAGCCTGTGCAGGATTACACCTCATGCACATTGAAAAGGTCCTTCTCCCAAGCTCAAAAGGGAGACACCTGATGTGTCCACTTATGAGCCTACTAATAGTATTGTGTTGGTATTGATCGCTATATTTTTATTTATCTCTCTTGCTGGTTCTGGGGCTGGGGAGCCCAGTTGGTTAAGCACTCGCTTAGCATGCGGAAGGTCCCAGGTTCGGGTCTGGGCATCGCCAAAAATAGCTGCCGACCTATTAACGGCCCGTGCAGCCAAAAAATGTCCGACGGATAATACCCCATGTAAGGGAGTGCACGTTAAATATCCTTCAAAGTCCTAACGCTGCGTACGATGTCGCCCTTAACGGTTGCGTTGGGTGCCTATTCAGGCGTTGGCTCGTCACTTGACTGTGGTTCTAAAATACGACGCCCGTCGCCAATAGCCCTCTTGTAGCTCTAGTGCGACGATAATTCAAACCAAACCAATCTCTTGCAGGTTTTGCTGTCCTGCCAAACAGTGTCCCATCATGGACCCAGCATGGGAAGATCCCGCAGGTGTGCCTGTCAGTGCCATCATCTTTGGAGGCAGGCGACCAAAAGGTACATTAACTCGTATTGTGGGGAGTAGTTCCGAATATTTAATGGAAATGTTTTAAACATCTAACACTAGCCAGATTATTATGTGTACTCATTGTTTATTTAGAAGGAATTTTACTATTCTTTATTTTATTTAGCTATCTTTATCTTTTCGTTAACAAAAATGAAGCAATGCAAATTTATTGATTAGGTAACTTTATTAACTTATTTATAACTTTGACATTTATAACTTTCAAAGTGCCCTAAAGCATTTAAATATGTTCTGGGGGAAAAGTATGTATATTGCAATAAATACTCCAATAAGTTGTGAATTATGCAAAATTTAAAGATCTCATTAAAAACTAAACAGTTTTCAATAATCATTTTGAAAGTTTGAAAAGCATTAAAATAATCCATTTGTGTAGGTAAATAAAAAATATTGACTTAAAATTTGATTGGATTTTTCTTAATCATGGATCCATCACTATTGTTAAGTTTTGTATGTTTTTAGATTTTATCAAAAAATATCTATGTGTAATTAAATATATCCTAAAAACTAAACTGTTCTGAATCTGTATATTGTGAAAATATTGATATGTAGGTTTTTCCTTTGCATATGTTTGTTAATAAATCAAATTCAAATGGTGTTATAGGAGTACCTTTGATTTACGAATCTTTCAACTGGAGACATGGTGTCTTTATTGGAGCAGCCATGCGATCCGAAGCTACTGCTGCTGCTGAACACAAGGGTAAAGATTTTTTTTGCATGCACCTTTTTCCAAATTGTTGTATTCTGTGTATATCTTTCATGTTTTGAAAGAATAAAGCAAGACTATATGGTTTATTTTTTCCTTATTAGTTTTTCTACTGGCTGTGCAAATTAATTGAAGGGTGTAGTTCAGTATATCTTGCATTTCTTGAAAGTGTGACTAAGATATCAGTCCGGTCCAATTTTTTAAAATTAGAGACTTCATCCAGTTCAGTTAACAATTGCTAAAAGTCGCCAATGAATGAGCCCTGAATTTTAGTTACACATTGGAAATGAGTTTTGCAACTACGCCCTTCAATTAATTGTATATTTTATTATTTAAATAAAACCCATACAAGTTTATGCCCATTGTTTCTTATTAAAAAGTTTTATTTCTAAGTGAATAATTTCTAAACTTCATTTAAAATAATTTAATTTTTATTATAGTTAGCTATAATTTTTTTTTTGCAAATCCTTTTTTTACATTTTATTTATTTTTGCAATAAAATGCAATCCATTTTGCATTTAGTTCAACTGTCATAAAACCAATGCAAAAAAAATGCTTAATTTTTTTTAGCATTTTCTTTTTCAAGCCTTTTGTAAGCAAAATGATTGCCTAATTTATCACAGTATTCAATCTTTTACTGAAGGTATTTTCACTCAAATTTAAGATTTACTTCCATGTTTAGTTCAATGTTTTTAATATTTTATCTTGACTATTTTTTTTTTCATTTTAAAATCTCTGCACCACATTCTAATTTCTCCTTCACTTACAGAAAAAGTGATAATGCATGACCCATTTGCAATGCGCCCATTCTTTGGCTACAACTTTGGCCACTACCTGGACCACTGGCTGAGCTTCGGTAAGAAGCCAAACCTGCAGCTGCCCAAGGTGTTCCATGTCAACTGGTTCCGAAAGGACGAGAACAACAAGTTCCTGTGGCCTGGATTCGGGGACAACTCCCGAGTTCTCGACTGGATTTGCAGGAGGGTGGATGGAGAGGATGTGGCTCAGGTGAGGTGTTCTGTGTAGCTGTGGTTTTGAAGTGTAAAAAATACCCCAATCCTCATTGTATTGAAATAATGTTACCTCTATAGACATGCGCTATATGGACTGGACTATCATGCTTTAATGAAAATCGTTATTCAACAACTAGCAGTGTTAATCCAGTGGAATATAATAAAAATGATTGTTGCAATAGTCCCAACAGAATTCCATATGCGGAATGGAATTCAGCTTTTGGAAACCAAATGAAAAAACCTTTGTGTACCAAATTTTTTTTTTTAACTTTTTAACCTTGATTTTTATTTAAATTGGTACATCCGTGTGAATATGAAAAATTTAAGCTATGCTAATTCTTTTTTAATACAGATCATTAAACAAGGCCCATATAAATGGCTTCACTTTAAAAAAGGGTTTAAATGTATGTTTCAAACTATGACCAACTTGAACAAAAATATTTTGTACAATTATTTAAAATAGAATATTTTTTACATCTTCATCTTAAGTGTTATGTCATGACAGAAAGTGACAAGCTTTTTTATAATGGTTAGATTAACCTAAAAATTTGTTTAAATTTTCTACGTTGTTCTGATTGTTTATTATACTGGATTTTTCATTTGTTGTAAACAAGCCATTGTGAAACTAGCAAATCTATTACTAAACTGAAAAATGTAAATTTTTAAAATGAAAGAATAAATACTTAATTTTCAGATTAAAAAATTGAATTGAATGACAATTGTCTTTTTTGATTAATTTTGGAATGATATTTTATGTAATGTCATTTTGTTTTCTTCCAGGAAACTGCAATTGGCTACATTCCCAAGGAAGGCACCCTGAACCTGTCTGGCCTGTCGACCCCAGTAGATTCCCAGGCACTCTTCAGCCTGCCAAAGGACTTCTGGCTCCAGGAATGCAAAGAAATCCAGAAATACTTCAACGACCAGGTTCCAAACGACCTCCCCAGTGAGCTAGCAGAGGAGCTCAAGTCATTGGAAGAGCGTGTGAAGAAGATGTAATCGTGAAATAATTTTTTTTTAATCAGGGTTTTAATAGATAGCACATTTTTTTTCTGTAAAAAAGCAAATGAAAAAGAGGCTTAAAATTTTATTTTGGTAGATATTTTTTAAGTGTAGAGTATTTATTTTCTGTTTGTGTAAATGTCTTGTACATGATCTCTGGAGTAGATTTTTTTTAAAGAGGGAAAGGTTTGGTGTTTTCTTATTTTAATTTGAAATGTTAGGGTTTTCCTATTCTTTTGAAACCCTTTAAGTATAAAACTGTTTTAGAAATCCTTAAAAACATGTAATTTGAAACTTCATCTTGTAATATGTCCTTATTGTTAATTAGGCCTTAAAAATATTTCATGCAAGTCAATTAGATGAGTATCCTTAAATTGTTTGATTTATCTAATAAAATAATGTATTGCATTAATTTTATATTAACGCATTTAACTAAACACTGCATAAATAACAGCATTTTTTTAAATAGTAAATATGAGGAATATTTTGAAGTGGGAACCATAAATAACTTTCATTTTGGATTTGTTTAGAATACTTTTCTCTTTATAATGTCCCTAGTCCTTTTGTATCTTAATTTTTAAACTTAAAAAAATCTTTTTAAACAGTGCTGCCATATACTACTATTAGTTATTCGAAGTTGATTGATTGGAATGTGTGTATAAGAGTTTATTTTAAAATTTATTGTACAACTTACGTTGGTATTGTTCAATTAGGGTAATTGACTGTAAAAAGTATTTTTAAACAAATGATTTTTTGCTCAAGTGGTGTGCTTGATGTGATTGAAAGAAGTGTTTCACATTTTTGAAAATGAGTAATGAATTTGATTGATCTTATTTTAAGTTGATTTTGTTACCGATTGTTTTATTGTATACCTAATTAAATTGTGACTAATACTTTTTTTACCCTTAAGTGGCCAATTAATTATGGCTCTGTTTCTAAAATCTTATTTTCTTAAACTTATGTGAAAAAAAATTAATGTGGTGCAATATTTTTGTCTTGTGCCAAATAAGTTTGTCTTCTAAAATGTAAACTTTTTTCAAAAGCAAAAATGAATTGATGATTAAGCTTTGCTTTATTTTATTCTTGCCATTGCTAAAGCCTTTTAAGTCGGTTTCAAGTTGTTTCAAACAAATATCTTTAAAAAGTAATTTTGATAACTTACTGAAAAACAATCTGTGATGCTTGTATATTCAATCAAAGTTAAATGGTTATGGACTTGGAATGTTGTGTATAAAATATGTCTAATTAAAATGGCTTTTAAATATAAAAATATACTAATTTTTCTTTTCTAAAAAAAGCTTCAAAAGCATGTTTGAACTTTGTCAAAAGAAAATCATTGCTACTGGTCTTGAGATTTGTTAAATATTATTAAAAATAATCGATTTCATTTTAAGTATTTTATGCCCAAAAAATTTCTCGATTGTTACTTTGTGTTTTATACCGCCAATATATAAACCTAAAAGTACCAGTTGTACACACAAAAATGTGTAAACAATAGTTTGAATTAAATGTTTCTTGATAGCTGAAATGTTTTTCAATCATTAGCTATGCTGTTTTTTATTAATAATGTATTTTTTTAGCACCATATAATTTTTCTGAATAGTTTATAATTTTTGAATGATAATATTCTAAACCTATATTGCTTGACTTTTTATCTGTGTAAACCCTCTCGATATATTTCATTTGTAAAGTTGCCCTTTTTTACTCCGAAATTCTGAATTTTTTTATTTTAATGAATTAAAACTTTTAATATTCAGCATTTCAAAATCTGCAAGTTATTCTTAAATTACCAGGGTTGGATTTAGATCATTCCGTTTTTTGTATTTTTGTTGTTGAAGTGTGTTGCTTAAGTGTAAAAGATTTGTTTTAAAGCCAATTATTTTCTGATTTATATTTTAAAATTTATCAATCAAATGATTGTGACTGCCATATATTTTATGTATTCTTTGTCGTCTTTGTGATTTCAATGTGATCAGGAGAAAAATTGGACTATTTATTAAATGTTAGTAAAGTTGTCTTTGTTCCAACTCTTGTAAAATTTTCATTTCGGCAGTTATTTGAATAAATTATTAAAACTTCAAAATCTTATTTATAATTTAATGGAAAATATTTGTATTGTAAGTCATTCAATGTTATGTAATTTTTAATTTAAGATGAGTTATTGCATTTTAGAGATAATGTTTTGTTCTTCCAATAGTCTTAATAATTAATAGAAAATAAAATATATATTAAAATATAATTGTTTTAATTTTTGCTTACAAATTATGTCAAAACTTACCAATCATATTGAATTCGTTAAATTTCCTATGACATTCATGTATTCACCTCGATTTAAAATATATTAAGTTCTAAAAAAGGGAACGTTTCTCAGGAAACCAAACATTCTGAAAAAATGAGACTAAAAAGGAGATATGCAAGATCTACAGAAATAAGAACCAAATTAACAATAATACACATTTTATTTACACATTTGAACATTAGTTGTAAAAACATCAATTAGTACAAAAAATAATTTTAATCAATAGTAAAAAAGAAGGCTGACCTGAATATGTTTAACTACCTCATTACTAATTTAAATGGGGAATATCATTCATGTGGCATTGGTATTTAAATTGCTTTTTTTTTACATTCAAGTTCTGTTATCCTAACCAGAGTACCTTATTAAATCGATAGTCTTATAAGTACTTAAATGATCATTTTAAATTTAAACAGAAAGGCTTTAAGATGATAATAAAATGGATTTTTTTTAGATTTGACACATTTGAAAAATCTAAAAAAGTCATGCCAAAAATTCGCAATTTTGACATATTTTTGAGGAAAGAAACAATTTTCACCGGAATTATTGACGACAGTTTTTCAATCCAAAAGAGGATCAATCCAAATAATTTCAAACCGCGGTCCAGTGACGTTTCGCTATCGGCTGTTGCTTTTTCACAGGTAGGACTGCGCCCTCGGTCTGTCTGGCTGGTAGGTGAGCGGTTGGAGGTGTCCGCAAGGGGGAGATATGGAGCAGAAGGCGGTGCAGATGGGGCCCCGCACCTCCATGCGATGCAGGCCGGACTGCCGACTCCGCATCTCGTCCACCCCTACCGGATAGTCCGGACCAGGACTTTTCCCCAGGTAGTCCGGCTTGCGAGGGTACATCTCGTCTCCTTAACAAGAGAAAAGGAGATTAATTGTGTAGCCGGGTAGATTTGTTAGTATAGTGAAAGTTATAGTGAGGTATGATTACTGTGGGTATTTGGCAGGGAGCTGATCTTGTTCAGATCCTTCTAAGGTATCTTTATATCTGTGGGTAAAAGTGAGATTTCCGTTGAGAAGCAAGTTTAGCAACTCTAGACTTTTAAACATTTTTCGTGTAAACGAAAAGTGTGTTGGAGATTTGGCTTGTTCATTTGGTTGCATTTGTAAAAGTATAAAACGAATTTCAATGCTTGATATCCTATTAGTTACAAATATAACTTACAACCTTAAAATTGCGTTTCTCTAGTATTAAATATAGTCTGTTTTTGCTACAAAGATGTATCACGAAACTGCAATGGGCAATTTTTTATTTACATGGTTCTATCTGCGCTGGGTCGCTTTTAAAACGATATGCCAATATTTTACTCGTACCTCGGCGTAGCGTAGTATCGATACTAACAGGTTAAAATATGAATATTTCTTGCAATTCTTATTATATCATGTATATTTTATTAACTTGATGTATAATAAAATTTTTTTTAAACTATCCACTTAAGGGATTACGTTCAATTGCATCTGATAAAAAATAAAAATGGTAAAGTGAGACTAATGAGTTTAACATTGATTATTTTATCGCTTGTACATATATGTTGACTAACTTAAGACACTTCACAAAGCTTTATGCTACAAAAGATTTTCATACCCTAATATCTTAAGATATCAACAACCAAACATTTACCGTCGAGTGCCAGAATTATCATTTACTATGATGGGAGTAACGAGCCAATGTCCTATTAACATAAAAATGTCTGAAACCATTTGTAGCAATAACTGTGTGTCGGGTCGCCTCGCTTACGTCAGAGGTCAAGTGCACTCAACCAGGAAGACAACTTCTTATTACCTTACCTACTTGCTTCCTCCTTCATTAACAAGGTGGTACACATAAAGAGAACGTTCTTTCCAAGAAGTAGTTATTTAGAAATCAATGTTAATATAAGGTAAAAGGCAATGTCTACAGTGTGAGAGTAGTAGGTATTAGAATATTTTTTATGGACGAGAAGTTTACCCAGGTGTTTTGTTATTAATGCGAATTTCAATGTGCACATTTGGGAGTCCCGATTTCCGTAAGATAATTCATTTCGTCCTAGTATCTTGATGAATATGTAAAATGCGAAGTATATATATCAAGTATTTTTGATAGAGGGATTGTTGGGATTCGTTGCTATGATCAAATAAACAGACGAATTGACAGCTTATATTTTTGTTTATTAAAAACTAATGTATGCAGCTAAAATATGATATGCCACCCTCTATCAATTACCCTATAATGTTTTTTTTAATTGCGTGAAAAAAAAATCTGATTTTTACACTATAATTTTAATACCAGACGCGTGCGATAAGTTATACTTTTTAGAAACAGTGATAAAAAAGATTACTTTTTTTTCACCCAAAAGTAGTGACATTTTTGAAAACAAAAATGAGATTTTTGTGTTTATGAACAAGTTATTGTCTCCTTTAAAGATAACAGGTTTCTTCTTTCTCATAAACTTAAAAGTTAAGTATGTTTTTGCTATTTGGAAGTATCTTTTTTTAACGTATCAAGCAAAAAACTTTCAAGCTCATTTTCTCGTTTTCACCTTTATGTCACTTAGCACGTTCTTCCACTAAGATCTTCAATTGTTCTTCACCCAAGTGTCCCTTCTCAAGCCATAAACATTTTCTTTTACATCAAAATATCCCTCGTGTAGCTCTAGTGCGACGATAATTCGGACCTAGCTACCTACCTTTTACATCATAGAAGGCAGAATTACCAGGGCCGGATTTCTAAATAGTCCAAGTAGGCTGCAGCCTAGAGCGGCGGGGTGACAAATTTTACGACCAATTAAAGCAGCATTCGGCAAAAAAATATATAGAGAAATACGATCATTTTTAAGAAGAAAAAAAATTACATTAATGCGTAAACCGTAAACGTATATATAGTATTAATATTTCGTAGCAAACATGGTCGCAGCTAGAGCAATTGTTCCTCTCCTCCCGAATTTCGAAGTTGAAAGAAAAATAGTTGAACAGTTCTTAAAAAAAAATCGCCTATTTCTCTTCCAATTTAGTGAGTAAAGGTACATAGATGATTCTAATATGTGTATCTATTTTGAACAGCACATACCACCCTATTTTGCAACTTTGTCCAAGGGTTAAGAATATTGTGACAGGGGCGGCAAATCACTCAGAGCCTACAGGCGGCTAATTATTCAATCCGGCCCTGAGAATTACACCACATCTTTAAAGTTAAGGGATCTTAAATGATATGCCATACCTGGCAGCAGGGAGATGGCCCCGTCGGAGCATGTGATGATGACGGGCAGCCACCTCTCGACGCCCTTGTCGCCCCTGTCCCGGGCGAAGGTCCTCAGCGCCTGGAACGAGTTGAAGTGGATGAGGCGGGACAACTCGTACACCTGGGGCGGCGCCAGGAACACGGAGTTGGTGGAGTGCTCCTCCAGCATCTCCTCGGGGGTGCACCACTGCAAACGAAATTGGGGTTAACTTTAGGCTAACTCCATATCACTGTAAAAACTAAACTCCTCGGCACAACAGCCCACTGATGGGCAAAGGCCTGCCGTGCCCAATTCAGCTTTCGTGTACAAATGCTCTGGGGTGGTAAGCATGCGTCCCGTTTGGGTGAATCTCACGCGGAACCCCCAGTGTTAAGTTCCCAAACACATTTTATCGACTCAATAAGGGATGAAAGCTTGAGTGAACCTTGCCCAGTACGGGATTCAAACCCGGAACATGTGGCAAGGCAATGCAAAGCACTACAATTTCTCTTCCCATATCACTGTAGTCACAATTTAAAAAGCTTTATACATTTGAAAAATAAATCAATTTAAATAAAGCACATCGCATTATTTAGTTTCAAAAGTATAGATAAGCTATTACGATATATATTTTTTTAATTTTATGTTTAAAAATTTAGTGATAATCCCCTTTTACGCACGTGACTTACACTACGGAAAGGACAATTTTGCATAGAGTTAGCCTTTATTAAGATGAGGGAGATTTTGTGCCCTGTTGATGGGCCACATAAATAGCAATATCGAATCACAAGTTCAGGGAGTTGTTGAAGTGTTCTTCCAGGATCAAATCTGGGACGCATCACTGCAAGTAATTAGGATAAACTTTATAAGATGGTAACTTTGTTTGTGCAGCGTGATGCGTCATGGGAATAGCATTTCCGAATGGTGAGTTGGGGGAGTTTTCCTCCAGCCTCTCCTCAGGGGTGCATCGTCAGTGCTGCAAATTATTAGAAGTAACTTTATTTCGATACAACAAAATTTTAGTGCCGCGTATTGCGTTTATGCGTCAAAGGAATTGCTTTTTTGAATCGTAAGTTTATGGAGGTTTCTTCAACATCACTGCATGTGTTCACCTAATTTTATATTTTAAAGTTTGTTAAAATAATGTATTTGGAGACAAATTGGTACAACGGTGCTTGTAGATTACTTCAGCTGAAGGAAAAATCTAAATATGAATTATGTCTAAGGGACAGGAGTTACCCAGTTGGTATAGCAATGCTACAGATCACTGTCGAGCATCTGTTAACGTCATTCATATCGATTCTCGGTTGCGTACTGCTTCCATATTATAGGAATAAAATACTCAAAATACACTGGGACACATTGGATCTCTAAATCTGTAAAGATCAAAGTCCTGACGCCACGTGCGGTGACTCTATGAAGTTTCGTTGAAAGTCAGCTCGAGTGTCGGCCTCGTCACTCGACCGCGGTTTTAAATTTCGATGCCCGTAGCCAATAGTCATGATTCAGTTCGAGCACGAAGTTGAATCAACGAAATCAAACTTAATGTATCTAGTGTGCTATAGTTTAACCACATTTTTGCAAAAGCACTGATTTTCTCTCCGAATTCAAGTGACCTGCTTTTTTTGTATGTCTTTGAAAAAAGATACTTGTGTATTCAAGTTAATTAAATTCATAACCAACTTGACAGGATATCGCAAAAATAGCGTTATGCATGACAATCATTAAATGCATAGTTGATAAACCCAGTTTTATTAGGCCAAAAATAAATGTTTTTTTTTTTTTTTTTTTTTGACATCCCAAGTCATTCAACTTGGAGAGACAAAGATTAGGTTTCTTTTTAAAAAATGTCAAATAAAAAAGAAAAATGTTGTATATTATTAGTAGTTATATAGAATGACAACATCGTGAAAAACGTTGTGAACTCGCGGAAATAAGGTTTGTTAAATTATTTCGTGACATGGGAAGTTAAGGAATAAATACCCTTTTGGCATACATATCATGAAGTAAAATGATAGGCTGCTTCATTTCAAAATAAATGGAGCAAACTGTGTAGAATACAGAGGACTCAGCTTTGCTTTGGAAATTATTTTAGGAGTTGATAAAAATATTTCAGTGTCTATTAATGTATTTATAATTCTGACATTGACATCAAAAGTTTCCTGCTAGTGTGTCATTACAGGGGAATATGGGTCTTTTGTGTTATTGAGATTTATTTTATTTTTAATGGTATATTTTGGTAAAGTAACAGAAATAAATACTTTACTTTTTACGATTTTTTTTATTACTTTGCCTTTGAATACTTCTTATGGACACTTTTGAAGCAGAAAATATTGAGAGGGATTTTCTTCAAAGAATATAAATTTATTTTTGTGGATCTCTAGTTTATTTCTTAGCTCTTCCTGCGTGAAAAACAATAGGTTTCGAGTTTTACTCGTCAGTTTGTTTCAAAATAATGTATGTTTCAAAAATATATATTTGTTTAAAAAATAAATATTTTAAAGTTTGTTTCAAAAATATATTTTAATATTTGTTTCAAAAATATATATTTTAATGTTTGTTTCAAAAATATACATTTTAATGTTTGGTTCAAAAATATATATTTGCACGGTCCGATACTTTATTTGATCCGGGCAAGTCGTTCAATATTTTTTTTAACTCTGGTTCGGAGCCCTTACCGATGGAATGGAAGGGGAACCATTTTTCGTATTAATTTACTAAAATGCAATTACAATTATCTGTTGTTAGTCGCACGTTTCATTTTTTGATATCTGTGACGTAGGGTTACTCGTTCCGTTCTTATTTAAATAACTACTTCTTTATGGTTAAGCGAAGATTCTACCGCCTAATGTCTTCAAATCATGTGACAGGCATGCAGTAAAAGGTATGGCATGGCACATATATATTCCAGCTCGTGTGCTTGTTCAGAGAACCGCTTATAAGCTTTCGCCAAGTGGGACGGACACAGAAAGAATTTTTACAGTCACAAAGAAATAAATAACACATAGACAAATAAAAACATTTATTGACGGTTACAAACATCCATGCCTGACCGGGATTCGTACCCGACCCCAGCAGCTCCAAAGGCTAGAGTCCTAACGATTAGGCCACCGGGGCGGCAAGTAAAAGGTTTTTGGTAATTTTAAAATCCAGTTACAGCTTGCTTGCCATGCGACTCATCACGCCTTATAGGCGCATGAAGCCACAATTGTTGAAATCCAGTTCCTACGGTTCAGTGTGGCCTCCCTGGCAACTGCCCAGCTTTTCCAACCAAGATGGTCAAGATGGCTCCGTCAAGATGTTTCTTCGCCACGTCAGCCTTGGCCGTCTTCTCTTCCTTTTACCGTCGACCAAGTTAAAGCCATCCGTTCTTTGGAGTCGGGCTCCTTCTTAGTACATGGCCAACTCAATGCCATCTCTTTATCATTACAGCTTTACTCTACTTAAATTCCCTCTTTATGGCTACATTTTTGTCAAAGTTTTTTCGTCGTCGTAGGTTTGAACTACCGATCTCAGAATCCACGATAATAAAAACCTAGTACGGGGTGTAATCTCACTCAGCTGCCACGAATGCTGTTAGCGAATTGTTGTTTGGCTATTCTAAGTTTTTGAGTGGTAAGTCGCAACGGATACTGAATTTTCAGAGCATGTATCATCTCAAATTTAAAATTTCAGCGTATTTGCTATTGAAAGTACTGTTAATAGCATAAAACGGGAACATCATAGTACTCATATTTAAAGAGCTTTATTTTTAAAAGGGTGTACTCACCTTGAGCGTGATGACCTCCGTCTGATCAAGCACAACCTCTGGTTGCTTTTCGAGACAGCACACGTAGAACATGGTGTCGTACCTTCTGTGGCCCACGGAGGTAGGAGTCAGCCAATCCCACCACTCGTGCAGGGACCAGATGTCCGGACAGACACCCAGCTCCAGGCAGAAGTCCGGGAACAGGAGAGGGTCCTTCCGGATGCGCTCCTGCCACGCCACCAGATCCACGCCGCTGTACCACGACCCGCTCCCGATCTGATGAGTCAAATAGAATGACTTTAAGGTAGGCGAATACCCAAATTCCCCAAAATTCTAAAATTTTTACTATTGCTTTAATCTTTTCGAAATTTGGCATACTGATTTCAAATACGATGAATAATACTATTTCGGCATTTTTTTTTTAATTTAAATATAATTTATTTATTTTAAACGGTGTTTTTCTACTAAAAAAGGAGGTTTACGCTAACAAGTCTACCACATTGAATTTTCCTCCTATAAACATTATTTATGTGTTAAATTCTTTGTTTTGAACTAATGCATGCAATAACCCTCTAGAGTTGCATACAAATTACAAGAAAAGAAGTTATTAAGAAAATTTTTATAAATTAACCACAAAAAAATGATTTTTTTTCCGATTAACTTACACTTGGAAATTTAAAAATAAAAAACTTTTATATTTACACTGGATGTTAGAGGTTCATGGCACAGATATATATTGAAATAGCATCTGTAAAAAATTTCAGGTAAATTAATGTAAAACTTTTTATACTAGAAGTGTTGGCGCAACCCCCTTTTTTTAGGTGAAAAACACCGTTTAAAATAAATCAATTATATTTAAATAAAAAAAATTGCCTAAAAAAGCATTGCCTATTATATTTGAAATCTCTATGCCAAATTTGGAAAAGATTAAAGTAATAGTAAAAATTTTAGAATTGTGTGTATTCGCCTACCTTAAGAACAACTAATATATAAAGAAACACCAAAGAAGTTAAATTCGAATACAATGTTTGACGTATTTTATAAGTTTATGTGCATGCTTCAAAAATGGTTAGAAGTGCGGGCTTAATAGAACATAAAAGGCCTTAATACAGCTTTTAAGTCTGGTTGTTTCAACATGCTGCCTATTAATTAACCCGGTCAATTAACGTAAGAACTGTTGGCTCAATCAGTGTTACTCATAAGCTTATTCTTGCGGGTTTGTAGTTGCAGTAGTTTTGCTAATGAACTTATGAAAAAGTTTTTTGCTTATGAAAAAGTTATATTTATTTTCTCAACTGAAAAAAAAACCAGTCACAAAAGGCAATTTTCGAGGGTGGCAAATTGTTTTGTTCCTAAACGGAAGTTCATGCGACAGCCATCAAAATTATAAAAAGATGGAGTTTAATGTGAAAAACACAATAAATCAAAGGAAGCGCAAGCTAATGCTGTCTCAACTGAAACAAACCATCAAAAAGGTCAATTTTCGAGAATGGCAATTTTTTGTTTGTTCCTAAACGGAAGTTCATGCGACAGTCTTCAAAATTATAAAAAGATGGAGTTTAATGTGAAAAACACAATAAATCAAAGGAAGCGCAAGCTAAAGCTGAATGTATACGGAATGTACTATCAAGACTAGGACAAAACTGCAGGTCTACACTCTTAAAACAAACGAGCGATTTTAATTCAGTCTTAGTTAACTTTCACTCCTTTCGGTGTCGAAAATGCACTTCCCCTATAGGAGTGGATTTCACCCTTTTGTTTTGTTAAACCTCCAACAATCTTAACAACAAACGAGCGATTTTAAGGTGATTAGGAGCGATTTGGGAGTTAATTTTCACTGTTCCAGTGTCGAAAATGCACTTCTCTTATAGGAGTGGATTTCACTATTTTGTTTCCAGAGTGTATCGTTCAAGTGCAGCTTCTCTTAAAATTCTGACACAAGTTCAATTCAGGTTTCAAGCACCAACATATTAAAGACAAGAAAGCCATTCTTTTGATGGTGTTTTTTAAGTAAGTACCGTTATGCGACACAGAGGGGGCGGCGCTGCGATCGGCGTTCTGCGCATGCGCACTGGGTACCTACATCTCTTGTCTACTCACTGACGATATTGCAATCCGATTTGTCATTGTTTTACGTTTTCTGCTGAGTGTTTAAAATGTCTCCGATAATAGTGAGTCCCGCCGACTGTGAAGTACGGTCTGTTATAAGATTTCTTAGTTAAAGGCCTAAAATCAATCGATATTCATCGTGAGATCTGTGCAGTTTACGAACAAGACATAATGAGTGATGGAATGGTAAGAAAGTGGGTAAGATCATTTAAAGACGGCCGCACGAATGTTCATGATGAACAACGGAGTGGGCGTCCTACAGTCGTTAATGAAATTTTGGTTCAGCAAGTGGACAATAAGGTGAGAGAAAACAGACGCTTTACCATTCCATCACTCATAATGTCTTGTCCGTAAACTGCACAGATCTCACGTTGAATATCGATTGATTTTTGGCCTTTAGCACTAAGAAATCTTATAACAGACCGTACTTCACAGTCGGCGGGACTCACGATTATCGGAGACATTTTACACACTCAGCAGAAAACGTAAAACAATGACAAATCGGATTGCAAAATCGTCAGTGAGTAGACAACAGATGTAGGTACCCAGTGCGCATGCGCAGAACGCCGATCGCAGCGCCACCCCCTCTGTGTGACATAACGGTACTTACTTAAAAAACACGCCTCACACAATCGCAAAATGGGACTAACTTTGTCCAATGATATAACATCAGGCAAAAATCTAGCTGGATACAGAAACCCACCTGATGCTTCTGTTGCTCCAATGGTCTGGTCATCAGGAGGACACCCGTCTCCTCGAATGTCTCTCGAATGGCAGCTATCCGGAGGGCTACATCGGACGGCAGCGGGTCCTGCCCTTCTGTGACGCCCGCGCAGCTCAGAGTCACGGACTCGGTTATCATGGCGGGTCTGGGTCCGGTGACCTTTCTCCCGAAAGCCTGGACCTCGGACCTGTCCACACCGTGAGCAGCGAAGACGTCGTACCTGAAATATTGCCAATCGTTTGTTTATCTGTGTTCGTTGCACTCTAATAAATGAATGCTCAAAAACGACGAAATTTTCCTTAATTTTGACGATTCCATTACACTGGCAAATGCTCCGAGTTTTCGTTTCCTCAAAGTGAGGAAATTTGAATCGTCATTTTTATGAGGATATGAATGTCGTCTCATCTAAAGAAATATTTCGTCATTTTTGAGCATGTGAGTACAACAATGAGATTCTGTTTCCTCAAAATCAAGATACAGAATCGTCAAATCAAGATCGTAAAAGTGAGGATTCGCGTTTACTCAAAAGTCACGGGATAGTTTGACGAAACAATCCTCAAAATTAACGAAATGAGGCTTGAGGATTCATGAATCGTCAAAAATGAAAGTGTTATTTCTGAGAGTGTATACATTATAAGTTAAGATTTCAGAAAAAATTAATAAATGACTTTATTTAAAAAACTAACAAAATGTATAGCTTTTAAAACTCATTTTTTAGCAAAAACAGGGGAATCAATCCTGACAAATTGTTATTTTATGAAAGTGCCGTAGAGTAATGTTTACTATTTTGCTAACACAATTTGCAACAAGAATGCGGACCTCAGCTTTGCTGTTCGAAGCTATTACTGTTACCTAATCGTAATCGACAAAAGTCACGCCTTACATTGGCAAACTGGTGAACTCATAAGTTTTCTGACTTCCCCAAGTTTTATTTATTATTATTATTTTGAAATTTGGAGGTATATCTTATTAGTACAATATCTTCGATCCAATAACAATACCATAAATGCACCAAATTCTAAGGACATTAAGTTCTTGAAAATGGTGGATTTAACAGTCTCATGTTTTTCATCCCATTGTTTTTTCACCTTCGTGGTAATTTTATTGAACTGACAATGAAACATTGATAAATCTGATATCATACTGATAATATGTAACAGGGCAATGTCTCGTACCATCTCGGGCTGTAGTCCTGTACCTCAACCAGTCCTCCCGGGAAGACATACGCGTTGGCCATGAATGAGGACAGCGAGCTGCGCTTGACCATCAGTAGCCGGTAGTCGCAGTGGTTCTTGCTGGGCAGTTGGCGTGGGCTGGACCGAGCCCGGTTCATCATGCTGGCGAGGTTGTTGCCCACAAGCTCTTGAAGAGTCGCACGAACTACGATCATCACGCTGGAGGCCTCGCGCCATGGGGGGATATTGTCCATTTCTGAAACAAACGAACTCGATCAATTACATTTTCAATGGGAATATTTCTTCTGACGTCACGTTCTCTAAGCTGCGATTTCATTGGTTGTTTGATTTTTTTTTGACAAAGTGTTGAAAGAGCTCATTGGTTTAAAAAGTTCCGAACTCCGATGCCATTGGTTGTTTTGTTTTTCGTGGCACAGTATTGAAACAAGCCCATTAAGAGTCATGACGCCGAATTTCACCCCTTGAAAATCGTAATGTTATTTCTATGGAGAATCTTCTCCGACTAATTGCCGCCACAATTTTAATAAAGGCCACTAGTTTCTGGCACCATTTTAAAGAACAAAAGTAGTTAAATACTTTTTACGAAATTTTTTTGTGAAAATCACTTATTGAGTATTTTTAATAATTTTTTAAAGTTTGGAAATCGTTGAAGAATACTGATGTCCTAGTGTGTGACGATGCAACTCAGTCAAAAATAAAGATACTGCGATAATTACAACTTTTACAAACAATCGAAATTTTTATTTTTCAATTCATAACGAAATAAAATTTTTAATTTCAACATTTGTATTTTTAAAAAAATTGAGAAAAATATTTACTAATTCGTGAAAGCGAGTTATGGCAACCCCACATTTGGCGATCAACTGCCAATGTGTCTGCCAAGTCAATTAGTGTCAGATCTGCTAACATCTGGAATGGGTTTGGATTTGGAAAGGGGATCTGTGAAAGGGGAAGAAAGAACCTGAGGGCATTTCGAAGAAGTGTCTTTGTTGCTCTCTGCCTCTCCCCGATTGACCAGTGACACGCTTTGCCGCGCTGCAATGCTTGTGTTATGTTTTGAACAAAATAGAGGCATGTGCCAGTGGCGGATCTAGCCAGGGGGCGCGGGGGGCGCGCGCCCCCTCCTCAAGACCTGTTGATCGTTTTTTTATTATTGAAAACAAAATTAAAAGAAAAAATTTCGACAAAATTAAATAACCACACTCCTTTTACACAGATAATTAATCATCGAATATTTTTTGGATGCACGGTCCGTTAATAGTTAAGCAGTTATTTTTGGGATATTAAAAGGAACTTGCAACTTTAGTTAAAATTAAATTGTTATTTTTATATAATGGCATACATGCATACAATTTGAAAACTGTTTCACATCGGGGATTCGCGCCTTTACGACATCCTAAAATTAACTAAGAAAAAATATTAGTTAGCTTCTGTGAAGTTTAAAATATTAAATCATTTGATTATTTTATTGGCGAGATTTCACATGTCGTATTTATTTTAATAGTTAGTTACTTCAAAAAAAAAAAAAAAAAAAACCATCGCAGTACATAGAAAGTGAAAACAAGAACGTTCCATCATCTGAAACATTCCCATTAATTGATTTTTCCCTATTTATTGCACTTATTTTTTTTAATTATTCATCAATAATCTATTTAACAATATAAACGTTAGTTAGGTAAAGTAAAAAACTAATGTTAGTTCATACATAGTAATTATAGTAAATAAAAAATATCTAGTAAAAGTATGTATTTACCATGGGGAATTAAATTAAAAAATAATGTAAATCAAAAATGTAATGTAAATCAGATTATAGTAAAAGTATGTACTTACCATGGAGAATTAAATTACAAAATAATGTAAATCAAAAATAAATAATGAAAATAATGTTAATTAAAAATAATTTCAATAAAAAAAGTTATTAAAAATAAAATGATAAAATTTATCCCCCCCCCCCCCCCTTCCCTCAAAATTTTTTTCTAGTTGCGTCCCTGCTTTTGTGATAGTATAGTTGGGTTTTCAGGCAAGCTTTTGGGTGCGCCCCTCCCTCAGAAAAATCCTAGATCCGCCACTGGGCATGTCCAGCATTTGACGATTGGAGAAGTCACCTACTTTGTTTAGGGCACTGGACACGATTTCTGGTGTTAGGATAGAATTGAGTCCTGTCTGTAGAGTCTTTAATTTACAAATTTATTTTGAAAGTTTTATAGGTGTTCCTTCCTCTCCTCCCTCCCAAGTGAGGGGAGAGGATACTATATTATGAATTGTAATCTATATAGTTCGTGTAAAGCCATTTTCGAACAGTAAAGTCATAAATGGATACATGAACAAGGTACATTATAAAAGTGCCCCTGTTTTTACTTATTTTTTTTTGTGAAAATACGGTGCATTACTATTTTCGCCACGATGCGCAATAGGGCAAAAGTCGCATAAGATGGCCAAAAGTAAATATTGTATTTTAAGCAAGTCTTAAACAATTTCATTGTACTTTATGATGATAAATGAAGTTTTGTCAAGAAATACATTCTGTCACCGCCGTCGTATCACGCCTCAATGAATATTACATGCTTGATGCTTGCCAACGTTTTACGGCAATACGGTTTGGCCGTACAATGTACGAATTTTCAGTTGTAAGATTTTACGAACAAGTGAAAATATTGACCAATTTTTTAAAGAAACATCTATATATAGATTTTTTATTTTTTTTCTCATACTAAAACAACCAAAAACATACGATTTAGCCCCTGACCGACCTTCACTATTCAAACTTTAAAGTAACAAAATATTGTAAGATTTGATTGACCGAAAATTGTCCGGAACTAGATTTGAGTTTTCTATCTAAAAATAGTCATTACTAAATGCCGCATGTACTCATGTAGTATGGTCAAGTAAATTTAGAAAATATAGTTAATTAAAGAGGGCCGAATTCCTGATTCACTTATTTTACTGCTTACACTCTTAAAACAAACACTCCTAATTTAACTCAGTCTAAGTGGATTTCACGCCTCCAGACTGGAAAATGCACTTCTCCTTTTGGAGTGGATCCTTTGTGTGTTAAGCCTCCGACAGGATCACTCCAAACGAGTGATTTTAACTCAGTCTGAGTAAATATGCATGCCTTTACGGTGTCGAAAATGCACTTCTCCAACTGGAGTGGATTTCACTCTTTTGTTTTAAGAGTGTAGCAATTGAAAAGTATCTAAAAATAAATTAAATTTCTTTGCTAGTATTTTCCAAAACATCTATTATTAATCTGAATGTATATTTAAACTATTTTAATATAATTTGCAATTAAAAAACGGTGCCTATTAACTGTAAGTCCTGTAAATCTACTCCTGTAATTCTACAAAATATATACATGTAATGCTAACAAAAATATATTATATGTTTTACAGCACAATTTTTAGTAATTATTCACTAGAAATTTTCTAGGATTTTCTACAGATTTTTTTTCACAGTGTACATTGCAAAAGTGCCATTGTTTATACTTTTTTTTGTGAAAATACGGTGACCCCTATTTTCGCAACGGTGCAACAAACCCCTATTTTCGCAACGGTGCAACGGTCCCCAAAAGTCGCATAAGAGGGCCAAAAATAAATATCGGATTATAAGCGCATCTTAAACAATTTTATTATAATACTTTATATGATAATAAAAAAAAATTGTCAAGAAATACTGTCGCCGTCGTATCACGCCTCAATAAATATCTGATGCCCAAAACTCTCCGAGAGAAATCCTTTCAAGAATCATATAACTGAAATAAAATAAAATCGTCATATTTTTATTGAAAATCATAGCATAAAATATTTCCTTAGAATAGTTATCTATTGTTTCTAGGTATTATCTATTTGAAGCAAATTAAAATCGCGATAGTTTTAACTATTTTACATCGCCACATTTTTCGACGTTATATTTCTTCAACTGAAAGTTCAGATGAGTGAAATTTTTTTTTAATTCTTTTATCTCTATATAATCTACATTGCTTGATAGCTGAAGAATTAGAAAACCAAGTTCATTACTCCTTTCGAAATGAGAAGTGAGTGTCATAATTTAATTTCCAAACTACTTTGTATTAGATTTGCATGTCAAGCAATAATACGTTCTCCTTTTGGAATATACCAAAATATTAAATTTTTAAAGCTTTCTGTAACACATTTTCTTGAAGAAAGTATACATTCTATGCATCATATTGTGATTGCAGGTTGCAGGAATCGTCTCTCACCCATATCGACTTTCCAAATGTATTTGTACAACAAAACAACTGTATTGTGGTTGAAAGAACTGTAAAGTATTTTAAAGAACTATAACCTTATACCTTATACATAACCTCAACAGACGAAAAAAAAAATTTTCAAAGTAAAAAAAAAACATTGTTGGGAGGATTCAGCACTCACCATAAGCAAAATTTGGATTTTTGACCCAACTTCAATAATTTCATTACATTGTCTTTCATTTTCGTTAATTTAAATTATAAATTAAGCCAAAAACGTGGTTTTTTTTTTCCGAAAACATATTTTTAAACCGCTGAATAAATCGCAAATGAACACATACCGCAAAACTTTAAAATAAACCAATACTTCAACTTCATTGAGTAATCAAAAAGTTTTAATTTTTGCAAATTAGTTTTAAAACCTTTAAAAATAAATTTTTAGAAAAGATTTTTTTTGTGCCATAAAGAAATTATTCTTTTGGGCAATCATTACAAAAGATTAACTTTTAATCACGTAATATGGTTTCAAAAACTAATATCCCTTTTTAGAATTTCTTTACTTCTACAAAACACTGTGCCAAAAGCTATTATAGTAAGCTTGAGTTTCAGAAGGAAATCAGCTAAAATGGCATGTAACTAAAACATCCAGAATCCGAGAAAACCTCCCTTCAAAGTTGTCTTTATCTCTAGGGGGGAGGGGGCTGTAAATCCAGCCCCTTAGTCAAAGACGGATAATCACTTGAAACTGCCCAAGGGAAAAGCAATTATTCGTAGAGGGGGCCTCAAATTTCATTGGCGATAAAAAAGCTCGCCGATGAATTGCAATCGCGCCTAATAGGCGATAAAAAGTTTTTTATAGTTTAAAAACACAGCGACACCTGGTTTTGGAAAAAGTTAGAAAAAGAGTTCGTGCAAATGACTTCATGATTCTTAAAGTTTGTGTAAGTTGTGGTTTTGAAATTTATGAGGCTCACTCTAGATTTATCTTTGTTTAGTGTAAATGGGTATAATCATTAGCTAAAATCAACTTGACCAGATTTGTTTCAGTGATTAACTTTCCGAATGTGAAATCATATTTAAATATTTATTAATTATATTTTATTTACGTTGTTGTTTGAAAAAAATACAAATGAAGACTATTTACAGAAATAAGACTATTTGAGCAATTTTTATAGCTAGATAGTTGATTAACAAACTAAATTTTACTGAAAAATGCCTAGCACGTCTGATCACCATAACTATAATCATCACTTTTTGCAATAAAGGAAATCACAATTTTTCTTTTTATGAAAATACAAGTAAAAGCTATTAGGGTATTTGTGCAAATTGCGTTGCAACAGCTTTCCCATGAATTGTTACATTAACTATACAATGATATTCAGATTAGAGATACAGATTCTGCGAATGCATCGTCTCTAAGAACATAAATATGAAGTGACTAGTTAACTTGTTTTGGTCTCAAAGATGTAATTACAACACACACACAAAAGTTTACCCTTAAAAATCCGTATTTATTTCATTTGTCTCTCGTTATTTCCAGGAACTATAAGTGGATGATTGCTTTGTTTAGAGATATTTATGAATTTAAAGTACTTATAATAGCGTAAAAGAAACTTTTTTTAAAAGAAAAAGTCAATACTTTTGTTATAGAAACAATTTTGTCATTACTAACACTCTTTATTTACAATGAATTTTTTTTTATTAATTCTCCTCATTTCAAATATAGTATTTAGAATTCGTCTCAAACAAAATACAATGATGAAAGTATTACCGCAGTAGTTATTTTCAACTTTTTTAATACTTAAAAGAGGAAAAGAAAAATTTAAGAACGCACTTTGAAGTATCGGATGTGATTTAGCATCTTACGTGATTCTGTATTTTATATCCGGGATACAAATTGCGTTGTGTAATACACCACTTACTGTAAATGCTTTGCCAAAAATCAATGGAGTATGAAAGAGTTTGATGATACAATAATGCTTTTCACGCGTTTTGCCATTGTCATTTGTTGCTCAGAAATATTAAAAATGATGACTCTTCGAGAAAATTTTGTTTTGAAACTAAATTGAGTTTGAAATTGTGGTGACTTAATTAATTTTTTTTAATACATAACATTATTTACTAAAATTATATTTTTTGAAAGTTGCTTTTCCTGTCGGTATTGTTCCAAAATTTTCCAGTTTTGAAAGTGCTTAACTTTTTTCTTGAAAAATAAAATGTTCATATAAATTTCTTCCTACTGCAATGCATTTAAATTTAATATTTATTTAAAATTACAATTACAAATTCTACCAATTTTTGCTTTGTGCTATTAATATAATGACAATTAATCGTTCAAAACAAATAATATCGTGACAGTTAGGTTTTTTTGCAACCAATACTTTGTTCTAAAATTATTGGAAAACTGCATAAAGGATGTAAAACCAAGATTTTTTTGGTAACTTTCTAAAAAAAACCTTGTAATATCAAATGAAGGTTCACAATTTATTCAGAAATACACATTTTAAATAGTCTTATGGGTGGCATCATAATATAATTTACAAGTTTTAAATATCTGTTGCTTTAAATTAAAACAGTATTAAAAGTTTTACTCTTTTCAGTTCTCTCAAGTTTCCAATTCCTGAGTTGTATGATGTATCCGCGTTTGAAGATATTTTTTCAGATAAGCAACACTTATATATTAAAAAAAAAGCGTACATTAATACAATTTATGGTAAGACGATTAAATTTAAGTAAAATGTGCAATTGCACGTTTCATACAATTGTATTATTGACATTGTAGATTGATAATAATTTTTTTTCTAATGAACTAAATCAAAAGTAAACTAACATCGATGAATGCGCCTCAATAAGATACTTTCTATTACGAAATGTTCGTGGTTTTGGTTAGTAAGATTGCGAATTTAACAAAATACATTTATTTTATAATGAACATAATTTGACAAAATAAATTATTAAAAAAATGATTTCATACCAAACTTTTAAACATTTATTTTAGTTAATTAAGGGGTTTTTTTGCTAAGAAATATAGATTTATACGCAACATAGACTTAAACTAAAAAAAAAAAGCGGTAACTAATATATGTTCCTAAACTCTTCCAACTTTTCACTAGTTTTTTAGTAAAATTTCTAGCTCTACATAAATAAAACTACATGAATAAAATTACAAAACTACAAAATAATTCTACAATAACAAAGCAAAAATATCAAAAACAAAATTTAATCACAATACTTGATTACAGAAAAAAATTTCAACTTACTAAACACAATTGCAAACTTATTCCCAAAGGTTATTCACTGCTCATGTCGCAATGGTATTCTCACTTTTAGCGACAGGCCGGTATTCGAGAGTATCTATCGCTATTCACGGTCGCACAGTGGGCCCCACGACACTGCTCCCGGGTACTAGCAGACGATTTCACGACCTGTTTCAGATATTCGGGCGAGATTCTTCTTCTTCCATCACTCCTCCTCCTCTTCCGTTTTTCACGGAGGAGTTATTTGATGAAAGTTGTTACTGATGTTATATTTGTTTCGCTGAGTGATCATATAAAAAAACTTTTAAGTTGAGAAAGTTGGGTTGAGTTTAGTTTGAATTATCGTCGCACTAGGGCTACACGAGGGCTATTGGTGACGGGAGTCGTATTTCAGAACCCCAGCAAGTGACGAGCCGACACCTGAGTAGGCACCCAGCTCAAAACCGTTATGGGCGGCGCAATAACAGTTATTATCGTATCGTTTAGTTATTATCGCACTCAGCTTTGGGACTTTGACGGATATTTAACGTGCACTCCCTCTTTACGGGGTACTTATTATTCGTGGGACATTTTTGTTTGCGACGGCCGTGTATAGGTTGGCAGTTATTTTGGCGATGCCCGGACCCGAAACTGGGACCTTTCGCATGTTAGGTGAAAGCCTAACCGCTTGGGCTCCCCAAGCCCTGAGAAAGTTGGGAAGTTGAAAGCTTTTTTGATGAAAACCTCCCAAACGCGGCCATGAGGTTTATTTTGAAAGAGATGATCTTATAAACATTTTCAAATGAAAAAAGTACATTATGAATAAAAATTTAATTATTATAAAATTTTAAAATTTGGGGTAAGAAAGATGAAATGAACAATATGCGGGAGAAGCCAGGTCTAATTCTCAGTGGAAGGTTTTTTACATCATTGCATTTCGCTAGTTACTCAACTGGCCACTACCCAATCTCGGCCACGGATGTAATTTGTAAATTAGAATTATTGATTTTTTACAAGTTTGATGCATTATTTTTTTAATCAAAACAAACAATGTGTCTTTTCATAAAATATATCAATTTTTTAAAATTAATTTATGTAGTTCTAGAAAAAAGGTTTCGGTAGGAAAAATAACAGAAATAACAACATAATTCCAAAAAATAAAATTGTCCTACTCGAGCCGTATCCCGGGTTATCGGCGCTTTTTTTTACTCATTTTTTAAATAAATCTTAAAATAACAGATGTAAAAGAACACACATTTCCTTCCGAAATGAGCGGTAGTTTCACTCTTACGTGCGGAGAGTGCAAAGCAGTTCTCTGTGACCCGTATTCGGCGCAATTTTGTGCGGGGAGAAATTCTTATTTGGTCTTGCATATTAACGTCCGGAAAAAATTGGGGCCCCTCCGTAGAATTTTGAGAAGGCCGAAATATTTATCTCGACCGGTCACGGATTTGAGGTTTCCTCCATCTAATTAGTTATTTTTAGAATTCTGCTGTAGTTATCGTATAGTTACAGTTGATAGTGATGTTAGTTAAGTAAGGGACAGGGAAATGACCTAATTGTTTCATTCCTTTGATTTTTGTCAGAACAAAAAAAAGTTTGAAAAAGGTCGAGATTTGAACTTCTTTAAAATACAACTGTGTAAAATATAAACATATCAATTTGATATGTCATCTAGTTCTTATCCGAACTTGTAGTATTAGTAATTAACATGTTAGTTTAATAAAACACGACATTTCTTTAAAAAAAAACCACCCAGATAATTCTAAATAGTTGTGAGGGGGGGGGGGGGGGATGTCGAAGAGTTGGAAGCAAGAGCTCAACCACAGGGATGACGGTTTTAATAAATTTAAAGTCTTACTAGAGTCAAAAGTGTATCTATACGGAATTTTTTGGAATTGCTAAACAATATCAATAGTGTTTTTTTTTCACTTCATTCCATATCACAAAAATCCTAAGTTGGATAAGCATAAGTAAACTAATGTGCTGCTTCTGCTTTCGATCTTATAAAATCAAAACTATGATGAAAAAAATGCTGGAGCCAAACTTAGGAACTTAAATTTACTTTAGAAAGATGACTTTTGGAGTATAAGTGTCGGGCAAACGAATTGTTAGTTTTTTTTAAGATAAATAATTTTGAGCGTAAAAACATCCACAATTCATACATGCATATAAAAAAAATTGATACACTTCGAAACGCTAATTTTGAATTCTTTATGATAAATACTTATTCCCCCCCTCAATATAGATTTAAATACTTGCATTAATAATGCTTAATAATTTATACTTGAATATTTTATAGTTCCAACGTTAAAGGTAATGTTGATTTTGTTATTTTTTATTTAAATTTCATAGGCGTCATCACCAAATATGAGGCTTTTTACTGCAAGATAAATTTTAGACTTTATGCGATAGAAATTTTATTTATTAAATAGTATATTCAATAACTTTATACAAGCATCATATAACTCTGTTAACTTTCTTTTAACTCAGTAAACTTATGTTTCTCCAAAAAGGTATTAAAAATTGCATGGTTTGTGTTATTTCTATTTAAAACACCTAGGTGTCAGCACCAAAACTGATTCTGCGGGTTCGTTTAAATTGATTATTTTTTAGTAGCGCCATCTATTGATATATCTGTGAAGTATAAAATTAGGTCACGAATCCAACCATAGCCTCCTACATTAACATGCCGTCCAGGCCCAGTGGCGGATCTAGCCAGGGGGCGCGGGGGGCGCGCGCCCCCTCCTCAAGACCTGTTGATCTTTTTTTTTTTATTATTGAAAACAAAATAAAAAAGAAACATTTAGACAAAATTAAATCTCCACACTCCCTCTACACAGATTATTAATCATCGAGCATTTTTTGGCTGCACGGGCAATAGTCCGGCATTTATTTTTGGGATATTAAGGAACTTTAACACCTTAAGATAAAATTAAGTTGCTATTTTTATATAAGTTTATATAAGTATATACTTGCATACAATTTGAAAATTGTTTCACATCAGCTATTCACGCCTGTACGACGTCCTAAAATTAACTAGTGATAGGGTTTTCAGGCAAGTTTTTGGATGCGCCCCTCCCTCAGAAAAATCCTAGATCCGCCACTGCGTCCAGCAATGGTGAAATAACATAGATTCACAGGCTGTCCTAAAAAAAAAGTCAGGTCGCGCCATCTGTTGGTAGTCTTCGCATATTTATATTTTGGTAAGAATGTATTCGCAATGAATGAAGTATTTTTTTTTATTTTGATTCTGCAAGCAGAACAAAATCCCCGGATAATAATCTAAAGATAAGAATCTAATAAGACTAAAAGGCAAGTAATGAGAACCTTGTTCAGACGTTGCATTTAAAAAAATTAGTTTTGGCTTCTTAAAGAAAAATTAATAAATACTTATATAACATCACTTATTAAAATGCTCCTGTTGAGAATAACAGTCCATCAATAATAATACTATACTTTCGAACAAAAACAGAATTTTAAAAGGGGATAGATCATTTAATTCTCAACTATAAATTGCATATAAATTATTAGAATTTACGTGAAAATATATTTTAAATTTTTTTTTAAACTTATTACTTCGATAACACATATATTAGAAAACAGAATGCCCGAACCAAATAAAAATAAATCTAGATAGAACAAAAGTAAATATAAGTTAAAACTATATATTAGGAGGGAAAAACAAATAATAATAATTAATAATGAATGCAAAACGAAAAGTTTCAAGAATAAAAATATTTAGAATAGACTATACATTTTCACCAAAAAAGAATAATTTAAAAAACTCTTTACCAAATATCTTCCATTTCGTAGGAATTCCTATATGGAATTATTGAAACACCGTGTTCTTCGTTCTTCCTTTTACTTTTAAGATGGTCTGATGCAAAAAAACTAGCCATTATTCGTTGAATTTGCAAAAGTTTACAAAGGCCCTCGCCAGATAAGACGGTGAAAAATGCCCCCATTCCAATCGGGCTAATTTTTTTTCTGAAAATACCTCATAGTATGGACAACTTCTCAGCCAAGTTTCAGCTCAAAAATGTGACGCATTTTTGAGTAAAAAATTAAAGTTTTTTTTCTTTTTAAATTGATTATTTCCTGAATATATTTGATAAATCCAAAAAACTACTCATGAGTTTTTAGATATCATTGAGTAGTATTCTCAGAAAAATCCGCTCAAAAATCTGATCGAGCGATCATTCTTAAAAATGCATTTTTATTTTTCAAAAAAAAATTTCATGCCAAAATCGTTTGGTCACAACTTAGGATTTTGTCTCTACATATTCCTCTATTATCAATCTATAATATATATTTTTTTCAGATTTTTAAAATTATTGGACGATAGTTTAAAAAAAATAAAATATTCTTAAAACCTGACTTTTCGCACTACTTACTCGGCAGATGGCACTCCTAACAAAGGCGGGGAAATTCAATCTGGGAGAATTTCTTTCGGACTAAAGAATTTAGCATAGATTTAGAAAGTAGCAGATCTGCCTCTAGGGGGAAAGGTGAAGCCATTTGTTAACCATTATCCCATAAGGCAGTTCGCAAGCTCTTGCACATGCCATACGCCACCAGATGGCACCATGAGATAATTCGACTAATAAAAGATATATATTCAATATTAACTAATTAAAACTTTTTACAAGTTTCGCTAGCATAATTTTATAGCTGCATGCGTATTGATAATTTCTGTAAGGCATGAGGTATATATTCACAAAAGAAGCAAGTTAAAAATGCAGTTTTTATTGTAAGTAACTCTTCGGAAAAACCATTTTTGTGAATCAGTATCCCGTGATGCATTGTGAAAACGACGAAATGTGGATTCATCACGCATCATTGCGTTGTACGGGATTGCGCAATCGGTGGGCATGCTATTTCGAAATCTATGGATTTTAGAGCAAAAAAATCAGGCTTTAAGAATTATTTTTTAAACTATCGTCCAATAATTTTAAAAATCTGAAAAAAAAATATATTATAGATTGATAATAGAGGAATATGTAGAGACAAAATCCTAAGTTGTGACCAAACGATTTTGGCATGAAATTTTTTTTTGAAAAATAAAATTGCATTTTTAAGAATGATCGCTCGATCAGATTTATGAGCGGATTTTTCTGAGAATACTACTCAATGATATCTAAAAACTCATGAGTAGTTTTTTGGATTTATCAAATATATTCAGGGAATAATCAATTTAAAAAGAAAAAAAACTTTAATTTTTTACTCAAAAATGCGTCATATTTTTGAGCTGAAACTTGGCTGAGAAGTTGTCCATACTATGAGGTATTTTCAGAAAAAAAATTTAGCCCGATTGGAATGGGGGCATTTTTCACCGTCTTATCTGGCGAGGGCCTTTCGAATTCTAGTAACTAAAATTTCTTATCACAATCGCAGCGAACTGGTGTAAGCAAAGGCAGGCTATGTTATACACTGCGGCAATAAAAACTGACACGAAATGCGCGCGCATTCATATACGATTTCAATCATTCTAGGTAAGTGCGCGCGCATGCTTGTACATGTCATCTTATATTGTTAGTGTGTGGACATAGTGAAACAACAGCACATGTTCTCTAGCACGTGGACCGCTAAATGGCGCCATCTATTGATAGCTTTCTCACGATAGCCAATTTTGATCGTTTTAACACGGCATGATAATGTAGGAGGCTATGATCCAACTCATTTTCCCCCTCTCAGAGTGCCGAGGTACAATTTAATTTAAATTTAGTGATTTTTATGAAACATTTTTGCATTAAATAGTTTCTGTTCAATTCTTTTATATTGTTCTTTGGGAATTAAATGGATTCAATTTTGTTTTTGCGTTCTCTACAAGGACAGAGAAAGATTAAAATGCATAGGTAAACTAATGTGCTGCTTCTGCTTTCGATCTTATAAAATCAAAACTATGATGAAAAAAAGTTTTGCATCTTTATACTAAATTGAGGGTCAAATACTCATGTAATTTTGGGTTTAAATTTGTGTAAAACGTAGAAGTAAGGAACTTCAAAACCTCTCTTACTCCGAAATCACCGACTCCTTCTGATATTTATCAATTCAAGATGAAGCTTCAAAACTTTGTTACATGTCAAATCGTTTACTTTTTGTCTGAACTCAATCATCCATTTAAGCACAATATGTCCAGGCTAGGGCTCTTTTATTAAAGCTTTACGCTTGGCTGCTTCACAACAATCTTCTCAAATTGACCGAGTATGTTCTTTATCTCTTTCCAGCGATTAACTACGCAAGATACGTGAAGTAACGAAATGACCCTATTTGAAGGATGCCATTAACAGAAAGATTGTCTGTGATTCAAGGGCGAATTAAGAATTGTAGTCTAGGAGAGGTGATACTATTTTATTTCAAACAATATGTTTAATTAGTTGCTGTCTGTCGAAAAAAAGAAGACTCAAGGCCTAAACTGGACTGGATTTACATTTAACTTTAATGTTGCATGTGCCCCCCCCCCCCCCTTTTATGGGCTTTAGTCATCATTTTTCTATGTTAAATCTCTGAGATGGAGTTTAATAAATTCAGAGCTTTTGAACAAAAAGACAAGGAATAAAGGTTATAAAGTAAAGAAATAAATTCTCCGTTAAATTTCGCGAATTTTGACACCTATTTCAAGTTTTGTAGTACAGACGAAGATAGATTCTCAGCCACACATTAATAGTATACATAAGAAAAAGAAAAATTTTGTACAGGTTCAGAAAAATGTGAATTTATCTGGGTTTTATCTTTAAGTTGAATGTGGATTACGGCTCAGTAATTAAGGTTGAGTAGCCTAATAAGTTTATCGTGATATCTTCTATTCAGCAATGGGCAACAAGCAATTCTCTACAGCAATGGGCAAATTTGGACAATTACAAATGTTTCAATTTTTTGACATGCAAACAATTAAGATGGAATATATGCGTAGTTTTAAGCTTTCACAAACATAAATTTACTTTAGTTTATTTTATCCCATGTTGTTTTGGGATTAATCTTTGAATAGGAAGAAGTAGTACATTCTAAAGATAGTAATTAGGGCACAATTAATGTCAAACTTAATATATTAAATAGTTAGAGTTAATTAAAGGTTTTAAATATATACTTGTAATTATTGCTAAGAGTGATGAGGAAGGAATAATGATATATAACTGTCGAGAGATATTCTATCAATTGCTGGTTTAGGATACGGTAACTTAAATGTTGTTTACAGTTACACCAACTATTCGATTTTTTAATTAGGATTTCATGATTCGTTTTCTATAAATAAAAATGAATATTTTGTAATGATGAAGATTATTGAAGAGAAAATGAAGAAAAATTAAGCTTAATAAGGTAAAGCAAGCAAGCTAAAACGACAATTCACCTGTTTTCAATCAAAATGTTAACACCCGTTTCGAAGATAAATCTGTTCAATACAATAAGTTACTCATAACAATATAAACATACAAAAAAAACTCCGAATAAAAGGTGAGACCAATATTAAGAATGCCTCAAACGGTTAAATATCGTGAAGAAGGGTCAAGAGAATTCACTCACCTCAACAAGAGGACCCTAGGAGCATTCGATCAGAGAAATAATCAAAACCACTTTCACCAAGCACACCTGAAATCTTCTGATCCGGGCCCACCCTCTGTGATACAGTTTGCAATGGGGGATGGAGCAATTCGAGGCGACCTTCACCGAAGAACGCAAGGGCAATCAGTGGTGTCCAAAAGACAATCCGTTTCACCCCTGGATGATGTGACAACGATAAAGAAATGCCTCTGATACGCCTGAGTTGTGGCCGAATTGAGATGATGTTGACAAGACTCGCATGAAATCGAGAAAAACGCGATTGAGGTTGATTGATTAAAGTTTTACGGTACGCTAAGCTGAATGAATCAATTAGTTCAAAGTTTAGTTGGCATGAATCAATTAGTTCAAACCTTTATTTACTCATTAACGACTGTTGGCTCAGAAAATTTGACAACTCAAAATTTATTTTCGATTTAAACACTTATGAAAATAACCAAAACATAAGGCAAATAAAAATCGTTGTCCTGAACAATTTATGTGGGACAAATAGTTACACAAAAAAACCATGATAAAACTTTAGGTTAACATTTTTATTCGAAATGAAGGAGTTAATGATATTCACAAAGTTGTCTTTAATGGGTTAAAATAAAATATATATACTATATGCATTGTGAAACTAAAAAGCAAGTTGAGATGATGGCTCAGTTATCACTGAAAGGGTATTTTAACTTGATTTTGTAGATCCTTGAAGGATTGTGTATGTAAATTTCTGAAGTTTATATATCATTAATTACTTGATTATGTTATTCTGAATTATATTAATAAAGCTTATCCAAATATTTCCTTCAACTCAGTCAGACCCAAGAAACGAAAAACATTTTAAATGATTCGAGCCTTAATTAATTACCTCTCATTAAATGAAAAGTGCGGCTGGGAATTGTTTGCCACATGGAAGGATTAGAACCCTGCTTACAAAGGACATCTTGGAGACATTAAATTAACTAATCTACTAGCAGGAGATTTATACTAAGCAATGTCTTAGTAATAAAGGGAATTCAAACCACTGATATAAACAATTTGTTAAGTGAGAATTCTAAAATCTGGACCCAAATACATATTTCGAATGTTAGTTAATATTGATCTTGTGGTTCAGTTCATTTTACACCACCCCCAATGAAATCATATAAAACCGTGGATATAAACTGGCAACCTATTTGGTAGAAAAATAAAGGACAGATACTTTAGAGAGTAGCCGGCCCGTCGGTTGCAACGGTTAGTGTACTAGCCTTTGGAGCTGTTGGGCTCGGGTTCGAATCCCGGTATGGGCATGGATGTTTGTGCTTGTCAATAAATGTAGTTATTTGTCTATGTGTTTGTGTCGTCCTTCTTTGTGTGTCTCTTGTGACTGTCTCTTCTGGCGAGCTGGGTAATGGGCTATAAAACCTACACTCTCCCTTCTAAAGGGCGCAATCACTGTCATTTGTCATTGGAGAGTAGGAGTTTTGTAACTAGAACCTTTAATTAGCTAAGTTTAATAAGTTCTTTAAAAACTTTCAGAAATGCGCCAAATGTGTCGTCTGTTTTTATTAATAGATGAAAGAAGCGTTGCTTAATAGTTTTACTAACACTGTTTAATCTTAAACAAATCTGTAGAAAGGTAGTTATTAAAGTAAATGAAATATACAATTTATATTTACATTGCCTAAAATAACACTTTTTGTTGATTTAGAGTGACAATGCATGCATCTCTCAAAGCATTAGCTTTTCAAATGTTGATTTTGAACAATTTATGAAAAAAATATGAAAAAATACTTGTAATTCATTGCTTAATTCGATTTATTTGCTATAAATTAAGTCTGATTAATGTAAACTACATTTGTAGGCTCATTTTTTTCACACATTGCAGAATTAAAATTAATTTTAAGAAAACGACCTCATAAGTACATGTATCTCCTCTATTCGGCTGTCACTCTTATCAGAGGACATCGCTGCATCGAAACAGTAACAGAACCAATCTAAGCGGAAGGACAATCTTTCATTTTACGGGACATAAAACAATGATACTTTGTTTTCTCCATGACCTTAACTTCAGACAATTTTGTGTTGTTAACCTTTCTAGTGTCTCAGGTGCCTTCCAGGTAAAATGAAGAATAATCAATGTTGCTAGGAGAATGGACCAGTTCAAGGTGCAACTAGATTACTTTTGTGAAAGTCAGGGTCACACCTTAATTAATTGTGTTGATATATATAGTATTAGAACCGCCTATGTTTGTAGTAATTTACCTTTGAGACAAGTTTGAAATCCACAGTTTTTGTAGGGGGCTTCATAATTTTTTTTAAAGAACATTTTACGTAATTTACATATTTGTGTTTTTAAAACAAAGCGGATCCCCCCTCCCCCCCAAATATTAATAAATAAATATGCGTAAAAATAAATAGACTTATAATTATACCATAAACACCCTAAAGAAGTCGAAAAATAGTGTTTAGAAAGCGTTTAAACAGTTCATTAATGTATTTTCATGATTCTACTCACTATAGGGGAGAGGAGGGAGGATTGGGACATTTTCACATGAATATTTTTTTATTCCTTATCCACTGCTTATTTACAGATGCAAATGGTTAAATAATAAACTTAGATGTTTTAAATTATTTTTAAAAATACTCACCATTTAAATGTTGAAAAATTTTATTACTGTTGAGAAATTCAATCTACAAGAATTTTGTCCCATTCCTCCCTCTTGGGTGGGAGGAGTGGGACATGAGTATGGGAGGGATGGGACACATTTGAAAATTAAAGAAAAATTATCGAATATCATAATTTGAAATGTAAATATGAAAAGAAAAGCAAGCTGCGCTCTACTTGTCCCACGAATCAATTGCGGTGGCAGCAATTTCATGATAATATCAGGTTTTTTTCTATCGTACCATAGTCGTATCCTGTTGAGGAAAATTAAAATTTCTGTTCGTGTTCTTCCTCAAAAATTTTGCATTGTAACATTCAGCATTGTCAATACTCTCCACAATTGCAACGTAGAAAACACAATTGACCGTTTGGCGAGGAATTGACAAGCACACAATCATATTTGCCAATGTTGGGCTTGTCCTTCATCCATGTGTTATTTCCATGTCTCCATCTGAACATTCAGGTAATGGAAATAAAGACCTTTCGCTATCACTGGATTCATATCTTTAAACGGTACAATTTTCTTTTGCATTTTTAAGTTTTAGGTTTGCACATACATATTTTAGTTGGCACCTTTTTTTTCCAAGTCTGGCAGCTTCTGCTTCTTCAATTTCCTTCTTCTCAGAGGTATATGTTAATATTCTTGCTCGGTCCTTTTTTCTTTCCTTTACTTTTATTCAATGGATTCCTAGGTTCCTCTTTGGGAAATGGCCGTATGGACAGTAGGAAGGAATACTGGACTGGATGGAGGAGGAATGGACATGTCCCATTCCTCCCTCTTTCAGTGCGTCCCACTCCTCCCTCTACGCAATGATTCTAAAAAATAACTTCTCACATAAACCATGCTGACTTTTGGCTTAACTAAACTGCTGATAAGCATACATTGTATCTTTAAGAGTACTGTACCATTATATTATGTTTGTTTTAGAAATTACACGAGTAAAGAAATAAAACTAAACATTGATTAAAAACTTTCTCTGGAGATGTGAAAATAAACTTTTTCCAAATTAAAACTGAAAGTTGAATAGGAATAAACTAGAAATAGGTAACAACAAGGAACTATACATATGCTATAAGGTGGTGAGACTGGAAATAAAATTAGGTCATTTATTTTGCTATAATTTCAGCTGTCCCACCCCTCCCACCGTCCCAATCCTCCCTCCTCTCCCCTATTAATGGAGATTAATACTGGAGTCGATTTATTCCAAGTTAAATTTAAATATTAAAAAAATAACATATAAAGGGCCTGTTTCGTTTCGTAAGTGGCAAAAGCTGCAGCAATATTGCTTTCATTTTTAGACCTTCTGGTACTATATATGTTTTGAATACAATGTTTTCTTACCAAACTAAATGACAAATGCGACATTACAATGCAATGTAAGTGCGCCCTCTAGAATCTTACCTAACTAAAACGAATGTTTGTACAAGCTAAAGCTTTTTTTTGTTCGTGAATCCCGTTATGACTTATGACTTTCTTGGTGGGGGGCAAGATCGCCAAGCACTTGCGACTTTAAGTCTATTGTAATAAGCCCCAGAAATGACACAAGCACAAGAGACACACAAAGAAAGAGACGACGCAAACACATAGACAAATAACAACATTTATTGATGGTCACAAACATCCATGCTTGCCCGGGATTCGAGCCCGATCCCAGCAGCTCCAAAGGCTAGAATCCTAACGAGTGTGCCACCGGGGCGGCTCGTGAATCAGGTTAAATTGCTCTTGATTTCACTCAATCTATCCGTACAAGCCAAAATATCATCTAATTCGAAGTTTTCCAACAACATTGACGTTTTGGTAATGTTTAGCATATTTAAAAATTTAATCGAACAAAACAGATGCAATTTAATAAATGGCAAGAATAAAACAAAAGTTTCACTAAAAAAACTTAAACAACAGACGATAAAAAAAGTCCATTTTGCGAGTGAAATCGAAACAACCAAAGAAATACCATTAAATACAAAATGGAATTCAGACATCATCTGAAAAAATATCATACCCAATGATAAGGTACGGTGGTTTATTTTATGAATGGGACATGTTTCCGGTCCAAGTGGCAACAGAAATGCTGAATGAAAATAAATTGTTTGTCAAACTTCGATTGGTGAACCAATGTTTAAGCCCAGGATTGAAAGCTGAAAGGGGTAAGTCACTTGAAACAAGAAGATTACATATTTTACAAAACTGATGTATTATTTCCCCACAATATACTCATTTATAATTAGACATCAGCTGGCAAACTTGTGTTATTTTGTGGTTACTAAGACTTGTACCCACAATAATTATTTTTCGCCAAGAAGCGGTTTCAAAAGTTACCAACAAAAAAAGATAAAATTCCTTATATAAGTTTTTTCATATTTTTTGAATAATAATTTGATACTTAATTTTTAAAACTACTTCATGACGGTGTGTTGTTACAATCATACCCGCCGTTAAACTGACATTCCATGGATATGTTTATCCGTCTGCATCTCTAGTTTGAAACTCCATAAGCAGCCTCATTGGAGAAAATTTAATTGATTTAAATCAAAACAAAAATGTGCTTGTTTCAAGTGACATATTTCCTTCCAGCTTTCATTATTAATCTTTCTTCGATAAGTGCTCTGATTAATATTCTTTTCCCAAGGGACATTAATTTATCAATGGGAATGTTTCTTTTGATGTAACGCTTTTGCTTTCATTTTTCCCTACTGCGATTCCATTAGTTGCTTCGGTTCTACTCTCAAAATGACTGATGTACCGTCAAAGCGGGTAACTTTGGCCACGGAGGGTAACTTTGGCCACTCGTCGGAAAAAGATTTGTTTCTTAATTTCTCTTCATAAAATGCTCTCATCTTAAATTGTTTGACATTTTTGGAAAGGTGGAAACATCTCCGTTCATTTCATGTAAAAAAATTCTCATTCTAATTCTGGCAATGTTACAAATGCTGTTTTCATTCTTACGAGCATAAAATGACAAAAATCTATCTCTTCCAACTTTTGTCTGGAACACTTAAAAAAATATTGAAAATATTTAAATAAAACACTCTATTCGATTCTTTTATTTATGGGGAAGAATATTACATCAGTTGTTTTATTCTAAATTGAATACTTTTTATGCTGTATTTAAATATTGGTAATTGGGAAGCTTTTGCCGATGAATGCGGGTAACTTTGGCCACAGATGTAAATAATTATTTATGGAACGTTGCACTTTAAAAAATGTATATAAAAGTGTATTCTGCTAAACTACTTTTATAAAATACTTACTTTTATGATTACTCATTTTTTAGATGGTTTTTTTTCAAAAAAATCAAATGATTTTAAACATTAAAAAGATAAAAATAGAATGCAAGAAACGTATGCCACTCAAAATCGTAAATGTCGAAAGGTAAACATTTTCAGATTCCTAATTTTAAATATATTATTTTTCCCCTTCGTTTGATCGAATAAATATGAATAAAATCGTTTGCTTTTTATAAATATATTTGTTATTACATCTTGCTTCAAAAAAGTTCTTTTTTCCTTATTAAAATAGAAGTTTATTTTTTTAAGCGACAAACAATACTAGGATTCATTGTGTATTGCCATTCCACGATGCACTGCAATGTAAATGATAAGTTATATGCCATTTTTAATAACTATATGTCTTATAACTTTGCTATTTTAAGTTAAAAGTTTTAATATTGATATTTAATTCGTTAATACAGCCTTTAAGGATGTTAAAAAGTATGTTTCTTATGTATTTCATGGGTGGCCAAAGTTACCCGCCCGGCTCCTAACAGTGTCCTAATTTTTTTTTAATTAATACCAATTTTTTATAAATTGATAAAATTTAACAAAAATGCTTGAAAATTATTCCTAAAAGTACAATACTTAGAATGCATAGTGATTTTAAAGTGTTCAGATCGTTTTTGTAGTTAAATTTGTCTTCTTTTGTAAAAAAAACTACGATTTTGGCCAAAAATACCCGCACTGACGGTAGGTGAAAAGAAACCTTTCTTTTTTATTCAAGATTTCTTTAATAAATGTTTTGAACAACCAAAAGAACAGCATCTCTATGATATTAATGGATGTACTACTGAATGTTAAGAAAACGCAGCCGTTGCCAACGGCTTAAGTACAACTATTTGGCTTCTTTTTTTAATTTGGCGCTTTTACTTGGCTTCAATTCGTCCAGCGATTTCATCGATCTATAAATGTTACTGGAGAGATCAAAATACTTGTAGGAAAACGAGACCACTGCCAGTATATGTTAGCGACTGTTATTTTTTCTATTTATTTTATTTGGAAAAATGTGTGGTATTGTAAACAATGTTAAATTTAAGTATTATTTTAAGGAGTACAAAGATATTTTGGTGTACAATTTTGGATTTTTATTTTCAAAAATGTCACTTACCACGTTCTTCCATCTTCAATTACTATGACAATAAAAAATAATATGACGAATTAAAATAATAATTTCGGGCCCTTCATAAGAGATTTAAACATAAGAAAATTAGAACGTTGTGCATCATCTTCTGTTCTATGAAGAGAAATAAAAGATTTTAAGAATGAAAAACTTTTGAAATTTGATACTTTCCAAAAATTTTGTTTTCTGATAGAATGAAACTTTTAAAAAAGAACACATTTATTCGGAAAGTTCGGAATTAATTATTTAATCGAATAATATGTATCAATTAAAAACGTTTAACTTCCCTTCCTTACAACCGAACATGATGAATGCTATTCCCAAGTCTTTCTTTTAGTAGAAGTGTAAAATTAAAACTTTTTTTTTTTTTAGCAAACGATAATAAATGTAGAAACAAAAATTTATATATTCGACGATTGATTTCTGCGCATGCTCACCAACACTCATCATCAGTGTCGATTGCAGAAGTATATGTGTGTTGACGCTAGATCACTACTTCCAGGAATATTTAGTTCGAAAATTACATTTAAATTTTTAAAAAATGACTTTGGCAGTAAAGTTTGTAAAAATCGCCAAATGACGTCATTTTTCTTTACTGCGCATGCTCATAACTGACCTCGAGCTGGTGGCAACGGCAGCATTTTTTCTGGTCCATTGCGATTTGAGCGAGACACGGTTGCTCCTTTGAGGCTCAAAAAAGAATTTATGTTCATTGAGGATTTCTGTTGCTACTAAAGAAATGAAACTTGCCTCTTGTTTAATAAACATATACGTTAAAAATTAAATAGAGTTAATATTTAATGATAACAAGTTTTAATTTGGCAACGTTATGTGATTTTGATGCAAATCTGCACATTTCTTTACATTCGCTTTTCGAAAATAAAAACACTTTTTCTTTAATTTATAAACAGACGAATTTGTAATAGTTATAAATTTAAAATTGCTGATCATTTTGAAAATACTTATTCTAATTTTTATGGACAAATAGTAGGTAAGAAAAGCTTAACTCTTCATTAAAATGTTCAAAATTTGGGACTTATGGAACACTTATAAATATTAACATTTATTGTAGGAAAATGTTATAATTCTGTGCTTTTCTTATTGTAATCCAACGAAATAATTGACTATAATATACTTTATTTCGATACAATGCTTGCTATCTGAAACTAGCTTAAAAAGACCAAGTTATGTTGTAAGTTCTTTATAGATTTCAAAATTACAAACGAATCATAATTTATTCGTTTAAGATGACTGTGATCAATTTTATAATCTAAAATCTAGTTTCTGAGGCAAAAATAATTGCTGCATTTCAAAATAGCTTCTTTTTATTTGATAATTTTATTTCTAGTATACTTTTTAAGATCAAGGTTATGAAGGTATTTTTTTGCAACATTTTATTCTAAAATTTAGCTTTTTCACTGAAAGTTGGAGAAGAAAACTATTTCTGTATTAAAAAAAGAAGTCTTACAATTACTCTGCGAACACCATACTGAACGGAATCAAGGGCAGATAAATTATTTAGTGATTATTCTATTGTAAATCTGAACCGTGATGAGCTCCTGACAAGTGAACCATTGCATACATTAAATTTATTTTCTTATCATTTAAAAAACCTTTCGAAAACTTTTAGATAAAACACATTAATTTCTATCAAATTGCGGAATTCAAGGTCTTTAAAGCAATGTTCAAATACATTTTATTGCTCGTATGCGAAAATTGTGTTCTTAACTTACTTTCAACTTAATCCCTTAATAGTAAAAAATAAATGACATCTACAATTGCAACCAAAAATTTGAAAATGTCTAAAACTAGTTGGTTATTAACAGTAACTGTCACGAAGAGACATTTTTCAACAACCGTCAGTTAAAAAATTGGATTTAGAGTTTAAGTTCAGAAGTAGTAGCAGAAGTTTGAGTTTACTTTTAATTACAAAGCGGATATTTATTATTCTTTTTATTTTGTGCAAAATTAGATTAAAATTCATTATCGTTTGCTAATATTTTTAGTGATATAAGTATATTTATATAAAATAGGTCGCTTTAAAATGGATAAAAACTTAGCATTTTACCGTTTTATCGTATATTTTTAGTTATTTCCATTTTCGAACATTGAATTTATAATATCCTATGAATATAATGAGCAAATTTCAAAAATACATCACCTTATAAAAACTGACAACGTTCATTTTCAAATACCTTCAGAAAACCAAGCATCAATAATATCTTATCTGAGTGAATAAATTATGTTTACTAAAATAATGCGACATATTTTACTTATAATTTCTGCTTATAATTTCAATTAATAAACTCTGATATTTAACTAAAAAATATCGCCTATTAAAAATCGTCGTAATTTAGTTAGTAAAGCCATCGGAAAAGGAAGTCTTAGCAGAAAATGATATGATTTTCACTAAATGTATTATATGTTAAAAATATGTTGCAAGGAAAAATAATTTGTTATGGTTACATCCCCAAAAAAACAAGCAAGCATAAAATAATCATAGTTTAGATTCTACTTTTTTTTGCGACAAATTAAAAATTAAATGTAGGCCAGTGTAACAAAGGATTTTTTTCTTTTCAAAACACTAATTACTAACAAGATTTAGTCATGTGTAAAAAAATTCGCGCGAAGATTAACAGGAGACTTTTTTTATTTAAACTTTGCCCTTTGTTAAAATACTCTTTCATCTAATAACCCAATGATAAGTAATGAGGGAAATCACATTTTTTTAAAAGGAATTCTGCTCCCTTCGAAAGTATACTTGTTAAACGTTAAAAATTTAAGTGCAACATTAATTTAAATTTTAAAACGAAAAATGTCTGCAAAATAACCTAGCATTAAGATTTCTTTCTTTGATTAGAATATTTGTACTTCTTTCTATCTGGCTCCAAAAACTAAAACGTTCTTTATTCTCAAATCGGTTCTAAACTTCTAAATGAAGTAAAATTTGCTTTTCATTGAAGCGTTCAGGGTTTCGCGTTTTTGGACGACCTAAAATTGCTTTTGTGACTGGTGTAAATTATTTTTGAATCGAAAGAACGCAATGTTTACAGCGTTAATAAATATTGATGTGTTTTAAACTTAAATGTGTTAATTAAATCCAAATTATCCTCCGAAACGGGGTTTATTTAAAGTGATAGTAAATGGTATTTTAATCTATATTAAGTATTATTTCTTCAATGATAGCAGAGGCATAAGTCCAGAAATATCTAAGTTCAATCTGACCCTGAGCCAAATGTGTATCTAATAATAAAGACATGTCGGGCGTTTTTCGTGCATGACCGATGTGTTGTAAGACTGGAGCATACTGCAGTAAGCTCAACAAGTTTTCGGACACAGGCTAATGGAAACGGATTGCTATGCATCATTGTTTGACTGAAAATGTTTCGGTAGAAAACAATTCATCTGAGAGTTTTTTTTCTCTTTAAATTGCTGTTTTTGCTCTTTTGTTTTAAAATAAGCTGTTTGCATAATGAGTAGGTTTACACAACGTAATGATACAATAGTCGTTAAGAAATTATTAGCCAAAAAGTTTTTTTTTTACCCAAGGTATTCTTTTACACTTTAAAACAAAGCAATACTGGGCAAAAAATATACTTTTTTTTTTACAATTTAAAATATTCATGGTTTTATTTTTACCGCAAATTTTAAACACATTTGACCTTCAAATTTTTAAGAGTAAGATAATCGAAAACAAGATTTTATAATGTTATACTTATAAAACTAAAGTAGGCACACTGCCTCTAGGTTCCTCATTTTCGGTACTAGAGAGATAATTTTACTAAGACCTACTATTAAGAGCCAATTCTAAGTAGCCCGAATATGATTTCCAGAATCTAAATTAAATATTAGGAAGTATAGTAAATTATCTACGCTAAAATTGTGAACAATTAGTGAAACGACTTTATGTTTTAACTGAATTTGTCAAAAAAAAAAAAGCCATACAACAACAGTAGGGGTACATATCTATAAATAATCCATCACATTTCTTATTCAAATTAAAAAATGTAATCAATTTGTAATTTCTATAAGTTTCAAAGAAATTTAAGGAAAAATATTTAAACTTATAAATAGATCAGTCTACACCTTTCCGATTATTTTAATTATGGTTTTTTTATGAATCCGACATCGTTCAGTTCCAAAATAATATTCTTTTATTTTATTTATTTTTTATTTTTCGGAACTTAGAAAAGTTGATTTTTTTTCATCCTTCTTACAACCATTATAAATAAAATGTCGTAATTATTCACGAGCTAAAAACTCGTTTTATATGTGTAGCAGCCGCTATAATTTTACAATGTTTGAATATCTTTGGAATTATGCCTTTTATTCTAGTGATGCCATTAAGAACTTATGGTATCTGAAAATCATGTTTTTATGTATATCAAGGAAAATATAATTCTGGATGTAAATGTTTTTGCTGACACACAAAGCATTTTTAATAAGTTTGACTCACTTGCATACAAATTACAAATTTGTACGTGAGAGCCAGAGGGGAATACCTTCTATGTTTATTTAATGAACGATACTCCAGTCGCCTCTCACGTACAGGACTGCAAACCACCAAGACGCAACGATACAACTGGGACTTACCATTCTTGCCATCTGATCCTTTCTCGCTTTCCATAATCATGTTCACAAAGGGCATAACGGAAGGAAACATGACACGGGCAATGGTCGACAGCATCTTTCGAATCCTGGGCACACCAACTAACAGCACACGTTAACACATCGAAGCACTTATCCTCATGTTCCCATCTACTTGCTGCTGTAGTAATTCGTGTCTAACGGAGGTGAATTCAGTGTTGCAATAGACTAGACCCTCTTGTGCCTCGAACTGACTTTGCAGCACACAACCGGCGATGTTCCAAGGTCTCGGCCGTGTAAACACGAGTCCGATTCGGGTTCATCGGTCGAACCAGCCGGGCAAGTTTTTTTTTCTTCCAGGTAGTAAATACCCCTTTTTCTTCCGTGATGGGAAGTCAATAAAGGTGTTGTTCCTTTTGTTCACTCTTTTAATCCCCGGCTGTGCTTGGATGAGAATGCTCCAGTTTTGTCTTCTTAATTGTTTGTCCGGATCGCATCAGTGGGAATGGGTTTCCTTCTATTTTCATTACCATCTTCTACTGCTTTTTCTTAATCCAGGTGTGTCTGAGAATTAGGCTGAGACGTAAAGAGATGGGACCGAATCACGGCTATTGATGGAAAGAATATTGCGGAAAGATTTTCGATTTTTACGTTTGGTTGGTAGATTACGACTAAGTCGCCGTTTACTGCTATTTGTTAACATTGTAGTTATGGTTTTTTTTTCGTATTCTTCTGGATATGAATGTAAACGCGATTACTGATTTGATTTATCTATAAAAAAATTTAATATCAGAGTTATGAATATTATTTTAGGAAGAAGCAAATTTGAGGATCAGTTTAAAAATCACCAAAATAAAATACTTCCTTACCCGATTCCTCATGAAGCACGTTATTAAGTAAACAGCAAGGTAGGATAATTTTGAATGACAAAATAAGAACTGGAATTCACCAAAACAACAGCATTTATAGAAGAATTAACAGAATACCAATTGCAACAAACACATATACTATTTTCAAAGATGGTTATCCGCGAGCAAATCTTGACTAAGACTCATTTGCTTATGAAAAGTCGAAGTTCGTGCCCTGAAAGATTAATAAAAAACATGTAGGTTTGTCACAGGGACTGTCACTTAGAATCACTTCCAAACAAATCATCTCACCCCTAATGCGTTTAAAGAAGTCGTTAAGCACAGTATTTACTTCTTTATTAAACTTTTAAACGTCAAACTTAAACTAAGTATTCTTCTTCAAAAATTCAATAATCATTCCTTATAGTTTGCTAAATTTATTTTTATAATTGCGTGAAAAAAGCCGACTTTTACATTATAATTTCAATATCAGACGCGTGCACAAAGCAGACTTTTTGAAACAGTGAAAAAAAGTACTTTTTTTCACCCAAAAGCAGTGAAAAAAAGACTTTGTCGCACTCTTTTTATAAGATGCCAACATTTCAAGTAAAATTTCGATTTGATAATACTCATAAAATCCAAAGATTTATCGATCTGCTGTATTTAAAAATATTATGCGCGTGAATTATTTTTGAATCAATGAATTTTTTTTCTCGCGATGGGAATATTTCTTAAGTCACGCCCTTCAAACTGCGAGTTCATTGGTTGCTTTCTTTGACAAAATGTTGAAACACGCTTATTGGTTTTTTATAGCGTCACGCGCTCCGAACTGCGAGTTTATTGGTTGTTTTCCTTGACATCTCTTAGTCTATTTTAGTCTAATTAGCACGTGAATTATTTTTGAACCAATGAGATTTGATTTTTTTCACGCAATTATAAAAAATAGTGTATGAAACACGTGCGAAAAGTAAACTTTTTAAAACACGTGTCTTTATTTCACTCGCTCGTACCTCGCTCGTGAAATAAAATCCACTTGTTTTAAAAAGCATTACTTTTCGCACTAGTTGCATAAATATCTATTGTATTTCGAAGAATAAAATAACGCATTATTGTTTACATTTGAAGAGAAGCAAAAATTATCCTATCTAACATTATTCAAAACATAAATCAACGAATTTTTTATTAAATGCCAACTAAAAACGTAAAACAATGAAAAAATATCACGAAAAAGAAATAATTAATATTATAGCTGACATACATTGACCTGTTACCGGAAGTATTTTTTCTCCTTCTGCTTCACAAGCCTGTCGAGAAAGGGCTAAGTTTTAGCTAAATGGCAGTGATTAGTTGCCATATGTTGCAATCCTCAAATCAAATTAACGATTTGGTGAGATTCAACTTGGGAACGTTTTCGAAGACTGCTTTAATATTATATTAGCTGTTCAAGTGGCTATTCTATTTATGTCTCTGTTAAAAATAGCATTCTATTGCTTTTAAAATGGATATTAAATGTTGCAGTTTTTCTTCAGCGCTTTCTACTTTCGATGCGCTGATTTTTAAAGTAGTATCACACAAGTTTGTAGCATTTGTAGTCTGGGCTGTGAAAGTGAGTGGCGGACATAAAGAAAGGTGGATATAGCCTTTGCGAAAAACCTCCGATTTTTACGTTACAAAAGTATAGTGTTTAGTTAGAGCACTAGTTCCCATACTGTACTTCCAACAAGTACATCGGATAATCGCGTTTCACTATTCCAAGCTTCATTGGCATTTCTCTTGAAACCCATCTATCTCTTCAATATTTTTAGAGAGGCCATGCGGAAAATTAATATGGAATTCAAAAGACGACAGGACCACCGACTGTTAAGTTAAAAAGCCATGTTCGCTTCGCTTGCGAAACATGTATGCCCGGAAATGCAAAAGAAAACGACTTTGTTTTTGGCATTACTTTTGTAAAACGCATGAAGAGTCTCGTTCGGCACTGTTATGTGTTTTTCAATGAGCATTTCTATTTCATAGACTAGAAAACGTATAATTTTGCTAAATATTTGACAAGTTTAAAGTTTTTTTTTTTTTTAGAAAATAATTATTTTTACTTATCAAAAAATATTCTTTGAAGAAATACTTGGGGTACAGTAGCAAACTTATGGATTTCCAAAGACATGACAAATCATATTTTATAGAATAAAATTATTTCATGTAAAAAATATATAATTTAAAATCTATAGTAAAAATAGATCTCTCATATATAACAGTTCCAAGTGCTGTATGAAACATATTGGTATACTAGAAATGAAGTTTTATGTTTAGAATGCAATACAATACAGTTTCGCTAACAAGGGAAGTTTTATCATTCTGACTCATTAAAGTTAAATAGAAATTAAATCAACTTTACATTTTCAATCAAACTATTTTTCAGATGTGTAAAAAGAATAATTGAAAAAAGCCTGCGTTGTCTTAATGTTTACAAAATATAGTTCCCTTGATAAACAGCCAAACAATGTATGGGTGAAACAAAGAAAGTTTGTAAGTTTATTAACTCTGTAAAACGGTGAAACAAGACATGTAAGATTAAGCTTTGTGCCTTGGAGAAAACACATATAAATTGCTAAAATTTCTCAAAAATTAAGGGGTTAGAACCCAGTAAATTTTTTTTGGATAAATTATGGTATGTTGTGCATTACAAATTATGGCAAAGGATTTTATTTTAATTTTAAAAAAATTCACTTAGGTGTTAAATTGCCAGAGTAATACCACAATGTACCGTTTTTAATGAATTGTACCATTTATATATACTTTTACTGTATGAAATTAAAAATATATAAAAACATAATAATATCACAATAAACTTCTTCTAAGTATTTTTTTAAAAAGAATTCTTAAAGAATAATTAAAAAGAACTCAGTACAAAGGTAGTCATGTGGTAGAAATGATTGTGACTAAAAACTGTTAATGTGTGTTGTTCCACCTATTTTTACACAAACAGAACTTGTTTTTTGCTATCCGAGAACAAGATTAAAAAAACCTATTGCTATGAATTTAACACTATTGTTCTTAAAGTTTTAATTATTTAAAAATATACATTGAAAAGTAAAAGCGTCTAATTTTTTTAAAAATAGATATAAATTGTCAATTTAAAATAAATACTTTTTTTTAAGGAACTTGAGCCTTAAATCTCCTGAAAAATCGAATCTTCACTTTATACCCGATAGACATAATAACATTCGATTCAATGAAGACAAGTTTCAGTTCTACAACAATTCTTTATTGTTGTTTGATTCAAATAAACATTGCCAGTGTGCTCAGTTTTGCGGATGGCCGACTCTTGATGCCTCACAAGAGATTTGTATCAACGGAACAGACAACTTCTTACATTGGTTTTGAAGCGAAGGATAAAGAAGAACTACAAGAGGTCCTTCAGCTACTAAACATGGGGAAGCAGTCTCTCAATTTGCCTACCGAAGACAATCAGCTCGTAATGCTACTTGCAGATACTTCAAACGCTACAGACAGATCGAACCAAATACAAAAATTTGTCGAAGAATCATTTGAGAACAGTTCCTCAGGCAATGAAAAGCAGTACATGGCGTTGTCTGGCGAAGAAGGTCGAGTGAACGTGAAGAACTACTCGGTTGAGACGCCATCTCCAGAGGAAGCATCATCCTCGAAGCAAAGCAGCGAGGTCCAAGACGTTTTCAAAATGGTGGTCCGAAAGAAGATGCCAGGAGCAAAAGAACACAAAATTAGCATAATTGAAACGAATCAAATTAAGCCTTTCAAGACGGCTTTGGAAACACTGAAATCCAAGAGAAAAAGACACACTCAGTTTCCGTTAAGTCCATTTAATGTTCCCATTTCTAGGCAGAAGAGAACCAAAACGAAAGAAAATCCATTGTTTAAATTTCTGACTGGCGAGTCGCCTGAAAAAGAATTAGACGATTCGTTTTCTTACAAAACTAGTCCAGATAGACATCTAATGATCCAAAATTCAGATCTATTTGATGAAAACAAAAATGCCTACGGTAACTATAAATACGCTGATTACGATAACGGATTGAAAAGTCAGTTTAAAGAAGCCTCTTATCCATGGATTAAACCTAGTGCATTGAAACCTTCATTCTTACATCACAGAGTAATGCTTCAAACAAAGAGAGAACCAAATAATCGCAGAACACAGAGATATCCACTGAGTTATTCGAATAATTGGCAGAATCCCTCGAAACACATGGCATGGGGAGATGAAGATAATAAATACGTCAATCGAAATGGCCGTGATATTGGCAATATATTTTTACATGGTGTTTATGAGACTTCTGTTTCTTCGATATCTAACAGAAAAGCTTATCCAACACCTAGGTCTGTTCGACCAAGTACATCAGAAAAGAATCTTTTGAATACATTGTTTTTAGACATTTTCAAACGCCAAGATATGTCAACTGTGAATACAATAACAGGCAAAACTTTAAAATCAAGAGATGCAGAAAATAATGCTACAACTGAGAAACAAAAGATTGATTTTAATTTAGAAGCTACGCGGGATTATCAAGCAGACTTAAATGACAAATATTCATCTGAGAAGCCATTATTGTATCCTTCAAACATAAATTTAAAAGAAACTACAAACATAAATTCAAGAGAAACTTCTACAACTCTAGAAACCATGACCATTGTCTTATGCTTACTTTGTGTTTCCATCATCATTTTAGCAAACAGGTAAGTCAATAGATTGCTTGCAATTAGGCATTATTGTAATTTATTTTCTTCTTCACTATAGCGTTTGAACAAGGAAGTCCCCCATAAGATATCATATTTTGCATATATCTCTCTTTAAATATCGACATGTGTTTATTCCGTTACAACCAATGTTTCAATTCAATGAGTATATTTTTGTTATTCGTATCGATTTTAAAGATTGTGTGTTAAAATATTGACTAGTATCCAAGTAAAAAGCTTGTTGCTAAAAACCTTAAGCTGGAGCTGCCTCATTTTGCAAAGTTAAGTTATTAAAGAGCAAATAATTATGGTACGTAATAAATTTTTTTATATGCTTTACGGATTGTACTCTTCTGTCAAGTAAGCTAAATACAGAACTGTTTTTTATGTGTGAACTAGTGCCTAGAAAAATAAAATGCGATAAATTATTAAATTGCAGCTCATTTAACCCACTTTTTTTCGCTATTGTGAAAATCAGGGAATATCATTGAATTCTCTATCGCATATCGTTCGTATTTTTCGTGATGCAAAAGTTTTGAATACATAATAAAATCATTAATCAAATGATGAGATTTTTCAACATGCTTCACAACCCTAACCTTTAAAAAAAGCCTTATTTCATCAGTCACCTCCAACACTATGTGTTGGAACTTTGGACTTTTGCCTACCAAAAACTATTTATTTTATCGTCTGTAAATTGTTAAATTAATATTTTTCTTTTCTTGTTCGCTTAATGGCAACGGCTAGATAAAATTTTGTTGTGAAAATAGTTGCCATGGTAGCAATGGAATACGCTGTACTTGTTTTGAAAACGAGAAGTCTTCGAGAATAAAATGTCTTTATTTTTTTAAATTGCGTCAAAGTTTTTCTATAAAGTTTTACTAGACAGACTGTACTGGTAGTACGATTTAGTTTTAGTGCAACTCGACATTTATGGTACCCTCGGCGGGACTGTCAGTAAACAAATAAGAATAGAACTATTCCAAGATGTTCAAAGACATTAAAGGTTTTAAGAAGGAAGACTTGAGAAGCGTTGCGGAAGAAATTGGTGAAGTTGTGCCCGCTGATGCCAAGGTAACGGATCTTAAGAATATTATTTTAAATAGCGAGGAATATAAAAAGGATTCCGAATTCGTTCAAGTGTTGCTTCAAAATACCGTGACGGAACGTAAAACCCTCGAAGAAAAAGAACAACAAGAAAAAATATTTGAAAAAGAACAAGAAGAAAAAAGATATCGCGAAGAACAGGAAAGAAAATATCAATTTGAATTAGAAAAAGCCAAGTTGGAAAATGAAGTTACTTTGGCGAAGATTCGTGCACAAGAACAGAGCTCATTTGATCCTCAACATCTCGCTTCCGATAATGCAGAGGTAAGAAGAAAATTTACGTTACCTAAATTAGAATTAAGAAAGTTTAATGGCGATATTAAAGAATGGCTTCCATTTTGGAGCCAATTTGAGAAAATCGATAAAGATAGTACTATTGAAGATTCAGATAAATTTCAATATTTATTACAAGCCACTGTAGAATTTTCGAGAGCTAGAGAAGCGATAGAAAGCTTTCCTCCAACGGCTGAAAATTATCCGAAGGCAATTGACTGCTTAAAAGCTCGTTTTGGAAGAAAGGATTTGCTCATTGAAGTCTACGTTAGAGAGCTATTAAAATTGGTTCTAAAGAATGCCACTCAAACTGCGCCAACTAATTTGAGTGTGCTTTATGACAGTTTAGAAACGCAAATTCGTGCTCTTGAGACGCTTGGTGTTACGAAAGATAAGAGCGCTGCTTTACTTCATCCTTTGGTTGAATCCTGTATGCCGGAAGACTTTTTAAGAGCCTGGCAGAGAAGTCCTAATGTTGACCATGGTGGGGATCCAAAGGATAGACTAGACAGTTTGTTAAAGTTTTTGAAGTCTGAAGTTGAGTCGGAAGAAAGAATTGTTTTGGCGATGACAGGTTTTGGCCTCAAAGATGATGCATTCGTTAAGAAAAGAGCGCCAAATAATTATCAATATAAGCCAACTTCGGCAGCTAGTTTATTAAGTACAAATGGGTCAGTAGAAAATTCGTGTGTATTTTGCAATCACAAAAAACATGAGAGTGTAAATTGTTTCAAGGCCCAAAAGATGTCAATTTCGGATAAGAGAAACATATTAAAAGATAAAGGTCGTTGTTTCAAATGCTTTAAAGCAAATCACCGGGCTGATAAATGCCGGTGTTTCATAAGATGTCCCGTTTGTACCAAAGCTCACCACGTAATAATGTGTCCAGAAACTACTCAGAACAAAGCAAAGGAAGAAAAAGCTAATTCTAGTACCGTTGAAAATAATGATAACCAAGATCAGAAGGCGATTAATTTGGCGAGTTTCTGTGAGAATCCTCAAGTTTTATTGCAAACGTTGAGAGTTAAAATAATTGGAACAACCTCTTCTATGAGTGTAAGAGCACTGTTTGATACGGGATCGCAAAAATCTTACGTAAGGAGGGAAATTGCTGAGGCTTTAGAAATATTACCTTCAAGGCAAGAAACAGTGTCCCATTCAGTTTTTGGAGGAACCAAACTTGGCGCCAAAAATCACAATGTTTATAAGATTAAACTGGGATCGTTAGAAAGTAATTTTCTGTGCGATTTTGATGTTTTGGGTCAAGAAAAGATATGTGATAACGTGCCGTCTGTATCAAAAGGTCCTTGGACGAGAGAATTGAAATCTATGAATATTTTCCTCAATGATTGTGAAGAAAAGAGTAGCGAAATTGATGTATTGATCGGTGCTGATGTGGCTGGCAGACTTTTTACAGGAAAAAGGAAGATTTTAAGTGGAGGCTTGGTTGCTACTGAGACCTATTTAGGTTGGACTCTAATGGGGAAAACCACATTGCCCGCTGAAAAAGAAGATGCTGCAATGGCAGTTATATCGATGTTTGTAAAAAGTGCAAGTATTTCGGATTTATTTAGCTTGGATGTCCTTGGTATTACTGATCCGACTGAGACTGAATCACGAAAGGAGAGAGATATCCGTACGATACAATACTTTGAAGATACGGTTAGAATTAACGAAGACGGTCGTTACGAAATTGCTTTGCCCTGGAAAGAAGACCATTTACCTTTACCAAGTAATAAGGATCTTGCTTTGAAGAGATTGGAAATTTCCACTAATAAGTTACTACAGTCAGATACCTTGTTTGACGATTATGATAAGGTTTTCAGGGAATGGGAAAAATTGGGCATTATAGAGGAAGTCAATCAAGAAGCTCTTCATCATGAGCATTATTTACCACATAGGCCTGTTGTTAAAGAACAAAGTACCACGAAAGTGCGACCAGTGTTTGACGCTTCAGCGAAACCTGTAGGGTCACCGTCATTGAATCAGTGTTTGGAGTGCGGCCCGAATTTACTAGAATTAATACCTAGTCTTCTGCTGAAATTTCGGGAGCGTAAATATGGAATTATCGCGGATATAGAAAAAGCCTTTCTTCAAATTAGTGTTAGACCTGAAGAGAGAAACTTCCTTCTATTCTTTTGGTGGAAAGGGGATAAAAATGAAAAATTGAAAATTATGCGTCACACAAGAGTTGTATTTGGCGTGAAAAGTAGTCCATTTCTGTTAGCAGCTGTGTTGGAACATCATTTGACGAAGTACTTAGAAGTCGCCAAATTTGATGAAAGAATTGTAAACAGACTTCTTCACAGCTTTTACGTGGATAACGTCGTGACAAGCTTGGATGATGAATGTGAAATCTCTCCATTTATTGAAGAGTCTCGTCATATTATGTCGGAAGGAAAGTTCAACTTGCGAGGGTGGCAATACACCGGAGATGACGATCCAGAAAATGTATCTTCTGTGCTGGGATTAAAGTGGGATCGTGCCGAAGATACACTCAGCATAAATCTTGATTGGCTGGAAAACTACAAATTGGCGATCATTTCCAAAAGAGTCATCCTTTCTGTAGCACATAAAGTCTTCGATCCCGTTGGATTCTTATGCCCGGTGCTAATGTTACCAAAGATGCTGCTACAGAGAATGTGGAAAGATAACACTTCATGGGATAGCGAACTGAAAGAAGATATAAAAAAGGAGTTTCTGGATTGGTTTGGAGAACTTCACCTTCTAAAAGAAGTCACTATAAACAGGTGGTTTTCCAAAGACCCTGATTGTGTTGATGGTATTAGTCTACACACATTTTGTGATGCCAGCGCCCATGCGTATGCAGCAGCGGTATTTGTAAGAGTGGAACATTCTGAAGGAGTGACAGTTAATTTGTTGGCGGCAAAGTCTCGTATCGCTCCGACCAAACCAATTTCCATTCCACGACTGGAGTTACTTGCGGCAACGGTGGGAGCTAGATTATGCACATCTGTACTGGAAGGTCTACAATGGAAAACTGTGGAGAAATATTTTTGGACGGACTCAACGACTGTTTTGACTTGGATACAACAAAATGACTCCTGGAAAGTATTTGTTAGTAATCGTGTTCAGGAGATCAGAAAGCTAACCGATCCAGCTTCGTGGAAGCATGTTCCTGGGACTCATAATATCGCAGATTTACCTTCAAGAGGGTGTTCGGTTCGGCAGTTATTAACGCTTAAATGGTGGGAGGGCCCTAAATGGCTCACGGAAACAGAAGAAAACTGGCCATCCACAGATAAAGTCCTCAATGAAGCTGCTATCTCACAAGAGAGAAAGAAAATGAGAAAGGAAGTTGAAGCAGTATCGACTATCTGTGCCTTAAACCCATCAACTGAGTGCGGAGTTGGTGATCCTACATCCAGCAGAAACAAGACCACTGAATGCCAATATCTAGATTCCAGATGGTTTTACCATTATTTTTCGAACTATGATAAAATTGTTCGCATGGTCGCTTGGATACAAAGGTTCATTTGCAATTGTAGGCCAAAAGCATCTTCACGAATAACTGGAGAATTGTCATATTCAGAAGTAGAAGTTGCAGAAAAGAAGATTGTGAAGCTAATTCAAAACGAGTATTTTGACGAAGACAACATGAAAAGATTAAAGAATTTGTCTACATACACTGATGAAGAAGGAATACTCAGATTGCGAACCAAACTCACGTATAAGAAGGATTCGGTAGATTTTAAAAGCCCCATGATTCTGCCTTCTGATCACCAAGTGGTTAAAAGATTAATAATGACTGAACACCTGAAAAATTCTCATGCAAAATCACAGATGTTGACAAATATATTAAGAGAGCACTATTGGATTTTAAACGCGAGGAAAACTGTGAGATCGGTAGTGTCAAAATGTGTCATTTGTTTGAGACATGCCAAACAGAACTTGACAGCGCCAATACCACCTCTCCCAGAAAACCGAATAAAGGACACTGCCATCTTTCAAATAGTTGGATTTGACATGGCTGGACCACTCCTTTTGAAAGGCGGAACCAAATCTTGGATTTGTATTTACACTTGTGCAGTCTACAGGGCAGTTCACCTGGAACTTGTTTCATCTTTAAGCACCGAGGCTTTTCTGCAAAGTTTTCGCCGTTTCATATCAAGACGAGGACGACCTTCTGTAGTGTACTGTGACAACGGAACTAACTTCGTAGGAGCGTCGAACCAATTGAAGCTTGTGGACTGGGATGAGATTGCTCGGTACAGCACAACTAAGAAAATCCAATGGTTTTTTAACCCGCCAACCGCATCATGGTATGGGGGATTTTGGGAAAGACTAGTTGGCGTGATGAAACAGATTTTAAGAAGAGTTTTAGGCAGTGCCTTCCTGTCTTATGAAGAAATGACCACCATCTTGTGCGAGACAGAATTCGTAATAAATTCAAGACCCCTCACTCACATAGCAGAAAGTGATAACGAGCTGATGGCACTATCTCCAAATTCATTTTTACAAGAGTTGCGACATCCCGGAGTGCCAGACCTCGACCAAGTAGATGGAAAGTGTTTAAACAACAGATTAAAATATCGACACAAGTTAATAACAGACATCAAAAAAAGGTTTAGGTCAGAATATTTGGGACTTTTAATTCAAAAAAATGACAATAGAAAACATGATAGGAAGATACAACTTGGGGATATAGTGCTGATTGGAAGCGACAACGCAAAGTGTAATGAATGGCCTTTAGGACTTGTCATCGAAATTCTACCTGGGAAGGATGATGTCGTGAGAGTAGTACGTCTTAAAACGACCAATGGACAAGTCATTCGACCAATTCAGCGCCTGTATCCACTGGAGGTTTCTGATCACAACTTCGTGAGTCCTGTCAACTCACCGTCCGAAGACGCAGGAACCTGAACAATAGATGAATGTTTAAGTTGTCAACCGACAACTTAAGGTGGGAGGATGTTGGAACTTCGGACTTTTGCCTACCAAAAACTATTTATTTTATCGTCTGTAAATTGTTAAATTAATATTTTTCTTTTCTTGTTCGCTTAATGGCAACGGCTAGATAAAATTTTGTTGTGAAAATAGTTGCCATGGTAGCAATGGAATACGCGGTACTTGTTTTGAAAACGAGAAGTCTTCGAGAATAAAATGTCTTTATTTTTTTAAATTGCGTCAAAGTTTTTCTATAAAGTTTTACTAGACAGACTGTACTGGTAGTACGATTTAGTTTTAGTGCAACTCGACACTATGCATTTGAAGATATTCTCATGCATGGATTCTGATATGTAGTTCTTCCTTCCAGCATTGCTTCGCGAACGAACCCACCCAGAAACATTTTCGAGCTACCGGGCGCTAACGTCTTCTTAAACAGGTCCAGCAATGAAAATCCGCGGCGCCCTGGGAGGCAGAAGAGCCCCTACAAGTCTCACTCCGACACCGTCTGCAGAAAGGTAGTGGACGGAATCGTCGACGATGAAGTGACCGAGGACTTCCCCGAGTTGGAGTGGCAGTCTGAAGAGGGGGAGTGGCTTTTCGACCAGGGTAGCACTCGAAATACCACCGTCTTTGAGAAACTGTAGGTCTCTATCCCTGTAATTGTATTTCGATTAAAAATAAATATTTGAGAAACTGATGGTCTCTATCTCAGTAATTGTGTATTGCGATTAAAAAAAATATTTGTCATTAAAAATTACTGCTGTTTAGTTTTTAAAAAAAATTGAAGAAATTTATACTTAACCGGTCATTGCTTTGAGTAAATGCTATTTTTCGTCAACCCATATATTTGCATTCAGTTTAAGATTTACAAATAACTAAAAAGTAAATTTGCTGAATTTGTTTGCTGATTCCCGGTAATTTTAAATGTTCTATTATAAATTACATATTTCTAATTCATTACTTATTCATTCTACTTATTTTAAGTTTCATTATTTAAAAACAAAATGTTTTTTCCTTATATGTGTGATGACTAAAAAACTTTTGAATTCTTGGTGAGAGTTTATATTAATGTATTTCTTCCGTTTTTAAGACTCTCCACTATTAAGAAGTGCTATTATTCACTGGGAAGATTATTCCCAGTTAAATTGAATTTATTTTCTCTGTAATTGGTATATATTTGGAGTTATTAGCTAGAAAAGTTATGGAAATTTAGTTCCATGCGAAACGCTTTACACGTCAAGCTAATTTCTAAGTGCTTTATAATAAATCCTCAATTACTTTCTTCAATTAGTACAATGTTTACCGTTTACCTTTCTTTGGATTCGTCAGAATAACTTGCACTTAGGGAATCTTTATTTTCTATGTCTGAAACAGCTTGTATGTTTTCGGAAGCATATAGTGACTTTTAATTGTGAATAATGACGTCATTTGTTGTTGTTGACTTGGTTGACTATTATAATTAATATTTTTACTTTGAAAGAATAAATACAAAAATTATCACACAAAACAACAATATTTATTTATCCGAAATCCATAAATCCGTAAGAGCCATAAACAGACACGTTAGGCATATTGGTACATCAATCCCACTGGAAGCGTAGACATGACGGGCTGTCTCTGCGGTGGGGTATAGTAGACTCGGTTGTTCCTCATCCCTTCTTGATAGGCGTACCTCTGGGGGTACCCGTAGTTGTACGTACCCGGTACGTTGTACTTACCCCCGTACGCGTACCTGCTGATGTACGAAGAAGGGTAGTACTGGTCGTAGCCCCTGTAAGCTGCCTGGCAGGTTGTGGCTAGGAGAACTAGCACAGCTAATAACTGCTGAAAAAGCAAAAGGGTATCGTTATATCTCTAGCACTCTTTTCTTCACTAGATATTGACTCTACTTAAATTTTGCCAGAGTCATGACAAATTTGGCGGTATGGCAACCCGAGCTAACCAATATCATTATTTAGGAGAAAGGGTTCTTCACATGGTAACTTATTGCTACCGTTTTGTTAAAACTAAGCCAATAGGCATATTTCACGTCTTGAGTGGCAGCAGTTTCACACTAATAAAAAGAAAGTCTCTAATTGTATATCAATGTTATGAATGGGGCTTACCGTGTCATACCACCAATCACAGAAACCACTAATCCAGGATTACTTTATCCAGGAAACAAGGCAATTGTCAAAAGGTTTGTAAAACAGATATGAATAGACTAGCAAACTAGAAAAGTGACTAACTTTTAGCCTAAGTCACGGGGTTTCTTGAAAAAACTTGGAGTATTTTATTGAAAGCTGCAAGGAATTATTAAAAAAATAACCTGCAAAATTTAATGCCCAAAAAATCATAAGAAGTAGGACATTCACTTATTTTAATAACATTGAAATTCAATCATAAAACGAGAAGCTTTATTTAAAATAACTAAAAAAGAACATTTATTTTTGTGATAGAAGTCAAATTAGAATGACGTAATAATATGTATCAAAGTAATATTCTTTTAACACTTTCATTATTTGTTTCGAAAGAGGCAAAAGCCGATCTATTTTGTTTTATTTTAAAAACAAGTGCAATGGTTCATTTAATTTTTTAATGAATGATGACGTTTTCATACTTATATTTATTTATTTTGATGAAATCTTTTTATTGCTTTCTGTTCTTTTTAAAAGATATTTTAAAAAAAGTATTTACTGCAGTTAGGTTTTGTATTTGTTTTTTGTTTTAATGTTTTTGCATGTTGTTATGAAAGGATTTGTTTTCATTTAAAATCTAGAAAAATAACACATTTATTCTTAACAATAAAAACAGATTTAACAACAAATTTTCGAAAGCAAATGGTCAAATGGAAGCAACTAGCCGAATTTAGCGTGTAATTGTTTGATATATATAGAACTAAATGCTCTGTTTGGCACTTTTCTTTTACCTTCGAAGTATAAATGTCGTTGTGTACAAACCGTCTAAATGACAGATTGGGCCAAAATATACAGTGCTTGTTTGCTCCTGTCTGCAATCAAAAATATTTGCTTCATGCTTCCATTAGTTTCATCTCTGCCAGGTGACTAATTTTTGCACAATTTAAATGCAAATTTACACATCCATGAGATTTCCCTCGTAAGATTGTTTAGATCGACATATTTGTATTAATTTTATTCTTTACGACGAATTTTTTATTGATGTAATTATTCTATAAGCTCTTTTATGATTCAGGGATTTTTTTTCATTAGAGTTCTCAGCAAAATTTTTAATTCAAATTCACAATCGTATAACAATAAAACAAAAAAAGAGCTACACTAACTGCACAACAGTAAAATCGCATCGATCTTTATAAGTCAAACAAATGAGCGCAATAACATAACTGCATAACATTACAATCGCACTACCATTAAAAAAATAATGAAAATTCCTTGTATATCAAACAAAACATTATTCCATACAGTCGCATAACAACCAAAAAGAACAGCTACTCTAACTACTTAACAGTAAAGTCGCATAACTCCTTATGGGAAATACAAATATACTTTATTCCATAACTTCCAGTACAGTCGCATACTAATTACGTAGATTTACTAAGTACGTACATTTACTAAGAACGTACGTAAGTAGCACAACTCCTTATAAGACAAACACACCCCTCAAATTGAATTGAAACCAAACCAAAATACCTCAAATTAAGAAGTGTATCTCTGAAATTTTGACAAAAAATGCCTCCCTCTTTAAAAATATAATGGTATAGTAAAATTATATTTTGGCTGGATTTAACCATTACATGGCTAATTGCTCACAAAGGTTCCTTTCTGCCACAAAATACTACCAGTAAAGGTTTTTTTTTCTATATTAACTAAAAATATTAAATGGAAACTTCAAATTCAATTAGATTTCAATTTAGTTTGCATTGGTTTACATGACAAAAGACTCGAATAAGCAAAAATTTAAGCAGAAATTTTAAATTTAAATGTTTAATAAGCTTTTGGCCTTAGGGCATCTCTTAATGAATTTTACCTTCAAGTTCCATTAAAATAAAAGTTAAAATTAAATATTTACGCTATACTTACCAAGACTTTCATGATGACTAAGATCTTTTAGAAATTGTTTAATTTAAAAATAAACTTTTCCGTGATCCTTTTCCAAGCTATATATACAAGTGGTAACACAACCTTGAAATCCTCAAACTAAAACAAACTCTTAAAATTTATGAGAAAGGAAAGTATGCACGCGTTGGTTGACAATACCGAAACAAACAACTTTTTTAATTGAGTTTCGCCAATGTCATCACATCATCTGGGTTTCTATAACATTCCCTCCACGAATGAAAAATGTGTGTCTCTAAAATATTAAGCAGTTGATAAGTGTTTGTCACTAGTTAAATTTTGAAGTCAACAGCTGGGGGCTGCATAACGAGGCAGAAAAATTAACCTTATACTTCCATCATATATGTAAAACGATATAAAAATTGTTGTTGTCGTGTGCAAGGCAAGAAGGGTTGCAGTAGCATCCGTTGTCACAAGTCTTTGAGTACCCATGAGAGGGTGGATGTCTGACTTCTACTCCTAGATGGCACCACCTCCTCAATTTAGGCATGTCGCTGGAGGGGAGGGGAAATTTTCTCCAGATGACCTGCACCCATGGTTAACTGGATCCATAGATTTAACGAGCACGTTCTCATTATAAAAATTAAGTATGGTATATAATATCTTTTTAGGTGTATTTACAAACTTGGGAGAAGTTGTAGCAACTTCACCTAAAATAAATAAAAATAAAGGTAGTTTTCAATATTTGTAAAGAAGTTTCATAGTTTTACTCATCTTGTATTTCACATCTGCCTACTCAAAGATGACACCAATCACTACGTCTGATCACTTGCAATTATATCACTTCAGTTATACATTTTTTTTCTCTTTAAACTATATAATATTTTTTTTCTGTATCCAAGAGGCACTATGAATTCCAGATAAAGTTATGACAAATGACAGTGAATGCGCCCTCTAGAAGGGAGAGTGTAGGCTTTATCTTTATAGCCCATTACCCAGCTCGCCAGTAGAGACAGCCACAAGAGACACACAAAGAAGGACGACACAAACACATAGACAAATAACAACATTTATTGACAAGCACAAACATCCATGCCTTTACCGGGATTCGAACCCGAGCCCAGCAGCTCCAAAGGCTTAGTACACTAACCATTGCGCCAGCGGGCCGGCTCCAGATAAAGTTAAATGTATCACAAATTGGCTAATGAGGATCCCCAAAACATGGTCTAACTAAAAGGGATAGCATAGTGACTAATCATAGATTCCAGATAAAAATAAACTGCAGTTATTCTGCAGAGGTGAATTAGTTTGAAGTATTTCACACAAAAAACATCGAATTGATTCAAGTAATCTTGAGTTGCACATTGTTCAAACTGTTCTTCGTGTATAATAGTAAGTATATTCACAAGGATGAAGTGTGAAAAACAATCATTGCTTAATTACCTTTTTTTATTTACTCAACACCAAGAAATCTTTAAAATTTGCGAATTGTCCTTTGGTAAACCTTGATTTTGCCTCAAAAGTGCTCATTTCCGTGTAGAATAGTGAACCTTAGACCTCGTTACTATGCCATCTAGAAAATAAGTTTGTTACGTTTTCTGCATGTAAGATGGTAGACATCACTTGCGTAACAAACGCTTTGAAAGGAAGTAAATATGCGCAAAAGATCCACTCTTCAGACATTAGATAAACATTTTATAATTTTGGTTGTTCCTCGAAATGTTTTTGTTAAGTTGGTTTTTAAATTAATATGCATTTTTTAACCACTGTAAAACGTTTGATGTAGCGTTACTCCGCAAAAGCGTGGGCAGCAAGTGCAGCCTTCAGTTCTACAGAGTAACGTTACTACGATAAATAACTTCCTGTTCTAATAAGGGGTGGGGTGTTTGTGTTTTCCCCTCACAGCTTTTCAGTGAAGATAAAAGTGTGGCAATGAGGTTCTGTAAATCTAGTTTTTTTACGATGACAGTTTTTCTACAGTGAAAGTCGTTTCAACCAAAGTTGGGGAAATGTTAATTCATTAAAATAAAAAAATAGAGTTTCACTCTTTATTAGATTTCGCTGATTTATTTATTTGTAGTAACATGAGTTCCTGAAATAAATTATGTTGTTATTGTTTCTTAGTAATTACTTTGGTTTTTACATTATTAGGGTGATATTTTTACACTTCATAGTAATTCCTCCAAATACTGTTTGAAATTTACGCTCTGAACTTATAAGTTTAAATGTAATTTCAGTATTTGAAATGTTTTTCATATTTAATGAACTTCACCACTGCGATTTTTCAAATCAAGACTTGTTTACATAATTTATTTTCAAAGTTCAAAGACAAGGATATTCTTGAAGAATACGCAACTGCGTTGTTAAGCTCTTATCTCTTCGAAACGAACAATTCTAACAATAAATTACCTTCTTAGCACTATCATATCGTGCAAAAACACGAGAAATATTTACATGCGTCAGCGTCTTTTGAAAAACACAAGTTGAAATCTAAAGACGCTCTTCAAAACGATTACTTTAATTGATGAGTTCAAAATAGACCAAGAGTACAAGACCTTACAAAAACACGAAGAATTAAATATACCGATGCTTCTTCTTTCGAAAAGAGTTGGATAAAAACCAAGTGTTCGATTGAAGTTCAAGGAAATTTGAGGTATTGTGAAAATCTAATTCCTGTCTCACTGAATATATTAAACGCATGTGAAGCCGTACTAATACAAACTCCATCAACAAAAGAGTTCAAGTTTTGCAATTCTAAAGCTCTAAAAGTTATGTCTTAAAACCATCAAGATATATTGACTGCAAACAAAAACTCCTTCTTCACTAATTTACAGTGAAATCAAGATCTCTATTATTGAAGACAAAAGCTAAAAGTTGAAGCGACAAAACAGATTCAAGATGACGGACAGTTCGAAAAATTCTGTTCCATCAGTAGTTGGAGTGTACGTATTTGTGTTTTGTCTTCTGGAAGGTCTGCAAAGGGTTTCTGGTATTTTATTTCTGTCCACTATGGAACTGTTTCAACTGAGTCGTGTGCAGGCATCATTTCCTTTCCTGGTGAGCCGGACAACTGCTAATTTGACAGGTACCTAAAAATCTAAATGTTAATTTTAAAATCTTAAACGATTTTTTTATAAAAGGGTTTGAAATTATTAATCATAATATAAATTAAAAATTTTAGGAAATACGCCTCATATTTACCCAAGAACTAGAAACCGTGGTAAATATTTAAATGTTTACCTTAGGTAAACTTTGAAATAAATTTCTTAGCTAGTCATTGACGTTATTAACTTCTATTTAAACCGATTTTTCAACCAGCTAAATTTAAAAAAAATGAATTTGGTTCTCAAAATTTTTTTGGAAATTAAAAAAAATAATAAAAAAATCATATACAGTCAAAATGAGCTGTCAGAACGATTTTACCAGCAAAAAAAATCCAATGAAAATGCAATATTTCCTCGTTTTGTAGTTTAAAGGGAAAAAGAGTTGCTGTTTTACTTAGAGAACTTCTTTCTTAATAATTTCTCCAAACAAAATTTGCATAAAGGGTGGTTCATATTTGAAAAGTTCGAGCCCATTTTAAATAAAAATTTCCAATACAGTTATCGCATAAATATTGACCAGGTTTAATATTCCGTAAACATCAACTCACAATGGAGTTACTTACTAACTTTGGTAAGTCGTTTGACTTTGGTAAGTCCAATCCAGTAAGTTGAGTTAACAACGATTGCTATAGCTGAGTTCCATACGTTAAACGAAATTTTTAAATATGGTTACAAAAAAGAACACTTTCTCAAATTAATTATTAAACAATATAGTTAAATCCTTTTTGAATTTTCTCGATCTTCATGTCATCGATCCAAACAAAATCCTTGTTTAAAAACCCTAAGATCAACCTCCCGTGTCCAAACAAAATCTATGATAGATTTCAATATTTTTCAAGTAAACCTGTGAACCACAATAACCCTATACGATTGTCCTCTCAGATTGAAATTGTCTCTTAGGAGTTCTGCTGCATCTGTGCGACGGTCCCCGCCGAAGACCTCGCACCTGGATTTGCTGGGGTCTGCTCGCAGCGTCTGCCGGCGTGTGCCTCTGCTACCTCAACAACCAGATGGTGTGGATGGTCGTCTTCTGGGGAGTCGTCTTCGGTAAGTCCAAACCCTAACTGGTCCCAACTCGAGTCACTCAATATCAACTTGTACTAATACCATAGATATCATAGTAAAAATATTAGATCGGCTGATCACGTGACCTTCAATAGTAGTGACGGGACACGCATAAAGCTAAGAATTTCAGGGCAAACAGGCCAGTATTGCCACCACTTTAAGGAGAAAAATGCTGCGGCATCATCGAAAAAATATTATTTAATTCTAAAAGAAAATTGTATCATAAAAAAGTGACTTTATAAAAAAAATACATGAAACGCTTTTCTAGTAATTTTTTAAAAATAATGTTAGTATAAAATTGTATTTTTTCGAGGAGGACGAAGCATTTTTCTCCTTAAAGTGGAGACAAATGACAAATGACAGTGATTGCGCCCTCTAGAAGGGAGAGTGTAGGCTTTATAGCCCATTACCCAGCTCGCCCGAAGAGACAGTCACAAGAGACACACAAAGAAGGACGACGCAAACACATAGACAAATAACAACATTTATTGACAAGCACAATCATCCATGCCTTTACCGGGATTCGAACCCGAGCCCAGCAGCTCCAAAGGCTAGTACATTAACCGTTGCACCGATGGGCCGGCTTAAAGTGGGGACAACACTGGCCTTGTTTGCCCTTAAATTCTTGGCTCCGTGCGTGTCCCATCGTTACCTTTGGTGGTCACGTGATCAGCAGATCTAATAAGTTTACTGCGATATCTATATACTAATACATACACAACAGTCACAAGTAGCAGTTTTAGCGAGTTGGCGCACTCTCTCAAAGCCTCATCTGTCAATTAGATCTCTACGTCAATGGACCATTCGAACGTGGCGGGGCAAGGTTTGTTCGAGGGATAAAAGACAATGTTTGGTGTATCTATAAGTCACCATAGGCGCTCCCGTTTCCATTTGGATGAATTAGCTGCTGGGTGGATTGTTTGTGAGGTATAAGACAACGTTTGACGTAGGTGTGACTTCACCGTAGGAAGAATGATTCCAGTTGTCCTTTGCCAATACGCCTTGTGCTATATTATCACGAGAACAATGATCTTGGTTATCTCGGTCGCCATATAGCTAAGGTTGTCAGTACTCTACCTATTTAAGACTTATAAATATCCGGAGTATCTGGTCACCATCAAGAGACTGGATTAACAATAAATATGTAACGATAAACTATTGGAGTGGTGAGGTATTTGGAGCAAAAGTGACCATTCTCACATAGAGAATCGAACAAAATTTTACGTTGTAGATTATATTTTTTTCTATAACTAGTCATCCCTCCATTGCAATAACTTAAAAGCATTAGTCAAAATGTCAAGTGTTTTGCCTTATTGATAAGTACAAGCTTAACTCTCGAATAGTACATTCAAATTTTGGAGGCGCATTATAGATGACGGAATAATACTTGGTTCTTGATGACTGATTTTGCAATTACGTAGCTCATATTTAATTATATATTTTTTTCGGTATAGTAATACATTATTATACACATAATCTTTGGTATACATCTAGAGTTTCAAATTATTGGCCATTTTTGGTATATATCCTTTTAATTTGTTTGTCGAGTGTACATAAACTTCCTAGAGATTAGTCTGAAAATTCCATCTAAGTCAAAGTGCACAAGTGATCCTTATTGCACCTTGAAAACAGAATCTATGGCAAGAGGAACGAGAGTTTACTGAGATTATTAATAGAGTCCCAAAATCCTAAAAATAAAGTTAAAAAATAATAAAATGTTCAATCAGAAAGATAATAGTGCTTCTCAAAGACCCTTCATATACTGCCACTTAAAAAAAACAATGTTTTACCATGTTAAAATGAAATGCTTTACAATGGCATAGCTTTACAATGGCAAACTTAAAACTAATCTATATCACATTTATGAATATATTACTCTTTATTTTTATAGGAGCTGGAATTGGTATATCAGTGCATTTGCTGATAACCGAACTTACTAAGGAAAATAAGCAAAATAAAATGACAGCTCTGTTTCCTGCAAGTCCCAGCTTTGGTTGCGTAGTTTTACCATTTCTATTGACTTCAAGTATCTCTAAGTATGGATTGAATGGATGTTTCCTGATTTTCGCCGGCATCATTTTAAATTGCATTCCACTAATTTGTGTTGCCACTTGCAAACTCCGCTTTCGCTTGCCGAAGCCGAAATGGCGTCTGCGTAAAAAAAGCAAACGATATCAAATGTCTGAGAAACAAAATGGTATTGACAACGTGGCATTTTATAAACCCAAATTACATCAAGATCTTTATAATGAGAGTTTTTTAGAAAATTTGGAACCAGACGCACTGCAGAAAGTCAGCGGCTCTGATAAGTGTTCTACCACTAAATGCGAATTAATCGACATTTTTCAACCTATTATAGAGGCAAAGCGAAAAATGAGCACTACAGTTGAAGATAAGTTGAGTCATAAAAGTGATTCTTATAAACTTGATAACGACTTAACTAACAATTTATCGGATATACTTACTGACATACATAAGTACGAAAAGAATCGGAAGCCATTCGAAGAAAGTTTTAGTCAAATGAATGTCATATCAGAGGATTCAGACAACTCCAGAGAGTCTATTAATGCTAACAAAACTCAATCTTTTTCTAATGAGAGTGATTCTACAAACTCGACAATAGAGTCATCTGAAAAAATGGAGGTCGACAACGAAAAGGCTGAAAGAAATCACCAACAAAGTTTACCCACAGTTATATCGGCATCCAATGCAACATTCCACGTTAACAAATCCATGCCTGTTCAAACGAACCCAAAATGGAATAACTTTCCGGTCCAAATAAAAGTTCACGTAGTCGAGTGTACAATCACTACGAACGCTGAATTCTTCGAAAAGTCTTTTGAAAAAAATATTTCACCAGGAAAAAAAGCTTACAGGAGACATTCGAACTCCCTAATATCTGACTGCTACGACAACATAGATTTCACCCAACTGCTTGCGAACGACAAAGCGACATCTTTGCAAAGACATCAAATGAACACAGCATCGAAGATGTTTCTGATAACTGAAGAAGACGAGACAGAATACGAAAGAAATCAAGCCAGCTTTCGCAACGACGACATCGAAGCCCAAAAGAGATCAAACGGAAAGTCCGGCAAGACTAACCAGACCATCCAAAAGTTCCAAAAACTTATAAACCCTCTTAGCTTGGCAGTCATATACGCTTTCGTCACGTACGAACTCACTCTGGCTGTCCTTTTGACGATGTTTGCTGACTTTTCAAAAGACACCAGGGACGATTCCATGAGTTCGAACTGGGTGCTGGTGTCTTTCGGAATCGGAGGATTCATCGGGCATTTGAGTTTTACCCATTGGGGAAACAGGATGATGGCGGATGGCAGCCATGCTTCAGCGGCCATTATCTTTATGTTGAACGGGATGACCGTGGCCGGAATCCTCTGGTCTGTCAGCATCAGCTGGATGTGTGGATTTTACGCAACTCTGGGCTTCGTGGAGAGTGGCATTCTCCTCATCCTTCCAAGGTTGGTTATGGATTTTATTGAGGAGAAGAACATTGTTCTGCTGTCTTCGACTTGCAAGTTTATCAGTGCAATCTGTATATTGCTCTTGCCATTTGCAATGGGTAAGTAATTTTGAAAAGAGTTTTTAGGGTAGATTTTGAGAAACTAATGTTTCAGATTTGTATTGCTTAATTTAGTACAATCGTTGTTCAGGTTATCTTAATATCTATATAATGCAATTTCAAAGTAAAGATGGTGATTCTTTTTTCCAGTTATAGCAATTAATTTAACGTTTCATTGGTGTATAGTTTTGATTGCTTATGGTAAATTTTACTTTAGATATATTCTTCAGCTTAGTGTAGTGAACCGCCATATGCCGTAATTATTGACCATATTCGGTCAAGTTTTAATGTGATTTGAATTTAATCTGGGAATTTCAGTACAACCAGGGTGCTGGGTATAAATCAACAAACAACCATTTGGAACAAACATTCAATTCTTTTAAATTTAAAAGTTATTTCTCTAAACACAATATTTAATTAATTAATTTCAAATCATTTATCAATTGCATTGTTCATTTAATTACTTATTAAAAAATTATTAAATTTATTGAAAAAATTATTATTTACATTATTAAATTTATTTTTTAAAAAAAATATTATTTATAATATTAAATTTAAAGTATTCAATTCGATTAAACTTTGTTCATTTGAAAATTTTAATTCCTTAATCCTTTAGGAAATAATTATGGTCCCATTCAACATGACATAGCCATTTTACTCGCTTCTCTTTTACAGGAATGTCTCGCGATGCCACCGGTGACTACGATAGTATTCTGCAAGTGACTAGCTGCATGTGTGTTGTGTGTGCTCTTCTATGCTATTTTCTGCCGAAGTTTAAGAGACAGGGCAATGAAAACATGAAATTATAGTCAATTGATTCCAACATATTTTAACACGAACTGAAAGTGCGACAATGGAACGTAGCTATGGTGGAATGCTTGAGAAATGAGCAAGTGACATTTGAATCGGTGAGTGCAGAAACAACGTCAGTCACAAATTTCAAATTTTTCAGGAGGGAGAAAAAACGTAATAACTCCTCATCTATTTCTGCACTAAACACTCGAAACAAACGTCCTGTATTTACGGAACTACTCAACAGACGAACGTAGTTTTTGCACCCAACACGCATCTTGCCTTTCTACGCTTATTTTCATTGAAAACGAGTTTTCGGATTTTTTTGACTGAATTGGTTTCTGCACTCACCGATTCATTTGCTATTGCTTCATGTGATATTTCTAAGATGAAATTAAGTTTGTAATGCCAATGGATGGGGAATAAAGTTTGCTAAACAGATTAAGAGACTGTGATTTGTTAGATATCTATATTTGAATTTTTTATATGCTACTACAGTGGTGGAAATTGATTTATGAACTGGCAGTTTTTTAACAGTATTTCTTTATTAAATGCGTTTTTATCGATTTAAATTTCATACACTATACAGGCTTTGTATTATAAATTATACCCGTAAATAAAATTTTATATAATATCGTAAACAATTTATTTTGTTGATATTTTAGTTTTAGCATAGGGAAATTGATTTATGAACTTTTACATTCAATTTCCATGAATAATTACTAAAATTATTTTTTTTCGTTATTTCTTCCTTGATTTGTATTTTCATAGACAACACGAAACTTTGGGTCAAGTTTTGGTTAAGCAATTTCTAGTTTTTAATGATTAAGTCCTTCCATTCAATAACTGATACACACTCCATCGACACCATACTCCATTTGAGTAAATTATTCATACCAATTGATCTCAGACATTATTTTTTGGGTTTAAGTCATGGCTATTGACAGGATGATCTAAATGAACAACATTTTGTACATGAAACCATTCTTCCATTTCGTTTAAAATGTGGATACTTGCATTATCATGCATAAAAATAGAATCAAAAGTATAGTTTTGCCACGCAAAAAGGAATCAAAGAATTTTTTTAGAACTAATCTGCAATAAAGTGATGTTTGTCAGCCCTTCAGAAACAAAACCTTGTTTCTTCAATCATAAGATATCGTTGCCCAAACCATCAAACTTCCACCACTAACATTTCTGCCGAAGACAGATCTTGGTTATTTTCGAAGATCCTTTCAATAACAGTTTAAACCATCACGTCCATCCAAATTGAACTTTTTTTCATCAGCAAATTTCACTTTTTTCCCATTTCTCTCAATGCACCCCCACCCAATCCATTTTCATGTAGTTATGACCATAATTTGATAGCCTGTTCTTATGGTGAAGAATCAGCTTTGGAGCAGCCTTCATTTTGGAACATTTCAAGCTCGACGACGATATCAATATTTGTCCTACTCTTCTGGGAGTTACAGGAAGTGATAGTTCATAACAAATTCGTCCTGCAATGCACAAATGCTGCCACAAATGGTAACTTTTTGGGACGCAAGTCCAATAATCGTGCTTTTGTGCCTCGTCCCACGAGGGTTACACCTTTTTTATTGATGGTTTTTGCCGTAGTCAGAATGATTCTTCAAATATTTATGAATTATATTTATTGATCGTTCAATTAATATGCTAATTTCTCTTACAGATTTGTTACAATATTATATAAGGGTCATTTTTTACCTTTTTGGCTTCAGGCAGTCCCGAAAGCTTTCCTATTTAGTAAAATGGGAATAAAACAGATAAATTTCAACAAATTTGGCCTTAATCTTATTTATAAGCATTGATAGTAAGCTCCCCTGAAGTTCAAATGAAGAACTAGTTAAAATATTTGGTACCTGGGTTCAAAATAAATATGAGTTCATAAATCAATTTCCACCATTTGACATGCTTAAAAACTAAAAATAGATATATTTTTATTTAATATCATTTTTTGAAAAAAATTATGTGTGAAAATCCTTTATTATACTCTGAATATACAACATACAAAATTCGAATTGTGAGCACTTAATACAAAGCGATATCTGGTGAAAAGAGTGTTAGTTCATAAATCAATTTCCACCACTGTATTTATGCCATGAGTGACTCGCCCTTTCACTCGCAAGCATCGCTGAAAACTCGCCATTCCATTCAAGAATGGATTTAGAGAGAAGTTCAAAGATACAGCTAACACTTAGATTTTTCTCTATAGGATTTACGACTTGGTTGTATACTTGTTTTCACTGCATGATACTAAAATTTAAAATTTTGACTACAAATTATATATTATATTTAAATTATGCGTCTCGACGGAATGCCTGATAGCCACGGGTCGTGTTTATGTGTCTGTATTACTCAGTCAGAGAGTTAACATACGTAACGGGGGGGGGATTAAACAATCAAAATGCTATCTTGAATTTTGATATAGATTCTACTTCAATAGATCAACAAGTATGTAAAAAATTTTTATTAATTTTATTTGATGGCTCAAAATTGTAAATTAAGTTTTAAAGTTAACAATTGACATTCATTGTCAGCATTAAGAATGTTTTTTTTTTTTTTTTGCTAATTGAGATCATCATTTAAAATAGTTTAAAATCGTTAATTATGCATTTTAAATAGAAATTGCCACTTATAAGTTAGTCGAATGTTACCAACTCCTAAACCCACACCTTTAAAATGAAGCTCTCACAATTCGCCCTCGGATGGACATATTTTATTGAGAAAAAATAATTTCAAAATTAAATATGTTGAAATCTCCAATCTGAGAACGTAGCTCTAATACGCGATAACTGAACCTAACCAAATTCTTCTAAAAAGAAGAAAGTATGCCTTAAATACATAGATATTTTGTTTAAAATGTTTTTGGATTGGCAGATCCAAAAAAAAGTTAGACACTAAGTTTAGTCAAATATCTTAGACTGTAGAAATAACTTTTGATATGTCAAAGAGATGGCGCCACGAACGTTCGCCCACTACAGATCACAGGCAACATTTTTAAGAATTCTTTCTGAAATCGATTAGAGTTTCTAGATTAGAAACTTTTAAGTTGTGTCTGAAGCATAGCATGCATTCATCAGATAAATGAATTTTTTAATGTTAAAAAATCATTTTTTTTAATTATTTCAATATTGATACCATAGGTGCTTAATGTATTGATAAAACAATTCTGATTACTTTTCCTCTGGATATAATAAGGTTATTTTTTGCATGACACAGTGAAAACTTTATTTTTATATCAAAGTCATATATCATGGAATTTCCCCAAAAATATTTTACCTCGAAAATTGTCTTCTAGGTGGCGCTAATCTTAAAATGGGTAAATATTAAAACTATAGTGGAAAACTTGGCATGTATTAAAAGGAGTTTTAAGAGGGTTTGCTGAACGATAGCTTTCGAAGAAGAAAAATATTCTGATTTCATGAAAATTGGACAAAATATTAATAAGTATTACAAGGTTAAGTTAGTATTTGATAAAATTTTTAAATTTTCCCCAAGCTTGTGTGTACCCATGGTGTAGTGGTTATCACATCTGCCTAACACGCAGAAGGTCCCAGGTTCGAGACCTGGTGGGTACAGATGTTATTTTTTAAACTACTATTCTTAGCTTATATTTCTTAATAATATTTACTTTAAATAATTTAATGAACTTTCGTTTCAAATTTTGTTTACAAACACACACATGTAATTTAGATTTTAAAAATAAAAGTTCAAGTAAATATTGACATAATGAATCGAAACAGAAAATGTTAAACAAATATCAATGACACCTTTTGATGGTCTTCATTGAATCTCACTTTAGTCCACTATTTTTCACACAATTTGACTTGCAACTTGTTGATTGATTGTAATCTTCAAGTTTCTCTCTATATTAAAAAAAGTTACTAATAAAAAGATCAATTGATTCAAGTATCAATAAAAGTATGAGGGTGAATGACCTTTTTTTTATCTCTTAACGGAAGATGAAGTACATTAATAATTAATAATAATAATAATAATAATAATAATAATAATAATAATAATAATAATAATAATAATAATAATAATAATAATAATAATAATAATAATAATAATAATAATAATAATAATAATAATAATAATAATAATAATAATAATTTTATTGCAAAAAAAGCTACATACATTAATTTGAGGGGTAAAAACAAACACAAAAGTAATAATGAAGTAGACAGAACACAAAGGGTCATAAGAACCATATTGGTCAACATAAAAAAGTATATGATATAAATTTACAAACACAAAAAAAAGAACACTTATTAAATCACAAGTAAAAAATATTATTATGACAACAGAAGTGTCGAGGGTGTATTTAGGATGGAAAGTCTATTCAAATCTATGAATTACTGTATATTTATGCACATATGTATTACTTATGTATTATATTATCATGTTATTTCAATTATATATTATGCAATAATCAAAAATAGTTGTCTACATATCGGGAAAACTATACAAAAGATTTTTTAATTGTTTTTTTTTTAAAGAAGTAAGATTATTTGAAGATTGTATTTCAAGAGGAAGACTATTAAACAAGCTTTGGTGCAAGATAAATAAAAATAATTTTTACTGAAAATTGCCGTTTTATAGGTTTCGGAATGATGAAAAGATTATTAAGTCTTCTTGGGTTCATACATATCCACTTATTGCACATATCAGGATTATTAAAATTATATACACAAACTTTTAAAAAAAATAAATGTAGCGAGTAGGTAGAATATTTACCAATTTATAATTTTCAATGTTTATGTGCACATTTAACTTCAATAAAAGTTTAACAAAATTATTTTTTAATTATATTACCCTAGCATTTAAAATTTATTCTTATAAATAATCTTAAATTTAAAAAATGTCTGTCCCCACAAAAAAAAAAACAGAAGTGGATAAAAATAATCAATTCTTCCTCCTAAAAATCAAAAAGGTTTTAATTATAATAATTTATGTAATTATGTTTTTATTTTACGTTATTGATACAAAAATAGTAATATTTCATTATACAATTAACGCATTGATAAAAATTAGCAGCTATAAATAGTAACTCTTCATTCTTTAAAAAATATACTATGTGTGTTATCCGCTTTGTCTTTTAACTGCAGTAAGAAACACAAAACTGTTAAAATCTTGTTCGATAAAATCTTATTAGTGTCTCAATAAGGGAAAAGAAAAACACAATGATATTATAAATATCGAATTCTTTTCTTTTATAACAATACCGCATACCTACAGTTTTTTAATCGTAGTGGCCGACACACAAATGGTTTGCTCATTAGCCCTAAAAAGAAGAGTTAGGATATAATTGTATTTTGGGCATCTATTTTTAAAAGCAGATATCAGTTGAGATGTGAAGAATACACGGTTTCCTCTTTTTCACTACTTCTTTTATAATTAACTAATAAATTTATGATGCTAAACTAAAAGAAACTATTTAAAAGAGAATTTATACATTTATTATCAAATTTTATTTCAATAAAAAAATCATGAAACTCTTGCTGAATTCAGAAGTGTTTTCTTAAATACATAATTCCATGGTTTAAGAGCAATTTTTTAGAATACCAATTTTTCACGGGTAATTTTTTTTACAAATTTTGAAACTTGTTCGAAAGTTGCTCTAACTAAATAAGTTAGTTTCCTAAAAGTACTACTAGTAAATTACTAAAATAAGTTAGTTTCTAATTTATTGTTACGTATAAAGCTACTTGGACTGATCTGCAATACAGTATTTTAAAAAGTATTTGTAAGTATACTACCGATTTGATGTCTATCTTCAATGATGTTTATGAAACATTATTTAATTAAGAACCATAGCAGTATTTATACAATAATTTTATTTTAAAACAAAGTATTTTTGATGTCTTGAAAACTTCTTTTTAACTGCATACTTCAAATGAAAACTTTTTAGTTTTTAAAACACTTTTTGATAATGATAATTTATTTTTGATCTTTACTCGGATCGTAATGTTTTAAAAGCTGAATTTTATGCTTTTATATGACACGTAATTCAATGCACATATTTCAATAAGGATGTATGCTTTTTCAAAAGACTGGATTTGAACTGACTTAATTGAAGAGAAATAAAAAAAAAATAATAATAATGGATATTTAATAAATCACGAAAAAGTAAACATATGAAATTCTGCATTTTAATCTTGTGGGCTAAGGAGGATTATACTGTCAGTCAATTAGCAGGTTTAATATGTTTTTGTGATTCGGAAAATTTTCAGAATCAGCTGAGAAAAACTCATGTCTTCTAGATAGACAGGATGTGTGAACAACTATTCTGTAAAAAGTATCTTAAAATGGTATTCCAAATATCAGCAGCCATTACAGCCACTCTGGCAGCTCGTCAAAGAGCCTCGATTTTCGAAAGAAGAAAAGGAAGAGAGTTGAAGAAACGAAAAACGCGTTCGTCATTAGTAACTCGAATGACGCTGAAGCGCTGAACTTGCTACTTCAAAAATATATCTCCTAGCTTCCGCACTCATTATAAATAAACAGATGGGTCAACGGAATTTTCTTTAACCCCTTAACGATCAGATAATTTTCAAGAAAACGGTCATGGAAGTGCCTATTTTTTATCCCTGAAAATTATACAAAAATTATACAAAAATGTATATTCCTATTTTTTATTTGCTTTCAGCTTGAAATTACAAATTTTCAGTGTGGACGGGATGTTTCAAACATACAACTCACCCATTTCAAGCGTAATTGGTATGAACTATGACTGATAACTACTATTTACGGACTTTAATAAATGGGCTAACAATTTTTTTTATGATTAATGAGAGTTTATATTTTTACTGTAGAGTTTTAGCAATTATTACTAATATAAAAATTAAGTGGCAAATTAAAAATTAAAAAAAAAAACACTCCGAAAAATCCTTAGGTGAGCTTCAAATTTGCAGTATGTACTTGATGTTCCAAAAGCATAGCTAACTCATTTTAAATTGTATATAAAAAATATCCCTGAGTGACAGTAAAAGCAACCTTCATGTGATACGACAACAGTTTAAATACGACTGGTGTCAATCCTGCCTACGCATTTTTTCGTATTTGTGACACATTTTTTTTTATCTAAGATTTTACATTTTTGTGTTACTCTCAAAGTCAATTATTTTAAATGATCTATTGAGCTTTAATAATAATCCCTCAACTACGTGTTTATGACGTAATGTGACGGAGTCTTGGCGTCTTAATCCTTAAGTATTTGAATCAAACGCATTTGTTTTCCTATGACACTATTATATTAAGTCACACATTGAGTTAGTTATATAAGTTGAATAGTTCTGGAGACATTTTCCACTTAATAGTAGATTCTTTAATTTTATCGGTAAAACCAACATTCAACGCAAGACCAAAGAAAGGACAGATGTTTTCAGACATTAATGAAGACAATACTGTTTCGTCCGCTCTTTAACCAATATTACTATGTGATTCTTTACTATGAATGTTTACCTTCTGAAAGGTGCGAAACACTTCTAAACTATTGTAGGTTTTCGAATGAATAAAATGAGAAAAGACGGAAAGAATGACAGTTTTTATTTCTCATATCAAGAATCCTTTAAGTTATATCAAAAAGTATGTTTAAAAAATGTGCATTTTTTTCTTCTTGTATCTTATCTGATAACGTATGTTCTAGATTTTGCTTTTATGAATTCTTACCTCATTTGCGGATCATATCAAAGATTGAATATGTTTTACTACATGGAGATAATAGTATTTATATTTCCTTTTCAGGAATTTCAATATCACGCACCAATTCTAATATATCATAAAAGCCATATATATATTCAGTAACTTTCATGAAATCATTTGATTATTTATAATTTATTTAGCCACCCCGGTGGCTCAATCGTTAGGATGCTAGCCTTTGGAGCTGCTGGGATCGGGCTCGAGTCCCGGTCTGGCATGGATGTTTGTGAATTGTGATCGTCAATAAATGTTTTTATTTGTCTATGTGTTTGTGTTGTCCTTTCTTTGTGTGTCTCTTGTGCCTGTAAAAACTCTTTCTGTGTCTGTCCCACTTGACGAAAACTTATAAGTGGTTCTCTGAACAAGCACACAAGCTGGAATATAAATGTACCTACCATACCATACCATGTCAATTTATTCTTCATACCGTTAAAAATACGTTATTAAATTTATTAATATTCGGTATTCACAAAATATTCGAAGATCTAACGAGAATTTTAATGGTATTGACACGAACTTTTTCTTGGATATCTATTAGCTGTATCAGAATTAAATTGCGCAATTTTAATACACAATATTTTAATAAAAACACAAACATATATCAAATTAATAACATTCTAATACTAACATGAAACACACAAAACACTTAACAACGGTTGAATTGTGCTCGAATAACATTGCATATTAAGCTTCAAACAAAATGGTGGAGAATTAAATACCAACTGGTACATGAAATGTTACATTACTTTTTTTATATATAATCATATACTCTATTACATTTAACTTTCAACCCATCTTATTCGAAATTTCCTAGGTGATTATTAACTGTCAATGTAGCCAGTACACTTCCTCAACATTGTATCAATTATATTTATAAAGCATTCTTTACAAAATTTAGTTTATGAACTTCAGAACAACATAGTTTACAATTTACCACCCTTAAAGGACAAATTTAAAAAAATTAAAATTTAAAACTAAATCAGATAAAAAAAAACACAAATTGAAATCATAAAATTTAAAATATTTGACAAATTCTTAAAACTTTTTTAAAAATTGCAAAAATCCGCCATAAATAAACATTATACACTACTGGAAGAGCCAAAATAACTGGTATTGGCATTAGGGATATATCTGCGAATAAAGGTGTATAAAGCCAATCGAAGTTCGTCGGTATTTTCGACAGCGTCTATGTGTTGCTATCATGACAGGTTATGAAAAATGAAGAGATTTTGAAAGTATCGAGGGTTGAGAAAAGGAATTACTTTAAATTTGAACAATTAAAAAACTGTGAAGAATGTTTCGTTTAATTTTGCAAATAATAAGTTATTCAAGATTTTTTATTATAAGTAAAATTGGGTAAGGAATTCGAAGAAATAGCTCTCGTTATTGTCTACGCTCTCGAAATTATCATTAGAGGGAAATGCTGAACTATTTTGAAAATAATTAAATAAAAATCTACAAGTAATGGAAAACCTTATTTGTGGAATTGAGTGCAAATTGGCAATTTTCTTCATATTTAAGAATGAGTATCCTATGCTCAGAAAGCTTATTTTCATTGAATAAGGTGTTTTAATTATTTTGGTACCTTAACAGATGAGTAGCCATAGTACGAAATATAGCCACCTAACCGAATTCTCAATATTTTTTACAAGATTCTCTCTTGCTTGTAATAAGATTTTCTGTGCTACAAATTCATTCAAATTTCATTCAAAACTATGATTAACATAGTTTAAACGATTAAATAACAAATTAATGTGTCGAATAGAGCTGGGATAGCCTGGTTGGTAAAGTGTTGCATCATTTCAGGTATTTGGGGTTGGCACAGAATGCTTATAAGCAGAAGTGCCTCAGACAGCACACTATACCCTTCACAGACAGCAATGTGATGAATCAAAATTGTGGATCGTGAAACAAACAATAGATCAAAATGTTTAACATTTCGTATATAAACAACAAGCATCATGAAATGATTTTGAAATCATGTAGAAATTTGATCGTAAAATTCAGAGCTCCTCTAAAAGAGAGAGAGAGAGAGAAAGAGGTACTATTGTATTCATTTATACTTTTCAATATTAAATTAAAAATCATGAAAACGATCGAAGAATTGTAAGATTTCATTATTTATATCTATTTTGTTTATTTTGGTTAGAATATACCTTGATTTCTAGCTTTTATACAAGAAGCAATAACTAAATTTTTACTCTCATATTAGCATTGTAATTTAATTTCGGGGATCTAACTTGTAATATAAATTTTTTCTTGAAATTGCGAAGGTACTGTTACAGCAGGTTTTGTTACAGCGAATTATTGCAACAAGTTGGTTGCAATAGTTTTTATTGCAATTTGTTCATTAATCCACTTAAAAAATAATCACACAAGTTCATTAATCATTTGAACACATACTAACTGTGCGTATAGCAATTTGGAGTGTTTCTGTTCCTTATATTGATTTATATTCATGAAAAAATTGGTTTAGTGAAGTAACGAACGAAACTGAGAGTTAACGAACGCAGATAATAATTAACCCCCGCTAAAGTTTATCCAAATAAACAAAATATAAAACAAAAGACCATAGTGCTTAACAATTTAAGTGGGACGCATTAAGTTAAAAGAAAGACTAGTTTTTTTTTTTTAAAGCCCCTTAAGAGGGAATGGGCGAGCTGGACCGCGGGTCTCAAAACTCAAGTGCCTCAGTGTTAATTTAATGGGGAAAAAATATTTTCTCTGCCACATTTTTGCCATTGAATATTTTTACAAGCGGGTTTTTTTAAATAATAAATGTAGATAACTTACAGGTCTCGAAATTCCCACCTTTTGAAACTGCTTCGAATATTTTGTGTAAAATCATTTATTGAAAATTAAAAATAATATATGTTTATCCATTTCAAAAAGGGGGAAGTTTGGGACCTGTAAGTCGGCTACATTTACCACATAAAATATCCGCTTGCACAAATATTCAATACAGCCGGAGAAATGTGGCAAAGAAAATATTTTTTTCTCCATATAGGATTAACATTGATGCACTTTGCTTTGGAGACCCCCGGTCCAGCACACCCATTCCCCCATTGAGAAAACGTTTTTAATTCAAAAATGAAGGCGTTAATGTCTATAAAGGTCGTCGTTAAGAGGTTAATGGGAGCTTTAGTTATAATCTACCAGTTCTTCTTCGACTGACACTGATTTTGTTAAACCATTACCTAATACCTTCGATTTTTTTTCAAGCCGCTAATGATGTTGGTTCATTGATTTTACTCCATTCTGTCGGTACACATGCACACTTCATTGATTTTCACCCTTACGTGACCATCCCCACTTAACAGCCTCCGCAAAGAATCTGCAATTACTTACAGGGCTTAGCTTAAGTCATTTGCGAGAAAAAAGCATAATGGATCAGTTTCAAACACCATTTATTATTCTACACAGAGCGATGGAGTATATATTTTTTGGTTCCTACGTTAGATTGGTTAGTTTTTATGTAGTATATAAATAATACTAGTTAATAAGAAATTGGATAGCTATTTGTAATATCTGAATACTACTAAGATATGCTTTTAATCTATTAATAGAAACCGATAAAATTTTACGGTTTGAATTGCTGTTGAAATTGCTTTTTATACTTGGGTATCGTTTTCGAATTTTATTCATATAAAGGTTCTTGGTGGCCTAATTGGAAGACATTTTTTAAATTTTTTCGCCATTTCTTTAGTACAAAGAACCTTTCACTGCTAGATTAAATTAACTAAGCAACAGCGATTCACCATCGACCAGTTATATGTTTTTCAGTGCTTATAATTATGTCTACAGAATTACAACGATATATAAATAAATATAGGTAATTAAAAATTCAAAGAATGTAAAATTCATAACCTACCTAGCTCAATCAGCACGTAAATGGCCAGTAACTACAATATCAATACTTTTCGAATCTAAAATTTTGAATTAGTATTATTTTTTTATACTTAAGTTTAGTTTTTGGTGGTGTTGCTAATTATTAGTAACACTGCATGTGGGGACAGAAAGGAAAGAGACTGATGAAAAACTGCTACAATCCTTTGTTATTTTTATTCCTATTTTTTATATAGCAAAGAATAAATATACTGTCAGAGAGATTTTTTTTCTATGGGGCGCTGAATATGTTTTCCCGAGTTGCCCATTCATTTTTTTTATCACTCTATACACTCTCAGAAATGAATACTCAAAAACGACGAAATTTTCCTTAATTTTGACGATGCCGTTTACTGGAAAATGCTCCGAGCTTTTCTTTCCTCAAAGTGAGGAAATTTGATTCGTCATTTTTATGAGGATTCGAATTTCGTCTAATCTAAAGAAATATTTCGTCATTTTTGAGCATTTGAGTACAGTAATGAGATTCAGTTTCCTCAAAATCAAGATACAGAATCGTCAAATCACGATCGTAAAAGTGAGGATTCGCGTTTACTCAAAAGTCACGTGATAGTTTGACGAAACAATCCTTAAAATTAACGAAATGGGGCTTGAGGATTCATGAATCGTCAAAAATGAAAGTGTTAGTTCTGAGAGTGCGAGTAGCCCATTCATTTTTTTTATCTCTCTATAATAAAATATTTTCGTGTAAGTATTTGATTTGGCAGATAATTAAAATTTAAGTAAGTTTGAACGCGTCGGGAAAATGAGCGAGGGAACTCCCTCTTTCTGCATCTTTGTGGTAGCGCTTAGTTTCGTATTTTCATTTACGACTATTTGAAGAGTGTTGTACGTGTGAATATCAAGAATCCTATAAGATGCGAAATCTTCGATAAAGATGATGGCCTGAAAAAGATTATACAAAAACGGGTCAATTGACAACTAACGAAAACCATTAAACGCTGTATACGTCTCCAACTCTCCAAAAGCCAATATAGCGGCTGGGGAGCCCAGTCGGTTAGGCATTCGCCTAGCATACGAAAGGTCCCATGTTCGGGTCCGGGCATCGCTAAAATAACTGCCGACCTATGAACGGCCCGTGCAGCCAAAAATGTCCGATGAAGTACCCCGTGTGAGGGAGTGCACGTAAAATATCCTTCAAAGTCCTAACGCTGCGTACGATGTCGCCCTTAACGGTTGCGTTGGGTGCCTATTCAGGTGTTGGCTCGTCACTTGACTGTGGTTCTAAAATACGACGCCCGTCGCCAATAGCCCTCGTGTAGCTCTAGTGCGACGATAATTCAAACCAAACCAAACCAAGAGCCAATATCGATGAATATTTATAAAATGTATCGCAAACCGACACTTTTTATTGGCACGGCATGGAAACTTGCATCAATGCAGAATGTCACTTTTAATATTTTCGTCAGTCTTCGGTGAACCCGTTTCTGCATGATCTTGCATATTCCCTTTCACCATTTTTCTTTTCCATATAAAATACCATATCTCTTCAAATGTTCAAATAAAAGTTTCACAATTATTCTAACCCTTTCTTTAAACTTTACAACCAATTTGAAATCTCATTTTAATAATTTCTGTATGTTCATGCATAAAAAAATAATAATTTTTCAATTAGTTTTACAAGAAATGATTTAAAACTTTAAAAAAAACTTGAATGTCTTAAAACTTGTGTCCATAACTGTTTTGAAAATGTCCTTGTAAATGAATAAAAGCTACTTTCACCAAGGATACAAACAGAAGCTCTCTACTCCAATTGCATTGGTCAATTGTTAAGCTCGTAAAACAATAAAAGTCTTTCACGGGCTGTTTTTCGTCTTGTAATCTGTTTTCAAGGGGTAAAGAACTGAAGTGGATCGCTTTAAGTGCTCCTAAGGTTTTATTTCTCCCGACTGCATATTATTTCCACCGTATTCTGATAATGCTCTTTACAATCATTTACCAGAGTTGTGTTAACTAAGCTATTCTCATTTAGGGATAAACATTTAGCTAAAAAAATGTCCAGTCTCTAATCTTATTAAAAATTTTCTTTAAAAAAGCTAAGGCGACTTAACGAAATTTCAAATTCCGTATAAAATATGTGGATAGAGGAAACACAATATTACATTACGTAATCATGATCAAACAATTTCTGCCTATATCACAATCAAGACATTTCCTATTTTTCATAAACTGATATTAAAACATTTTTGTTTTTATGCAAGTCATTTAAAAGATGATGAAAAATCTTTCGTCGCAGAACAAAATACTGAATGACATAGGACTTTATTTACACAAAACCGACTGTAGAAGATTGTTGTCCTTGAATTACATTGTTGTTAATGTAAAATGGATTTTCTATGAAAAGTACTTGGATCAAGGTTTTTAATCTGTTTATTTTCAATTTCCTAATATGTAAAGTTCCTTAATATAGAAAATATAATTTAGGTATTGCGATACCGAAATGGAGGTTTTGGGTTTTGTGATATCCAAAATGGAGATTTTGGGTTTTCTACGCTCTTTGAAGGGTGTTTATTTTTAAAAAAAAATCTTTTTCGAATGTTGGTCCGTCTGTCTTAAACCACTCTACAGCTGTAACTGTAAGAGCTATATAGACTTCAAGTTTGGTTCACGAGTTCCTGGTAACTCTCGGTCGTCATTTAAGGTTTAAGAGAAAATCTTGCAAGCCATGAGAAATAGTAGCTATACCTTCTGGTTTCAAAGGGGTTTGCTAAAAATGAGAAAAGCAGAAAGTATGAAACGCGAAAAGTATGAGATGCTTTGTTTCTATTTAGGAGCACGGGTTATTGCATAAAAAGCTTCGAAATATAAATGAATTTGCCAAATGATAAGTAATAAATATTGAATTTTCGAAGGAAAACAAATGTTACTGCTAAATTTCCGGTGTAAATGTGTAATATAGAATTAACTGCTGCGTTATGCAATTTTTTTCTGTTGAGTTCATATGTTGTGTGAATAGGTTCAAGTGACAAATATAATCCATCCCAATGTTTCAAAATGTATAGGTACAAGGTGCTTCAATAAATGGTTTACGAAATTCTAGATGTGTGACGACACCTTTAACCGTACATTGATAGTCACAACGAAAATAATAGGTAGAACTTTATGCATTTGATGGAGTGTGATAAAAGGTCATATGAGTCCTCATTTATGCTATAGGACAACAATGATGTCCATGATCATGATAGGGTTATAAGATTAATAGCATATAAGTCGTAAGTTTTAGCATTTTCATATTTCATTATTTCGCGTTTTTGTTAATCATTTAAATATTTAAAGTATTCAAATTAGCAGTGTTATGTTTTGTATGCAATTTGTTAATTTTATATAGATTTTTAAAAAAATATTTTTCATATTTGGTTGATTCCACCAAAATGCGCCATGGACATCATTTTTCAAATTTCAACTTTTTTTGTTTTAAACAAAATCTGCGCGACAACAATTCTTGACACTTTATTTTCTCTTATTATACCTCAAAATAAACAGTTCGTAAAAAATTCGAAAATTAAATTTAAAATTTGAGTGAAATGTAGAACATCAAACTTTGTCATGTCCGTCACATTTGTCGCGTCCATCACGCTAATAAATATATTATAATATTTTACTATTTATAAGTTTCTTAATTTTTTCTTTCTGGTTGGCACATCAGAGTCTTATATTGATTCCAAAAAAATTCTAGACTTGAAATGCATACCAGTTAAGAGCGAATGGTAATAATAGAAGGTCGCTCAAATTCTGTGTCTCAATTTTATCATGTCCATCACGGCATGTTTTAACCCAATTAATTTTAAGTATTTTCTCTTGAATGAAAATTTCAGTGTTTTTTATAATCAAGACCTTTATTTCCATCACCCCATGGCAATTTTTTAACAGTCAATTAACATTTAGTACTTCTTAAGAGCCAAGAAAGTTGTCTTATGTCATGTCTGACACGAATGGAATTAACCATTTAGTATTTTTTATTTATGATTATTTTTTATTTCCTGTACTTCAATGTAACTCCTGGAATACTGCAGTATACTAAAATCGGTTCCACTTTAAAGTTTGTGCACTAGTATATATAGAGCAAATCCAAAGTCACTTTTATTACAATAGCAATAAATTTTGTCTGTTCTTTCTAGGATGTTAGCCTATACTTTTCTGAAATTTTACAATGAAACTAAGTCATAGATGAATTTATCATCGAATAACACTTCATAATAATGAAAAAAAGTTATTAGGCATCTCATACGAGATATTCCGTCATTTGGGACACCTATTTTTCAGTTGCCCGCAATATCCTTGATTCAATTTTTAGATAGAGAAATATTAGTTATAGGGAATTTTTTATTGCGTTTTAATGAGTTTAAATTATTTATCACGTTTTTCTTAACGTGGCACAGAACTTATTTCAGCATTGGTTACAAAACGAAACTAATCCTTGAAAATCAGATTAGTATAAGTTTGAAACAATGTGTATATAGAAGTGTCACAATGTGTCAAATAGAAGACGGGCATTATTTTATCTCCATATGGTATAAAGTCTAGTAAAGGTAAGTAGTAAAATATTGAACCTACTTATATTAACACTTAAGGGCATGGTTGGTATCATTTTGCGCAACCATTACACACTTACGGAGTTCCAATCGTGTACTGTGTAATGTTCACTCAGCCTTGCTTTTCAATAAGTGTATGTATAAAATGAGAACCAAGCTAGCTTAGGAACTAAACAATAAGGATTTTGCGTCAGTCTGGCCAGCTGAACAGGACATCTGCTGCGATGAACCCCGTCGCCCCACGTCTCGTGTTACGTGTGAGGTTAAATGTGCACAGAAGGCCTTTGCCCAACACGGCTGTCGCACCCCTGAGTTTGTCAGTTATCAGGATTAAAAAAAAATCGTCGGCACACATGCCATATAATTATACAGTATGTAAAAGTATCCTTGAGTGCCCATTTGGCTGGGGCTCATTTCCTCAAACTAAATCTCGGTATACTTTAACACTGAGCTTCAAAATTGGTAACTAGAGCTTAGATAGTGCCACATAGAATGGCTCTCGGTTCTAGGGAACATGCCGAGTCTGCAAAAGGCTTTATCCACCAAAAAAAAAAAGCAACCCCGTTCAGAAAAAAAAAGTTTCTGAGCTATACATTTCACCTCACATTACCAAATGTATACATATTAGACAAACAATGACATCACATGAAGAGTGTCACTATATCGAGTGTCGCAGCACATGTGTCGCGTTCTATGCCGGAACGAGTTTCCCCTTGTTCCGAGGTGGGCATGCATAGCAATGAGCCCCGTGATGGCCTGGAGGGGCGGACGCAGGTGAACGGTCGCGCTGAAAACTCGCAGCAAGTTCACTTTCAAACTCGAAGCGCGTTTGATTTGCAGCTCTACAATGGGCCATTAGCGTCGTCACTGAAATCAAATTCGTCACTGAAAAAGAAATGATTATTAAATTAGTATGTATTGACTAAGTAGTTATTTTGAAAGTCAGTAATTTTGATTATTGACTCAAGGAAAGATACACTGTAAATTGAAAAATTAAGCGAAAGTTCTGTATTTCATTACAGCTCCTTGCAATAGTCCTTAAAGTATTTAGAGAAATGTTTGTTATAATTAATTAAAATAGCTTCAAGTTATTATCACTAGTATTTGTTTTGTGATAGTTCATAAAATTAAATCTTTTATGTTTATACTCTTGAAACAAAAGAGTGAAATCCACTCCAATAGGATAAGTGCATTTTCGACACTGGAAAGGAGTGAAAATTAACTCAGACTGAGTTAAAATCACTCGGTTGGAGTGATCCTGTCGGTGTTTTATCTAAAAAAAAAAGAGTGAAATCCACTCCACTATAGGATAAGTGCATTTTCGACATTGAAAAGAGTGAAAATTAACTCAGAATGAGTTAAATTCACTCGTTTGTTTTAAGAGTGTGTGCGATTTCGGAATGGTGCCATTGATGATTTGATGAGTCCAAATGGAATCATTGAAAATGAAAGAGTTGAAAATGCAATATAAAACTAAATGAAATGTCTGACCTTTTATTTTTCAAGAATTTTGAGTACGTTTTTAAGTGATAGTGTCCGTTACAAACCAACTTGTTTTTATCCACATTTTCTGTTTTCTATTTAGGAATAGCGTGATGCCGTCTGAGGACGGTCCAGACGGCCGTGCCAGCTGGGCCATCGCGGCCTGCTGCTGCTTCATCCACGCCCTGCTGTACGGCATGACGAGGCTCAACGGGGTCCTCTTGGTCGAGACCCGTTCCCGGTTCAACGTGAGCAGAGAAGCGGCATCCTTCCCCTACACGTTCGCCAACTTCGTGCGAAATACTTCGGGTGAGCTTCTAGAATGAAGTCCTGTACCACCTGGATCAGAGAACTGAACAGTGGGAGAATACATTTAAAATAAAGGGAAAGATGATTAGTTAACTTGGTGGGTTTAACAATATACGCCAACTATGTACAAAACACTTCGTACGAATAGGTCGTCTTCGTTACAATATACGCCAAGTTCGCACAAAATACTTCGGGTGAGCCTTGAGAAAAGGTTAAGTACCACCTTGATCAGAAGAAATGCCTGAGAACTAAGCAATGAGACAGTACATTTAATAGAAAATCTTTAACTGGTGGGTTTAACAATAGTATACAAAGCACCAAAGTTCCAATTTATAAGTTAATTGCAACTAAAAGTTTAATTCTTCACCTTGGTACACGCTTGCCCACTATTCCTTTTATGGAACTACCAATGGGAAAATTCCAATCAGAATAAATTTTTATTGTGCTTTATCTAAGTACTACCAACAGAGTTTCACACTAATCATCTGTAAAATTATGAAAGATCAAGTTCTGAAACGACTATTTATTAAGTCCATCGAAATCCCTTCATGAATGAAACATCATTCTGCTCAGTTCTCATCTGTCTTTAGGTGGGTCTTAGTCTTTAGGTGGGTCATTTTCATAGTTAAAAGAAACACATTAACTCCAAGTATTTATGTATTTATCTACTTTTAAATTTAGAAACATATTATTATAATTCAAATAAAACCATATCTGGAATATATATACTATAACCTAAATCTCCAACACTAGAATCCACACACTTTGCAATTTATTATACATAGTGAGAAAGAAATAATTACCATTATAAGCTGTTTGATTATCTTACTGAGGCATTTACACATAGCTTATTGTAAAAGTAATTAATGGTTTTTCATCAAGCGGAATCCAATAATAAAGTTTCTCACTACTAAAGAATCTAAAACTTTATGGATTTTTCTAATATTTAAAATAAATTTATTTTGTTTTGTTAAGGTCCATTGGTAGGATTTCTCGGTCAAAAATTTGGAGTTCGTTCAGTGACAACTTTCGGAGGTCTGTTGGCTGCAATTGGCATAGGAAACTGCTTCCTAGCTGAAGGTCCTGAAACCATCACTATTTTTTGGGGAGCTGTCTACGGTTAGTTATTTAACAAGAATAATATTTATTAGATCACCCAAAGAAAAACGATTACGCAATAAAATTTAGCGTGAAAAGTTTTATTTTACGTCAGACCCTGATAATTTCAATCTCGATTAAAAGAAGAGGAAGTTGTATGAGTTGAAAAAGTTTGTCTCTCTCTCACACTCGACAACACTTTGCTCGACATAAATATACACCAGAACAATAGTTCAATTATAGACACCCAGTATTGTCTCTCCAATGAGTCTCTTCCTCCAACGAACTTTTACAAAGAAATATATCGGCATTCTCATTACACTCTTAAAAATGAATGCTCAAAAACGACGAAATTTTCCTTAATTTTGAGGATTCAGTTTCCTGGCAAATGCTCCGAGTTTTCCTTTCCTCAAAGTGAGGACATTTGAATCGTCATTTTTTTGAGGATTTGAATGTCGTCTAATCTAAAGAAATATTTCGTTATTTTTGAGCATGTGAATTTAGTTGTTTTGAGAGCTGGTTTCCTTAAATTGAGGATTGTTATTCTTAATTTGAGAGTTTGGCATCGTCATTTTTGAGCATGTGATTTGGTTTTTATAGTTCTGGTTACGTTAAATTGAGGATTGTTGTACTTGATTTGAGAGTTTGGTATCGTTATTTTTGAGTATGTGATGCTGTTTTGATAGTTCCGGTTTCGTTAAATTGAGGATTATTATTGTTCATTTGAGAGTTTTGCATCGTCATTTTTGAGCATATATATTTATTGTTCGGGCAGCTCTATAGTTAAACTCATAGTTTCCTTGCACAGAAGCCACGACCATGGGCGGAGCTATAAAACGCGCGGGGCAATCAGATTAAGAGAAAATTTCAGTCGTGTTATTTTGTCTTCATCTAATTGTTCCGTGCGTTTTATAGCTCCTCCCATGGTCGTGGCTTCTGTGCAAGGAAACTATGAGTTTAACTAGAGTTACGTCGTATTCGGTCTAGTTTCATCATATTTGAGGAGATGCATTTTTCTAAAAAGTTTTTAGGATGTTTTATAGGATTTTACTACAACATTTTGTTATTGGTATTTTTCACCCAAATACAAAAAAAGCTATAATTATATTCCACATTTGTCTTTTTTACGGACACGAATCCATCTATGTACAGCTTCTGAAATATTGAAGGCATTTTGATACAAAATTGACTATTTGCATGTAAAACTATAATATATAATGTTTATAAAATATTAAAAAGATTCTCAATGCATTTCGGAACCAAAATTTGCTTTGAATATAAGTTATACAATCAGTTTATTACATTCCAAATCTAGAAAATCCACTTTTAAATTGTTCATTTATTTTTACAACAAAATAACATTTCACTTTATTTAAATCTGTATATTTATTTTATCAAAATAAACACAAGTTTCGAATTTTTTTATATACATATTGATTATATGATGACGGGCCGGTGGTCTGGGAACTGCTGGGCAGGCTGGCATTTTGTGTAGTACTTCACAAACTGCTGCTTCAATCATCAGTACTTCAGTCGTATCATTACAGCAGTTTTGTCTTCTAAAAAAATATGAAGCATTTAGTATACTTTTCATAACCTAATTGGGCCAACCCTTATAAAGGCGAGTCTAAAAAAACAACAAATATAGCATTTGTTTAACTTACAAGTTTAAGTATAATACTAACACATCAAATTTACTGAAATTAAAATTTTAGTTTTTTTTGGGGGGGGGGGGGGGAGGGATGAGACAGTTTTTTTAGAAGTTAGGCATTTAAACAATAAAATAGTAAACAAAATTTCAGGTGGATAATTTTCTCAAACAAAAATTACAGAAAGAACTTTTTTTAAAAAAATAATTCTTTTTAAAAAGTTAGGCTTATTTTGAATATTATAGCTTTACATTTAATCTTGTTTTTAATTATTTCTATTAGAGATCCAAATCCCTATTCCTGAAGCTTGGAATCAACATAGTCCATGGCACAAAACTAATATACTATATTAAATCAATTTTAGTTGCATCTTCGAGTCGAACCCAAAAGCATCTACCTAAAAAACAAGGCTGTTAAATATTATATTAAGAAAAAAAACTTATTAATTACGGTATTTTATTAAATACTTTTTGCATTAAAAGTACCTTTAAAGAAAAAAAAATTATGGAAATATAATGCATTCAGTGCACATAAAATTTTATCTTTCAGTGTAAAATATTTTTTAATTATAAAACCATAATTTAAAGACACAAATTATGCATCGTCAAAATAATACTTTTCACTTTTAATAAATATGCAGAATATAAATAAAAAAAAATTTATTAATAGTTAACTAATAATTACTTTATACCATATTAGTTGAATGTAGAAAATAAACCATTTTTATTTTGACACAAAATGAAATGACTTAAACTTACCTTAATAAATATTGATAATAATCCAAATACTTTCCAACAACATAACCCCTTTTCTACATATTTTAACTTTTCTCCGTTTCTACTTCACATATTAAAAAAAAAATATCCTAGAGTATCGAAGTTCGAATTTAGCAATGGCACCTGGCGATGATCACATCTGCTGTCCGAATAAAAAGCAGTTTATTATCATAGAAAGGCGAACTTCGAATTTCATGTTTAGAATTCGACACCTGTCGTTTTTTAACACATAACAAAGTGTAATGTCGTCTTCCTTTTTTCAGTTGTCTCAAAACTTTATGTGACTACTTTTTACTAATTCGTATATTCTATCGAGCTTCTAATTTCACCGAAATAAAACGAAAAAAAAAAAGAATTATTCTTTTTCAAAAAAGAAGAGTTGAGCAGTACCATGCAATCTTCAAAAGTTTTTCAAACGATTTACGAATATTTAAAGTTGCTTTAAAATATTATGTTTTATTATTTAATGTGTTCCGTTTATGCACTCATTATCTAATTATTTTTTTAAAATACTGTTCTTAATTTTACTATGCAAGATTTATTAAGTCGTTTGATGAAACTTCTTATTTGCAAAGCGTTCTTTAGCTGCGTTAAACTTGATTCAAGAGTGCAGTGTAAACTAACAGTTGAAAATCAGCATCAATAGTAAACAAAAGCTATAATTCCGTTCTATTTTTATAATACTTACATATTCTAATGAAGGCAAATAGTTTTATGTTTAGAAACATGCTACTTCTTGTTCTTTACTGTAAAATTTAATGTTCAAGCTGCTTGTATATATTACGAATTATTATGTTAGGCCTAACCAGACTTCACGAAGCCGCCATTGTTTGAACCGCTAAGTTCCAATCCCAGAATGCAACGGTGCGAGTACAACGAGATTCAGTTTCCTCAAAATCAAGATACAGAATCGTCAAATCACGATCGTAAAACTGAGGATTCGCGTTTACTCAAAAGTCACGTGATCGTTTGACGAAACAATCCTCAAAATTAACGAAATGAGGCTTGAGGATTCATGAATCGTCAAAAATGAAAGTGTTATTTTTAAGAGTGTAATAAAGCCACAAAAAATTAGTTCACGTATTTAGCGGCTTCGATAACCCATTGTCTACCGAAAGGATCCTCAAGGTGGATCGGAAATCGAACAATAACCGACGAGCCCATAAAGGGGTTAACTTTGACTGGGAATAAATCTGGACTAAGTCCTTGCTTTAAATCTCAAGGAGGGAGATGAGTTACCTCGGCTTATATACTACTATTTCCGTTGTTTTTCAGTATACTGGTAAGAAACGCAGTGATAAATCTGCATCCTCTAGCGTGTGGCTGATGAAATTCAGGTTGTGTGCGTTTGGTAACCGCCACAAGTGCTATTATTCGAAGGGTATATAAATAAAGCTCTTTTTATTAATTTATCCTTTCGCTTCAATGCCGCCATTTACAATGACACACTATCTCAAGAGCAAAATCCCAGTGTAAAGAAGTTTTGCCTAACGAGTCTGGGAGCCTAAGATACTGTAATTTGTGCTTTTCTTTATAACTAAAAGTATTGTAAAGATAGTCAATTTCATATTTTTTATTTTTAATTTTAGGTCTCGGGTTTGGATTGGGAAGCATCTTGATTCCAGTGAAAATAAATCAATATTTCGATAAGCACCGTGCCACAGCTAATGGCATCTCTTACTCTGGAGCATGTCTCGGATCCTTCATACTCCCATCCATAGTGGAAATCCTTATTGATACCTACGGTTTGTCGGGAACCTTTCTGATATTATCAGGAATGGTCTTGCACTGCGTTCCAGCTGCCCTCCTTTTGCGAAACCCTAATTTTGTCATAGAATCTTCTAAGCAACATATTCATCAAAATTTTGAGAATGATAGGCAAAGTATTATATCTGGCAAGGAAGTTAAAATCCACAACATAGAGAGTAAAAGTGATCTTAAGATTAAAGCCGCGTCTGATCCGCTGAGAAGAAAATGTGGAAATACTTCGGAAAATAATCCGATGAATTCAAATCAAATATTTAAGTGTCGTTCATGTTCTTCTTTATCATATCAAATAAACACGTCCGACTTACCAAAAGTTGAACAATTTCTGAACAATAACAGTCAACAGATATGGCAAGTGAATCGAACGGAAAGCGAAGGTAAAAGTATAACAAACAAACAATTAAATAAAATTTCGAAATCAGCTAACTATTACAATTCTTCTGTTGAAATAAATCCGTTCATTTGCAAAGAAGAAAATGGCCATTCATTGACACTTCCATGTTCAAATATCAGTTCTACAAATCTACTTGAAGATTATAAACGGTTGAACCAATTCAAGAATTTGGGATATTTTAACTGTCAGTACATTAACAGCGAGTCAGACATTGCAGAAAACCAATGCAAAAATTCCGATCCTGCAAATGTTCAAGATCCCAAAAGCAAATCTACCATCTTTAGCATGATATACGATCCAGTCTTCATGTTAATCACCGTGACCATCGCTTTATACACCTCCACGTTCATATGCATGATGTCGGTGATCGTGGACTTTGCTCGTGACATCGGTGTGGATGTGACTGGGGATAAATTCATCCTAATGTCTCTGAGTGTCGGAGACTTTATAGGAAGAGTTGGCCTGGGATGGGTAACAGATGGTGGGTACATGAGCAGAACAGGATTCACTGCCTTCTGGTTTCTATGTCAAGGAGCTATGGCCATAGCGATATCTTGGTCGACAGGATTCGTCAGCATCGTAGCATTAGCAGCCTTTTACGGTTTGTCAGAAGGTGCACTTATTGTCATTTTCCCGCTCCTCATTGCCGAGTTTATAGATGGAGATAAGCAGGCTGTCGCCATCCCATCAGCTTCTTTCTTAGCGGGTCCACTTTGCCTGACAGTGGCGCCTCTCATAGGTGAGCTTTCTATGCACGTTATTTTCTAATGTTTATGGTACGTTCAATGTGAGCACATTTATTTTCAATAAGTATGCAAACCGGGGACTTGAACATCTAAGCTACACAAGACGATATTTAGAAAGAAATAAAAACCCAGTGGTTCGAGAGAGCAAAGGATAAAACTGCGATCATTACAGCATACACGATACCCGGTTTAATTTTAAGATTTATCATTTATGAGAACTTCTTTAATTCACAATACTACCTCCATATACATACCCTCCCCCTTACCTGTCACTTTTACCTTATTTAATATAAGATATATAGAATTTGTATAGAATTAGTAATTATCTATTAAATTCTATTTTCTCAGGAACGTAAATACTACCTTAATTAAGTACTAATTAATGCCAAATTTCATCAGAATCCCTTGAGATCTTGTTGAGTTATCTTATCCGTCATGAACACATTTACTTTCTTTAGGGGCTTTAACATTTAAAAAAAATTATTAAAAGATTTTTTCAGTTTTTTTCATTTGATTTAATATCAAATCATCTATAAAAGCAAGATGTCTTTAAAAAATAATAGTTTTAAACAAGTATTTGAAAAGATACAGTATTATAAAATGCTAATATTAATTATTTCATTAAAATTATGAATGATTAAAAATTAAGAATTATCAAAAATCATTTTTTTAAATCCCTATCCCCTTTAAAGTCATAAACGTATAGTGTGGAAGCTAATAAGGTAAAAAGTCAAAACTCAATTGAAAAATATCTGTGCATCTTGTAAAAGAAACGATCTTGTCAAATAGTTCAATTATTTTATTCAAAAATCGATTAAAATAAAAAGTATAATTTAGTATCATCATGAAAATTAATTCAATGATTTTTCTGTTACAGGATACTTCCGAGATGGAAATGGAAGTTACAAATACATCTTCTACGGAATCGGAGTTATTTCTGTTCTGTGCTCTTTTGCTTGGTTACTGATGACGCGCCTTGTGAAACTTAGAAGACCTACGAGAAAAAATCTTGATTGACAGTTCACTTTAATTAATTTTAAATAGGAAATATACACTGCTTACAACAATTAGGGGAGCGAAGACTAAGTGAAGCTCGCACTTATGTATCGTTAGATTTAAGAATCAACTCTTTTGAAGAATTAAATAATGTTTGTGTTAATTAAATGAAAATATGAAAAACATGGTAAAATAAAATTCACTCTAAAATTTTTTAAACAAATAAATTGATCCGAAATTCTTCATTCATGCATTTTTTAGATGTTGAAAAATTGATTCGAACTTTGTGACAAATAAAGTTTTGGAAAAAGTATTGTTATAATTTATTCAAAAGTTACGATTCCAATCCCTCCCCCCATATAACTTTCAAATTAAATAATTAAGATTTCCCTTCCTGGTTTTTACTATTTCATTTTGGATGCATAATGAATCTATTCCCCAAATTTTAGATTTTTAGAATAAAAACTAAAAAGTTGAGACTGAAAGGTATCAAAAGTACTTAAAGTGCTCCCCTAATTGTTTTGAGCAGTGTATATCAGTGATTTCTAGATGGAAATATTCCATTGTCATTAATTAAATGCCGATGCACCGAAGTGTAAATAATCTCTTTTTTGTGTGGAAAGTTGTAAAGATACTCATTTTTATAAATGGAGGTGGCGAAATTTACTCACGCAAATAGCGAGGTGTCAATGTAAAATATTGCTTAAACTTGATATCCGATATACTGACAGGACATGTTATTGGTTTTCCTGCATTTTTCCAATCACGAAGTTTGGTAGTCTTTTTTTTTTATCTTAAAAGGACAGCTTGCAGTTGAAGTTGCCAAACAATTTGTTAAACTTGATTCCTTGATTTGAGTAATCTGATAAAAAAAATTCATTAGTTTCACTATAAGAGCCCCTTCTGATGTCAGCATTATTTTTTTTATTTGGTTAGGTTAGTTTTGAGTTATCGTCGTACTAGAGCTGCACGAGGACTATTGGCGACGGGCGTCGTTCTTTTTTTCTTCTTATTTGGATATCCAACGCTAGAGTTAAATCATCTGAAACAACCTCATTGACATAAATCCTAAGCTTACAACAATAAACAATGCTATTACGATGGAGAAATCGGTTCACGTTTTCCCCCTATAGATCCGTTTGGGTTCAAATTTTGAAAAATTGCTTATTTTGAATGACGTCTTCACCACTCCAAAAGGAATCTTCTAAAATTTGAAATCTACCTCCAATATTGTTGGATGGACTTTGAATTAAGAGTCAATTATAGTCAGTATGACCTTTTTCTTTTATAGATATATAGATTCGAATGGCATATTTGCTTTAGCATTCCGTCTTGTGCAGCACTTTACAACAAAACATAAGTGTATTTAGTCACATTTTTTGAATGAAAATAGTAGTAAAAAATGTTGAGTTAATATATTTTGAATGTGTGAAAAAATCGTAAAAGGTATCTTCAGTTATCTGATAGCAATAATGAATTAATTAAGGATTAATAAATAGTTATTTATTATTTCAAAAATATTGTTTTATTTAAAATAATTTGAAACTAGAAACCAACGATAAATAATCAGCAAATATTGATACTCAATAAGTCCCTGTGATTTATAAGCTACTGTGATATAATATTCTACGATTCATCTAAGTGCGGTAGTCTCACGATCAATTATATTATAAAATCTCCGAGAAATTCGATATTATTTTTCCGTTATCAATTAAAAGGGTTGTCAGATTTTTTTAAATAACTAATTGACATTTATGAAAAAATAAGTATTTATGTGGTTCCAAAAAGTTAGTGCAACTTGTGTATGTACAAGTTATACAATTTATAAACCAGAAAATATCGCATCAAATAAAAAAAAAGTTCTAGGGCCACTACTTTGGGGAACTAAACTCAATACGTTCCCTACTATAAGTAACTTCAGCTTAGGCGCACTTTAAACGGCCCTAAAATACAAGATACTCAAACCCTAAAAATACACCCTCTCTGTTATCACCGAACATCCATCAATAAACTGCTTCAAATGCATTTCCCGCAACCACAATTGAAACACCTATGATGAAACAGAGACGGCTATCAGAGTGTTACGGAATTGAGGTGTAAGCGTGTAAGGTGAAAACATGTCGCAGATAAAATTTAGTTTATTCAGTGTACACAACTTTAATATTCTGACATAACAAATTTGCAAATACAAAATTGAAAAAAAATAATAATAACAGAGATCAGTTTAAACTTTTGAAGACTTACTAGAAATGCACCAAATCAGCATTAAAAAAATGAATATGAACTTTGTTCATCGTTGAAATACAAGAAAGAATTTAATATACTGTATTATTTTTGAATAATAAAAGCTTGTGACATTTTGTGTATTTTTATAGTTTATTTAATTTCTGCTATAAAAAAAGTCGGTAATTGTTCATTCACTTTATCAAATACATCTATTCTTTTGGCATGTTTTATTATTTTATATAAGGTAGGTAAATTTACTTTTTTGTGTATAATCTACTATTAAACAAATTAGAGAAGTATTACTCCACGTTATGTCATGAATTTTAATGATGCTAATTTCATGATTCAATGCTAATTTTATTCCTTTATTTTTATTTGGAGGACTTATATTTGGTACGGCAAAACTTAAATAACGTATTAATTTTAAACTTATGCCCGTCGTTGAAATAAATTTCTTTTGATTTATTATTTTTAGGAAATAAAGTTTCTAGAACGATTGTTGTGAATGCCAATGGTGATTTAATTGTAATAAAAAAAGCTTCTTATGCTTTTTAAAATGAGCATTAAATTTTAAAGTTTCTTCAATAATTGAAGTACTTTGAATTCGAATTTTTTCTGAGATTTTCAATGTCTTCTAATTGCGATGCGCTGAATTTTTTTTGGCTCATCACACTTATCGATAACATTTGTAGTTAAGGCTATGAAAGTGGGTGACTGGCGGTAAAGCTCTAGATTAGCGGTCGCCAGTCGCCAACTGGAGACTATTACATCGAAAGTGGCTACCTAAAAATTAAACCCCTGTCGCCAAATGTGGCGATCATAATTTTTCCTTTTTGTTCAACAAATAATTAATACTGAAGCTGCATTTCTAAAATAATAAAACGCGGCATTAAACGCGGATTTCGGCAATCTACAGGTGATTTATTTACATCTGATTAAGATCTCAACTATTCATTTAAACAATTTTGATCTGAGAAAATTTCATGAACAATCGTGGGTCGTGGGCGAGCGACGTCAAGAATTCTCGGAAACTAATAGTGGTTGAACTGATTGTGCATAAAATAATTTTCTCCTAACAATAATGGCCAATCACATAATACTACATATTTTGTATGATACTTTTTTAACTGTCAATCTTATCATATCAAAAATGTCATTAATAAAATTTTCTTTTGTGGAAAATCTTTCGCACTTTCTTTTTGTCGTATATACTGAAATTTAAAACTGGCCACTAAAAATCGAAATGTGGCTACCATTTTTTTCCACTCTGGTAGCCATTGGCTACTATTAAAAATTCCCAGTCTAGAGCATTAACTGGCGGACTGACAGACAGACTAAACACTAAACGATTATAATAACTTCCACTTTAAAAGTTAGAAACGTTGCGTGAAAGTTAAAAATTAGGCCGATTAATAAAGCGGAGATCCGATTAAAGGGGGCCGGTTGAAAGGGGGCCTACTGATGCATACTGTTTTTCAACTTTGGGGAAAATTATCAAGTTTCACCAATAGATTTTAGATTTGATACATGTTCAAGGGATTTTTGATATTTCTTTTAGATACTCGAAAGAAAAAAAACTCTAAAAATCTAAGTTGATTGGATACTTGATCCTTTTTCAAGAGAGATTAATTTTAAGACAATTTATCAACTCTTCCGAAGAGGCCTCATGGCCCAAGTTCTCAAAACATCATACAGGATAACCCCTCGAAGGAAAGAGGAGAACGCGTTCACGAACTATCCATCACCACAAGAGTCCTTTATAACGAAACTTAGGCTTTGACAAAAATATGACAAACAGCCCTAAAACCAATTCCCAGACAAATGCCTTAAGACTGGAACAAGGTACAGGGATCCGGGTTGACATCGGACAATTCCGGCATGTGGTTTGGTCAGTTTGGTGTGAACTTAGTACTTGAACCAATACTTTAAAAGTCAATCTCAGTTTAATGTTTTTCCTTTGCATATTTTTAAAAATCAGTTTACTCATTCAAAATCATAATTTAATCGGATAGTTTTGCAAATGAAACGCAGAGTCCTATTCTGCCTACCATTTATCACAAATTATAAGCCGATTCAAAATCTTTACCCAAAATATTAAAATATATATATATGTGGTATTGTGTCGGTGACACATACAGTTCCTTTTGTAGCCTCTATTTGCTGTGTTTTCTTAAGTTAGATACAAATAGAATGATTTCAAAGGTAAAAAATTCTAATTAACGTTCCGTCTGCAATCCTTCTTCTTCCCAATAATTCGCTTGTTTTTAGTGACGTAAATCTCAAGCTTTTTTTCCATCCTTTTCATTGATCACTACTGCGATTGGTGTTCCATTGCAACGTGACATTGATTCACCAATCGAGAACTAGTGAAAGAATTTGTTTTCCTTTCGACTTGCTGTTGCCATTCAAGAACTGAAATATGCTCATCACACAAATTTTCTTAGAATCATATGGGCCTTGGTCTTTTGTATGGCAACGTCATATTTACGATTGTTGTCGTTCTTGTCTGATAAATATTGCTGGAGATGTTCTTCTAAAATGCGGCTTTTCACGGCTATTTAAAGCCCAACCCACAGTATAGATATAGGTAAGATCCACATTCTTCACTTGAATCAATAATATTCTTTTGAATAAGTATTTGTATACGTTGGGTCTGTTTTATAAGATGTGTCAAAAATGGCTTGTTTGGGCACCTGTTATGATATATAATATCAAACTTATTTTATTGGTATCGATTTTTGATTGCTGTTGAAAATATGCTTGAAAGTTTCCGGTTTCTTTGCTCGTTAGATTTGCTTTTCTAGAGTAGCTTGAGCAATTCCAGAACTTATAGACTCTTAGGTGCCATCACCAGTGTTCATTGTAGTTCTCGTTTGTTATACCTTGCGTAATAGTTACTTCTGCCTCCTAATCAAATAATTGTCGTTCATAATTGCATTCATTTGTTTTATTCCTCGTATGAAATGAAAAAGAATCCTCAATTTTGAGAAACTGGACGAAAAAAATTAACGAAATTAAAATCGTCTGCTAATAAGAAAACAACATTGTTATGGTTCTCCCGTGTTCTTAAATTAAATTAATTATCAATTATAGCTCTGGTAGGTTTGTTCTTTTTAAAGCAATTTATACACTGTGTTTTGCTGAATATTTAAAGCTAAACAATTCTGAAATAAATCAAAACAAAGTTAATATCAATGTAGCTCTAATAGTGGGTTAAAAAGAAACTTGGTATGACTAGAAAGAAATTTGGTATGTTAAAATAAGGCAGGGGCTGATAGCTGTAGGGACAGCTTCCCCAACTATGCCTTTGGAATCACTGCTTAAGCCAACAAGACAAGTTCATCAGTATAAGATTGAATTGTATAGATATTAAAACGCAATGTTTGAATTTATCTTCTTAAATTATTGCTGTAATTTTATTGAGTAATCTAATAATTTCATTAATTAACTGATTTAATAATTGAATCAGGGAGTTTAAATCGCATTTTTTCAGAATTCCGTAAACATGTTATACTTTAATACAGCTGATGGAAGAATGTGCTAAGTGATAAAAAGGTAAAAATAAAAAAAGGAGCTTTAATGTTTTTAGTTTGCACTCGGATCTATTGAAAATGATACTTGTAAACCATAAAAAAAAATCTACTAAACTTAAAGTTAGTGAAAAAGTGGATAGTTTTAGCCTTAAAGAAGTTAAAAAATATTTCCATTGACATAAAAATCTCACATTTAAAAAAAAATAACAATGGCCATTTGAAATGTCAGTTTGTAATAATGTTGAACATTGTGCCATGAATAGTTATTTGTGCAGTCAAACAGAAGCTCCACTAATCTATTTTTTTGCAGTTTGTCCCACTCCTTTTCTGGAGGCTTAGAAAGATACGAATGTTATGTATTATAATAATCTTGAGGGCTGATAGTCTTGGAGACAATGGTCCCAACTTCCTCGATGGTATCAGCACTTATGTCAGCAAGCCCTCTACATTTAGTTCGATATAAAATTTAAAATTGTATAGATATTTAAACGCAGTTTGGTTTTATCTTCTTAGATGTCTGCTGTAATTTTGTGTTTTATTAAGTATCGATTAATTAACTGGCTTAAAAATTGAATCAGGGCGTTTAACTTAACCGTTTTGTGTGTCAGAAAATGCACTAAGACCATTCAAAATGTCAGTTTTTACTAACGTTGCTCCATAAATAGTTGTTAATGAAGTCAAACAGCAGTGAAGCTCTGGTGCCTCCAGACAATAGAGTTAATTAATAGTTAATTTAACCTTTAATGGCTTAAGACCATTGAGACTCGATCTGTCTTGTTGCAGCTTGTCTCCCTCCCTTGGTGTGTCATGGCGTAAGGTGGTATCGGTGCCCTGTGCAATGCTGTTCCCCCCTCAGTGCGAGGCGTAAAGGGGAGCCCAGTCGGCAGATTTGATGGTGGTGTACCGAAAAGAGCCCAACAACCTCGACCCTCTAACCGGAACTACGGCCGCTCCGTTGGTAGAGGAGACGACCAATGACGCTGGGAAGTGCATCACCCCTGTTGCCTCTCAGATGGTACTCTTGTCTCTTATTATTCACTTAGCGAAGCTAGAATTATTTTTTAAAATGTAGTAAATTACTATTATAGCATCTAAAAGTCGACATAATTGTTCATTTAAATTTTAGCATGTATTAATGAACAATGACATGTTAATACTTTTTATTCTTTTTGATGATGGTTTTTTTTTTTTTGCTTTCTTGTTTTTAATTGAAAATCATCCAGTGTAATAGTGTTTGAAGATGACGCATTGTTTAATTTTAATGTATGTTTATATGAAATGTTTTGCTTCTATTTCAGAGCGAGGTATATTACATATTTATTCTTTGAAATACAAATTAATCTAGCAGATGACAAGAAATAATTATTGAAATTTGGAGATAAAATAAATGAAGCTAGCCAAATTTGTGCTTGCAAATGTTTAATATAGAATTAATCCTGTGTTTGTTTTTTCTGCTGACCACAAATGTTGTGTAAAAGCGAGCTAAGTGACGGACCTCTGTTACAAACCTATTTATTCATGTTATAAACATGGTGTGGAAGCTAGAACCTACCATTCCTAAAGCAACTTGTTTTGCGTTCCAGGTGCCTCGAGCCCTCCTGACCTCCCGCCCCAACTCTCACCCGTTCCAGGAGCGGCACCTATCGCTAGATCAGCCAGTCAAAGTGGGACGCTCTGTGCCCAGATGCAGGGCGTTCCACTACAACGCCATCTTCGACTGCAAGGTCCTCTCCCGGAACCATGCACTTCTGTGGTATGAGAATGGGAAGGTAGGGATTTGATCTTTGGGCCAACTTGGCTTTTTTTAACTGCTGTAAGAAAATTGTATTTGCTTAATATGTAGTAACACTTAAAGTTTAAAAAAAAAGTTCATTGTGAAGTTTGATAGCTCTCTGCAGAATCCAATAATTTTAATTAGAAAAAAATGAAACTGGCTTAAATGGAATATCAGGGCTTGCCCATATGTTTGTTATTTCTGATTATTATCTCTCCTTCTGATAAGCAAACTGATAAATGTCCCCTGTTGTACTAGTGGACCTTTAAAAAGCCTTGCATATTCTGGGGGTAAAGGCAATCTTACTCTTTGCCCTAAATGCCGAAGGGAACATGCAACTCGGCTCATTTAAGACTGCCTTATATGAATATCTATAGCTATCCACATCTAGTAGACTTCATTAATGTCAATGGCTTTGCTGATATTGTTTAACTTTGTCAGACAAACAGTTGATTAGAAACAAAAATTATTCCATCCGATCATCTGTTAAGATTTATTTGTCTGCAATAAGTATAAAACAGAGTGCCTTCACTGTTCGTTATGCCAAAAGTCGAACTTTCCAAACCAGTTAAAAATTTCTTAAAATTTTAAAATCTTCAATTACAACACATACCACAATTTTAAAGTTTGTTAAACAATAGTTTTTTAATGTTTGTTTTTTACTAACAACTGTTGTATCATAGTTCTACCTGCAAGACACCAAGAGCAGCAATGGGACGTTTGTCAACAACCAGAGACTCAGCAAGAGTTCGGAAGAATCTCCACCAAGAGAAGTTTGTTCCGGTGACATAGTTCAGTTTGGGGTGGACGTGGTTGAAAATTCCAGAAAAGGTAACACTTAGTTAATTTTTGAAGAAAGCAAAAGTTCTAGATTGAGACTGTTATGAATGTTTTAAAATGTATTTTACCCCTGCTTCTTAAGTAATTGTAATCTTACCAGAGGCCTTTATTATTGTGTTTGAATTCAAATGTCTTATTTTGGCTTAATTTTTTTTAATATTAACTTTTTAGAACTAAAATCCATCCAAATTTATCAAGGTAAGCATTTTAATTTTTACAAGGTTGATAATTTGATTTTTTTAATTCATATTATTTTTTAAAGAAATTTAAATAATGTAATTTTTAGAATTAAAACCTCACCATCGTGGTAAGTAGCTCAATGCTTTTGTTATTTTGTTTATACTCTGAATCATGCAATTGATGATAAACCATACGAGTTTATCATGCAACTTGTTCTTGTAAACTAAATTTAAATGCATTTCGAAAATTTAACCAAATGTTATCTTTTTGTTTGTTAAGGGTTTTTCTTGATCAATGTGTATTGTCCAATCTTGCTTTAAATCTACCATGTATTTATAAAAATTCTTTATCTATAGTTGTTCATGGCTGCATTGTTGCAACTCTTAAACTATACTTACCTGATGGAAAAGAAGCCAAAGCTAGGTATGTATCAGTTATGATATTTAAATAAATATAACTGGAAAGTTAAGCTTTTTATCTAACTTGATTTGAACCTCTGTTTTGCAACCCCCTTTGCTATAACTACCTCTCGCTTGTCAACCTATTCATCCGCTAAGTCCTATTTATTTTATTTGATCCATATTTATAGCAAAGGGGGTTGCAAAATAGAGGTTCTAATCAAGTTACAAGATAAAAAGCTTAACATTCCAGTATAGTGTCAAAATAACTCTTTAACAATAGAAAAGAAAGTCAACATCAGTTCCTTAATATTGTGATCGATATAATTTTTAGACATTTCTGATAATTGAAATGACAAAATATGTGAATTTTTTTGCCATCCTTAATTTTATTAGTTTTTTAATTACTGTCTATTGTTCTAGCCCTACAACGGCAGTTGTACCACTATCACCTGAAACCTCAGTTTCTTCCCAAGAATTGTACCAGCTTTCACAATACCTTCAAGTAAGATTTTCTATGTTTAGACAAAATATACTTGTTTTATAAATCACTTTTATTATGCTTGAATATGTTTCTGAAAGTGATTGAAATACTTAAGTCAATTTCACAAAGTAAATGCCTTATCTTTTTTTTTTCAGGAGGCACTCCATCGAGAGCAGGTTCTAGAAAATAAACTTGGCACTCTTCAAAAAGTTGTTGCTAATACACAAGACGAATCAGACATAGGGTGGAAAGTAAGTGCAGCATTTAATGGAATAACCATTCACTTTCAAATTAGTGGTAGCAAAAACTCAAAAATTACAAATACATTTCAGAAAACAATACCTTTTGCATTTTTTTAAGGTAAACATGCGGGAGAAAAAATGCTTATTCTGGCATCAAATTTAATTTATATTTCACATTTTGCAAATTAAAAAGAAAATCAAAAAGCATCTCCTTAACTAACAAAAATAATTCATACATTGTTTCACACTAACTTTTTAATTATTAGTTTTACTCCACTAGTTGTATCTCAATTGTGCCGTGTTCTGCTCCAGTAACCTGTTCTACATATTTTCTCCTATTTTATAGGCACTCATAGAAGAAGACAGGCTTTTAAGTAGAATAGAAACATTAGAAAGTCAGCTGCAAACTTGCGGAAAAGTAAGTATCAAACTTGTGCAAAAGTACCTATTCAAAGTAAATATCGAAATGCATGTATATGCTTGGAAATAGAGCTGTTTTTGAAGCCTTTAATTTGATCATCTTTTTTAGAACGTTACTGACGAAAAGCTCAAAGATGATGTTGTTAAACTACAAGAAGATAAAGACAAGTATCAAATAGCCGCAAAGGTGAGTATAAGAGTAATTAAGTTAATTATATTTGAAAAGGGTACATATTCTACTTTATGCAAAACTTTGTTTGTGACAAAACGTGCCAGTGTAGTTCACAGTTGTAGGAACCCATTTGTGTGATTTAATTCCTTACAACAAATGTTATAGTTGTAATGTTTTGGGGAATAAAGCAAATATAAGTTGGTTATTGATTGTTTAAGTTTGAGTGTCGTACAGTGAAGTTTTAATCTAGAAATAGGTACTTTACATAAATTTTAGAATATACATATAATTTCTTAAGCTTTTATCTTTACCAGTCACTTGACAAATTTTCAATTGTTATTCTACTGCATGTAATATTGTATAAATACTTGTTTATTGTGTTTTGTTTGACTAATACTTTAATTGAAAAAATTTAGGAGTCCTTGAAGAAAGTTCTTCAAGAAAAGCTTGAAGCAGTCCAGAAAGTTCAAGATTTAGAAGTAAGTTTCCTCAAATTCTTTGAAATACAGTTGTTTAATGTCTCATTGCTTTATAACTTATATATTTTTCTTCTTAAGAATTCTCTAAGCAACACTGAGAATGAATGCTCGCATTTGTTGGATGCAAATCAAAAGAAGGAACAAGAGATCCAACTTCTTTTAGAAAAGGCCACTGAAAATGAAAAAGAAATTTCTAATCTGACCAATAAACTGCAGGTAAATCTTTGTATTTTAATTTATAGATTGCTAATCTGTTTTTTTTTTAAATGTTTAGTTACCATTTTTCTATATTTTATAGAAGAGTGTTTGAAAAGGTGGGCGATATACAAAAGAAGTACCAACTCAGAGAAAAGCCTGAATGTACTTTTAAGCATTAACACAGTTAAACACGCTTTACATCAGAAATCTTAAATAATTTTAATTAGTTTTTGATTAAACGATTTGGCTTTTCTAAATATAAAATATGCAGATGATAAGTAATGCTAGCTGTTAATATGTTCTGTTTTACGAGTGAAAGTATAACTTAGTAGTTTAAGTTTTTACTTCTTTTTATGTTTTAGCTTCCACAATACGTTTATAACGTAAATGGTGGAAGGTTTTATAATCGTTCAGTCCGTCTGTCTGTCACCCACTTTCACAGAAAGAACTGCAAGTCTCACAAACAAGTGAGATACGTCATTTTGAAGCAAAAAATCAGTTTAGGCTAGATTCCAAAATTTCATTAAAAAATTTAAATTAGAAGTTTATTTAAAATTTAAATAACTAAAAATTTAATCTACATTGAAATAACATGCAAATTCCATTTTTATTCAATATTTTCACTGTTGCCATGACATCAAATGTCCAAGAAAGTTTATTAAAAATAAGAATGAAATTCTTGAAAAAATATTTTTTTATATAATTCAATTTGGATTGTTTTAATTGCACAATAAAGTTATTTTGAAGGTTCATTATATATTAATGAAGAAAGATGCATAAAAAATTCTAAATTTGCATAAAAATATGCGAAGTTTCGCTTTTATTTTAATGCAACAATTTCACATATTTATTTTTCGAAATGCAAACTTGTGGCTTCAAAAAAGTAGTTATTTATAAAATATATCATAATCCTTCGAACTTCTAAAAAAAATTACCTAACGATAAAGATTAATTATTAAATCTGCAGAAGAAGATTAAAGAAAATGATTAATTTTGACTTATAAAAGTTTGAATTAGAACTAGCTTAAGGTTCTGCTGGGCGAATTTGTTTCTGAGGTGTTGTTAGCGTGTTTCCTGTTGTGCGTAAATGTTGTGTGGAAGCGGTGTAAGTGACAGATTCTGTAACAAACCAACTTGTTTAATTCAAATGTGACCAATCATGATTTTCTGAATCACTAAGTCCAAAAAGCATTGTCGTAGGTGCTTTAGTTGAATTTTCGGCTTTACTAACTAATGAATCAGATCATGCAGGCTTGTGCATGGATGTTGTAATTATTATATGAGCTATCTCAAAATTTCAATGTGTTAGAATATATTTTTAAAGCTCTCGATGAAATAAGATATTTGCAAAAGGGTATTTTGCCAAATATTGAACCACAACAGTTGGTTGTTAATGGTTGCCTCAATTTTTATTCTAGGAGGTTGAAGAAAAGTATCAAGACCTAATTAGTCAAAATGCAGAAGATAAGTTGGCTCAGGAAAACAATGCTGAAGAAATGAGGAAAGAAGAACAAATGCTCTCCACTAAGGTACTTTACTAATACTATGTCATTAGCTTACATTTGCATTATTAAACATTGTTGTCTTTGTAGCAATTAAATTCTTAGATGGCTATATAGCCCTCACTTTGGTAAATTGAAAACATATATTTGTAATAACTTTGATAAATGTGGTTGGTTCCAAATATGCACTGTTTATTGTAATTAATATTTAAGTTGTAAAAATATTTCACTGTCAATGAACTTCCAAACTATAGGAATTTAATTTTCGTAAATGTAAAACTTGAAGTTTTCTATGAAATCTAGATTAGTGAACTTGCTTAAATTAAAAAGCATTAGTATTCTAATTTACTTAATATTTTTAATTTGCTCCATGTCAAATGAACTATAAAAATATTACACACAAACACATAAAGTGTTACAGTTTTTATGCATAACATACTTTTTAATGTAATACAAAGAATTGTGAATTGACATTTCTAAAATACTGTTTTAAAGTATTTTTTGCTAGTTAATAACAGCTGCTTTTGCCAGTTAATAACAACTGCTTTGTCAAAATTATGTTAATTATCAAACATACAAATTGTTATTATTGTTGCATTATGTTATAGATTGAAGAACTTAATGCAGAAAATGTCTTTGTGAAAGAACAGTTAAGTGCTATGAAAGGTAATTTAATACATTTTTTTAGCTCTTAGATTTTTTGCTTACAAGACCAACTTTAATACCATCGTATTCCTGTTCTAAAAAATGTATTTCATGGAAAATAGCAATTGGTTCAGTTAAATTACCAAGTGCCACATATTTTTATAGTTTGAAAGGTTATATATTTTCTTTTGATTCTTGTGTATTTTAAATTTAAATAATGCTTTTCAAAGAAATATTACAACATTTTTCGAGTGCCAAGTTTGTTTACTTGTAATGCTTTTTCAACTCTAATTGCCAACATGTAAGTTTGTAATAAAGAAAAGCAACATACTTTATGCTAAGTTTTTATTTTATCAGAAATGGTTTAAAATATAAAGCAAAATCTCACTTTAGCTAAACTAATGAAATATTTCAATTAGATAAATAAAAAATTTATACTGGGCACTTATAAAAGTTCTTACTGATTTTCAGCTCATTATGACATACTGAAAAAGGACCAAAACATTGAAGAAAATGTTGAAACAAATGGAAATGTGTCATCACATGGTAATTATTATATAATTTTTTAAAACTTAATTTAATTTTCAAATGCTTTTATAATAGTCCTTTTGTATCTATCGTGCAACGCTAATTCCATCAAACCAATTGCTATTTTAATTACTGATATACTTTCATAGCAGATCTTCTTAACACTCTGAATTTGTGGGTCATGTATTAATTGCCGGATTTTCGAGGTGGGGGCATGGAAATTTTTCTTATAGCCCAGGGAACGATTATTACCAGATAGTTAAATACAGAATTTTGTTAGTTTGGTTAGTTAAATAATGTTGAACTAGAGCCACTGTTGGCAAGTCTGGCATAGATAAAAGTGTTATTTCAGAGGTTTTTTTTTCTGTAATATAGTTTTGAGAATCACCATTGTTTACTTTAAGCTATTTGCAAAAGTTATTACTGTATTTTACTCATTTATGAGCCTGTTTTTGGGTCAGTCTTTTATTTTGTTTCATTTTAAATACTAACAAAATTTAATTTGGTGTAGTATAAATACTTTATGAATGATTTGTATGTAAGCCCTTTAAATATTTAAATCTATCTTATTATTTTACTTTTAGTTGTATTATTATGATTACAATTCAAATCATACAATTAGAATTATTCTTTTTGGTGGTATTTATCCTTACTACTTGTGATTATAAATTTTTCTTTGTAAGTATTTTTTATGTCATAGAATACATTCCTAATGCTGGGCTTTCAAAAGACAAGTTTCTATTTAACCCTTTCAGTCCCAAAAATTTACTACACTACAGAAACATCTGATATTCACAAAATAAGCTTATTTTGGGTCACATGTACGAATTCCATAAGAAAAAAAAATTCATTTAAATTTTTTATATGGTTTTTGAAACAATGCCAAAATTTTTTAATTGTGGAAAACAACAAAATAAATGTATATATATTACCTAAAAACACTTCGAGTTATATATTTTAAGGTATCTAACCATATTATTAAAAAAAAATTAGTAATTATTTTAACCGAAATAGTTTAAATTGTGTTTTAAATATGTTGAACTGAAGTGAACTTATCAGAAATCAGGAGAAACGCTTGTTGACTATTTTCTAAATTAAAAAAATAGTAGTTCTGACTTCTATTGAGATTAATGTAAAATATTGTCTGATAGAACAAAGTGTGAAGAATCGAATGATGTGTGTTTGGATGTCATAACGGGACATAAAAATTTTGAAAAAAATATTAAAAGTGATGATGCCAAATGGCATCACTGGGACTGAAAGGGTTAAATGGAACTTATATCTAAGCTAAATACAGTCTTTTATAAAACTGTAAAACCACCCAAAAACTTTTCAAACTCTAATATTGTATTGGAATATAGAAAATAGTTTCCTTTTATGATAATATAGTGTCTAAATTTCAATTTCTGTATTTCATTTAGTAAAAATATATCTAACACATACTTTTCTGTTCAACTGATTAAGACACATTATTTTTATTATTTTATTGGCCACCTTTTGAATTTAAAGTAGTACTGTCAGTTCAGTACTGTCTTTGTTAAAAAAGAAAAGTAGTGGTTTTACAATTTTGTCACAGTTTGTATCACATGTCACATTTTCTAGATGAGTTGGATACCACTGAAACTGAAACAGTAGAACAGAACTTAGTACATGTACTCAGCTGTAAGTATCAGCATATGCGCATTAGCTTTGCTTGGAGAAAAGCTTTCAAATGAATCACTCTCTGCAGAAAATGTGTTCTTCAACTAGTGCTTAGTTAGCTTGTTACCTAACTCTTAAATTGAGACTCCCTCTTCTGAAAGTTCTGAAACTAACATGCATTCTATACTAACAAAATATTTAGTTTGTTGCTGAATTATAGCTTTAATTTTTACTTGGAATTACATGAACCAATTTGAAATGTATTATTTTTTTTATCTTCATGCACTTGAAATCAATTTCCATTTTTCCTTAAAATCAAAAATACTACAAAATTGCTGCAAAAACTTAAAATTCCTTTAACCTTCTATATTGTAACTGTAAACCAGTTCCTTCCGGGTCTAAACCCAAACTTAAAATTAAACTATTACCTCTAGTAGGATTTCATATTCTATAAGTATTTTATTACTAAAATTTGGCATTTTTTTTTAAATTGTAAAGGTTTTGTAAGGCTTACGTTATAACTTAGGAATATATCTATATAACCTTGTACTGCATAAGATTATAAACCTTCATAATAACTTTTCCCACCTATCGGTTAATATGCTTAAAATGCCTTTGAAGACAACTTAGTTTTAGTATAAAATTGCCTAAAAATATAACAGCATTTAAAAAATAAGGATGCATTTTGCTTTTCATCTACCTAAATACATCAATACATCATTGATTGGTTGAATATGAAAATATCATGTTAGAGTGTTTGCAGCATGTGAACGAACTGTTGTATTTGGGCATGTTGAAGAACTAATGACATAAATGTGTTATTCAATCTATTATCATGCCATTAATCAAAACTAACATCTTTTATGCATCTTAAAAAGTAATAATCCTACCTTACCTATATTAAAATCTTAAATAATCCTTACTTAATTTTTCTAACTAATGGAATGGTATTTTCAATTTACTGAATTTGATAAATCGTCAGAAAAATTACTTTTTTCTTTGTTATTGTAAGAATTAGCGTAATTCTTTTATAATTAAAAGTAATTATAAAAGAATTGTTTTATATATATATATATATATATATATATATATATATATATATATATATATATAGATATATATATAGATAAATAGTTTTAAATATAAAAAGTATAACTTAAAATTATGCTTTTTATAAAAATATAAGAAACTGTGACATACCATATTAACAATATTATCCGACAGAATCTTTTCTGGAGATACATGCTTTTTAGCTTCCACACTACGTTTATAATGTAGAAAGTGGAAGGTTTTATAATCGTTCTGTCTGTCTGTCCGTCCGTCACCCACTTTCACAGAACGAACCGCAAGTCTCACAAACAAGTGGGATACGTCATTTTGAAGCAAAAAATCAGTTTAGGCTACATTCCATATTTCATTAAAAAAATTAGAAGTTTATTTAAAATTTAAATAACTAAAAATTTAATCTACATTGAAATAACATGCGAATTCCATTTTTATTCAATATTTTCACTGTTGCCATGACATCAAACGCACGAGAAACTTTATTTAAAATAAAAATACTTGAAAAAAATATTTATTTTTGTGTAATAATTCAATTTGGATTGTTGTTATAGCACAATTAAGTTATTTTGATGGTTCGTTATATTTTTGGGAAGAAAGATGCATAGAAAATTCGAAATTTGCATAAAAATATGCAAATTTTTGCTTTTATTTTTAAAGCAACAATTTTATCAATTTATTTTTCGAAATGTAAACTTGTGACTGCAAAAATATATTAAAAATATCATCAAATTTATAAACATTGATGAAATATTTCCATTTTAAATAATTGAATATTTGTGTGATTATTAATAATTTTAGTTGTTTAACATTGGTTTGAGAAAATAGTTTGTAGAAGAATTGGTATAACTTATTTTAAAATTTTAATCTTGTTCTAAAGTTACTTTTTATAAAAATGTATAATTTTTCTTGCAGGTGAAGTGAATCGTTTAGAACTAGAGCTGCAAAGGGTTCAAAATGAAAATTTAAGAAATGAATCGCATAGTTATACAGATAGTGCTGACTGTACATCCAATGGTGACACTAAACCAGCTGACTATGTAAATAAACTACAATCTGATATTCAGCATTTCAAGAGTAAGAATTATTATTATCTATTCGTATGAATAGCAGTATAAGTCTAATAACAATAATTAGTAACAATTTTTAGTATAATGTGCAGGACTTCTTACAAATTAGTTTCATATATTTTAGAACTCCTGTCTGACAGTCAAGAAAACAAGAAAATTGTTGATTCTGAATTAGTACAAGCTAAAAGTAAGTAGTAACTTTGGCAAAAATGAAAAACAATTAATTAGAAACGTGTTACTAATGATTATTTTGATTCAAAATTTATCTTTTAGGTCAGTTAGAAGAAAGTCAGCGCAATGTGAAGTCAGTAACTGTATGGCTCAATTTTGTCTTGGATGAAATGTACAAAGTCAAAGAAGAACTAAAAAATAAATCTAATCAAGTGGAGATCCTACAAAGTAATTAGTATATGTTTATATTGTTAGTAAAATCTATTGTGACCTGGATTTGGAAAGTTACTTTTAAAAAGTAACTCTGTTGCTGTTACTCATATACTTAATATAAAGTGTAACTAATTACAATTTTAGAAATTTCAAGTTCTAATGAAAATTGGAATTTAACCATTTTACTGTTTTTCAAAGGGAACCAAGAATAAAGAACCAAAAAAAACTACAATTATAATTAACAATTTTTCGATTTTATTAAAAATGGAGCTGCATTTAAAAAAATTGGCATCTGACTGTAAAGAGCAGCGTGTGAAATAAAGTTAAAGTAATATTTTTTTTACTTCATTAACTCTAAAAGTAACTAAGTTAGTTGCTTTTTGTAAAATCTAACTGTGTTACCTAAAAAAAGTAATGGCATTACAAGTAACACATTACTCCAATCTTTGATTGTGACAACTATTTCTCTGAGTTCCATTAAGTATCCTGAAACTTTGCATTGACTGTTTCTTAAACAGACACCTTTTACAATATTTTAATGTATCAAATGATTTCATACTTCTGTATTAAATTGCAGAAATGCTTATGTATTTTAATGCCTTTATATCAGATTGTTTGACTTTAATGTCCTCATTAAATAATAGTGTTTTAACAACTTTAAACTACTGGTTAAAAAAAACTACAATTATACAATTACATTTTCCAGGCCTTATACAATCTTTATCTACTGAAGAAAATATTGAAAAGCAAAAAGAATTGGTTAGCAAAACATTAAAGGAACTTGAAAATTCTTCACATCCAGAATCTGCAAAAGAAACTAAAGGCAAGTTTATTTTTGTTGATATGTGTATGTTTTCAATTATTGTTGGCTAAGAAAAATATATATGGTGGTTGTTATCCAAATTTGTGGTGTTCTTATATTATTTATTTTTTAAATCCTTGCACCTCAGGCAAACTATTTGAATTGTTTTTTTTTTTGTTTTTTTTTTTGCTATCTTATTACTTCATAACTGTTTATGCTGCTTCAAATGCAGTTTCACAATGCCTTGCCTTGCGACTCGTCACGCCTTATAGGCGCATGAGGCCTCAATTGTTGAAATCCAATGTTCTTAATGCTAAGAGAAGAAAAATCCAAACTCTGAAAAAGTAAAACTTGACCAGCCACTTTCTATTGCTTTGGTTCATGATACCTGCTACTTTTTTCTTGTTACTACAGAGAGCTTCAAAACTAATAAGTGTTCTGAATTAAAAGTGTTTCAGAAATCTAGTGATTTTTCCTTTGGCTGGTATTTAAAGAAATCAAACCTAACATCCAACTACATACCACACGTCCTTGTTTTAATTTGAAATATTGACTTGATTAATTTGTTAGGGACAAAAACTATTCAGATCATTGAACAGAGATGAGTACTTAATGATGTTTGTTTGATACATCTTAAAACGGTTATCTAACAATTAATATTTTCTTCTCAATATCAAATTATGAACTGTTTTTAAAAAAAAGGGGATCTATAATTTTATATGCAGTTAATTTTAAATGTAAAATAATAGTCGACTGAGATGATAATCGATTTCTAAATCAGCAAAATATTTTGTTGCCTATTGTGAGTTGATTTTTCTATCTTCTTTACAGAAACCTCTGCAATCCCTTCTTCCGAAACTGATTCCTTAATGAATGCATTAGCCAACACAATAGGCCCTCCTCCAATTTCAGATTTGGACCATAGTAGCGAAAGTGACCTGACAGAAAACGAAAAGCTTAAGAAAGACTGTGCCATGTACAAAAATAGAGTAAAAGCTCTGGAAATGGACCTAATGCGGTGAGTTTATTGATTCCCATAAACATTTATGAATTGTTAAAACCTCTTAAAATTAATGTAATTGGATTTTGTGGTAGCTGGAATGCTAAATAATTCAATTGAATGATAACTAATAGTTGTATTATATTAACAGAAACTTTTAAATAAATAGTACAGGTTTCTCTTGTATAATTTGACAAAAAAAAATTGGTTGAATGATTTCCTGTTTATAAGTATTATTTTATGTATTATAACCATGATCTCTCTGTCTTCTATAGCCACATAATTGAAAGTACAAAAATAGAAGCTCAAAGCAGAATTTCCCGCGAATCATTTCCTCAGCCAGAATCAATCAAGTCCTATTTGGGAAAACAAGACAGTGAAAGGTCCGATGATCTCACATTTTCCACTGAATCGGAGTTGGATGAAAATACCAGGAAGGTAATTGCAGAAATTTATCTATTAAATGCATTCTAGTTTTATTAATCCTGTTAATGAATTTTTATTAATATATATATATATATAAAAGAAAGTCGTGTTAGTTCGACTATTTATAATTCAAGAACATCTTAACTGATTTGCCTGAAAATTGGTGGGGAAGTAGCATAGAACCAGGAATAGGCTATAGGATACTTTTTATTTCAAAATTGGAACTCAAACGGGTGTACGAGTGCAAGACGTGAGCCATAGGAATAGCATTGTAAGATTAAAATTTATACTTTTATTATCCAAATAAAAAATTGACCTTGACAAAAACAAAAGTCTGCTCATTTATTCCCTTTAAGGTGGAACAAAGTTTGCCGGGTCAGCTACTTTGTATATAAAGCATAAATTGTTCGAAAAAAATTTCCAGGTTTTTTTGCAATAAAAAGAAATTGATTAATAACATGATCCCTTTTATTAGCATTTTGTTACTTTTATTTACGTTTATGTTGCATCTATAACCAGCAGAATGTCGTTCCACTAAAAAACTTATGAATGTGTCAACAAAGCATTTAAACATTAGTACATTGAAAATAATAAAATCTACTTATTAACCTACTTTTTTGCAACAGTTGCTGAATGCTCAAGAAGAGATTATCCTTGTGAAGGAACGTTATGACGAGTGCAACAAAGAGAAGTCCTATCTTCAAGGGGAGCTCACAGCATTGAAAGAACAGATGCAGGTCATGTCTGTGCAGGCCAAAACAGTAAGTAGTAAAGTGGCGAAACCAAATACTTTGAACTTGGTCTGTTTACACTTGATGGAAATAAATATGAATGAAAATCAAATCACTAGTCAGTTGTAAATAGAACTTATTATACATTTTTTTTCATTAAGAGTCAAGAAATCAAAATTATAAAACATTTTACAATCATGTGCCGCTGTGTTTTAAACTAAAAAAGACACTTTATCGCCAACCTGGCGCTAACGTAATAGCTTTCCGTAGTGCTTTATTAAAAAATCCAAAAATATGTTTTCACTCATAAAGCAAATTAAAAGAAAATGGCCTGTCCCTTTCGCACACTAGGATTCAGAAAATTACCATTCAATAAGTTCAAAAGTGTATCAAATTAAATAACTATGATACACGTTTTTGATAAAATAGAAAAGTTATTGTTCAATCTTAATAATACCAAATATTTTAAGTTAAGTAGGTGTGCAAATAGATGCAGGGGTAGTATTTGCATTGCCGTGCCACAGGTTGGGTACAAATCCCGGATTGGGCAAGGTTCACTCAACCTTTTGTCCCTTAATTGGTCAATAAATTGAGGACCAAGCGTGCTTGGGAACTAAACACTGGGGACCCTACATGAGATTGACGACCTAACCAAGACATATGCCTAGCACTCCTGAGTCCTTTGTCACGAAAGCTGAATTGGGCACGGCAGACCTTGGCCCACTATTGGGTTGTTGCGCCGAGGAGTTTAGTTGTCAAATAATGCATAACTTGAGAATGTTTCCTATATGTATAAAAATTTATGCTGTGTACAAAATTCAAATATATTTTCCCTTAACATATATAAAAAAATATTGTGTGAGTAGTCTTGCTTTTATATATGTAGTATACATTATTTTGTTTCTTTTCAGATTTGAAATATATTAAAATAGAGTATGCATTATTAACGTCTTTAATTCCATTGTCTCTTCCAGGTGTCAGTGTGTTCCTTCATCCCTCTAATTGTTCTGGCCATAGCCATGCTTTTGGCCTTCTACCCTACGCTGTCGTACCTCACTGCCACGTCTGACCAAATGTGAACTACCTGATGCCTTAGCTGTAAAGAAGCAGCCGAACTTTAAGACTGGAGAGTAGTTCATTTTGATTTTGCTGTCGCCCTCTTGTGAGGGGTACCAGTAATGTTTAGATTGTTTATAAATTTAATTTTTTTGTTGCTTATTTGTAATTAGTGTATTGTAATATTTTATTGGCACCGCCGAGAAGTGTCATTTTGTACAGTCGAGTAAAAAAAAAAAGATTTTATTTGATCCATTCTTTTTTGAAATAAAAATGTATTGTTTCTGATCACACGTAATTTATAAGACACCAATTCATTAAATTATTAAAGTGGATTGTATATTGTCTCTGGATTCTTTTTTTTTTTAGTCTTATACTATAAGTCAACATGGATTTAGTTTAAATATGACATTTTGTTGCTGAGGAATTTATGGGTACTTTTTGTTCGATTGTGCTTTGCAACAATACTAAATAAATTTCCTTAGCGAAAAATTATCCAGCATAAAATCCTGCATTGCATTAACCAAAAATTGTGTCCTTTTATTTTTGTTACCTGCAATTCAGTTGGGAAATTAAGTTTGAGATAATATGTACTTTTTCATTATAAATTTAAAAAGTATGTTTAATAGTTAATATAAATGTTTTAAAAGAAACATGTCTTAATAGTTTTAAACGATGACGCCACAACATAAATATATTTTTAAATAATCATTTAAACAATACACTTTATTTTGTAGTCAAATTTTGTTACATAAATTAAACTTATCACCTGATTAAAATTTCTAATCTAAGGAACAATATTTCTAGTTTAATGATTTGTGTTCAGCAGAATTTAAAATTTGCAATATCCAAAGAGAACAATCATTATTAACTAGATACTTGAAAAGAAATAATATAAGTTGAATAATATTAGTTTATTCGTATAAAATATCTTGTTTTGTTACTTGCAAATGAAATGCTCTTAAAGAATTTTTGAGCGATTAACATAAAATATTTTGATATTACTCTTTAATTCATATTAACAAGGTCCCACTATACCTCAAAGCCAGATGATATAACATCTAAATAATTCAAATGGAGATAAACTTTTAGAAACTAGTCGTACTTATTTTAGATAATCGAGTGTTTTTATACTGAAGTTTTAAAAATTGCTTCTATCATGTCCACATGTTTAATTGTATAAAATATGTCCAACTTATTATTCCTATTAGCTCTAGTGCGATAATGCAACTCATCCTTCCTATCTGAAACTATAACAGGGTGTCCAGCCGTCGGGAAAACCGGGAAAGTCGGGAAATGTACTTGAATTTTTTAGAGTCGGGAATTATGCTTGAAATTGTCGAAAATTCCGGTCCGCGCCGGGAAATTTCGCCATTTTCTGCAATTTTCGGAATTTTATAGATTTATAAAAATAAGCCTTTTGTACAGTGTATTTCGAGGTTTAGGAATCGGCCGATTTAAAAGAAATTTCCCCTTCTCTAAATTTCAGATTTGCTGATTTGAAAGAGTTTGATTTTTTCGTGGATGTCTAATTCCTTCAAAGTTACGAAATTTGTCTCAAGTTCGCTATTCAGAATTTCGCCCGAATTTCAAAGTTATTTGTTCTGCTGTAGGTTTTTAAGGTTCGCGATTCGTTTATTACTGAGTCTCTACATTTTAGAAGTTATATTTACAAATTTTCCGTTCGTTTTGAAATATCCCGCGTGTGCCGTAAAGTCATGCCGCATGCTGCGATCTTCCGAATTCTAAAGATTTCAAAATAGCCCTCGTGTAGCTCTAGTGCGACGATAATTCAAAAATAATCTAACCGAAAGATTTCATAAGAAAGATAAGCTTTTTGTATGAATTATTTTTGAAATTTCTTTCTATTTACAAAACTTCAGATTTTTGGAGATTCTCGATTTTGTTGTAATTTGTCGATTTATGAGGATCGGTGATTGTCGACTTCTAAGTTTTGAAATACAGTAGAAAACAGCAAGTTTAAATAATACATTTTAATAAGGTGTGTTCGAATATCGGTTACTGGGCCGGTGCAATCTAATAATGCTACATGATCCGATTTATGCTGCCTAGTAATTTTTACGAAAACCGCCGTCGCCGATGAACATTGCCTGATAATGATGGACTTTTTTTTTGCCTCTGTGTGAATCGGAATAGCAATTCGTTACTTTTGTAGCTCCGGCTCAGGCCAATCGGCCCAACCAGAATATTTTCTTTTGATCAAGTATTCGTGAGTATTGTGACCTTGTTATCACAAGAACAACTTGATTTTTGTTTGCGTTTGATTATCTTTTGTTGCCTTTTTTTCTGCTTCGGTCTATACTACTGGCGATTTTAGTTTTAGACAAGTTTAAAAAAAAAAAAAAACGGGAAATCGCCGAATTTATAGTGTCCGGATTATGGGTGTCTGGATTAGCGGTTCGTATTAGCAAATTTCTGGAAATTCGGGATTTTACTGATGTTTAATCTTGAGTTTTATAATTTCGGAAATTAAGGATTTTCAAGGTCGTTAGTTGCAATTTCTGATGAAAGATCGTCGAGGTTTTATAGATTTTTTTGTGTTCAAATGGTTCGCGATACGCCGTTTTTCGAAGTTTCGAAGTTCATGATTTGACGATTTTTTAGATTTAAGTTTAGTTTGAATTATCGTCGCACTAGGGCTACACGACACGACTTTTAGGGTATTGTAAAATTTACCGATTTCAGAAGGATCGCAGTTCAACGGTTTCTGAGAATTTGGAATTTTCCAGACTTAATGAAATCGTGTTTTACCAATTTTTGAGATATTTTGTAAATCATTAATTTTCAAAACTTTTAGATTTACCGATTTTGAAAGGTTCTTGATTCGCCGATTTTTGAAGATTTTCCATAAATCGAAATGGTTTAATTCTATTTTTTCAGGTTAAAATTTAAAGAAATAACTCATTGAGCTATCAAATGTTAAATATTACATTTAAGTTAGCATTATTAAAAATTATAAAGAATGAAATATTTTTAAAATAACCTTTATTTTTAAAAATTTTAAAGAGTATCTCATATAAAAGATAATCCTATTTATGTGGTGTTGTTTCACTAAAATTGAAGATTGTTACTTTAAATATCACTAAATTAACCCTGCGAATAACCCACCCAACTTTTGCCCTTTTTTTTTAAAGTCATTAATTTATTGGCCAGCCTATTTTAAGTATTAAAGAGGTTGTTTTAATTAAATTGGTTTTAGCTTAACTGTTTTGGTTATTTTCCAATAATTTTTCTATTGCATATTTGCCTAATTTTTCAAATTAAATTACTGATGACCAGTAAAAATATAGGGACAATACAATCATGCACTCTGCAACTTATCAGGGACTCTAACTAACTGGGCTAAATAATAGTTAGTGCTAAAACAAAAACGATTCTTTACTCAAATATTTTCTCTTTTTTTTGTTGCGTAATATTCCTGTTACCTAGTTAAGCATATTTGAAAAAAATTTAGTGATACTGATATACATAATTGGTTATATGCGAGCATCCTTGAAAAATTTGGAAATGAGCCTTGAAATCCTTGAAATGTGCTTGAATTTTTACCAGAAATTTTGCTGGACACCCTGTATAATAGTAATAATGTACTGCTATCTCTTCTTGTGTTTAATTTATTTAGCAACCACGTAACTGTGGCTTCTCTTACAATAAGACTAAAATTTCATGATCACTATCTATTTCTTTTTTTATTATATCGCCAAGCATCCCAACAAATACTATGTTACCACTTCGGTGAATTTAAGAATATGAAGATCATACTTTCCCCATGAAGTTTGTCATTCCTGCTCATCATGGGGGGGAAATCCCTAATTTCAAAAAAAAAAAAACTATGGCCACCCTAGTTAGAAAATGCTGGATAAGATTTTGTAACCTAAATTTAATATAGGGGAAACATGTAACTATGTTGAATTTGTCTTGTAATGATGCGCATGTTTCAAGTCTTGAGTGGCAACTCAAATGTTAAAAAAAAAACTCATTTTAATTGGTGAGTCGATGGCATTTTGGAACAGAAGACCAATCAGAATTTCTTCCATGAAAAGTTCAAAATCCTTTAAAAAAGTTTTAGAATGCAATGAATTTTAACATAAATAAAAAAAAATTAATAAAATGAATACAATTTATCATTTTGGGGCCTGCTTTCATTTTAATAAAAACGTTCATATTAAATAGGCACGGCAAAACTTGATATATTTATTGATAGCTTTTTCAGACTGGTTTTTGCTATTGAGGTTATCATGGTGGATTACTAATGAGCCTAGAAGCAATAAATTACCTCGAGTAGTGTGCAGAAGCCTTCAAACGACTCGCCAAAATAGGCCGGCGCGTTTACATGCGTCATCGAATCCATGAAATGCCAAAATCCCCATTAGGGGAAAAAAGGTCGAGCAGGATTTCTAACCCAAATGGTAGTGTGTGGCCGAATCCATGGTATGAAGCATCAAACCTTCCTTTATTGGAGGGTTTGCGAAACCCCCACAGAACCCTGTAATTCCGGCTTTGTCTGGGAGAAATCCCCAGGAGGGAAAAATTGATGAGTTTGCTCTTCAATCCAAGGATTCGATGGCTCAGATAAACGCGCCTTAGAAAGCCAGCTCAGGTGTTTTTCTTCTCATTACAAAGTAATAATGAGACCCATATGTTTTATAAGGTTGTATGTGAACTCCGTATTGAGGACGTTCTCGATAAATATGGTCCTAAGTTCCACAGCTGCGTACGGTGTCGCTTCTAACTTCATTGTGTTAGATGTCTACTCAGGTGTTGGCTCGTCGCTATTTCATCATTCCCTGTCATGAAAATTCACTGTAACTGTGTGGTAAGAAAACATTTGTTTGTTTTTGCTGAAAATCGTCAATTTTTGCTTTGCCCAACTTTCAAACAGGATTTCAAGCATTTTATTGTATTGGTATAAATCTTTACTAATTATTTTGTCAAAATATTTCAATATTTTGAAAATAAGACGTTGTGAAGTCTTTTATGTAATTTGATGCCTTAATTATAACATTTACTTTAAAAGAAATTTGGTCTAGCTACAAAATTTTCGTAGGTGACAATTATTTCTGTGTTCCTCATTCTTATTTTATAGTAAATCGACAGCTACCGGGGTACCGCTTAGAAATTGCTTTACAACCTTTATAATTACTATACCTTGTGCGTAAATGAGTTACTTACTCTTTGATATTAGATAAATCCCACAATTTAAACAAAGTACGCATTTTAGCATGATAAAATGTCTATTTTGAAAATAATCCGCGTAAAGTCAAATATAGACTATTCGACATCGCCAACCATGGCAGAAAATTCCCAAATACCCAAGCCACCAAAGTTTAAAATCGTCCCGATTTGTCTCAACAAAGGCAGCTCAAATAAGACATTGACCAAATGTAAACCAGTTAATTCTGGTGAGTTTCCTATTCAAACTACCTCGTCCAATCTAAGTAGTTCCATCAAAGAACCTAACTCGCCTTCAACAAAAGAACTCCATCCAACCGGTTCAAATTCCTCTACTTTGACTGAACTTGCGTCAAATGATATGGACTGCAAAGAAAATACAAAAACCACTGAATCATCAGATAAAACAACTGAGACAAAGAGTAACACTGAATCTGATGAAACAAAAGGTTTTGTTAGCGCCGATTCGGAAGACTCTTCAAAATCCAAAATGGCTACGGATGGTGATTCCACTGAAGTTGATGGCTGTGAAAATGATGTTTCACTGTCAACCACTTCCAATGGCGAATCTAAAGTGGTTGTTCAAGTGCTGTCCAATAATAGTTGCGGAAAAATTTCTGCCCTTGAACACTGCATTGATGTAAGTGAAGTCCCCATCGAATCGGAGACACTTGATTGTCTTAAAGAAAATGAGGATCAAGTAAAATCTTCCATCCTTGTAAATGAAGACAGACTGAATGGTGAGTGGCTAAGTTTCGGTATACTTTACTTGGACCTTTTGAGTTTTAGTATCAGTAGTTCCATGGTAGTTTTCTGTGACAAAGTGATATAACAGCTAATATAATGGCGGATCTTGATTTGCAGTATGTTGCCAACCAAAAAAAAACCTAAATGTGGTAAACCTTTTACTTCATATTTCATACAACTTGATAGGTTTACAACTCTACATTAAATTTTCAAGCTTTCCAAAAGTCACCAATGAACAGACATGTCATATCATGGCTACCATCAGTGGTTAGTTTTCTCATTGATGATTTTTTTTAAATAAGAAAAATTAATGTAGGGTTGCAATGTTTATTAAATATTTTTGAAATGGTACCCTTTAAATATCTAAAGAGGTGCATCACCTATTGAATCCATCGCAAGTAATGTATTTCATGTCACTCTGCATTAGGTGCCCAGGCCCACTCAAGTGTGCCTTTTATTTGCTCTTAATTAAAATAAGTGAGGAGAATGATAAATTATTTGATATAAATTTATTTTATGCTGAAGAATCTGTAGAGTTGTGGGTAAGATTCTTTATTGGAATAAATTATGTTTTTGATGAATATTTAAGGATTGTAATTTTGTGCAGAAGCTTTTCTACTGAAAAACTAACTTAAAAATATTATAAGATCATAAACCTTACACTCAATTTTGCTAATGTCTTTAATAATTTTGATATTTTTTATTGAATATTATTGCTACATTAAATGTTTATTTATCAAAAGGAAAGCTGCGGAGAACTCATCTGATGAAATTGCATATCAGACCTGGAAATGGCATTCGTCTAAATGATATTCCTCATGGTATGTATAGTCACAAAGTTACTTTGACTGCATTTAAAAAATTGTTTTCCTTTTGAATTTATGAGTGATTTATCAACATGTATAATCTGTTTGTTGCAGTTGTGTGTAATATTGAAAAAGCTTCGTCTCCTGTTCTTGGTTTTATACACAAGATAATGTATGGATCTAATGGAAAGACTCAAGACGTTAGTTTTGTAAACTTTTTGTTCTTACCTGTTGTTAATATACATTTATCATGTGAATTTGCCAACTTTGGTATTTAATTTCTGAATATCTTTAGATCATCTTTGCAATTTTTAAAGGAAAGTTGCATGTATGTATAAGTCAATCATATTGCATCATTTAAAAAAAATACATGTATTTATAAGTTAACTGTAAGACGGTAGCATTGCTTTGCAAGCTTGTATCAGCACATCCTTGCCTAACAAGTCTGTGAAACTATTTTCTGACATCCCATATCGGAGCTAGGTCACATTGGATTCAAAAGTTTTCTTCCTCCATTGTGCTGAGTTTGTAATGGTTTGCACTCACTTTATTATTTGACATCAAGACTGCCTGAATTTAGATAATGTTGCTCGATAAATTGCTTTTGTCAGCAGATTTCGTTTTTAAAAAATTTAGTTGAGGTATATTGCCTTTGGTATTCTAACACAAATTAATACCAAATATTTACTTGATAAAACTAAGAGATAGTACTTAAGTTCAGGGTTTTAGTTTACAGGATGCTGTAATGTTTGGTTGGTGTTGTATCCTCTATTGAATTACAGCAACCTCCCGTTATATTGTGCTTCCCGGGGGACAAGCAAAAAAACTGCAATATGACCGAATGTACAATATAACGAGTGACTTGATAAAAATACTTTTGATGTATTTATGCTCAATACAATTTTTTTTAACTAAAGCACAGTATGTATTTGAAAGATAAAACTAAATCATATTAAAAATAAATTAAAATTAAATTACTATAAACAATGAATTTAAATTAAATTGCTATAAACATTACACATTATTGTTTAGACAATACTATTATTTTTCACTTATTTTCTAGTAAAAAAAATTATCAAAAGTTAGCTGCTTTGATTTTTCTCTTAAAACCTGTTTTCCAGAAAAAATATCAATGAACGAAAGTTTATTAACTGCATCTCACCAGCATAAGATGAATTTAGCCACCAATATTGTAATCAATTTTAAGGAAAAGTACATATCTAAAAAAACGAGGGAAAACTCGGGAGACATGATACAATGCATGATATATATTCGAAGGCGCAATGTAACAAGACATTATATAGCATGGGGTCACTTTATAACTTATGGTGTGCTTGAATAGTCTTTGCCAACTCAATGGCAAATATCAATATATACCTTCCTCTGTAGGGTAGTTTAAAAGATGAAGGCATGCAGAAACTGCATGCCTTCATCAAAGGGCAGGGCAGCAGTCAAAAACATGATAATGTGTAAGTTTAACAGATGCTGCAGTTTTGATATTTCTTCCTTGTCAAAATTATTTTTATTGTAATTTCAGGATACTTCTATAATGCAAACCAAGCAGGACATTCTACATTTCAGTGGTTTTTCCTTTAATGAAGATTCTGACATTTTTCAAACTAAGCGGAAATATTTGCAAAAGTGAGGCATATCCTTTATTTTAGTATATAAAGTTTTCCAAGGGAAGGTGTCAGCAATGTGTTTCCATAAAAAGTATTCTTATATGTAAAATGAACACATCAATACCAGCCAGACATTGTGTTACTTAACTAGGTACATTTTTGCTTTGCTTTCTATCTGCCAATACCATTTCTTAAATGAAATGCAGCTTCTAGTTGATTTTGCATTTTTTGCCCACATTTCTTTTTTTAATTTGAAAGAATTAAAAAAAAATGAAACAAGTAGGTATTGACATGTTGACAATGTCTCTGTGTTCGTACCTCCTTCCAAAATCAGTTGTATGTCAAATCTTATGCACTTTTTTTTTTGTTAGAAAGGTATGACATTAGAGACCCATCTTTCATGCTTTTTGTTTGTCTGTATGACCAAATGGACCTCTGTCTATTGTCTGTCATCAAATTGCCAATCAAATTAGCATAAAAATGTAATTTTTCTCATTTAAATTGCTGTACTTTAAAAATAATATTTGAATAAAAAATTATTTTTCTCTTAAACCAGTTTGAAGTCTATAATAATAAAAGAAAGAGTCTGTCTGCCTGTCTGTCTGTCTGTGTGTATGTCTGTGGATCGCAAAAGACCTACTTAGACTCCTCTAAAAAATTAGAAATTTTTAACATAGATTCCTTTTAATACCTACGTGTGCACCTGTGGCTTAGTTTTTTCATATTTGATTGTGATTTTTAATTAATATAATTAGTTTAAAAAAAACGTCATCCACGTGGGATTGCGGGACCATAACAGGGCTTGAAAATACATGGGCCGGGCCGAAACGGGGGCGTGAAGCCATTCTCTATTAGTTTGATTGATTGAGTTTGGTTGAGATATGCGCTCGCTCTAAGACTGCTTCATCCTCTGTTAGTGTTTGCTTTTTTAAGTGCGCATGCGGCAACACGAATTTTATTTTGAGTGTATTTTCACAAGGTAAGCATGCCTCTAAAAGGAAGCAATGCAAAGTTAACGGGTTCCCAGTAAGGCGGGACCATACTGCTAGTAGTGTCATAAAATGAAGCACCATATGATTCCTTGATTCTTCCTTATTTGTTTACTAACAAAGTGACAAGGTATTGTATTACTGGCATAATTATTTTAACTTTTGTATATTTATTAGAAGGTATTTTAGTAATCAAAGGCAATCATGTTCGTCAAAGTTGTAGTTTTTAAATATTTTTCTTACACTTTAAATGTGTTTTAGAGTGCCTTATCGGATGCTTAGTGGAATGTGTAATGTACTGCTTGATAAAGATCCTAGAACTAGGCACGACTCTGTGGAAGATCTCCTTAATTTCATGTTGAAACCAACAAGTAAGAAACAATTAAATCTAATTATGTTTTTTTTTTTTTTGCGAATTGTGAAACTGTAATGGGCATTTTTTAAGTCTTAAGTGGTAATAGAAGAAATGCTGAATGAAAATAAATGTTTTCATGAGCCTTGATTGGTAAATCAATGTCACCTGGACGCAGAGCAGCAATCAGATAATTGATCAAAGGAAGTGCAAGAATGAAACGTTGAAGAATCTATCTCACTTGAAACAAGCCAATTCAAATTCTCCATTTCCATCTGTTTTACACCAATTTGTAGAGGCACATTTTCTGAAAGAATTGTTCCTGTGTGGTCTTTAATAAAGTTAATTAAAAGTTACATATGCTTGTATAAAAATTGCAACTTAAAACCACTTCCACACAAGATTTAAAGATCTTATGATTCGTATTAAGTTTTTTTTGTGCAAACTATACTATTTCAATTGATTTTGTTTCGACGATTTACTTAGTATTTTATTTTAAATTATTTGCTCTATTCATTTGTAAATCAGTGAATATTCTATATATTTAAAACATGCATTTGGAAAGTTCAACATAACAAAATATATGAAACGGCAGTTTAATATTTAGTTCTTGTTTAACATATTTTTTATTTCTAGATATCTTACCAGAAGAACAGCAGTTTAGCACAGAACAAATGGTATGTTTTACCTAGTATGATTAATACAACTAATTTAAGTATTGGATACCAAGAGTTTTTTTCTTCAAAACTCTGTATTTGAAGAGTTTCTTTAGTTAAGGCGCATCGACTAGCTAAGGCATTTAGTTAAGGACACTCCCATATCTTGATTGGAGTAGATAATTATAAGTTTATGGGAAAAAAGGATTTTCTTCCAGAAAAAAACCCTTAAAGGTTAAAGAATATCTCGGTGCAGTTTTTTTTTAATTGACAATTTAAAGCTCCAATAAAATTGTAGTTATCATATGATACTATTTTTGAGAAGTTATTTACTGTTTTACCTATATGAAATAAAAGGTAATGAAAGTATTGCAGTGGGGTCAAAAATCCCAAAATGGAGCTTTTAAACATTTGTCTGTCGGAAAAAGCTCTACAGGTAGAACTACTAAAACTAAAAAAGTTAGACTTTGAATTGGGTACACAAGTTCCTAGTACCTGTCAGCCATCGTAATGCAAAAGAGTAGCTGCCATAGAACTTTTTTTCAATGAGAAAGGCCTTAAAAATTAGTGCTAATAGAAAACTTTTTTTTATGAAGCTTAAGCGAATTCTAACTTAACAAATATCTATTAAATTATTGAGTTTTAATTAAAAGTGTGTGTGCATGTGTTCCTAGTTGTAGCTTTCCCTCTAGGTTTTCCTCAAATTTACATTTAATTTTTTTTAATAAATATTCAGCTTCTTTAGTCAATGAAATCTAATTATGTAATGATGTGTTTTCACCTTTTTTTTTTATTAAGGAACTTCTTGGAACTGAGTTATCAGATATGGAAAAAGAGGCAATGAAAGGTAATCATATCTTTTAGATTTAAATATTATTTTTCCATTTGTTCCCATTGAGTTGCTAATAGATTTTGTTTTGTGTTTTAAATCTGATTTTAAACTTTGATAGATTCTTTACCAATTGTCTTGGTCAAAAAGCTGGATGAAAATCTTGTCAACAAACTACTTCTTGGAGTAAGTATCATTATTCAGTTGTTTTTTTTATATATATAAACTTTTATTTGTCTTATGATAGGTCTTTGTCTAATGAAACCTACTTTTTTTTACAGTTGGATTTTGATTCATCAACCGTTAAAAAAGGTATTTTTAAATTTGATCTCTTCCGAAATAAAGTAGAATTTCTTACATAGTTATGAAAGTAATTAAGATAATTTTCTTCATAATAATTTATTAAAAATGAATTTATAATCTTTAAAAGAAGTTGACTTAAACTCCTTTTGTATATCTAATTACCTCCATTTTAAATTTTATTAAATACATAATTTTTCAGGATTTATAGCTTATCTCTAAAGATGTATTGTTTTTCAGTTTCTATCGAAAAAGCTCACAGAAAACCGAAATATATCAGAGTTACAGGACGGCCAAAATGTCAAGTTCAATTAAAAGCTTTTCCCGAAGGTATTAAGCATTATAGCAACTATTCAATTTTAAACTTCTTAATATTAATAGAGACTAACCAATATGTGTTAATTGTGTAATAACCAATATGTTTATTTTATGCTAAAATTATCTGACTCTGGCATTACTGTGTAGGCTTTGTATTTTTTAGTATAGGAGCAGATAATATATTAAAAAAAGTTATAAATTTTGCTGGAGCAAACACATATAATAAATAATGCGTGTGCATGCCCTATGCTTAATTTAAGACCCAAATATTTGAAACCAAATAGTGTGCTAATTATCAGTTAGGTTAAAAAGAAGTGATAGAATACAAATTCTAAAATTGTAAGATGTTTTTAGGTTTTGTTAACAAATTTTTTAACTGTTAATCATGGCTTGGGTGTTAATAGAATATATTTATATTTTTTTTAGTTGTTAACCGAGTACAGAATGCACGAAGAAGAATCATTAATCTTATGCATATTTTACTTTATGGCAGACCTGGAAGCGTAAGCGATTTTTATTTAGTTGCCCATTGACTTAAGAACGATTTATAGTGTTTTAAAAGTTATATCAATGTGGGGGGAACTATTTAGAACACTGATGCTTTATATGAAAATAGATACTTTATTTCGGCACTCTAGCCGGCAGGTGGCAAACGCAAGACTTTCTCTGCTCGCGTCTGCTCTCGAAGTGTGGGTGTTTACAAGGGGGAGTTACACAGATCGGGGTTATGTTGGGGTTGCTAGCATCAGTGCCCTCTGCTGGTGTCTAGGGGGTTTAGAGTTGGGGTTACATGGGTTAAGTTAATCCTACAATTCGGCCATCCTGATGATCAACTGTCCTCAGTTGAAGAATAATATTGAAATGTTGATTAAGTTCAAAATATTTAGAGTTCAACTTATGAAGATAACGTTAAAAATAATTTCAGTTCAAAATTTGAAGATAAAGTTCTTTTTGTAGATTTTACAGGTGAGAGTCTATTTGCAAAAGTTCAAATAAAATTGAGAGTCACTTAGAGTTTTGTGAACAAAAATTGTCCCATACCTTCATGTGGTCGGCTGCTGTCGATGTCAAGTTGGGGCCTTCGTGCTGTCCCAGCTTCCTGACGTCGTAGCGGTCGTGTGGCTTCACGCGGGTGATTTCGTAAGGGCCGTAGAATTTTGGCCTCAGCTTCATTCCGGATCCCATCTGTGTTCTTTGAATAGCGACGAGATCACCTTCTTTGCAGACGTGTGCAGGCTTCCACCTCTTCTTGTTGTATGTTCGTCGATTTTCTTCTTGAATCTTTAGTATGCATCTTTTGGCTTCTTCTCTTTGGCTCATCATGGTGTCGGTTCTTTCTCCTTCAAGGAGTTGCAGGATAGCGGCATCTTCCTTGCTTCTCATCCGGACTCCAGTGTGCAGCTCGGAGGGAGATCTCTTGGTACTTCTTGATGTTGTGGAATTCATGGTACGTTGGGCAGCATCTACGTACTTGTACCCCTTCGTCGGATCACCTATGCTCATCTTTGCCGCATATTTTTCTCGATCAAAATTAAATGGCGTATTATCTCTTATGGGATTGAAATCCAACTCATTAGAAGCTTTCTCTTCGATATTAAACCATTCGTCTTCAAACAACTCCGTATCCCTTTCCACTGATCCTCCATTCAACCGCTCCTTAGGGGGTCTACACTCCCTTTTCTCTGTGGGGGGCAATGACTTGGGTTGTTTACTTCGGGGAGAATACGATCTTGAGGGGGATGCAAGGAGAGGGGTGACAGCTTCCTGTCTTTGCTCTGATGGAATGTCGTAAGCTACTTTTTTAGGAACAGTGTCTTGAAAGCTGTATTCTTGGGGCGACGTATTAGAAGTACAGATTGAAGTTTGGCATATAGTTTTTAGGGACTCAAAGATATTAGGCGGTAAAATACACTGTTGTTTTAATTTTTCGGAAATAGCAAATTTTATTGGAATAGATTTATTCGAGTTTTTTAACGAAACGTTAAATAATGCTGTGTTAACTTCTATTTCTTCACCGAAACAACACGTTAAAGTTACCTTTTCTAGAACTGTACTTGATTGTTTGACAAAACGAGGGTTTAGAACGGGTGTACTTGCACCAGAATCAATTAGGCATTTAATATCCGTGTCGTTTATTTTAATGTCTTCGTAGTTTAGTTGGTTTTCAAAACAATGTGGGGACACGTAACTTTTTGTTTGCACTTTACGAACATGTTCGATTAGCATATTATTTTCGTTCGAAGTATTCTGTTGCCTTAAGGGACAGTCGCGGATTTTATGGTTGCCGGAGCATTCAAAGCATTTAATGTCTCGGCGACCGTTATTTGGACGGAAATTTCTATAGCTGTTTTGAGTACCGTTATTGTTTAAAGGTCGCTTTTTAGATTCATAAAACACGTCGACCTCTTTTCCCAAATCAATTGATTTAAACCAATCTTGGCCTTGCCTCACAGAAATATGTTGTTGTGTCTCTAAATCCAGACAACTGAACAACTTGTCGGAGACCATTAACTCGCACAGATCGTCAAACGTTGACACTTTTCTCAATTCGCAATAATACCGAAAACTTTGTTTTAATCGAGTAGAAAATTGTACGTGCGTTTCGCCTACTAAACGTTGAGCTTTACGAAATTTTATTAGGCATTCTTTGGCTGATGGCTGAAATTCTCTCAGAACAATCGTTTTAATTTTTTTATAATCACTTAAATCTCCTTCTTCTACGTTTAACAAAATATTCCGTGACTTTTCCCCTAATAAATTAATTAATATTTCCGACTGATAATGATTAGGGACTTGCTTTGACTGAAATGCGCGTTCCAAAGATAAAAAGAACAAGTTAAAGTTTTCTGGGTTAGTTGGCAACGGCATACTTAAAATTTTAACACTTTTAAGGTAGCTTTCTAGAGTTTGGGAGTCAGAATTCGGGTTAGGGTGAGAGTTAGAATTTACGTTACTATTTTGATTTTTTACGGCTTCTAATTCGATTTCTTTAGATATTTTATCTACTTCTAATTGTTTAATTGCGAGGATATTATCGTTAGCCGTTTTTTCTTTGCGTTCCTCCACAAATGAGGCAATCATGTCACCAACGAAATCTGGATCTTTCTTGAATATCTCGGTCTCTTCTATTAGACTTTTCAGACTCAAAATTGTCGGGCTTTCTGGAACTTCTACGTTTAACTCTTCCGCACATTTCAAAATGTCTTCTTTTTTCGCGTTTTTGTACATTTTAAAAAATCAATTTTCTCACCAACTGATGCTGTAGACTGTAGTTTCTTCGGGCCAATCCCGGCTGGAGCTCCCAACTTGTGGGGGGAACTATTTAGAACACTGATGCTTTATATGAAAATAGATACTTTATTTCGGCACTCTAGCCGGCAGGTGGCAAACGCAAGACTTTCTCTGCTTGCGTCTGCTCTCGAAGTGTGGGTGTTTACAAGGGGGAGTTACACAGATCGGGGTTATGTTGGGGTTGCTAGCATCAGTGCCCTCTGCTGGTGTCTAGGGGGTTTAGAGTTGGGGTTACATGGGTTAAGTTAATCCTACATCAATAACCTAAAAATATTTTGCCACGTTTATCATATTTTTAGTAGCAACACTTTAAATTTAATAAAAATATCCTTGATAAATTGCAACATATTATTCAAAGTTTTGCATCAATCAAACAACATCTAAATTATTTTGAATTTGAGAATAAAAGTAATTTATAAAAAACTGAAATTTAGTTTTGATTTAAAATTAGTATTAATGACACTTGTAAAAAACATAGTGTTTGCTTATAAAGAATTTTAATTTCTGTTTTAATGATTCTTGTAACATAAAGAAAACAACTAGCTGAGTTTAAATTAGTGCAATTTTTTTTCTTGTTTTAATTTTAAACCATATTGCATTGCATTCCATAAACATCATATATTTAAATTCTGTGATGTTCAGAAAAATTGAGTAAGCAATCCATTTTATTATTTAGTGTTTGAAAATTGTAAGACCTCTGATTGCTTATTGAAACTACACTGAACAATGTACGTCCATAAAAGGGAACTGATGCTCTATTCAAAGCAAACTTGTTTTTAATGGAAGGATATTTGTATAATGTTGAGTTGTTTTTACACAATCCCAATGTGCAGCAATACAACTCGGTAATTAAAATATAACTGAAATCCTTTAAATATAAAAGTTTAGTAAACTAAGGCGATGATAAATTATTATATTTATTCAACTATGTTCCAGAAAATATTTGTTCTTTTAAATGCAAAATTTTATATCCCATATTTTAGGATGAAGTTAATCGCTTAAACATCTTAGAATTTGAAGGTTTTTCTGGTGATAAAGAAAATCATATCACAAGGAAAAGTGAATTTCTCAAAAAGTAATTACTTATTCATTTTGACATAAAAGTTGTCTTAAAATTATCAAAACAAAGTGCTAAAAATACATATGTACTATTTCTTTAGGTTGAAAATTGAGGAACTGAATCAATTGTGTCACATATTTTCTTTACGAATCAAAAAAAGTACTAAACTTGAAAAAGTTATGAAATTCCTTAACAGTTTACAAGTACCAGACCTTATAAGAAGATATAAAAGTAAGTAAAAAGTAAACTAAATAACTTTTGATTGAAAAAAAAATTCAGATCAGTTTCTACTTTGACATTTAAAACTGTTATTTTCTTGCTTGAAATTCTTTTTTTTAATCCATCAGATTGACTTTATTTGTGTAGAACTTTTTACATTTTTTCTATTATGAAATATATAATGAGAGCTTTCTACGGTTCATGATATCAGCTTATGCATCGACCAAGCCACCATGTATGCAAAGTTTATGAAGTCTATTTAGGGATTTTAATGGGAAATCTCTAACTTCGCAATGAATCTTCAAGTAATCACAAACAGACTCATCTATATCAGCTGGCAGCCAGATCTGTTTCTTGAATGTCATGTGTGTTGATTTTCAGTTTTTAATACCAAATCTTCACTGCACTGTGCCATTTGATACATTAGTAGTATTTCTAAAGCAATACACATGATTGGGTAACACACTACGACTTTTTTTAAGTAAAAAGTGGTTCTAATTTGTCAGCATAATAGCTCCAAGTACCTAATGGTAAATGATGACAGTATTTTTATATGAATTTCCCTAATCAGGTACAGTTAGTCTTTTTCTATCAAATGCCAAAAATCGTTTAGCAAAATATGGTGAAAACTGCCTACACAAGCAATTCGAACATAGACACAATGTTTGTTGTGGTGTGAAACTTTTCTTAGAACCTGCTATATATTTTATTTAGTAATTCATTTTAAGTGTAATTTTTAGAGAAGTAGTTTCAAATTGGTTCCTGAAATAAAAGTTCATTAGAGTTAAGATATAATAATTTTCTGTGAAACCGAGAACAATCTTATATCATGTTTTTGTTTTTTTATTGTCCTTGTTTTCTACTGCAATAATAAATGACAAAATTAATTCGACAAAATTACTCTAAAATTTTTTAAATGTGCTCTGATTCAGCTAATAGTTGTTTTGTGTGCAATTTTAACTTGCATTGCATAAGTAAAAAAAATATTTTGATTTTATTATTATTCATTGATGTAACAAAGTTGGTAACTATCCTTAAAATGCGTAGAACTTACATTTTTTCTGCTACTTGAAAACACATTCAAAACAATTTTAATACCTACCGCATATTGTTGGTATAGCCCCAAAAAATATGGAATGCATAAACCTCGACTTTTAATAAAAAATGGAAAGAAATCAATTATCTTTAACTACAGAAATCTGGCACCCATGCATTTTCTTAAAAAAGACTTAGGGTGACAAACATTCATTCGGAGAAATATCGAGTAAAAAAAACCCTCATAAATATCACTATTTACTCGTTGATAGTGCATCACGCTACCACACCCTATTCCAATTCCTCATAATTTAATACATTTCTTAAATAAAAATGATCTTCCATCTTGAATTTTTTTTATCTATAACTACGGGAGAAAGGACCACATTTTGGCACCTTTTTTTTTTTTAAAAAAAGTATTCAATTCTACACCACCTGTAAAATTCTCTGTTTATGCATGGTAAAATACAGCACATAGCACTCTCAAACAAAACTGCAGTGAATGAGTAAAAATTCCTTTTTTAACTGTTATGTGATCAGGGTTTCGACCTGGGTAGGTTTGAGTCTATTATTAAAGAAGAGTTATGGCCAAAGCATGTCCGTAAATATTTTCTATTGCCAATGCACTTACAAATTTTGATGCTAAGCCAACTCTATGTGGGAAGGTATTGGAGATTTGCGAGTCGTTTTACTTGGCAAAACATGTAGTTTTACTGACAAATGAGACCAAATGATGTATGGTCTTCAAACCTAAGTGCCTTTGTGTTAGTCCAAAGGAAAAAAAAGTATTTCCTGAACCATATTTCTCTGGCTTTATTAAATATTTTTTCAAACTGTTTTTTAATATGATAAATGTGGTGGACTTGCAGGTCACTATAATTCCACTTTTTGAAATTGGTTTTTTTTTAAAATTTTCAATTGAATAATTTTACAACAAAATATTTTAATCGATTTCAAAAAGAGAGATAATAAAGACCTATTAGTCAGCTACATTTATTATATAAAAAAATGTACAAATATTCAATATAACCATAGAGATGTGGCATAGAAAAATATAGTTTATTTTGCCATTGAATTAACACATAAGCACTTTGGTTTGGAGACTTGTTCTGGGGTTTATTCACTCTTGAGTTTTGGTATTTCTTTTAAGGTATCCTTGTACCTTTCTTTGATTATTTGTTCTGAAAGCATAAAAATTATTCTTGCTTCAATCTAAATCTTATGAGTCAATTTAAAATTTTACCTAATGTTTATTTCTTTTATTTAAGTAAAACAAAGATCTCAATGTACAGGAAAAACTGATGCACAGCCAAAGAAAAAAATTCCTCATAGTGGTAAAAGCTTTAAAGTTTACCTTTTCTAAAAAAATATACATAATATTTTAACACAATGTGAAGTAAAATGACTGTTAAATTAACTATACTCATTTTTTATTGGAAATATTAGTATAAAAATTATGCATAATGTTAAAAATAAATAAATGTTGTCATTAAACACAAAACTACTTCATACTATATATGGCAGTGGTACTGGTAGCCTTTTAAATGTAATAATTTTATTTTATAGAGCGGAAAATAGATTCTTTACTGCACATTAAAAAACTAAGAGACTTTGAAAATAGTGAGTATCTCCTAAAATTATTGTTGATATTTGTGTTGTAATGTTTAGTTATTTACTATGTGCTGTCAAATGAAGTAACTTTGGCCCAACCCTTTTCAAGCTGATAACTTCTCAATTAATTCACTCTTTAAAAAATGTACTTGCTTTTACAATTAGTGGCAACTCTGTCTTGACTCTTGACCTATGAGTAAAAAATAGCATAGAAGAAAGTCTTTATTAGCGTTATTATGTGCTTGGGCTAAATTTACCTTTAACTTCCAGGGCCAAAGTTGTCTCATTGGAGGGTACTGAAAAAAATCTCAAATTGTATTTTACGCACATCATTAATTTGCAGTATAGTCCCGGTTATCCGAATCCCAGTTATTTTTTTTTATTTTTGGCTACTCAATTTTTGTTTGTTTTAAAGCAGCTCTATCCCGCCATCATTTAAACAAGAGAACGTCTGAAGTAGTGGCTTCATCTTGCGCTTCTTTGAATCTAAGGGCCTGATCTACGATTTTTGAAGCTTCTGTATGAGAAATGCTGCATTTGCTAGACTCGGGGAATTAGGAAGCGCTTCATAGGTCCTTTTCGGCCAATAAGAACAAGGTGAACACTCTGACTTCAAATTTTCTCTTTGCCATCGTTTTTCTAGGTGTGGAGTGGATAATTCCCGATTATCCAAAAAATCCTATGGAAACTCGATTTACCGAAATGCTTCGGTCCCATACGTTTCGGATAAGCGGGACTCTACTGTATTTGGTTTTTCATGTGGCTAAAACTATTTAGATTTACTATCACTGAAATAAATCACTTAAGAAAATAAATGTTTCTGATTTTCCTTTTAGTTCGCAGAAATATTGAATGTGCGCCACCTGAAGAGCTTATTGAATTGAGTGATTTACTTTTTCTTATGCCCTGTGATGTAAGTTTTATTTTTATTATATTTTCCTTATGAACTAATTATATTTTGCATATCAAACCCAAATCCCTCTCTATTCCTATTGTATGTCATGTCTGAGGTGTCGTTTTGTGCTGATTGCAAAATGGTCTTCCCTTTTGTTGTAGAGTTTAGAGATTCATCAACGAATATTAGATTTCTCTTCCTCGTCCTTCAAAGAAAATTCACCTGAATTTCATTCTCGTAGAACATTACTATATTAGTAAGTACTTATTCGAATACTACTTATTGTGCCAGAATGTCTTCACCAGAAATTCAACCGCAATTAAACTGTTAAACCTATATTGAGATAATTCCTTCTAACTTGAGATTTTTGTAGTGTAAGTCAAGTAAAAAAGAAATTTAAATGAAAAAAAAAAGTAATTTAAATTAAACAGATTACATTATTTAGTTGCAGTAAGTGTAGATCAAGTATTCCACATTTTTTTTTTTCATTTAATGTTTCAAGTTGTAGAGATAAACACTTTTTAACAAACTGACCTACACTACAGAAAAGGTGATTCGACATAGAATTAGTCCTTTACAAAACTTCATATTCTTGTGTAACTCTTGATAATACCTTTTTAGCCACGCATTATTTTTTTTACACATAATGGTTTAAATTACTTAATGGTTTAAACGTTTTATCATCACATAATATGTGTAAATATATCTATTATAAATGAACATCAGGTTTTTTTACATTTTGATATAAAAATTTAAAATAACTCTTGAATGTTATTTTTGCAATATTATAAAAACAAAGTTACTCATTCATTTTTTAATTGCAAGTTTCTTGAATTTGAAATAGCTGTAAATGTTAATTGTACTGTTGGTTCATAGAAATTATTTTATTAAAGTATGGAAAACATTCTAAAAATTCTCTAAAAGTAACTTTTTTAATCTTTTATTGAAAATGGTTGCCCATGTAACTATCCCTGTATTGCCCCAAGCAGTGAATTGTCTGTCTTTTAAAAAATAGAAAATAGATTATACCTTTGTATCTGAAGTCTGAACTATTTACTTGTTATTGAATGCCAACTCTTTAAAAGTTTTATTAATTTATCCATTCAATTTTTTCTTTCATTGCAGCATGAACTTTGACATCATAAAAAAGATAGCATCCATTCTTGAAATTACAGACTGGGAAATATATGCGCACCCACAGGATCTTGCAACAACTTTGCTAAGATTCCTCATGGAAATGATACCACCTGGTGTGTACAATAAAGCCTTAGAATTGAAAGATTTTTTTTGTTTAAATATTAAGTATAATTAATGTAAGGCAGGATAGTCCTGCTTGTTGTGTCCTTGTTCCACGACCAAATGCCCCGCTGCTACAGTCCTACAAAGTGCCAAAAATCATCAAAAATGAAATACAGAGTTTGTAACTGTATTGTTTAATATGCATGTTATAAATGATGCTTAATGTCAGTAATTTATTACTTGGGATGCTTGTTGTTTATTAATTATTCCTCAGTTATTAGTTGTTTTTATTTACTTCATTAATTATGCAATTGTTTAAAAATTGGTAGAGGAGCGTGTATAATATGAAAGATTATCTTGGAGGGGGTAACGATTGAATGTCTTTGAAAATCTAGTCACTGTACAGTATAATATGTATGAAGTTAATTTAAATATAAAAGACCAGATTTAAGTTTTTATGATGTTAAGTTATTCCTTACTTATAGCTTTACCATTGAATCGATGTCAATGCTTACAAATTCAGAGAGTACTTAATCGTCCTTTAGAATGTAATTTGAAATGTGAGTAGACTTCCAGAAAATCAGAAACTGACGTAGAAACTATTGTGGGGGAAATAAAAACATAAGTTTCTAAAAATAGCTTGTTGCTTTTAAAAATTAAATAATTTTTAAAATCAATTTAAGTTTGGGACTTGTTGTTCTCTGGTGTAACTATTTTTATTGTGTTTTTAGCACCCAGTAGCAGAACTTTCTGAATGTGGCTGCAGCATGAGATTTTAGTTGGGAAATTTGGCTGTAAGAAATAAGGCCCCCCCCCCCCCCAGCGTGATTCGATAGTATCCATAGCTTTAATCCTACAAAACTCCAGGGGTCGAATTTAAGTTTTTATGCCAGGTGGACGAAGTCTTGTGGCTTAGGTGCACAAATATAAATATTATGTGCATACATATAAAATAAAAAACAAGTTAAACATTACAAACTAATATTCATAAGAAATTAATTGACTAAATGCAAGGTTTTCGCGCTTGCTTATAAAAATTCATGAATTTTTTTACATAGGGTAAATTTTGTCATTAAAAGTCATGAATTTGAACAAAAAGCTACCAAAAGTCATGAATATCAATGTATTTGAATCGCTGGAGTTCCACAATTTTCAGATCGCCGTAGTTTGGCGACCTTTCGGATCCCCCGTTGGTATTCTTTTAACAGCATTATCTTTTCTAAATATTCTATAACATACACATTTAGAGTGATAATAATTAAGTTAGAAGTCAAAAGTTTTATGGGTACCTTTGCAATGTTGGGTGGTTATGAATCTGCCCCCTTTGACAATTATCAGTATTACTAGAGTAAAACCCATGCACTGCCCCTCCCCTAAAGTATCTTTATTTACTCCTAAAGTATCTTTATTTTGCAGCAGATTAACTAAGTTTATAGAAAAGTTCATGTTGAATGCTGCTTTTCATCTGTGTGGGTAAATTTGTTGATTCGATGGAAATACTTTATACAATTTAGGTTCATTTTCAATTTTCTCAGTTTCACAGGTTCAAATGCAAAACTACCTTAGTAATTTCGGTGAGATCTCAAACTACCCATTCACCCTGAAGAACATCAACTACTGTTCCCTTTTGCTTAAAAGTCACTAAAAATGCCTTTTAAGCTAATGCAGTATTGGAAGTTGGTTATTCTACAATAATATGAAATAATTTTATATTTTCAGCGAGTATTCGTCCAGAGCCTATGCAAACAGATGGTGTTCAAAGGAAGGAACCTTCAGCAAACAGAAACCGACCTCATTTGATGAGGGTATGTATTTATTTCATAAATGCTGAAATATTTATTTTCAATATCATATTCAGAATTCCTATAAAGCTTGAAAACTGTAGAACACCTTTAATTTTATATGTAATTCTGGAATTATACCAAAATTCTGCTCTTGACCCAGGTTAAAATTTATGCTATTTTTGCTTTGCTAACTAGCATAAAAGATGCTACTGCTAGCATAGGAAACTAGCATGATATGCTTCAAAATACTTGCTAGTTTAGCATGAAGCACTAGCATGAGATGGCCAAAATTCGAACACATTTTATGCTTGTTAGCATACAAAAAAGCAACACATGCTATTAACTGTTGCTTATTTAGCATAACTTTATATCATCACATGCTAAAAAATTATGCTAAATAAGCAAGAAATGCTACTGCTATCATAGGAAACTAGCCTGAGATGCTTAAAATGTTTGCTTGTTTAGCATGAAAAACTAGCATGAAATGATTAAAATTCGAACACAATTTATGCTTATTAGCATAAACAAAATAGCATCACATGATATTTTCTGTTGATTATTTAGCATAACTTTATAGTATCACATGCTAAAAAATTATGCTAAATAAGCAACAAAAATAGCATGCATTGCTATTTTGTTAACATGTGATGTTTGGTACACAACTTTGAAGTGGGATGGCGCCACCATTAGTCAGAATAGTATTATTGGCGAATGTTGCTGATACTTGAACGGCAGGCGCAGGACAGATCTCACGATCTCTCGGTCCACGGAGAAGGGCGTTGGACAACTCAGCCACGGCAGCTCATGCAGTGGAAGCGTATAATTTAAGTGGGCAAAAGGATGTTAAAGGAGTTTTTTTTTTTTTGTTTTTGATAAAGAAATTTTAATTTTGCGGGGTTTTTTTTGCAGGTTTCAAATTCTTTTTAGATATTGCTTTATTTAAGATAGATATTTTTTAGATATTACTTTATTTATTAACTCAAATAGAGAAATGTGTCATATTTCAAAGTAACATTTAGTAACTTACGTTTTAAAATTGTTTTGATTTATAATATTTATTCAACAATCTATTTTATTTAAAAAATGCTTTATGATTTATAATATTTATTCAAAAATCTATTTTATTTAATCTATTTTTCAAAAATTAACCATGCCTGAAAAATTTAAAAATTATTTTCGAAGTAACTAAAAGAAATCTATCACGCAGTTAAAATATTTAGCTTTGCCCGCAATTAAGAATGTGGATTACCAGTTTGAACTGGATTTTTTTTCGGAAATATAGTTTTCGAAATTATTTGACGCGATTTGTAGTTTCAATTTTTTCAGTTTCTTGAAGATTGCGATATCGATTCGCCATAATTTTCCGATGAAAGTTACGCAGATTCAATTCTCACCTTTGACCGTTATCGAATCGATGACTTTTAGCAATAGAATTTCGTAGAAATCTATTTTATTTTAAAAAAATGCTTTATGATTTATAATATTTATTCAAAAATCTATTTTATTTAATCTATTTTTCAAAAATTTACCATGCCTGAAAAATTATTATCGAAGTAACTAAAAGAAATCATTTATCACGCAGTTAAAATATTTAGCTTTGCCCGCAATTAAGAATGTGGATTACCAGTTTGAACTGGATTTTTTTTTCGGAAATATAGTTTTCGAAATTATTTGACGCGATTTGTAGTTTCAATTTTTTCAGTTTCTTGAAGATTGCGATATCGATTCGCCATAATTTTCCGATGAAAGTTACGCAGATCCATTTCTCACCTTTGACCGTTATCGAATCGATGACTTTTAGCAATAGAATTTCGTTCACCAATTGCCGATGTCTGTTGACCGTTCGAATTACGGATGCGATATCAGCGGTGAGTTTTCATTGATTCCGATCAACGATCGGTCGAGCAAATTTCGAAAAACATTGCTTCTAACCTCGAATCTCCGTTACTGTATATAAAAAAAGCAAAAAATAGCTTGTCCTGGTAACTACCACAGCACGCTTTTGAGAAGCATGCAATGCTATCTCGCATCATATGCTAGTTTATAGCATAAGATGCTTTTTCTGTATGGTAGTTGTATAGCATTTTATGCTAGTTAGAATAAGAAAGCAAAAAATAGCTTGTCAAGTTAACCACCTCAGTATGCTTTTGAGAAGCTTGCAGTGCTATTTAGCATTATATGCTAGTTTTATAGCATAAGATGTTTTTTTCATCTTTATGGTAGTTGTAAGCACTTTATGCTAGTTAGCAGAAAAAGCAAAAAATAGCTTGTCATGGTAACTACCACAGCATGCTTTTGCGAAGCATGCAATGCTATTTAGTATCATATGCTAGTTTCATAGCATAAGATGCTTTTTTCTGTATGGTAGTTGTATAGCACTTTATGCTAGTTAGCATAAAAAAGCAAAAAAGAGCTTGTCATGGTAACTACCACAGAATGCTTTTGCGAAGCATGCAATGCTATTTAGTATCATATGCTAGTTTCATAGCATAAGATGCTTTTTTCTGTATGGTAGTCGTATAGCACTTTATGCTAGTTAGCATAAAAAAGCAAAAAATAGCTTGTCATGGTAACTAACACAGAATGCTTTTGAGAAGCATGCAATGCCATTTAGAATCATATGCTAGTTTCATAGCATGAAATGCTATTTTCTGTATGCTACTATTATAAGCATGATATGCTAAGTAGCATAAGGAAGCATACTGTAGCAAAAACATAGCATAAACATAGCAAAAAAAAGCATAATTTTTATGCTAGTACTAGCATAAATTTTGACTTGGGGACAATACTTAGAAGTGCTGCTTTTTTGTTTTTCAAATAACCCAATTTATTACAGTTTGATTCGAATTTCATTTAAGTTTTATTACGGAAAATGTAGTTATTTAGTAATTTTATCATTATAGTATAAGTAATTATACTATAATGAAAAAACTATGCCCTATATGCCATTTATTTGGATGTTTTGTTCAAGTGTATTTGAAATTTATTAAAAAAAATTGTGGTAGGTAAAATGTTAATTTAAAAATTATATGCTTTTAGACCTCTACATTTAAATTTTCAGAATGTATATAAAAAAAAATTAAAAGCTATGTTAGGTTTTCTGGATTGTAGAGTAGTTCAAAGAGGTGCTGCTAGTGTTGGTAATAAAACTAATGCATTTCGATAACTTAATCTACTTCATTACTACCACCCTACTCAAGCATGACGAAGTGCAGCATGTTCGCACATTTTAATTTTTTACATGACTAAATTAATGTATTTCCCTTTGGTTCTAAAAATATTATTTAATATAGCTTCAAAGGGATGACTCTCTCCAGAGATGCAATTACAGTGCAAGCCATCAAGGTATTTATTATTTTACACTTTCAAAATACATTTAGTTAAAATTTTAAAAACTTAATTATTTTTGTACTTGCAATATTTAATTAATGTGTTAGTTAACCGATACTTAATTACATCTTACTTTTAGCATTACCTGACCATGGATCTGTAGAAAGTGTTCATGAAGTGAGTCTTTTCTTGAAGTTTGTATCTTATGCCAGCTTTTTGTAAAACTCTTAATTTACAAATTTATCTAGGTACCCTATTTTTTTTTTTACAAAAAGAAGTAGCTATTTAACAATATGCCTATTTATATGCCTAATAAAAATTTGCTTGTCAAACTTTTCCATTCCTGCTTAAATTAAAAGTTGAGTATTTTTCTTTAAATAACTAATAGATATATTTATTATTGTGCACAACATAATTTGCTTCTTAATGCAGTATGTTTTTTAATTGTTAATGTTTTTTTTGTATTAGGGAAAGAATCAAGAAAACACATCTGTTGTTGTTCGCCGTATCACTGAATCGTCCTATTCTTTTACAGACCTTAAAAGTAATGGTACGAATAAATTTTCATATTAAAAGTAGCTTTCTTTGATTCTAGACCTGTTTATTACTTTCCATTTTCTGTGAACTAAACATTGATAATTTGCTTGTTTGATATTGGTTCTCAGTACATTTAAGCAATAAAAAATAAACTCAGTGAAGCAGCAACCCATTGTGGGCCAAAGTCAGATGAGCCCATTCCAGGTTTCCTGACCAAGGATTCTGAGGTGTAAGTGTCGGTTCCACTTAGGTGCTGGTCTAATGAAGAACTTCTAGATTGCCCCAGTTACATTTAAATACTTCCTGTGTTATGAGTAAAAACAGTATGTAAATAAATTCTTGAAATACATGTCTAAAACAATCAGATATATCAGAGGCAAAATAGCTTGGGCATTTTTTGCTGAAACAAATACTCTCCCCAATGCCTATTTAAACAATTCTTCGGTGTTTGAAATATAATGTAATATAATATGTTTTATATTGTAATATAACCTAGGCCCTGTTTTCTAACTAAAACCTGTGTGGCAGTTTTTATTGCTTTAATTTTGTTAATGTCGAGTGAGTCATTTGATTTACCCCTTTCTGGTGCCAGCAATTTTTCATTGACTTTGTCCGAATGCCCCACATTTTAAAATTGAAGTAATTTTTGTTTAAAATGGCCTGTTTAAGTGTATTTTCTTCTTAAGTACTTTTGCAAGCAGCATTTCTATTATTCTTAAGATGCCTATTTAAACCCTTTTCAGATCCTGTTACCATTTCTGATGGCAAATCTGACGAATCTCTTTCTTTGTATTCATTTATTCAACACCCATCAGTAAGTAAATATTTTCGACTAACTCTTCATTATCTTTTAAGTTTTAGGATTCTATATTAAAAAAATACAAGTTTTTGGTCTTTAATAGGTACTTGGGGTTTTTTTTGACATTTTTAGCTTTTAACAATCTATAACTGACATGGTTTGTACACTCCTTGAAAAGTGCTTGAACAAAAAAGTTCATTTTTGAGCCCTTAAAAGTGCTTAAAAATGAATCTAGAGTGCTTGAAATAAATCCGTACTGAATCGGATATCCAAAATTTTCTCTTTGAGATTGCCTAAACATGTGATGGCTAAAACATGACCCGAACCTTTCACCCGATTACGTTACTGCTAAGACGTCACTAAAATCTTTTCCCAGTTAGCCAGCGTCCGGTATCTTTCGATAACTGTAATCATATTTTTAGCCCATAAGTTTTTGTTTTGATTGTGTTTGAACATTTTTATTGTTCTTTTTGCAGCAAATTAGCATAAATAATTTCTGGAATGTTAATTAAATATTTTTCTAATCAAAGTATTTGTAGTGGAGATTGAAACGCCAAAAAAAAAAGCATTTTATTTATAGTGTGTGCCTAGTGGAGCCACATTTTAAAAATTCCGTTTTGAAACTTTTCTAGCATTATGATGATTGTCTTGTCTGAATACTTCACAAAATGAGTGGAAAATGTATTTTCAATTATCTTTGGTTGAAAAATCCTGATTATCATGACTGGTTGCAAATTTTACTTGAAAGCATTGGGGAAGTTGTCTAGATGGTGATATTGATTACCTGATACCTTAATTGGTTTTTAGCATTTTTAAACATATAAAAGTAATTGTTAAAATCTGGCACCAATATCTAGTCCTTGAATTTTTCTGGAAAAGTGTTTGAATTTTTTCCCCTAATAAGTGTATGAACCATGAACTGACACATATATATTTTTTTGACTTTTTAGCAGAATTTGTTTGCATTAAAAAAGTTTTATTTTTAATGCATCAAGTGATGCTTTGTACTTGAGCATAAGATTTTTGTTTCGCAATAAAATATTTGGAAGTTCGAGTTCAGATTTACAACATAGCACCTGAAAGCATTTGATTATGTAATATTTTCATAATTGTCATTTTTTTACAAAATATTATTTATATTATTTTTTTTAAAGAAAAAGCAATTGGAGGTGACAGTTCGAGAAATAGTTTCCACAAACTGCTGGTCCTCTACAATGGGTGAAATAATTAATAAGGTAAATTTTGTTTGAAATTTATGATTATTGCTTTCATAAAACAAATAATTCTATAGAAGTGTTTTAACAGTCTGAATTTTTTTTAGCAAAATACTATACTTTCCAAAAATAAAATATGCTCCATGTTCAAATTTAAGCATCTAAGACTAGACATAATTTAAAATACATTTTTCTAATTTTCAGGTTTTTCAATGTTACCCGAAATTTAATCTCACTTATAGGCTTGATTATATAAAATCAAAGGCAGTAGACGTAAGTTCTGTATTTTTAGTTTCAATATTGTATTTAGTATTAAACATGCCATGATGTTTTAAAATTGAAGAGTACACGAGAAAAGCCGATTGATTTTGCAGAGAAGTTTCCTTAGCAGGCCACTTTGGCGATGATAGCGAGTGATCCCCTAAACTTGTGTAAGGAAACAAGTTCCTACCACAGATATCATAGTTCGAGTAATAGAGTGGCAGATCACGCGACCTCCAATGCTAACGACGGGACACGCAAGGAGCTCCCAGAAGAGCCCCAATAAAGTCAGTGTTGTAGGTCACGTGATACGCCACTGTAGTACTTTAACTACTAACTCTGTGGTTCCTAGCTACCAAGATTTAGGCGATTGGTGATCCTGACGCTTGGACCAAGCGAAGAAGAAAGAGAGAACCCGGTTTTCGGCCTCCAAGCAGGCAATTGCGGGCGTCCGCCTAATAAATCAATCGCTTCTTCCCGTGTACTCTTCAATTATCATGTTTTTATATTCGGGAAAATTTAGTTTTATACGATAATAAGTGTAATTATACTGTTGCTTAACCAGTGTGAATTCTAATATAAGTCAATAAAAGTTTGTCTCTAAGATTTTTGTAGTGAAATATAAAAACGAAAAGGAATATTAATATGTTACTTGAGTAATTGAAGTATTAGAATCATTGTTTGAATCTATAATTTAGTTGAACACAACTTAATATTTGTTAGTAGTTTATTATTTTACCTAATATTAGTTTTAATGGAACCAGCCATGTTAGTACTAGTAGGTAATTTGTAGATTCTTGATATTTCAGAGTAAAATTTTAATTGCATATGTTTATAGTTACATTAACAGTTTTATTGTAAAAAAAGTATGCTTGTTAAACATTTGGTATTTAAAAAATAAAGTATACAATGTTATATCTACACTGATTTGTTTGTAATTGTTTAAAAATATTTTTTAAGGTACTTCATGAACTACAATTCAAAAATCCTACATAAGAAAATGTGTGTATTTCATTGCTACAATAGCAAGAAATGGAAGTTCTCAACACTTGCTAACACGCTTTCATAAAAAAAAAGCACAATTATGTATATTGAATGCTAAGTTATGATGTATATTTTCCACTTTGAATGTAATTTTATATTAAATAAATCTATATAGTGTCTAACTTGCTTCTTTTAGTATACTTGAAATTAAATAATTTATCAAAATCATGAAGACTTAACTTTTTTACACAGTATAAAATACCTCAAGTATTGGGCTACCTGAATTGAACGTCACAAGAAAAAAAAAGTATTTCACAGCCAAATAATAATGAGTTGGTTAACGCAAGCAATTTATCCAAATTTTTTGGATCCAGAGTTTGTTTCTTTGCAGCCTACAAAATGATATACACATTTAAAAAAAAAATTACTTTCATTGATTGCCTGGACCTGTATTAGAAAACGCTGTAAAGATTGGAAATGAAATTTTTAAAGTGGAATATTTCTGGGGAAGAATCCCTTCATCAACAAATCAGTCTGCATCAGGTCTGCTTGGTGATAGACAATAGCAAGTTATGGCCTAAACTGGTGAGAAGAAACCAGTTTTGCCTTGGTTCTAATCACATGGCACGAGCGTCTGATTCGCAGGAATTCCGGTCATTTTGGGAAATGGTGCAGAACTTTTTAATTTGAGAATCTTAATATTTCCTGATTTAATAAACTAATGACGATTTTTTTTACCTACCGATATTCACACAAGACAGAAGTCTGGCACTTGAACCTCGGGAGAATAACCAAGGGACAAACTGGTAATCGATCAACAATACTCGCCTAGCAGACCTCATTATGGAAAGGCTCTTAGTCCATAAAGGGTTTTTCCCTAGGACTCTTCAGTTGAAATATTTTAAAGATTCGATTACTTTATCATGCCTTACTTTAATTTATAAAGCTCATAAATATTACACTTTAACCCTTTCAGTCAATGACAATTTCTTTCAATGACAATTCGACATATTGACATCGTCGCTTTATAATTTTTTTTTTCTGATCGTCTATAGCCCTTTATGATATCAAAAAGCACATCATTCGATTCCTCAAACTTTTTTCTATTAGAAAATATTTTTTATTAATCACAATGGATATCAGAATTACTAAATTTTTTTTTTTAAATTATGATCAGAAACATGATGATGCCAAATGGCATCACTGGGACTGAAAGAGTTAAACGTTTCAATAGAAAAACCTAATGAAGAAAGGCAAAAATGCATTTTCAAATAACAAAAGTGCAAATATGCTGCAAGCTATATCTTGAACTGAAATTTTTATTAAATGTTAAAAGCACTATTTATAAGATACTTAGTATGAAAGCAGATGAACTTTTCTTCATGTTCAATCACTTGGAGGAATTTTTCCAATAAAGGATTGCAATTACAAAGCCCATTTGATGGTCTGCTGTTGATATGTCAAAACAACAAGGTCCATAACCTTGCTAATTTATCAATTTTTAGAGACTTCATTTTTTGATCATCTGACAATTTTAAGACATTTTCACTAAATATTTTAATGGAACATACTAAGGTTGCATATCAATTATGAAATTTTCTAAAATGGATAAAAATAAATATTCTGAATGCGTTGAAAAGAAAAGTTAGTTCCTGGAACTTACAGGGATATAAGAAGCATGCTTCTTGTTTACTAGGAAATCGGTCTAGTTTGAGTGAAATTTGACCACTCTCTTTCCATTTATGTAACTTAAAAGAGATATGAAGAAAATTAAATATTAACTAAGGGAAATTGGAGTTCATTACAAGCCAACTCTCATTTTTTAGGTGGTTCACTAAATCCATATAAAATAACGGTGAAATATGAGTTAGGAAGGGACCACTAAAAAGGTTTATCCCAGATTCAATATATCAGGGTTCGACTGTATAAAATTATAATTATTGTTTTGTAAGCCTGTGAAAAATATTGATTTGAATACAATTTAATAACAAGTTTAAACAGTATTATATTTTAAAACATTTCAAAATCAGATAACTATAATTATATTTTTTTATTCACAACAATCCATATAACAATTTATGTCTCATAACAAATTATTTAAATAAATATCATTTAAGATACTAAAAAAGTAAGCAATACAAAAACTTCAGGTAAATTAAATGGATAAGTTTTTCTTTTAAAGCCTGATTTAACTCTCTCTTTAAATTTTTAATTTCAGTCCTAGTGATGCCGTTTGGCATCATCAAGTTTCTAATAATAATTAAAAAAAAAAAAATAGGGCTGACATTTATTGGAATCTCTGAAAAATATTTTCTAATAGAAAAAGTTTGAAGAATCGAATGATGTGCTTTTTGATATCATGAATGGCTATAGACGATCTAAAAAAAAAAATCTAAAAAATACTAAAATGATGATGCTAAATTGTCATTGGGACTGAAAGGGTTAAAAAAATTTACTTCTCAAGTTCTACCTTGGAAATTAGAAAGAATACTAGTTGTCTTCAATTTTAAATTTGGGACTTTTGTACCTAAAAGTTGAGAGCATATGCTATTGTGTGTAAATAAATGACTTGCTTGTTAAGTTTGTGTGTGAAACTAGCAATAATATTATATTGATGCATGGTATTTAACAAATAAAAAATGACAAGACATTTTGCTTTTGATTTTATTATGTAATAACTCAGGCAGAAATGGTATATACGCATTTGTACAAAAAACATTAAATAATTATTTCACAATGTAAAAAGTTTGGTTTTGTAAAAAATTTATAAGAGTTCTAAAGCGTCAAAAATACTGCCATTTTCCGAGAACTGCATCCTTGATGGCGTCAACATACTGTGCTGGAACCCAATACAACCAGTACCTTGAAGCTTCAGTAGTGCCCAATTGAATGCCCTAATGAAAGTATATACATTCACATATTAATACACAGATAGATAGGTTAGGAAAAACCTAAATTCTCTACTTTTACCAAAAAAGATGAACACTTTATTTTGATTTCTACAATTAGTACAGATAAAAAAAACTAATAAGTGAACAAAGTAATAAATTATGTATTACCATGATGTGATATTCTTCATGCCCTTCTATAGGTTCACTTACAATTGTTTTGATAGAGTTCATAGGAATTTTGTCTGTTCTTTCTGAAAATACAAAATAATTAGTTTAATGCAACCCTTCTAGGGTGGCCCAAAAGTAGCCTTACAGTTAGTTAGGCATAGTTATTTATACAGCAACAATTATTTTTCGAAAGCATGTCTGGTTGTTCAGTTAAGGATACACAGTCAGTTCTCTTCACTCAGATTCCCAGCAATGGTTTACACTTATATACAAAATCACAAATTTTTCAACAGCACAAATAATTTTATAGGATAGCTGACAGATGGCGAGGTTCGAAGTTTCAAACTATGGAAACTAACATAATTTGCTTATTCTGAGCATCAAATAAATATTCCGAAGCTATCTCGAAACTAAACCAAACAAAGTCTACGAATCTCTACTCTTTGGATAAGATATACTGTAGTGTGACTATTTTAGCCAACCAACAAAAGTTAGCATGACTATGTCAAATACCCAGAGTTCTAAATAACCCAAAGTTCTTCCAAAGGTACATCACTAACTTTAACTAAGTAACTGTAAGGCTACTTTTGGGCACCCTGTATTTTATACAAATGTAACAGTAAGATTATAACACTACACAACAGAGAGCACAACATACCTTACACACAAAAATGAATTAATGTTGTATTTGATTTTCATTAGTTGAAGATTAAAAAGGAGTTTGAAAGAAATTGTTTTATTTCGAAACCTTACATTGTCTATTTCTAGTCCATCGTTTGATAGTATAGATAAGAATAATAGTGCATTAGAAATGCCACACTAAAAATGAAATGTATGTGCTGCTGTATTGAAGTTAATATTGAGTCAACAGTAAAGTAGCAGTAAAATCACAAATTTAAGTATACAAGCCTTGGTCATCTATAAAATTTTTAAAGTTATACTTAAAAGGCTTTATAACTATACATTAAATGACATTGGACATGTTTCTTTTAATTTTAAATAGAGCATAATATTGAATGAATATTAAAGTTAATTTACCTTTAGTACCAATCCAGACTTGATCAACCTCTAATTTAAAGGTTAGTCTCACTTTTCCACCAGATTTGTTCACCATGCCAGACAGAGGATAAGGTGGGAGAGCGTCCTATCAAAAGAACCAGCGCAAATACAGATTAAAAATTGTACTTAATTGCATAAAAATTCTTGTATATTACTTTCAAACTACAAATCAACAGTGAATCTTGGTGAAAAAATTTTAATAAAATGAATGTATAAAAGTTTGATATCGTATTGGCGTCTTTCCCTATGGGGTGGCAGGCATACATAAGAAAGAGATGTATCTTTAACACATAAGCTTTCAAATTATAATTATTAAAATGCATAAGATTGGGAGTTGAGGAAAAGCTGAACAAATCCAACATTTTTGTTGTTTTTTTTTTTTTTCAAAAAAGAATGTTCCAGGAAAAAACTTTGTTGGCAAAACAAGTCACTTTTTGAAAACAACTGTTACTCAGAATAAATTTATCATATTTCTTTTATAAAAATTTGCGACGAACACTAATTCAGATTTTCACATGTAAATTTTAAATTAATTTCCTTCTAATATTGCTCTTAATATTTAAAAATTATTAACAAAGTTTAATTGTTATTTAAATTTTAAAATAGGTGTTAATTTGTAATAATTAAAACAAATAAATTGATTACTTTAGCATTTTTAATGCCAGGTTGAACATCTTCGGGCATTCCTTTGTCAAGAACTTTTTTATGCAACTGAAAACAGAAATACCAATATTAAATAAGAATACAACTTATTATCTTATGATGACTTATAAGCAAATGATACAAAATTTTCAAATTAAAGAAAATTGTCTGAATATCACCTTTTGCTTGCAGAAGGGTTCCTTTGTAGAAGCTGAAAAAGACATTGTTATTTTAAGCTTAAACAATACCAATTATTAAAATTCTCAAAAGTTAATTGTAAATGTAAAGTTGTAGGTTTTTCCTGACCAATATGCTACCACAGATTTCCTCTCATACATACATTTATTAGCGGATTAGAATTAAAAATAAAATCTTAAGTTTACTAAACTAAGTTAACATAAAAAAAGTCTAAATTAAAAAAAAATCAGTGCATAAATGCATCACGTAACATCACATTAAAAACTATAAATATTTTTATGGACACAGCAATAAAATGAAATGTAAAAAAAAACATTAAACTATAGAAGTTCATTGTCTAAAATTCATATAAAACACAATCTAAATTATTAAAATATCTTCAGCTTTGGGATTTTAAAAATATGTTTATGGCCTTCATCACTTGAGATTAAAATAAAAATTATACCAGCCGCTTTTTCTTCTTTTAGATCTTGTTCAGTGGGAGTGTTAACAGCTATGACATCACTAAGTGTTGAGCCCACAACCATGACTTTGGCTCCTTTGGTAACGCCCACATCTCGCAGCGTTTTTTCATCTTTGCATAAGCCTGGGAACATTTGTTTACATTATTCAAAAGATGAAATAATTCAGTAAAGTTGAAAGGGCTAGAATATTGAGTATACATAGTGGTTTACCTTTGAACATCACTTTTTGCATAGATACAGGTACACCTTGAAAAATAGGAGAAAACAATCAGTAAAGCTATGTCTAATATGCTCATTTTAATGAAGTATGCACCTGTTAATGCACAACTATTATTATTATTATTATTACACAATAGAATACTACTTTTTGTTGCATAAATAGATATTTTTAATCAATTTATGCAACTAAAACCATAAGCTTAAGTTAGGATGTATTCTTAAAATTATTTGTTAAAAATTGGTTTTTTTATTGAAATTCTGTGTAAAAATTCTAAATTAACATTTCACAATGCTACAAATGTTTTCTACTTTGTAATACTATACAGTATTAATAGATTCGGAAATAATAAACATAGTTTTGTTGGAAAAATTTAATATACTATCAAGGCAATTTTTAATATGAATAGTTTAAGTTTTATTATGAATCATTCATGAACCCATGTGATGGGTTAACATCAAAAATAAAATAGTTTAAGAGTTTATATAATGTTAATAAAAAGAAAAGAACTTAGTTGATCAAAAAAAGAATTTAGGCCAATATTATGGGCCCATTTTCTAAAGGCTATGCCTTACTACATTGAGTTACTTAAACAAAAGAAAATAAAGTTAAGCTTTACCAATGAGAGTTTCAAAATGTTTCTTTAAAGCTAAAACTGTATCATCCAAAGGAAAGCAAATGTCATGCTTCTTTTTGTTGAAGATTACTTTAAAGTCTACGAGCTCTTTTGCTTCTTCAAATGATCCTACTGGAGTCCCATCTGTGGAGCCACAGGCACCTGAAAGATATACAACACCTCAAGGTATTTTTTTTTTAACTTCATTTTTTTCAATATAAAAAATTGAATTAGTAAATTAAATTAATTTTTCTGAAATTCAATATCACTAAGAATTTTTATTTGTCAGAATTTCTATGAAAATCAAGATCATCATTGCTTTAAAATCTGCAAATACCAATTATATATTTTGTTAGCACCTCATACCAACTCTTTATAAAGGAATATTTAAAAAAATTGTATTTCATGGAAAATATTTTAATTGAATCACTGAAAAAACATATCGTCCTACATTACCTTATTATATTCTACATTGACTTCCTAGATTAGATTTGTTGATTTAGAGTGGTTATCTCGCTTAACTACAAAGTGCACATCCGCCATGCAATAAAACACTGTCTCTTCCAACTACAAGTTTAGTTTGAATTATCGTTGCACTACAGCTACACGATGGCTATTGGTGACGGGCGTTGTAATTAAAAACTACAGTCAAGTGATGAGCCAACACTCGAGTAGGTACCCAACGCAACCATTAAGTCCAAATTCGTATGCAGCATTGGGACTTTGGAACATGTTTAACATTCACTCCCTCAACAAGGGGTATTATTGGCTTTACAGGTCGGCAGTGATTTTGATGGTGCCCGGAACCAAACCTGAGATCTTCGCATGCAAGCGAACACCTTAACCAACTGGGCTCTGCAGACCCACTACAATAGCAAGCAAACGCTACCTTGTAAAGAACTATCCGAACCGAGCTCCATGTCTGATGAGTTTTCAGGCTCTTCCCCACCTCCAGTGTCGGGGACTTTGAAGCACTCCTTGCTGCTCACAATGATGCACTCATTCTTGTTGGACTCTGTGGTGCAGGCTTCGAGGGTCTGTTCCGTACAGGCTGAAATCAAACAAAGAACCAGAAATGAGCCCTTCATAGTCAGTAATAAGATTACAACGCTTCCCCTACCCCCCTCCAGTTTGGTTTTCCAGGAGACAGCATGGGGGGAGCTGTTTTTGTATTTTCCCCACCCTACTTGGGTTTGCGAAGCAGTTGCAATTGACCTCACAACAGAGCCTCAAACAAGGTAGGGTAGAAATTTACTGTACGGTAACCATTGGCGAACTTTCCGAAATCGCGCCAAAAGTCCGTATTCTGGCGACTCTTGACGTCATGCTCTCTTCGCAACGAAGACGTTTTCCGGCAACCCTATCTGACCGTTATGGGTTTTGGTCGAAGTCAGACAGGTTGCCACAAAAAACTATTTATCGCCAAATCTGAATATCGCGCCAATAGTTACCGTACAGTGAAGGTGATCCCAAGGTAGGTTTAGAACAGAAGAACTTGCATTGTTCCTTGGAAAACCACAAGATGTGGTGGGTGAAGCCAAGCTTGCATTGTAATCGTGTACATACAATAGATTTAGTCAAACCTCATTAAGAACGAATAAGCATCTTTCACCAAACCAAAGTATTAATTCAATGGGGGGAACATATTTTCCAAGCCACATTTTTCTGGCTGCATTAACTTTTCTTATGTTGGATAAATGCATCTGGTTCACAGGGCTTTATAATCCCCCTTTTTGAAATTGGTTAGAATATTTTTTAAATGTTCAATAATTTAATAAAAAACATTTGAACCAATTCCAAAAAGTAGGATTAGAGCCTGGTAAGTTAGATACATTCATCAGATAAAAAAAAACATTTATAAAAATATTCAATTCAGCCAGGAAATTGTGGCTTAGAAAATAATTTTTTTCTCAAAGGATTAACACAAAGACATTTAAACCTAAGTTTGGAGGCCTGTGGTCATTCACTGTTACTTTGAACATAGATAATCTGAATTATTGCCATTTAAAATTATGTCGTGTTCCTCGTGCTTAATAACAATAGTGTGTTCAGATAAAATGATTTCACTGAAGACAGACTAATTCCGAATGTTCTTTGGGGTTTTTTATTGATGAGGTTTCGCAACATATCATGGTTCATTCCAGAATAATATTCAAAGTCAAATAAATAAATAGCATTTATATGGAGAAAAGAACAGAAGATACTATACTGTATTCAATAATGTATTATATAATCTATGACTTAATGAACGTTTCATAAGTGGCAAGTAATACTTTGACTTTAAACTTAATTTAGGAGATAATAGACTAAGCAAATATAAAACTCTACCAGCAGCAGTTTTATAACTTTATTACGAAACTATCATCAACCCAAACACTGTTGCTGCTTGACTCTGTAATTGTCGTTAAGAACTACGTAACTGTTAACTTTAAATAGAAGATTACGCAATTAGACTACTTGATACAAACAAAACTTAATACAAGAGACCAAAAATGTCATTATTCACAATCGTGAAAAGCATAGTGGTGTCTTAACTTGTCTAAATTGTACAATGAGTCAGGTAGTAAACATAAATAATAGATAAATAAGTGTAATTTTAAAATGTAAATCACAATAACACCAGCTGTAATGACAGAAATAAACTTTCACAATAACTAAACAAAATATAACCATTTTTTATACTCTTCAAAATTAAAGTCTATATAAATTTACTTTTTGTTTCTTTAATATTTTCCTCGCTTGCCATGTTATAAATATAGAGAGTATAAACTTTTTTATTCAGTGACTTTTCACTTTGGTTTTTTCGCTTTTTTTCTAATTTCTGCCGAGTAGTAAAGCCAGCCAGATAAATCGTTGCCATGCAGAAATGTGATTTTCTTGTTTTTGTTGATCTCAACATCAATCATGCATTAACAATTTCTTCCAAGTTTATTTACTATACAAGTGTAGACATTAAAAACAGAGAATTAAAATGCAAAAACAAGTTTAAATTATGAAACTGCAAATATTTTTTTGTTTTATTTAACTTGCAAATAAAAACTCTAGAAGTAACTTTATAAAATATTCTGGTATTTTTTAAGCTACAAACTAGTAGATCGATCACTTAAGTTCCCTTTAGTTTCACTTTCATTATTCTACTTAATATATATATTTTTTAAATATTGTATTGCGTTTAGAACGAATGCCACAAATATCACTACATTTTAAACTTTAAAATGTAAGATACATTATTTGAAAAACTTTTCTGCCTGTTTAACATTGAGAATACTCTTCCAAAGGCATTTTTAAAAAAAAAATTATTATGATTATCGTTCAAACCAGTTTCATGTTTATTCAATAAGTAAAAAAAAACCCTATGTTTAGTAATTCTTGTTTAATGGCTCTTTTAAAGAAATCTGCATTTTGAATCATTTAAAATTTTACCTCTTAAATTGCGTGCTCTAACTCTCATTTTTCCGCGCATTTTCGTAATTACTCACATAAAAGAATCCATTTTCCAAGCTCGCAAAGAAAATTATAGCTATTTTCACTCGTGAGTTTTTTTTTTTTTTTTTTTTTTTTTTTTGTAGACCTTTACTGGATATTTAAAAATATCCCTCCAGATACTACTATCGGAGTTCAATCATTCGTTAATGGTGATAAAATGCCTAAAAATCACATTCAAACCCCTATGGTTATCTTTACGAAAGAACGGACAGTTCATCTTCCCTAACATTTTTAGTATGGAAAGCCGCAATAAATATTTGTAATTCTGAAAGATTTGGTAAAATTTAAGTCAAGAAACAAATTTTACTATTATTTGACTTCATTTTCTCGCCATTCTGCGTTGATATTTTCTGGGAAAATTACGTATACACGACAAGACCGTACGATACGTATGTTTGACGAAGGCTCACATCATAGGGGTAGCAAAACCGTGCGCTACCAGCCGCTGTAGCGCACGGTTTTACTATGTGGTTCACATGAATTGTCTCTCCGTATGCATCTAGCTTACTCGCTTAACTATATGATCTCTGTACAAAATAATGCACTGCAACTTCTTCCTTCACTTATTGCATTGTCTCTTTGTTGATTGTTTTTGATTTGTTTATGTTTTACGAAAGTGAAGATACAAAATGAAACTGATTTTTATATTAAATCCTCTCTCCTGCAATATGACGAAGAAAGCCCAAAAGTTTTCTGCTATGAAAACTAATTTTTGATGATGGATTTTACTTAAAAACGATAAATTTTGTAGCCGGTGTCTTATAAGTAGGGATATTGTAAAAAAATGTTTATGATCGTTAGTAGTTGGTGCTCATCGATATTTTCGTATATTCTTTCCTTGAAGATAGTTAAAGGATTTCTCAGAAGAGTTTTAAAAGACTGTGAACTACAGAGAATATGTTATGGAGAAGAATCAGGATTCAATAGATCCAGTAAAATTGGTACGATTACTCGTTTAAAGTATTACAATGATTATTCATTGCTACCTATGATTACTAATATACCATTTCGATAATTTAAATCTCGATGCTTTTTGTTTTTGTCTTTCAAAAAATTCCTTTTTATAAAAGCATATTTATTTCTTGAAGGCATTATAAATGTCAGAATATTATATAAATAATATAAGATTATAAAATTTTAAATATATATAATATATGTAAAAAAAGTTTTAAAGTCAGTATAATTAGACCCCAAATACCAAATTTTTTAAAATTTAAAGCAGGAATGATCTTTATTAAGTTTATTTCAAAATTTTAAATATTGTGATTTATTTTTACAATACAACCTGACATTTAATTTAAAGATTTCAACCACAATAATAGTTATTTATTATTAAAATATAAGTTTCTTTTAATTTAGAAAATTCCCTCATTCAATCTCGCAACTCTGAAATCAAGAAAATGTTGGAACAACTGAACAATCAAGCTACACAAGGGAGATTCATTGGTAAATCAAAGAGGAACTGTGTGGAATATGCAATCAAAGCCACCATTATTGTCAAAAATATTAATCATATATTCCATAAAAAGTAAGTTAAAACAGTTATAAAAATTTAAGGTTACTTAGATGTACAATATTTCTGAAAAAATGTGTTTTTAAGGAATAACAGTAGAAATTTACTGTACGGTAACCATTGGCGAACTTTCCGAAATCGAGGCCAGAAGTCCGTATTCTGGCGACTTTTGACGTCATGCTCTCTTCACAACGATGAAGTTTTCCGGCAACCCTATCTAACCATTATGCGTTTCGGTCAGGTCAGACAGGTTGCCACCAAAAACTATTTATGGCCAAATCGGAAAATCGCGCCAATGGTTACCGTACAGTAAAGGTGAAGGGAAATAACTCATTATTTTTGAAAAACCTTTATAAAAAAATAGCATCTATAATTAGGACTGTTCATCGGGGCCGATATATTGGGAGAGATCATGTTTCCATGTTGTCTTTAAAAAGTATAATGTTTGATATTTTAAAAGAAAATAAGCCTTGAAGAAAGTAAAAGGTAGTTCAAAGGTTTTTTCCAACCTTGAAAGGGTCACAGCCATTCGAAGTGTGACATCACACATACAATTTATTTCAGTGGAATGTGACATTTTTTTAATCAGTCGTAATTCTCCCACTTTAAAGGCGAATTGTTCGAGAAAAGTTTAACTTAAATTTGGCTTTTGGTTTCATAGTCTTTCCCAGTGGTTCCCAACCTGGGGGCGATCCCCCCCCAAGTGGGTGATTCGTGCTATCAAGGGGGCAATAAATAGTTGGGGGGCGATGAGTATTCAAATTGAGAAATTTAAAATATTACTGTACCGTAGAACCATTCTCTAACCACCCAATGAATTAACTTTTACTATCAACTCTCTTAAATTTTCCAGAATTCAGTTTGAAGATCTTAGTTATTTCACTTTTGTTCTTTAAAAAATCTGTTAAAAATGTACATTTTATTTTTTTAAATTTAACAGTGATCATATGAAGCTGCTTTGGTTGTTTTTATATATGGTGTAGTTAGTGTTTTAAATAAAAAATACTGCTTTATTAGTTACATTTTAGCTCAAATTATAATTAGACATAACATGAAAATTAAAAGGGGGCGATGGGTGTTAGTCAACCTAAAGTGAGGGGCGATGGTTCAGAAAAGGTTGGGAACCCCTGGTCTATCCTTTTACCAATAATTTTGAAAATTCAGATTAGTAAAGCTCTCAGATCTAAACTGGAAATTTTTTTTATATGTAATCAATCCTTGATAAAAGAAAAGAACTTCTATGATGACCAGTTAGATATTTCTTTATTATGGATCAGTTTTAAAGTTTATCAGTTAAGTGTAGACACACGTAGCTCAAGCCTAAAACTTTCAAATTCAGTCTTTACACATGTTTATAAAAAATTAAATAATTGAAAAAAATTCTAATGCAACTTTTCCCATCTGAAATGTGCCATAATTTATTATACGTATTTTTTGTAGATTTGTAATTAGTTATCGTCGCTGCCTTTACCAAATATTTGGTTACAAGCAACTATTACATGAAATTGAAAATCTTAGGAAAACTCCATATTCATCTGAAAATGAAGAGCATGAAGAAAAGCTACTTAATGTAGGTATTATTCATAAATTTTTATATTTCCTTTAATATATTTTATTTTTCCTGAGCAAATTTTTAGTTATGCTAATTATTTAGGTAATTGAGATTCTTTTTTTTTTTTAAATCAAGTGTGTTAACTGTCAATTGCTTAGTTACTTACTGTTTCAAAAACTCGTACAGTTTAACCCTGTAATGCATGATTTTTTTTTCATCCCGAAAAAATAATCCCGAAAAAATATATATGTGTGTCTTTAATACTCATACATTATGGGAACTGCATTGGAATTTAAATAATTTCAATTTTTTAATTTTTGCCATATGGAAAAAAGCAACTATGAAATTCCAATTGTGATAAGAATGATTAGAAATTTACTAAATATATTTTAAATAACCATTTTGAACTATAATTATTTTTTAAAACATTTTTTTTAGTACCAATATTATTATACTTTGAATACTGCAAAAGACGTAATTTCATAACAGTTAATAACTTCACTCTTAAATTTTTAATACACTTTTACTACTGTCATCTATGAGGGTTATTAGTAACTAAAACTTCAATCTGGAATGTAAAAGATGAAAAAAATCACAGATTTGTCGAGAAGGGGCTCTACTTTAATAGAATAAAATGGATTATGTTACTTGTGGCCATATGGCAACAGTATGCATTAGAGGGTTAACGAAAACTATCCTGTTTTATATTTTTTGTTGGTTTCTACAAAACCAATATTGTATGTCACATACGTTGCAGATAGTAAGCAAATAGCTTGAAATGATAGCAATCAGTTGTAATTTCTTAATTTCTTTTAATTAATTAAATTATTAAATGTACATTCTTTCTTGTTTCAGTTATGGAATTTATTGAAGCCTGATACTCCATTGGAAAGTCGTGTATCCAAGCAGTGGGGAGATATCGGATTCCAAGGGGATGACCCTAAAACTGATTTTCGCGGAATGGGATTATTGGGTCTAGAAAATTTATTGTAAGTACTTAAAACTTCAGGCTAAAGCCTTAAAAAAAAATATTATTTATTCTCATATTAGGCACGGGATACTCATCCTAAAGTCATGATCATGATTGAAAATTCCTTTGCTATTTAAACAAAGATATGGATTATAGTTATTTGAATTGTAAAAATTTGAAAAATGCACAGTGCTTATGTATTTAAAAATAAAATATATACATTATTGTGTGTGATCTAGGACATTTGGTGAGAATGTGCCTATAAGTTAAATATCAAATTTGTGTTATCTATATGCAAATCATGTGGTTACTTTAATTTTTTTCTGTGTTGTATTAATTGAAAGAAAACACTCAATTTTAGTATTAACCACATACAAATAGTTTTATAGATGCATACCCTAATTATTGCAATAAAAATCGTATCTTTTCAACTGATCTTTTTTGCAGGTATTTTGCCACTGAGCATTGTGAAGTTGCAAAACATGTACTTCTTCATTCCAGTCATCCGAAGTATGGGTAAGTAGCATTTCAAGAATAAAATTTTAAGGGAAATTTTTTTAAGGAATCTATGTTAAAATTTTGTGAATGTGGTGCAACAAAAATCAAACCAATGCTAAATAACTGAAACAAAAATAACTTGGTCATAACCCATTTCCTAGAAAGTAAATTTTTTTTCTTTAATCTGTTATATACTGTTATTTCTTTGTGAAAAGATTTCTTTGGACAAATTAAACATTTATAAATGTCCAAGAAGTTATTATGGAAAAAACTGAATGTTTTGAGAAAGAACGTATAAGTCAAGTATTTTAAAAGTTTTCTCAAAATTTTGATTTAGTGTATGCAATATTTTTTATGTAGTTTTCTGTCTTTCTTTAATCTGTTATGCACGGTTATTTCTTTGTGAAAAGATTTCTTTGGACAAAAATTAAACACCTTTAAATGTCCGAGAAGTTATTAAAGAAACGTTTTGAGAAAGAACACAGAAGTCTAATTTTTCAAAAGTTTTCTCAACATTTTGAGTTAGTGTATGTAATATTTTTTATGAATGTTTATTTTCCCTGCAGGTACTCATTTGCTATTGTAGGGATCAACTTGACTAGTATGGCTTATCATATGCTAAAAGATCAGAAGCTTAAAGTTCACTTTTATAACTTTGTTCAGAATGAACCGTCAATCAAAGATTTTCACTATGTATATTGTAAGTACACAATTTTTTACTTAACGCATTGGATATTTAAAAAGAAAACCCACTTTCCCCTTTCAGAATTTCTTCATTCAGAGCTCTTTTTTTATCTAGGTTGGATACCTTCTATTTAAAGGTTTGATAAATCACAATTTTGATTTAAATAAGACCTCATATATTAAAAAGTGATCAAAGCTAATGTAAATAAAATGGCTTTTAAGAATTATTGATAAAAAAATTGAAAATAAAAACATTGTAAAAAATAAGTTGAACATTAACAAAGAAATTTGATATATTTCAATCATATTATTTATTAATATTTTTGCCACTTTGTAAAATCAAAATCTTTTTTAAAATATGTATTTGGATATAATCAGACCTTATATTCTACAGACTAATAATATTAATATTCTTCTACTATAGCTAAATCTTAAGCTAAATTTTTTGACAAATACTTCATTCAGATGGAGTGCATATTAAATATGCTCCAAAGTCTTGATGCTGTGTACAATGTCACTGTTAAAAGTCGTGTTGGGTGCTTAACTCAGGTGTGGGCTTGTCACTTGACTGTTCTAATTAACAAGAAATTGTAGTAACTTGTTACTCATAACAGTTATTTTTTAAGGCAATGCTGAGTAACACAGGTGTTTTTTTCCCAGAAAGTAAATGTAACTTAGTTACATTTTAGCAATAAAAAAGTAATGAAAAATTTCTAAGTCGTTCTTCACAGATATTTTCACCATAGTTTGAAGTTTGGCTTAAATTTATTTATTTAAAATTTAACAATGTTAAATTTAAAAAATTAACAATTAACTTTTTCCGATTGACCATATTTCTTTAATCCCAGTTCTCTTTGAAAAACTGTGAGGTGGCGAAATTTCAATATTTATTATGATTTGAAATTTCTAAAAGAAATTTTTAGATTAGTTACTTTTCATATTAAGTAACTGTTACAGAGATACTTTTTAAAAGTAATTTTTAAATAAATGTGAATAACTATTGCCCTAGTATAGCACTAGTGTACCAATAATTCAACCTAATTCTAATAATTACTTTATACATAGCAATTCTGTATACATTTCTGTCCTTTCCATTGCACACAGGCTACCTTTTCTGCGAATTTGATAAACTCTGGCTAGCTGAGAAACCTCGAGACATCATGGAGTTCAGCAGGATTCGCACAAAGTTCGAGGAACAGATTTTGAAGAAGCTGGAAAATCCCTATGCAAAATTGAGGCTAAGTTCTTTGACCCAAATACTGTGATTCAGTAGAAGAGATTTCTATTCTCTTTTATTGTGAATTATTTTTTTTATTTATTTATGTGTTTAGGATGTTTGGAGTACCTGTCAACGAGTGCAAGTAGTGTAATAAAGATTATGTATAATTTTTCTTTTTTTAAAAAAAATCCAGTTTTGATTATATATAGATGTGTATTTTTTATGCATTTTTTTTGTTATTTACAGATATATCAGAAAAAATGGGTTGATTATTGTCTTAATTAATCAATTAAATCTTATGGTAATTTATATTGTTATAATCATGTGACTATTGACATGCATTGTATGCCTTACTGGTATATAAATATTAATTTTAATATTACCAATTTTTATTCACATATTTTGTAAAAATGTATTTATTTAAGTTCATGTTTTCTAAAAATTCTACTCGTATGCAATCTTATTTTCATTCAAAGCGTTCTATTCATTATTATTTTGTATGTGATTATGTAAGATTAAAATATGCATAATTAGTTGCAAAATCCATAAGATGTCTTTGCTCGCATCATTAAAAAATTGGAACTAAATATAATTTTTTTGTTGCTTTTTATCAATTTTTGATAGTGCAGCTTTAATGTATCAAGTGTTGACAGGGTTACTAGCAAAAAAAAAAATTTTTTTTGTGTCTAATTTTATTTTTTAGACTGCAAATTCATATGTTATTTAGACTTGAACTAGTCAAATATAGTAACATGTATGGCAAATGCAAAAAAATATTTTCATTATGTTTAACTGTGACAAGGTTTATTAAATTTATAATTTTAAGTCAATCGATGAAATTTTACAAAATACCAACTATGTATTTAAACTTACTTCAATTCATGTTTCTATGCACAAAAAAATTAAACTTTCAATGCAATGGACGATTTCACTCTTAAATGTTAGCCATAAAGGTTGCATTTTCAAATAAAGATATGCTCTAGCACATTCACTACAAGAGTCTAGTATAATATACCAAAACTATAAATGCATGTTTACATTTTTTTATAAGCTTCAAGCGCCCATAAAAAACATTGGACACAAAATGTTCTTGAAAATTTGACATTTATTAGGAATTAAAATAATTTACAAAGCTTTTATTTAAATATAACTTTTGTTACTATGACAACTTGGTTGTTTATTTGGTTTTGTACTTATGACTTGGGAAAACTATGAAGAGCTTTAATTAAGCAAGTTTTTTTAATGGGCCATTGATGCTTTAATACTTTTATGAAATAAATTTTGAGTATTGCTTAGATGATATCTAGAGGCCAAATGTTTTATAATGTGTTTAAGATTACTTGTGTTTTCAGCAATGATTAAATATTGTAGTTATTATTGGTGTATGAATCATTACTTTGAAGGTATTAGATTTTTATTTCCACATGTGTTTATATTGATTGTATGGGTGTAAAACACTAATTATGTCAAGTTTACTGTTTTTAAGTATTATCAATAATATGTTATTTATGTCATGAAACTAGTCAATATAAATGCTCTGCACCTAAATACGTGTCTTTCTTTCATGGTACAGTTCTAACAACAAAATATGCACACTTACAAAAGCTTCAACACATGGGTATGTATCAATTTTAATAGTTGTTAAAAATATTCCATTATTATTACATTCTGGTTTCCAATATAGCTTTGCCAAGTCTCCCTAATTAGCTGCAAAAATTAAGAGGCGTCGAGGTTTTTGGTTAACAAATTTATTCTGAACCAAATGAATCTATAAAAAAATAACTCCAGTCCACTAATGCCTGATGATTTACTTAATTTAATGGTGAACAATTTTTACGAAATCCACCGGCGACTTCGTATTGCCTCATAATGATTGACAGCTTGCTGACTGCGTGGTTGGAAAAATGTTTCATTACCTTTGTAGCTCCAGTTCAGGGCAAGTCGGGCCAACCAAAATATTCTTCTGATCTAGTGTCCGTGAGAACACAATCACAAGAACAGCTTGAATTGAATGTTAAGATTTTTTTTTGTCTCTGAAAGAAAAACCTCATAATCTTTGATTTTTCTACTTCGGCCAATACATGGGTTTCCGATTTTAAACAGGTTTTAAAAATAGGTTAATAAAAAACGAAATTTCTTCCGATTTCCGTCTAGGATGTCCCGCTTTTCTTAATCTGACAGGTTGGCAAAATCATGTAATATCAAGTGTTGAAAGATTTTAAAATAACAAAACTAGATGCAAATAATTGAAAGTTGTATACTTTTCTGTTCAAAACATCTGCAAAGCTGTTATTGTACTTCTCTGAATATCAGGTGTTCATCCTTAAAGCAAAATCCTCTCAAATTACTAATTATCATAAACTTTTTTTAATGACTTTGATGCAAGAATCAATGCACTTTTTGAAAGAAATAATTTTAAACTTCCTAAAAAACTACAAAACTTTGTTGTTTTAAATTTAACAAAAACAATACTCATTTATAATCTTTATTTACAAGTTTTAAACTTTTACAATCACACATTCACAGCAAGCTGTACAATATTTCAACAAAACATCGTTATTTACATTAATCACTTTTTTTATAACATTCATGCTTTAATTATTTAGTACTTTGTGCAAGTAAAATAAAAATAACTAAGAACATACTTAAATTATACAATAAAATATTAATGTGGTTGTAATGGAAATTAAAGTAAAATTCAAATTAATTAATCATTTAACAAACATTTATTTGAAAATGAAACGCTTGTCTGAAAAAGAAAAATTTCAAAAAATTAAAACTTTAAAAAAAAATGTAAGAATATATCCTAAATTTAATCGTTTTAACACTGAAAATAAATAACTACACACTTGTATTAAGTTTCTTGTTATAAGGCTATCTCTAACTAGACTCATTGTATGACCAACAGTTTCTAGCTGACTAGAAGTATTATAATTAAAGATAAAATATCTCTACATAGAATTGTTGACATACCCCAATAAATATATCTCTTATTCATCATTCCCAGGAACATTAACATTTCTTTCACATAAATTCTGTTTTCTTGTCTATTACATTAAGTTTAAAAAAACATTCAGTAACATTTTTAGAATTACTAATCTAACAGCAAGAAATGCAGTTTTTCACCGGTTGATATAAACACATAAGTAGATATGGCAAGGAATTTTTAAGTTGAAACTTTGTTCTCAGTCTTTTAAATTTAAATACCTTATTTTTAAAAGGTTATATATATTGTTTATCTATTTAATACTTTTTAAGCGAAAAATACTATAAACTTTTATAATCTGATATTATTTTAGAATATACCGATTAAAATATTAGATTTTTGAAGTTTCTCTGGTTAAGCCAACTATTTTTTTTTAAATTAAACTTTTAACATTATCTCATTGAAAACATTGAAATGTATTAGAATAAAAATGTAGGTGTTTTCTTTTGGCATGGGTATACATTTCATAGATTTCTGTATGCATCAAAGCTCATTCCACTATTCAGCTACATTTTTAAACATCAAATTTACATAGTTCTCCATCTGTTTTTCTTTTGGGACTCATCCATGCACTCCGAACCCTGCACTTTTTCAAACGAACAGCTAGAATGAGACAAAGCACTGTTCTGCGACACTCTCTCAACCACAGTCGAAGCACCATTTTCTTGTGAAGAAATGACAATGGTCTTGGTCGACACAACCTCCACAGACCTAGTTTCCTGGCAAACTACTTCGCTTCTCTCTACTATGGAATGTGTGACTTGTGCTGCATCAATATTTGCCTTGTTTCCTTCCTCAGCTTCCTTGAGAACAGGAAAAGTCATGTGGTAGTAAGTCTTCATATCAGAGAAATCTGTGGAGCGTGTCATCTCTTCGCCTTCAGACGTGGAGGTTGAACTCGGGGTTGCTGGATCACTTCCGTTTTCCGTTGGAGACTTGGTGAAACACACGTTTTGTGTAATAGTAGCTTTGGTTTGTTCAGTAGACCCTTCAAGACTATTTGGTCGATCATACCATGTAGTTGAATCACTATTTTTTAAAGATATTTGATCACCATTGCATTTGTTCTCACTACGAATATCAATCAAGTCCTTGCTACAGCTACCATTTTGAACAGAAGCTTCACCTTTACATCCACCCTCATCCTTCTGACTAGGAATATCCTCAGTGGGACTTGCATCAAGAGGTTTGATAGTTGGTTGCTGTCCTGAATATTCTTGCGTTTCTTCCTTGCAATTCATTTCAGCACTGGGATCTACCTCCGAAGCAATACATTTTCCATTCTGTTCAGAAGCAACCAGCTGCACCCCTATCTCTTCCATCTTGGCACCTCCACTGCCCTCACCAAAACCCTCCTCCCTCGCAGGACCATCCTCGTTTTCCTCCGAGCACCTCTGCTCGCGGAGGATCTCCAAGGACTTCATGATCTCCTCTTTGTGCTCCTCCAGCATCTCCTCCTCCTTCTGGTCAAACACCGAGCACTCCGAGCCAACAGAGGACACCATGCTGCCCGCCATCGACTGGCTCTCGGTGCCAGCTCGCTGCCTCTGTTTCTTGGCGGAGGGCACCCTCTTCGGGGTGCTCGCGGAGGAGGGCTGCATGGGCTCGGACATTCCCCTGCCCCTGCGTGGGCTCGGGGCGGAGGACTTGGAGCCAGCCTTGTAGGCGGAGGAGAAGCCCGGGGTTATCTTTTTGTAGGGGGAGCGGGGGGAGGAGGCCTCTCGGTCGACAAAAGTGAAGAACACCGAGCGGGACATCTGGAGGGGGGACTTGGCGGGGGAGACCGGTCCGCTGCCTGGCTCTTCTTCTACGACTGCAAAGAGTTGAAATACAGAAATTTTTTAATTAAAATTATTAAAAGTGGGTTAAAATTAATAAGTATAGATGATGTCTAATTTTGAATAATTTAATCTTCTATTAATATTTACTAGTTATCATTACATAAGCTTAGTTGTATTAACACAGTACCGGAGCTACACAACTGCTAATTGCGTCATAAATTTGAGCTGTTGTCGAATGATAAGACCAGCACCTAAATTATTGTTAAATTTTTTTATATCTCCAATTTGTTCTGTAAAGAATTGACATTTTTTGAAATAAATATTTAGCAGTTAATCTAAAATATCTTGGTCAAACTAAACATTAGGACTTCCATTTGAGGTTGACCAACTAACCAGGACATGTTTTACAGTCTAAATCCCATGGTTGGCAGGCTTTGGTGTACTATGGGCTGTTGTGCCAATGAGCTTTAATATTAATCGAAAAATAAATAAAAGCATCTTCTCACCTTCTTGAAAAGAGGCAGTAATTAGTGATTGCTCTGCCTGCCTTAACCTCCACTGCAGTTCTTCATTCTCCATGGAAAGACGCTTGTTGACCTTTGACTCCTTCTCATAAGTGTCTCTAATCGTCTGGTTCTCAGTTGACAGTGTCCTGGATTACAAAGGGAAGTGGTTAGCAGGGGCGCCGACTTATAGAAAATATTGGGGGGGGGGGCCATGCGGGGGTTTTGTCCCGAGAAATTTTCTAAATTTTAGAAAACATAGTGAATTTTTAAGTATTTTAGAGTCACATGCTGAACATCATTAGAACCCCGAAAGCTCGAGTCACTCTCGATAACTCGACACTCCGGGAAACTCGAAAAACCTGACAAATTTTTTGGCTTTGAAAAAGGAAACAAAACAAAAACACGGATGTTATTTTCGTAAGAAGCTAATTTAATTTACAGTAAAGGTTATGCTTATGTAGTATAACTGTACGTACAACCCTTCACTCCTGATGTAAACTCGACATTTAGGATACTCAACGCCCTTCAATTCCCGAGTTTCCGAGGTTCCACTGTATTTTGCATCAGATAGATTAATAAGTGAAATAGCTAATTAAAGCTTTCCTTGAATAAGGCTCAGGGTTCATTAAACAAAAACAATATATCAAAGTTAATGCTAATACAGTGTGCCCAATACTTGCCGTCAAAAAGTATGTAAATAGCAGGTTTTAATTGGGTTTTAAATCCTAAAAATATTTATTAATAATTATTTGAAGATATCTAATAAAGTAATATAGTATACTTCCAAGCGCGCCTGAAATGGATAAATTTGTTACCTTTTCATTGCTAACTTAATTCACATTACACACAAGAGAACGTGCTCGGGCAGTTCAAAATACCAACTCGAAACTCTTTTTCTAGCTAATGTTACAGTTACACCTACACTTTCAATAAAAAGGACACCTACCGGTCACGTGACCGGCAGGTGCCAAGCAAAAAGAGAAAAAATGCAGAGTAAAAGAAACGAATAAAAAATAAGATTACGTAATATTGATATTCTGACACACTGAACGAAACTATCCTAATTTTGTGATTTTACAATGCATAATATAACTAATAATTTTCTTAAATTATTGGGGGGGCTCTGCCCCCCTAAACGAATTTTTGAGGGGGCTCGGGCCCCCTCAGGTCCTATGGAGTCGGCGCCTCTGGTGGTTAGTACTATGAAACTATAAATTAAATATCATCTAATCCAACACCAAACTATCGTATTATCGGTTTTCTATCTGATTAAATGTTTATATTTTGGTTGTCATAATTGTCTTAAGTCTTAAACGTTGTCTTAATCTTAAATCTCAATCTCAATAGTATAAGATAAGTTTTGTAATGAGTTTAAATTTAATATATTACTGTTGTATAAATATTATAAACCTAGATTAAGGCTTTTATTGACGTGATTAACACATGTACCATTTTGTACTTGGTATGTCTTTGTAAACAATGATTAACTGTTGCCATTTTGCTTAAACAAAGTAGTGTTGCCATATTAATAAATAACATTAACAAAATATATATGACATTCACCCTCCATTATTTAAAAAGTAACATAGTCCTTTAGGTAGGACGGCCTTTGCCTCCTGCGAGTGTTCGTGGTTGATGGTGTAGAGAGATCAGCTGCAGAGTCTCTGCCCACTAATGGCTCTGCATCAATCTCACTCTCCTGGTGTTGTCCTGGGCAAACTTCCTGCAGTATTGTAGATGGTTCTTGATCGTGAGAGGGCACGTCTGATCTGGTTGGTGGCTCTCCTAAGGGTGCTAGATGTCTAATCGAGACACTTGATTCTCGACCGTCTGGCAGTTTAACAAAAGCATAATCTGGATTAGCCTCGATCAACAGCACTTCCTGCACAATCGGATCATATTTGCTTTGTCGCATGTTGTTTTTCATCAGGACAGGACCTGGCTGAGTTAGCCATGTAGGTAGGGAACGCCCGTTAAAAGATCTTCTAGGGTGGTTGAACATCCGCTCATGTGGTGTGGCATTCGTTGATGTACAAAGGAGGGAACGAATGGAGTGGAGAGCTGGCTGAAGGGCTTCCTCCCATCTCTCTGTTCCAAGTCCTTTGGAGTTCAGGGCTAGCAGAACTGTTTTCCACACAATTCCGTTGTACCGTTCAACTTGGCCGTTTCCCTGTGGGTTATACGCAGTTGTCCTGCTCGTAGCAACACCCAAAGATGTGAGGAAGGACTTGAGTTCTTGCGACATAAACGAAGTTCCTCTATCCGAGTGGATGTAGGCAGGAGTTCCAAACAGTGAAAATACATTTGTCAGTACCTTAATTACTGTAGAAGTAGATATATCAGAACAGGGAAATGCAAAAGGGAATCTTGAATATTCATCCACAATGGTCAGAAGGTAACGATTCTTAGTTGAAGTTGGTAAAGGGCCTTTAAAGTCGATATTCAGTCGTTCAAAGGGAGAGGTTGCTTTTATTAGATGTCCTTCATTTTTACAGAAGCGAGGTTTCAACTGGTTACAAGATGGGCAAGCTTTGGTCACTGTCTTTATGTCATCTAAAGAAAAAGGCAAATTTTTAGCTCTTATCCAATGGTGCATTCGAGTAATGCCAGGGTGGCAGAGGGCATCATGCAAATCTTTAAGATTGGTCTCTGGTTGAATAGAAGCAGCAATCCTGGACATTGTGTCGGCTGTAGTATTTCTGTTGCCTGGACGGTAGATGATATCAAACTTGAAATTAGCCAGTTCTAGTCTCCACCTCATAATCTTTTCGTTCTTAATTTTACTCGAATGATGCTGATCAAACATGAAGGCTACAGATCTTTGGTCTGTTAAGACTTCGAAATGCCTCCCCATCAGGTAGTGTCTCCAGTGGCGCAGAGATTCAACTATTGCGTAAGCCTCCTTTTCAACTGAAGAGTGCCTTTGTTCTGCCGTGTTCAGGGTCCTTGAAAAAAAGGCGATGGGTCTCTCAGCTTGGCTAAGTGTTGCCCCAATGGCAAACTCAGAGGCATCAGTCTCCACTCTGAACTGAGCATCACTCTCTATTGCAGAGAAGGAAGCTTCTGCAACGTCTTTCTTCAAGGAGTTCAGAGCTTTCACTGCATCCTCTGAAAGTGGGAAATCTTTTGTTAGCAGGGGACGAATTTTCTCAGAAAATTTAGGGATCCATTTACAGTAATGGGCAAACATGCCCATGGTTCGTTGAAGAGAAGCTGTGTCCTTTGGGATGGGCAAGTTCATCAGAGGGGCAAGTCTATCAGGATCAGGTTTAATTATCTTGTCTTCAATTAAATATCCCAAGATTTTTACACTCTTAGTTGAGAAGTTGCACTTTTCTGTATTGAGGGTGAGGTTATATTTCTTAGCTGCAACCAAGAATCTCTTCAAATTTTTATCATGTTCTTCTTGATCGGTTCCGCAAACAGTCACATCATCCAAGTAAGGAAAAGTACCTTCCAGGTGTTCTTCTTTTATAAAACTATCAATATTTCGCTGGAAAGCTGGCACACCATTTGTAACTCCGAATGGGATTCGTGTAAATTGATACAGTTCTCCTGAGGCTTCAAAGGCTGTGTAAGGCTTATCCGAGTCCAAGATGGGGACTTGGTGATAGGCACTCGCCAGGTCCACTGTGCTGAAGACTTTGTACTGAGACACTTTATTAATGAGGTCGTCTATTCTTGGGAGTGGATAGGCATCAAGAAGTGTGTATTTATTGATGGTCTGTGAGTAATCAACAACCATTCTGGGTTTATGATTGTCGCCCTTGACTACGAAGACCTGGGCACGCCATGGAGATTTGCTTGGTTCGATAACTCCCTCTTCCAATAATTTCTTTACTTCATTGGCTATGAACGATTGGTCAGCTTCTGTGTGGCGCCTGGATTTGGTGGTGACAGGCTTGCAATCTGGTGTTAAGTTCTCAAAAAGGGATATAGCTGGGACCTTGGCAGTAGTAAGTGAACAAATTTTTAGAGGTGCTCTGTTGCCACTAAACTCAATCTCCAAAGAGGAATGGCTGGTCAGCAGATCATGTCCAATAAGGAAGTCAGAACAGAGATTCTTCATGATGAGCACTTGGAAATTAGGATATATATGATCTTGCATTTGTAGGGAAACCATGCCACATCCAGCAATATCAGTACTTAATGCTGAATTGGCCAATGTTATTTTTCCTTGATAGGGTTTTACTTCAACTCTACAAACTTCTGCCAAGCGTTCGTTTAAGAAGGTAAGTGAGCTTCCAGTGTCGATCAATCCGTCGAGTTCTACACCATTCACGATGACTTTAGTAATGGATTTCTTGAGGCACTCAGGAGCAGCTGATGTTGAGGCCAGGAGCACTGTTGAGGCTGTGGAATTCACAAGTTGATCTGCAGATTTTGATTTGCAAACTCGTTGATAATGACCAGTCTTCCCACATCTTCGGCATGTAGCTTCCTTGGCTGGGCAGGAACTTCTGGGGTGTCGATCATATCCACAGAAGAAGCACTTTCCTGGACGGGATGAAGGAGCAGCTGCAAGAAGGGGTGGGCTATCGGCTGGGATATCTGCATGATGTTCGACGGCTGCCACTGGAATCGGTGCAGAAGGATTAACGTAGGAAGCAGAGTGTAGCTCAGCCAGTTCCAGGGACCTAGCTTGCGCAAATGCCTTCTCCAAATCAATGGTTTCATTCTCCAAGAGCCTCTCACGAATTCTGGAGTTTTTGAGACCTCGGATGAAAGCGTCACGAATGTATTCGTTCTTGTAGACATCGGCGGTTACAGCTTCAAATTGGCAATCTTTGCTCATCTGCTTGAGTATATTAAGGTATTCACTAACCGATTCCCCGTTTTGTTGTGCTCTGGAAGCCAGGCAATGTCTTGCAAAGATTTCGTTACGCTTCAGTACATAGAGATTTTCTAGAATATTGACGGCGTCTTCGAATGTCTTCGACTCACTTATGTAACGAAAAACGTTGGCAGACACGTAGTTGCAAATAAGTAGTAGTTTCTGATCGGCAGTGATATCTTTTATTTGATCTACAAAGTTTTGAAAAGTTCTTTTCCAATGCTTCCATTTCGCTTCACCGCCGTCGCACGTGGGATCTACGTCGAATCTTTCCGGTTTCAGTAATTGATGATCCATGATGAGTCGAATTCGATAACTTGTCGGTGAATAAATCACGTCAATAAAATTGTTGTATAAATATTATAAACCTAGATTAAGGCTTTTATTGACGTGATTAACACATGTACCATTTTGTACTTGGTATGTCTTTGTAAACAATGATTAACTGTTGCCATTTTGCTTAAACAAAGTAGTGTTGCCATATTAATAAATAACATTAACAAAATATATATGACAATTACCTTATCAAATTACTTCAGAGTGTTTTACAATTTATATCCTAACGGTAAACTTTTATCAAATTAAGTCTTTTTTTTACTCAAAGTAGAACATGAACCACCAAATTTTTAAAAATAAATTTTAATGAATCAATTAATTAACTGATGTTTTGAGGAAAACCTGGTAAAATACATTTTTGGGAAAAAATTATTTTTTATTAATGCATACTAATTCCCTATTTAGCGCTTACCTCTCCCGCATTGTTTTCTCTGCCATCAAAGCTTCCAAATCTTCCGCCCTAGCCGTCAACATTTTGATCTTCTCTCTGGCCAGGGGTAAGTCTTCCAGCTTTAAAAAAGAATTAGGAGTTTATACTTAGCTAGATCTAGTATAGCACTTCAATGTATTCTACAATCGAGGCAGCATTTACATTTAACACTTGGATTTTAACTTTGTTTATTACTTATATTACTTCATTGTTTAATTAAAAGTTACTCTAACTTATAAGAATATTTTTTAAAATGGTATAATTGCAAAGAAACCAGTAGTTACATATTCTATTACGATTAAACTCCAAATAGGGAGTTTTTTTATAAACCATTCAAACCTACACATAAAAAAACAACGATTTTGGCATATTGATTAGATCACAGCCTGATGAAGGATAACACTTACTGTGTAGATGTAGAAAATTTTGGGTGATTGATTGATCATTCATTTTTTTTTTTTGACTAAAAAAAAAAAAACAATGTGAAGGTCACCAAATGGAAATGACACGAGCTACTAAAGTTTCAATGGTAACACAATTCAGCCTCGAAATCAGTAAAATTTGAGGTCACTAAGATTTGGGGGCCTAAGCCGTATTAAAGACCAGGCTCTGAGTTAGAGTGCACTTTTGGTGTGTGGGGTTTCGAAGGACTCACCTGTTTCTCCATCTCCAAAGTCTGTACCCTGAGTGTGTGGAGCTCCTTGTTTTTCATTTCCAGGACAGCCTTGAGGCTCTCGACTTCTTTCTCAAGATCACCTTTTCGGGAGGTCACCCACTGAAACAAAAAGAGTTCATTTTGATTTTATATCATTTGAGTAATATCATAGTCACACATAAATGGGAAAAATAAATTTAGATTATGATAAACTTAATGGAAAACCAATAAGTTTAAAAATGCCTGATGACTTTACTGGGGTGGCAAGCTTGGTAACCATTGGTCTATTGTACTAACCCCATCTTTGGTCCTAAGTGGATTTAAATTGCTAACATAAATCTCAGCATTTCTTTGATTTATGTGTGTCACATGCACCATTGCCTTTAGAGTATGGGACATCTCTCCATGGCCAAACCTACTCTAATATGAAATCGAAAACTATTCTCTGTATTTACCCTCAGTTAACTAGTAACTGTGATTAAGACGCTTCTATTGCAACAACACAGAAGATCTTCAAACCCCAAGGGGTGTAGACATTGGGCCTTGCTGTGTCCCTCTGCAATATCATTCTTTGATATGAACCTTTTCCTATGTCTTCTTAAATGCCTAATGTAACTTCAGTGCCTAATGCACCTTAATTATTCCTCCATTTAAATCTCCTTTAGTTTAAGAAAATTAATAATTTCTACCTCTTGTACCTCTTCTATGAACCTGGAGTCACACCTATTGAGTTTGTGGAAATTTGAACCTCCCAAACATAACTGAAGAGTATAAAACAGACATAACTATTTCGGTACACTCATGACCTGATCAAAGAAAACACAGACTACAGGCACAGTGAATATTGGGGGCCTTCTTACGAAAATTTCAATGCATGATTGTCCTTAATTAAAATTAGCTGATACATTAGGTTTTTCCTACCATCTTTCTTATTACATTGATCAGACCAATCATTTTGAGTCAATGTCAAGCTAGAAAAAGCAAAGCCTAAAAAAATTATAAAATGTACTGAAATTTTGATAGACCACAACATTTAACATTAAAGAAAATGAAATTTGGGGGTCCTTAAAATTTGGGGGTCTGGGCCTAAGGGACTTTATGGAAGATGGGACCCTGGGTACACTGCTGTTGTTGGGTCAGTCAAGCAGCACAACTCACCTGCAGCTTGGAGTCTGTGTCCTTCTTCATGGCGTCCTCCATGCCCAAGGAGTGCTGCTTGAGCTCAGCACACTTCTTCTGCAGCTGCTCAATGTGCTCTTGCAGAGTCTTGGAGCTATCACAGTGCTTCTGCTCCAGCTCCTGCAGCTCTTTCTCGTGGAACAGCTGCAGCTCTGAACAATAGAAAAACTTAAACATTTAATGGTTTGTGGAAGAGTTATTAATCTACTAAATGCTGCATTTTCTGTTTAATGCTAGGAACTTTTCTCTGGGCAATGGGAAAGTTTAAACATTTATAGAAGAGTTAATTTTCAAAATATCTAAAAATGCTACATTCTTATTGTATATTACAATGCTAGGAATGTTTGTCCAAAATTTTAGGTTTGGTAGAGTTAATGTTGCACTAGGATTATTGGAAACAGGCCTCATAATATTGAACTGAAGTAGAGTGGCAACCAAAATTATATCCCTTTAATATTTTCAAAATAAAATGTTATTCTCATGCAGAAAATTGTTTTGAAGTAAAAAATATTCTCCTTGTTTCCCAATATTTCCCCTCATCATGAGAGAGATCAAAATTACATAATTCAGTTGTTTTTTCCTCCTTTTTAAGCATCAGATTCTCTTTTACTCTATAGCTTCTCTTAACGTTTCAATTATTACATAACATTTGAATTAAATACATAATAACATGACTTAAAAGTAAACAAATTAATAGAAACAATATCTTGTCTTAAAATATTTCTCGATATTTTTGTAATGTTATTCAATGTTATATTTTTTTATCAAGAAGTTTCAATCTATACCTTCTCTTTGAATGATTAGCTCTTGTTCCATCTTCTTTATAGCTGCTTCATGACAGGCCTGAGTCTCTTCATAACCCACTTTGTAAGTATCCGAAGTTGCTTGTAACTGTAAACAATTTTGATGTTAGTAAAAATAAAATTGTATTTTATTGATTCCAATTTATTTTTCAAGCAATTTTTTTTTTCGAAAGTAATGAAGTAACTTACCTGTAGTTCATGCTCCTGCTTCAGGCGATTCAATTCTTCTTGATGTTTTGTACCCACTGGAATAAAAAAAAAAGTTATTTATTTGAAGGATGTCATAGGAAATTAAAATTGCCTCAATATCAAATCAAACACTAGTTTAAGTTATAGATTAAAGGTTATTAAAAAAAATTAGTATTCATTTTTGTGATTAAAATAAAATGTACTTACTAATTATAATAAGAATATAAAACATATATGAAGGTTGTAGTTGCAAAACTGGCATTTTCCAAAGTATAGCTAAGATTAGGGGTCGGTTTCTTTCCTTAGCGACTTTTCACAGGTATTAATTCAATTAGATGAAGTCCTGTCAGTAATGAATAGGCCTGCTCTCATATTTAGTTATACTTCAAATAATGTCAGTTTTGTTCAACTACACTCTAAGTCTACACGTACAAACTTACATTCAGTAACTTCTCCATGAAAAACTTCAAAGAGCTTGTTTGAGAGATCATTTAACTCCTGGCAGTGGTGAGCTTTCATTTCTTCCACTTCCTTCTCGTAGTATGCTGCACAAATGAAAAGTATCGATTCATTAATACATTATCAAAACACTGTTAATGTGTTATAAAATTTTGTTAGATAGTAATTACACATTTTCATGTTGTATAAAAGCCATTAATGAACTTACCTAAATCTTGTTTGGCCAACTCTAACTGTTTTAATGTTTTTTCCAAGTCCTCTGAAAGCTTAGGAACAGACAGCCCATTTACCTGAATGAAACAAGATATTGTAATTAGGCTTTCTGAAAAATTAATAAACAAAATAACATGCAACAATGGACGGATACAGCAAAGACAACTATTGGTAAAGACAAGTGCATAAAAAGGATCTTACCACAAAAAATTAGGTAATACTAGTGATCACAAGTAATAAAAAAAATCTATTTAGTGTCATTGAAACTTTTAAAATATCAATGGAAATATTTTTAAACTTGGATTTCTATGCAGCAGTATTAAAATTAAATGCCAGAGCAATCAACAATATCAATTTAGATTCAATATACCAATATTCATTTAAAAGCCTACTTTAACAGAAAATACTACAAACATTCTTCAAAGTATTATTTTATCTAAATATAGTATCTGATTTTTCTTCATTGGAAACTTTTCACAAACATTAATTTTTAATTTGATGTAGCAGCCAATAAACGGACTGGACCCTAAAATGTAGTTACATTCTTTGTGTAATCTCAAGGTAGACATATTAAAGTTTGATCACTTACGTCCTCCACCATGTACTTGAAGAGGCTGGCGAAAGCGTCGAACCCCAGCGTGACATGCCTGGTCTCCATCTTGAGCCTGTTGAGCTCCTTCGTCCTGGCCTCACACAATGTGCCCAGCCTCTGTATCTCCTGGCTGAGTTCGGCTTTGCTGAGCCACAGGGGCGGCCGTACTGGCTTGCTGGAGGACAGCTGGCTGTTGTTCCTGGTGGTGACATGTTCTGGAAGAGAGATATATTGTTAGAAAAATATGGCAGTAGTTTAAATTTGGTTGAAGTTAAGTTCTTTTCCATGATAAAGCTAATAATTTGAAGAGATAATTTGGACATTTTTTAGTCAGTGCAAAGAACTTGTGTTTATTTGCTAGTAAGTTATTTTCTTGTTTATCAATTGGATGCTTTTCTTGTTTATCAATTGGAAGGGATTACAATACACATTCTTAACACGACAATCATATTGCTTGTGAAATAATTTTATAATGTTGGTCATACATAAATTTTAACTCTTCTACAGCTACTGCAGTGTTGTAGAATTGCAAATGCCAATCATGTAACTTACTCACTAACAGATAAAAATCACCATAAAATTTTTTATGTCTTGCTATTGCTATATAGAACTGAATTATTACAAGAGGTATTTTCAAATAATAGATTTAAAATATACGCAAAATAGTCCGATTTACAATTTTTTTAAATTTTAAATTAACCCATCAATAACCGTTTTAGTGCTTTTCAAATCCCCCGAAAGTTTATGAATTCAACTGACACCTACCTACCTAAATGAAATGGGATATTATAATTTATAAAAGGCATTCATGATTTTATAATAACGATTTCTTCGATTCTACATGATACTATTAAAGTTAGTAACTTATCTTGTGTCAATGATTTTCTGTTTTGTGTTTTTAAATGAATCTTTTTTATAAGCCTATCTAACTAATACATTTTTCAATTAAGGATTTCCAATTATCGACTTAGACAAAGAGTGGCAAATAATTTCAAGAAAATAATAACTTTTTGAACTTACGGAAAATTGATTACACTACTGTTTAATTATATCTATGAATCAGAGGCTGTGAGTTTTGAAACCGCAGGTTACAAAATTTGATAATGAATTAATTTTTAAGAATGATGGAGACTTTACGCATAGGCTATCACATTGGTACAAAAACTAAGTGCCTAACTTTTAAAAATAATAAGGATTTTTGGAACAATTCCTTTTACTGTTTTTCATTCATACTGTTTCAAATGAACTCTTGTTATACAAAAACACGCAGATTAATTTATCATAATAATGTTTCGTAAGTATAATGCACTCAAAATTGAAGAGCTTAGTGGAAGAACGCGCTAAGCAGCATTTGGGGGGGGGGAATGAGAATTTTGTGTCAATGAACTTATTATTTCTTCCCTTAAAGGCAGCAAGTTTCTCCTTTTTCATAAATTTAAAGTTAAGTATATTTTGTACAGTTTGCAAGTACCGATTTTAACTGATTTAAGGAGTCACAGGAGTCTTAAAAATGTGCAAAGAAGGTACTACAAAACATAGTTTGATCTTTCATGTCATTTTTGAACTACTCAATGTATAAGTATAATTTTTTTATAGGTAATTCTACAGGATTTATTATAAAACAAGTTTTAAAATGTATGAAACTTTAGCCAAAACTAAAATAAATGATATTAAACATGAAGCTATTTGAACACATTGTGATTAGGCTTGCGCGGCAAATTGTGAAGTCAAAATTGAAAAAATGACCTAGAAAATGACTTTATATTGTACAAATATGTGCAAACAAAGACTTGTACCTAAATTATCTGCTCAATTTTAATTAGAAATTATTTTTAAAAAAAGTTAAAATCAAAATTTTTAAATTTTTATTAATTTTCTTAGAAAAAAGTTCTTAAAATAATTTGTAATTAAAATTGAGCTGAGAATTTAGGTATAAGTCTTTGTTTGTACATATTTGTACAATATAAAGTCATTTTCTTGGTCATTTTTTCAATTTTGACCTCACAATTTGCCGCGCAAGCCTTATCACAATGTGTTCAAATAGCTTCATGTTTAATATCATTTATTTTAGTTTTGGCTAAAGTTTTATAAATTTTAAAACTAGTTGCATAATAAATAAATCTTGTAGAATTACATATAAAAAAATTATACTCATTTATTGAGTAGTTAAAAAATAACATGAAAGATCAAACTATGTTTTGTAGTACCTTCTTTGCACATTTTTAAGACTCCTGTGACCCCTTAAGTGCAAACGAAAAACTAATTTCTTGTTTTCGCCTTTTTGTCACTTAGGCAATTGAAGAGCTTAGTGGAAGAACGTGCTATCACATTTTGTGAGACATTTAAGATTAGTTTAACAGTTAGCACATTTGACAATCAAACCAAACGATATAGTCTTTTACATTCCCATCTATTTTCGAAAAAATAATTTTTCAAACAATGGTTAAATAAATTCAATCCGTTTCATTGCTGACAGTCTGTGGGCTGCCTGAAACACTAGGTCCACGAACACTTTTGCCCTGATGTTAGGCGGCTCAGACTCAACAATATCCAGCACTTTCACCGAAGCGTAACCAAGCAACATCCCACACAGAATTGGATTCGAATCAAAGAACGATTGGAGCATGGAAGACCCCAGGGCCAAGAAGAAAAGCAAGGAACACCTGCGTTCTGCCCATCGCAGCAAAACTGTCATCATCTGCGCCCTTCATTAAAAAAATATTCGAAAATGGCTAAATTAGAATGGCCGTCCGAGTGATAATTACAGGGTTCTGGACATCTTATATAGAACAAAAGAGACGCCATTTTTTTTTACTTAATGATGAAACAAAAAAGAACCCCTGGGTTCAAAGACCCCCCACCTCTGTTGTTTTGCAAGACGAGAAAAAAGAACGCCGAATTAGTAACAAAAGACGAGAGTTGGATACATTTCAACTCGTCTTGACTCGAAATAATCGCAGAAAATTGGAGTTGCTAATGTTTTCAAAGTGCTCGTAGCGGATCCCTAGGAAGCTGGCTTTATATTCGCCAACGCCTTTTACAACTGTTAATGATGTATTGCTTACAAATGTATTGATTAGTTACAAAAATTGTACTCGTTAAAATTTACATAGATATAGCTTTAGATTTCAAAGCACACTTCCATACTCCATACCAAAACAGTTTGAAAACATCAGTGATATATCAAAGCTGTAATATAAAAATCTTAAATAAAAGATGGAAGTGAAGATGGAATAAATCTGTAATATAAAAGAAGAAATCCGGCACTTTCAGAAATCCGACGGATTTTTGTATTCGAATGGATCTGATAAGAGATAGTGGATTGTACTATTTTTAGTAACAGTAAAATATGATTCCCTCTTAATCGATCTAAGACAAGAAAAATATATTTTCTTTTCTTTTAGCCCGATTAAGAGGGATAAAAATGTATTTAAAATGTTGGCTGGTCAAATTTTTAATGCAACTCAACTGCAAAAAGTAAATTAAAAAAAGTTTACACCGCTTGAAGTTTTCTTATAAGTATTTCATTGAATTTCGAAATGTACAAATTAGGCAATTAAAAATTAGACAAGGAGAAAGCGAAAGCAAAAATGAATGAAATGATTTGTCTAACGACAAATCTGAAAACAAATTAGCTTCATAAGCAAAGACAAAGTAGATGGATTAAACGCTTAGGAACTTTCACCAGACAGTCGCTTTAACAATAGGAAATGCCCTTAACACTTTCTATCAAAAATATCGGTATAACTAGTAGCCCTATTGTTCATATGTCACTGACATACAGTTTATCAAATAGGATTAGCGTCATATAAAAGTTACAGAATGGCTGTTATAAACCTAGATAAAGGTTTATCGCAAAATATAATCCTTACTAAAAAGTGGAGTATCGATTCTCGAACCACTTTTTTTACTACATACATTAAATATTTCTCCAAATTAAATCTACATAGTAACACCCTCACATATGCAGACAACACTAAAAATTTATATTCATACACAAACTCTGAAATTTTAACAGATTTTATTAATGAAAATTTTATGACAATTAAAACTGATCTATAAATAAAATGAAATGCATTAATTTTAACATTGACGGACCTTTTAACCCCGTATTCTTTTCTATAATTAAAGCACATACTTTTTAAATTGTAATTTCTCTCCATTAAAACAAATATCAACTATTAAATAACTTGGGTTAAATGACGATTATAACTATAATTTTAAATACAAATATCACGTAACACATTTAACTCACTAAGTTACACATTCTATAAATTTTATTATAGAAACATTTCATCGATATGAATGTTTTGTTAAATTTACAAATTGTAAATTTATATATTGTTGAATTTTTCTTGAGTTAATTATATTATCGCTTACGGCAGTATTATTATTAAAGAAGATGAAGATAATGAAAAAATTAATCCTGCAGTTAAACTTCAGAACAAAATAGTTTTAATGTTATATTGCATTAATCAGGCCCCTTGATCATTATCAAAAATTAAGCATTATTTCAATTCAATTCGCCATTATTTAAAAGCCGTATTAGGTTTCGTGTTATTAAAGGAAATTACTCACAAACACGAAGTATAAATTACAATTTACCTAAAACAAAATTGTACTTAAATCCAAAATCCAAAAAAAAAAAAAAAAAGAAAGAAACGCTTCTGAAACTATATTTTATTAACACCTAGATTTTACAACAGTTTAAACACCGTAAAAAAAAACTTACGCGCAAGAAAGAAAAAAAAATTCTTTTTTTGGTTACTGTAATCTTATCTTATATTTACGTTTAAAATCTAAGTAAAAATAATAAAGTCTAATATTTTATAATGCACTAAAAATCAAGCCACATAGTTTTTTGTATCAAACTTCTTTATCTTATTTCAAAATACCATAAGGGTATTTTGAAATAAAATAAGTTTGATAAAAAAAACATGAGCTGACGAAATGTTCATTGGCACTTGATATTACTTGTAGTACAAAAAAATCAATATGTAAAACAATAAACTCTTATTTAAAGCTGTTTCGATTCTTAAATAAGTACCACATTGTATTAACTTCCCATATTTTAAAAAAATAACAAGTACACAGTACTTAAGAACAAATAAAGCAATTCATAACTTTAAATGAGTAGAGAATTCTGATTCAATAAGTCGATTGTTTGGATTGTGAACAATTGAACATACGTCAATTCATCGAAAACTTGCGTTGTACGCGAGTACCCTTAACAATGCTCCAAACAGATATGTTATAAATACCGGTCTTAATTTGATCAATTGCGTCACGTTACTAAATAATAGAACTTGACAAATTAAAAAAAAAAACCACTTCAACAAAACGATACACGTAGCTTAAGATTACTTTTTTTTATGATCACCAACAGCCGCCAATAACAGATCCTATCCACACCACACGTTATTATAGAGCTAGATCCAAAAAGGGAAACAACTACCAACTATTAAACTCGCCCCCAAATGAATATCGAATCATAATAATATATCTTAATAAAATTTGATTTTCTTTACAAATTGGCATTAAAAAAATTGACCACATCACCTGGACAGTTAGTTGTATGGTTTTTCGTTTTGTCAGCGATCGGAAATGAAATAGTGAATTGCAATATATGTTATGGCCAAACCCTATGGGCAAGAGTAGGAATAACATTTTCCTGGAAGAAATCTGTTTTTAAAACAACAAAAGAAAAACACCTAAACTCAAACCAAATTCAACTTAGAAAAAAAAAGGATTACAAATAAACGATAGGGTAGCATTACAAACAGTTCTATGTTAAATCTATGAGATCGACTTAAAAAACAAATCCTAACTTTCAAACGAAAGTACGTACAAACAAAAGTAGCTTAATAAATACTCGTCCCATTCAGCGTATTTTAGTACTTTTCCTCTATTTCTTCGTTTTTTGATTCCAATGAAGATAGATTTCGGACATCCAGCAACAATAGTTGTTTACAAGGGGAAAAAAACTCCATCTATTTTATCTAGAAAAGGCAAATCAAGCTAAATCGAATATCGCCCAGATCGTGAAATTGTCATTAACGATCTGGGCTTTATAAATTTTAAAAACTATAATACTTTTTTTTATAAAATTATTTCGTGGCTGGATTGCAAAGGCCATAAAAGAAAATATACTATTTTTAATTTTATTTTTAATGTATAAAAATAATAATTTTAATTGAGATAGAAGCGCGAATGCATCAGCCTGTGAAATAAAACAACCATAAAAATATGCCTCTTTCCTGATAAAAAGAACACACTGTGGAAGGAAAACCATTAAATGAAACTTAAGATGCGTCTGAGTTTTTTTTTCTTTCTTGTGCTACTACACTATATTGTGTGTGTCGCGCTTTCTGAGAATAAACATATTACTTAAGTAGCGTCCTAAGAATATTCTAAGCTTAATAAAGGCTTTATGTATTCCAAAGCAAGACTTTGTATATTATGTAAAAAAAAATACTATAAAGTTAGAGACTTTGTGATTGAAGAAAAATTTATGAAAAACTTTGGGATGGAAAAATATTAAATTCAATAACGTATCTTAAATATTCTGAAACATAAATTCGTTCAAACGAAAGGCTTTAAAATTAAATTACAAATTCGAATATTCTTAAATAAGCGCCCCGTACATTATGCATTCCAGGACACGTAACAAGTTCTGTAAAACTATCTTTTTTGCAAGGGTCATTACTCGACAGCGAAGCGATACTGTACTGGTTGCCCAATACGGACTACATAGCTTAACTTCGGATTTTTTTGTTCATATTCTGATGGGTTTTTTATTGATTACAACTGGGATTACTTATGTGTCATCAGTATATAGATTAACAGTTATTTTCCTAATATGAAATATAAGGCAATGAAAGTATTGCTATAGGGTCGAAAATCCAAAACAGACATTTTGTGTTTTCTTTACACGTTTTCGAGAGTAATGGTTCCAAAAAAAAGTGGCTTTTAAGCATTTGTCCGTATGTATGTCTGAAACCACTCTACATCTTAAACTAAAATAGCTACGGATTTCAAATTGTGTACGAATTCCTAGGTACCCGTCAAACGTTGCAATAAGGTTTTCGAGAAAATCGTCAAGAAGTCGTCGTTAATGGAATCACATGCCCTCCCAAGTTAAAATATTAAGTGGAGATTGTGGCAACACGCAATAATAACAATATAATAAATTAGTAAATGCAGAAAAATGTTTTAAACGTTTTAAACTTTAACAAGGTAAAATGTTTTTTTTTTTTTAAACCTGTGAATTGATTTGTAGAATATTGTAATTATCAATATTCTCCTAAACATAACCTGTTTGACGAAAACTACACCTTATAACTGTTCAAACAAAAAAATAGATTGTTTTATTTATAAATCCGTACATGCCAGTTAAAAGGTATCAAACCTGATTAACTATTTTAAAACGCTACTAGGAACATTGTCAATACAAGGTAAGGCCAGAAAACTAACGGGGGAAAAAAACAAACGATTTTTTTTTTCTAAAAGAAAAATGTATTCTTTTGTATTTGGAAGATATTCTTTCCGAATCCTTGACTCCGTTTCAACCTTACACGCAAGGCCCTTCCAGAGTTTTGTTCAAAATCAAACTCTAAATCTAGGATCTGTCGGTGGAGGCATCTATCATCAAGAAGTTGGACAACCTCCAACGACCGGAATTAGAATTAGAAAGTAAAAAGACTGAGACAGATTAATGAAGAAGTGAACTGGCGGTACTGTCCCTTCCAAACTCGTTATGAGATTTGACGCAGGAAAAAAATGGATTAGACTTTTTTTTTTTTGGTATGGGGTTTTGAGTGGTTTCTAATGACTTAAAATGCAATAAAGAGCGTTTATTGGGCTGGTTTTAATATGTTGTAGAACATAAAAAGTGTGGATGTGTTGGTACGTGGAGGTACGGGTGATTTTTAGAATTGTTGGGGTTCTTATTGTCAATTGAAACAACTAATTTTACTTAGATTTTCAAAAGACATTCCCATTATAAAAATATATTTAGTTTGCAAAATTTGCTTAAAAGGGAATTAAGCGAGAAATTTCTGAAATAAAAATGAATCAATATTTATCCATGTTTTATCATATTTACACTCTTAAAACAAATGAGCTATTTTAAATCGGTCTGAGTTAATTTTCACTTCTCCAGTGTCGAAAATGCACTTCTCTTACAGGAGTGGATCCTTTGTATGTTGAATCCGTGATAAGATCACTTCAAACGAGTGGTTTTAACTCAGTCTGGGTTAATATTCACTCCTTTCCAGTGTCGAAAATGCACTTCTCCTACAGGAGTGGATTTCACTCCTTTGTTTTAAGAGTGTAAGTTACTTTTGTTAAGTCAGATTTGTGGAGCGATGGCTATCAAAATAATATTTTATTTTACGTAAAATGATAAATATTTAAAACATCAAAGTAAAAAGCAAGCTGAAGGGTATCTGTATGCATATACCACAATAAAGAGATTTACAAAATATGCTACTTTGACTATATCATTCGAGAGGCAAGTATGCATTAATCAAACGAGGTAACAAAATAACGAAAAGTAAAGCGAAGTACTGAACAATATGCTTACATTTGAAATCAAGAGTCGTTTGAAGACACCAAGTGAAACACAAGCAGTTACATTAAGCAAATAAATCAAGCAAACAATCCAGAGTACGTAACACTAACACATACATCAAGTACGCGCCATTCTTATCGAATGGAATATTTCCTGGGGTGCTCAAACAATGGGAAGATTTTTCCCAAGGTTGCGTTTATAGGTGACTTGTTTACTTTGTGGCCTCTTACAGTCTAACCGGGTCCCATTTCTAACCAGAGGCATCCCTATTTGAAGATACGCAAATGGACAAAAGTGCAAATAGCATAAATTAAAAATTTCAACTCTTTAATTTTAGGTTTGAATTATCGTCGCACTAGAGCTACACAAGGGCTATTGGCGACGGGCGTCGTATTTTAGAGCCATAGTCAAGTGAAGAGCCGGCACCTGAATGGGCACCCAACGCAACCGTTAAGGGCGACATCGTACGCAGCGTTAGGACTTTGAAGGATATTTAACGTGCACTCCCTTACACGGGGTATTATTCGTCGGACATTTTGGCTGCACGGGCCGTTTATAGGTCGGCAGTTATTTTGGCGATGCCCGGACCCGAAGCTGGGACCTTTCGCATGCTAGGCGAGTGCCTAACCGACTGGGCTCCCCAGCCCCCTTTTCAACTCTTTAATTAGAAAAGTATTTAAAATTATATTTTGTAGTAAAGGGTTTTAAAACACCCAATATTTAAAATTTATGAAAAAGATTGTTTCAAGTGACGTAGCTTCATTTTTGCCTTTATTCCTGGATTCCTGGATTCCATTTGTAGTTTCTGTTAAGTTCTAGGTTTGAATTATCGTCGCACTAGAGCTACACGAGTTGTACTTTCGATGATTGGGATATGCATATGACACAGTAAGCTCCACCACTACAATGATAAACCATCCAATTCCATTTCTATGAAACAGTCGCCACTCGAGACGTGAAATATGCAATTAAAAGGAAAATTGTAAAATGTTCAATTTTTAAAAAACTTTCCCGTTGCTGGAAATACGAATAGTTAAGTGATGGGATTACGTATGCTTTAATCCTCAGGTGGTATACACAAACAGTTTAAAATGGTAAATAGTGTAGTTTCATAGCCTTCAAGTTAGTTAAAACAGTGTACTGCCTGTTACTGTATAATTAAAACCGCCTTTCGAGAAGACGCAGATAGGCGGGTTTCGGACAAGAAAGTTTTTCGCTTTCAGAAAGCGGACTATAATCAAGCGCTTGGTATAAAATTGTTTACAAGTGGTCTGATGATCACGTTTGAGACAGCGCAGTTGATTCGTGTTCACAGTTGAAGAGTACACGGGAAGAACCGATTGATTTATTAGGCGGACGCCAGCAATTGGCAGCTTGGCGGACATTGGCGGCAGAAAACCGGTTTCTCTCTTTCTTCTTCGCTTGGTCCAAGCGTCGGGATCGCCAATCGCCTGAATCTTGTTAGCTAAGAACCACAGAGATAGTAGTTGAAGTATTAGAGTGGAAGATCACGTGACCTACAACACTGGCTTCATTGGGGCTCTTCTGGGAGCTCCTTGCGCGCCCCGTCGTTAGCATTGGAGGTCACGTGATCTTCCATTCTATTACTTTAACTACTATCTCTGTGGTAGGAACTGTTTTTCTTACACTAGCTTAGGCGATCACTCGCTATCGTCGCCAAAGTGGCCTGCTAAGGAAACTTCTCTATAAAACCAATCGGTTTTTCCCGTGTACTCTTCAGTTGTCTTGATAAGCTTTATACGTACCGATCTCCATAATCATGTTTTAAAATTACTGTGCAGCTCTAGTAGGACGCTAAAGACAAAAACTGCTTCAATTATGTAATGTTGCTGTAACTCCCAATCTCTATCTCCCCTCTCTTTTTCAGCCAAAAGTATCAATTTTGCAAAAAAGTTCTTTTAATTTTACACTCGAGTACTGATGCATATTACTCAACATATAAATTTAGCAAAAGAGTAGAAAGTTTGGGAACTAAAAAAAGTTTTTTTTTCCAACAGGAAAACCTAAAGGTGGTCTAAACGGAGAACATAGCGCAATTAAACTGTGTCACGCTTTAGTAAGAAACACCTGCCTCAACAGGTAAGCAGGGCGGGCGTTAGATAGAAATAGATGCCGGGAAAAAAGTTTTTCATGGTGTAGATAATCTCTTGTGAATAAATGGCGCACGACAATAATGCTATTAGTACTCTAGATGTAACCTTTAATGAGGTATTTGTTTACAAAAATGAATTAAACATTGCAAGTTGAATAGGAAAAAAGTGATAATCGGGTATTTCGAATCATGTGAAAAATCTAATGGCAAAGGCACGCATCCGCAACATTTCATTAGCCGAGACTATTTGGCAAGACAACTTGACATACAAAATAATATTTCTGCTTTAGTTTATGAGCCATTCTCACAAACATATGTCTTATGAGTAACACACAATATTTTAAAGAAATTAGCTTTACAAAATTTTACTAAATTTTACAAATTGAATAGCTGTTATCCACATCTTTGATAAAACAGCAAAATAATTAGCAATAATGGCCTTAATTTGAGAATAGTCGCGCACATAACATGAGAATACGCCTTATATAAATAAACACAATTTAATAAGACAATAAAGACCATCAAACTGAACAGTGAACAGTTTATGCCGGGGAAAGTCACGCTAAAAAAGAACTTTAAAAACTTAGTTAACGTTTTTATTCGATGAAAAAGGTATAATTAAGCAATTCTCAAATGGGTCTTTATTGGTTTATTTAAGAAACCTACATACATATAAAACGCAGTTTACAAAATAAACTATTTTACGAATCTATAATATTTGTAGTTCAAAAATCCTTCATCTTGTCTAATAAAACATACCCTACCGTTTAAGTTGGACATTTTAAATGCGTTTTTTTGTTTTCCCAGTAAAACCAAATAAATCGTGCTATGAAACTAAGCATAGGGTGTTTTGAAAAGAGCAGAGAAATGAGATGAGCCTCACTGGACAAACAGGTTCCTATAAGTCAATACCACAGACGGACAGTGGAAATTCTTCAAGATGAAAAAGAAACAATCTGATTATTAAGTTCTTTTTCTTATCGAGACCCTGACCCTAAAGAAACCTTCTCGCTTTGCTGATCTCGCTTGTTTTTTAAACGTTCTTGAGAAAACTAGCCAAGGCGATTTAGGGTGTCAAAAGCGCAGGGCCTTTTCTGATCCTTAATTTTTAGCAGAATAATGTTGTGCTAGAAGTCTACAATAGACCATTGGCTAATTGTTATGTCAAAAAACTTAATTTATCAACATCATCAAAAAATAGCTTCAAAACCGTCCTTAGAAGGTGCGAGGCCTGTGTGCCTACGTATATGAGAGAACTATTTACAATTTTAGTACAATAAAAAAATGTTGAAATCATCTTTCAATCATAATTAAAGTTGATGGTAATATGGTTCGAAAAGTATAAGCAAAAATGCCGTCAGTTTTTCGAAATTGGCAGTTTTTTCATCTAGTTTTACAAATGACTATTTTTTAAGTGGAATAAATCTACAATGATTTTATTTCATTTATTTGACTATATACACCTAAATTAACAGGCTGACAGATTAATAATACTATCTAAAAATGAAATCATATATTAAAAAAAATAATAAAATGAACTTCATAGTCTTTCTTCATATGGTAAGTTAGAACGAGGCTACGTTTAAAAATCAAGGCTCGGTGTGACGGCACCTTCTGGCACACCCTAAAGGGAGGCCTGGCTAGTTTCAGATGCAATATTAATTTTAGCCACATAATATCGGTGAGTAGGGCACTGGGGTTGTGTGGCTATCAAAAGGCCTTGAAATTGCTAAAACGGCGATGATACTACGAATGCTTTTCTTCGGAAGATGCGAGCCTATTCGCCATCCTCTCATATCGCCATCCTCTCATATAGAGCTATATTTATAACATTTTAATGGGTCTCGACAGGAAATAACAGTTAACGGAAAAGTGGGGGAAAGAACCGAGATGGAAGCTTTGTTTTAGATCGTTCCGTCTAAACATTCAATCTCCTTGGGGCTAAAATAAAATATTAAATAAACCAGCCGAGGATATCAGCTTGTGCTTTAAAAAGTTAGTATTTAATGGTAACAAAGTATTAGTTGTGTAACGCTCGAAATTTGGTATGGTATAAAGCAATACGGAATTTTAGCTTAAAAGTGGAAGTTTTTATAAAGGCTATGTCCGTCCGGCTGTCACCCACTTTCATATAAAAACTACTAAATGCTATAGACAAGTGTGATGCGTCAAAAAACTCAGTACTTCAAAACAAAAGACAATGAAAATCTCAGGGGAAAAAAATCGAATTCAAAGTACTTTGATAATTAAAAAAAAATACAAAATTTTGTTTTCTCATTTAAAAAGCATGAGAATGCTATCATCTACATCTTTTAAATTATCTTTGCCACTCAATCATCATACGAGAAATTTTATTTAAAACAGAAAAAAAAGGAAAATTTACTTTCGTGATCCAAGTCAGTTCTGAATGATTTCACAAAATGTATGAAAATAAGATTCTTTGATATTTTGCATTACTTAAAAAAAAAAAAAAGAGGCAGAATGTGTTTCATTTTCTTTTCTTTTAAAAGCAAATGCAAATTTCACTCACATTTGTCATTTGCTTGTCACCGTGCACGCAGGTTTTCTGAAACGATGCGATATCATAATATTTATTAATACATCTATTTGCATCATTCGCGTAAAAGTACAGCAATCTATATAGTAGCTGGCTTGTTTATTTACGTCATATCTAGAACATGTATGCGATTTTATGATCTCTACTCTCTTGTTTGCTCAGCAGTAGTTTGGAATATGATAAAGTTTTAGTAGCTTTTTAAGGATAAACTTATAATATAGCTTTTTATCGTCGAAAAGTTATGGGTATAGGTATACGATTTCACTGCGCTAACACATGGAAAAGCATACCTTTACATAATAAAACGCTAGACATATAGCAATTAGGCATTTAATTTACGCACTGTACTGAAGGATAAATGAAGATATAAGTAAATGAGAAGATGTGCGGGTTTTTTAATTTGAGAAAATCACATGCAAGGTTTCAACTGATACTTTTTCTCGGAGAAATCACATTTATCAACTCAGTGTTAACGTTAACATTCGTTAGTTATTTTTAACCGTGGTACAAGGACAATTACTAGATCTAAAAACTGACTGTAACGCTGAAGGATTTATAGTACAAAAGGCCTTAAGTAGTTTGTGATTTGGTCATACACACAAGACAAGAATCCCAGCATGCAATTTTTCTATATTATGCCCTTTTCTTTAATCTCATACTCATCCAAGGGTAATTACAACAATCAAGTAAACAACTACGACAATTCGAAGTGAGTTAGAAGTAAGATATAAAACTAAGAGAACAGTTGAATGAAATTTCGAAATCTCATTCTACCTATACTACTAACAATTCTTATACAAGCATATTGAAATTCAAGGGCTATTATCCGCATTCTTCGATTGTTTTGTTAGATTTGTAAACAACTGTAATTGTCTGTTATTTGGTTACATGTTTAGATAATTAAAAATATGATTGAAAAGTACAAGAAACGATGGTTAATAATTCATAAGTGAAAGTTACTTGTGGTAGCAGAAAAATAATTAATGTAGTAATACTATTAAATATAATCTCTTGATATAAAATGTAACAATGAGTTTACTTCATTTATGGGTTAATGCTAACAAATATTTAAAAATAGGAACTTTTATTATTATTTAGTTTTATCGATACCCGGATAAAGTTGATACAAGTCATTGGAATAGGGTAAAATTAAACGAAGGGTCAAAGTTATAAATTCAAACAATATTTAAAAGAAATGAGTTAACTTTGTTTAACATTCAAAGAATTAAAAGAATTTAACCAGTTGATGGACACGTATATATACAATGGATTTCTAATGTCATACCTTTTTTTTTAAAAAATTAAGATTCAACAGTTAGAACGAAAGTTGAAAAGGGGTACTGACAGTTCTTTTAACAAGAGAGAATTTTTAAAAATAAAGGTAGATTTAAAAAATAATGAATTTCACTATTATCTCTTGAATTCAAATAGAACTACTTTTAATTTTAATTGCCGCCTCACACGCTTTCTCTTGCGAAGGTGAAAACAGATTATACGTTTTTCATTTTTAAAAACTATTTCTTGTTGTATACGTAATTTCAAACGAAAAATAGTTAACTTTGTTAGAAGTGCTGTTCCTGGTAGTGCAAACTATAATTTTTTTAAAGCATAATAAACGCATTTATTTTCTTCATAACGGCGTTCTATTTACTTTATCTCTTAAAACATCATCATGCAACTTACATATGCAACAATTATACAAAAAGTATTATTTAAGATTGCTATTATTAAGTTGGTAAATCAGATAAAAGGAAATATTCACAATCTTTTTCACACGCAGACGCAATTTTAATAGCTGTGAACCTACTTGAAACATGTTCCGTTAAGCCATTCTCTAATACAACTGCTCAGACTGGTTATCAAAATGGACCATATGTAAAACCAAATAAACAAAAAAGACAAAGAAACTTGAAATTATACAAATCGCAACTTACTTGTTGGTATACGCGTATTCCCCTTCCGGACAGTTGAATGATTATTCCATGTGGAAGACACCTGAACTTGACCTATTACTAGAGGCAATGAACCTCTTCTCGACTGGAGATTGCGAGGCGTTTTAAGTCCACTCACGGATGTAGAATCTTCATCCAAAGGTGATTGGGGGGCCAGATCGGACGTTTGGTCTCCGATTCCGAAGGATTGATCCAAAGTTTCAAAGAAATCTGTTGTCGGTTCGAAGGCTGCGGCAGATGAGTACCTTCGGACTGAGGCATCAGTTTTCGAGATGGGTGAAGGTGTAATGGAATTTAAAAGGAGCTCTTCTGATTTTGATCGCTCTGGGTGTTCAAAAGAAATTTTATCATTTTCAGAGATGGTGTGTTTTGGGATGATATCTTGATGAGGTTCGGTGGTATTGTTGGTGATGAGGACGTTTGGTTGATCGTTCTCTGAATTATAATTTTTGTCACGAGTTTCAGAAGACTGTTTTACTGAAAATTCAGAGGGGGTACTGGGTTTTTCCACAGCAATGATTTGTGTAGGTACATGGCCTATACGAGATTCGATGGCTACAAAATGGTTTAGAATATCAGTATGTTCATAGTCTACGTCAGTACTTATATTTATGCAATTTACTTTTGAATCAGAATTATGCTTCTGTTCTTCTGATATTGATCTGTTAGGAGTGGTACAATTTTCTTCGTCATAGGAATATGGAAGTATATCGAAGTTACTTTTATTGATTAAGATAATGGGCTGTCCGCAATCTGACTTTGAAGTTAGGGCTTCGTTTTGAATTTTAACGTTTTTATCAAAATGCATTTTGATGCCAGATTCAAATTTGTTCGGTAATTTACCATTTGATAAGGATTTTATGACTCGGTGTTGAGATTCATTAGGAGCATGCTCCTTTTTATAAGTTTTTTCAGGAATACGTTGAGATCTACATTTTTCAATTTGGTCTTTTCCTTTTGAAATTTGGTGATGTGGGCTTTTAATAGCTATTGGTATACCTTTTTTTAAGCTCGGTATCATAGAAATTTTAAATTTTCCACAGTTTTTCTTTTGAAATAGTTTTACTTTGTTTGAAGGAATTAATTCAGTTTTTGAATGCTTGCATGCAGGAGATGCATCAGAAGAACCATTTTCAAAAATCTTAATTTTATTTTTTACACTTTCGTAAACTAAATTACCATCCTCCTCCTCGATGTTGTTTTCCATTTTGGGTGCAGAAGACACTGTTGAGTTTTCGGACCAAGTACCAACTTTAACTGTTATAGAACAATTTTCATTTTGACATTGTAAAATATCTGGTAATGCATCGTTACATTCATTATTAGATAAATCAATTTTCATATCTGTATTAACAAATTCATTGGCTGGTAAGTCAACGATATGTTTTTCGGATACACAATCATTCAGAGTTTTCGGACAAGATGGCACTGAGATCTTTTCAATTTCTGGGAACTTTTCACATATTTCAGAACAATTTCCACTAGAATAAAGTTCACTGCCTGAATCATTCAACTTTTGCAGACTACCTTCAACACCATTCTTATCACACCTTCCACCTGAGATAAGGCCCTCCTCGTAAATATCACAGATACTCTGAACGTCACAGGATGGTTGTAAAGACGTTTTTTCGACCCTACTCTCGGTATTGTCTTTCAATAAAGAGGAAACACTTCCACTACCGCAACCGAAGTATTGAGGTGTGTCGGTGTGCAAATCGTGCTCGGTAACCGTGACGGTTGTAGGGGCAAGAACAGGGCATCGCTCTGCCATAATTATACTTTTCCCATGGGACATGGCAACTGGACAAACGCACATGGAGTTCAGCAGGCTAGGGTCCGAATACCACCTTTTAGTGGAAAAAGGGTTAAAAATATTCTTTTGGACTAAATGGTCATTGCAAGGGACACATTCCGCGAATTGGATTCCATGGGATAAATTCCCTGAAATCGTAGTTTCATTTATTTTACTAATACTTCTTTCATGAGGGAGTGGAGAATTGATTTGAGGGCTATCTAAATTGTTTTGCAGAAACCGAGTATGAAAGTCTGATTTATTTCTAGTTTCTACAAAATTCACTCCATCATTATCTATTGAATGACCAACGCAAAGTGAGTCTTGTTGAAAAACAGATCCCGAAATTATACTTAAATCATTTAAACTGTAAATGCTTCTTTTCCGACGAAGGTTATTAGTTATTTCTAGTTTTACGTTGTTATTCACCTTAAAACAGGAATCACATTTTAAATTATGCAAGTTAGGATGATCAAGACATTTAGAGTATTCAGGAAATGGTTGTTTGCTTGTCACGACATCAGTACCCCAATTAGTACTTTGAATGTCAGGAATTTCGTCAGAAGATGGATTTTTATAAACATTATTTGAAACAAAATACGAATTAGTGGAGGAATCCTTGTACTCTTCTCGCCTACATTCTCCGGTTAAGGAACTTTCAATGTTCTCAATTTCATTCAAGACAGAAATGGAATTCTCAAGTACAGCAATAGGAAAATTGCTTGAATGTAAAGATTTGTCTGTCAAATTCAAGTAATTTTTGTCTAAAACTGTTTGATCCAAGCACGAATCAGTTTTCCTAATATCTGCACTAAAAACACAGGGGGACTTTAACTCTTCATTACATACTGCCTCTGAAGGAATAGTGAATAAAATTCTTTCATTACAAGCACTGTCGAGAATATGCTTAGACTTAAAGTTTTCTAATTTAATTTCATCAGCCCTAACAAGATCATCATTAGGAAATTCTTTTGATACATGGTTGCGTACTTCAACATCGTTTTGGTCGTATTTGTCACTGGTAAATCTAACTTCAGCAGAAACATCTTCGGTACACGCAATATCTTTATTTGAGGAAATTATAGGCTGCATTGACTGTGAAGTTGCTTTCGACGGTTCTGTATTGGACACATTCTCAGAAAAAGTACTTTCCAAGGAAGCTGGGTCCTCACATTTGCCATTCAATTTAATAGAGACCACTTTACAGTCACTATAGCTACATACTTTGCCACTACACAAATCGTTGTTCGATTGTTTATCACATAATCCTACGCTGAAATGGTCACCGTTACACTTAGCATTAGTTGAAGGACCACCAGAGCACGCACTTTTTAGTTCATCGAGATGTAAATCGCCATTCTTCATGTTCACATAACTAGAAGTATTCCATGTATCACAGACACCGGCAGCTTCAGACAGCGCGTCCTCCTTGATGCCACCGAATCCAGAGACTGCAGCATAGAAGGGTTCTGCAGAGTCATCAGATGTCAATTTACTTGTGCAAGGTGGTTCGGGCGAGTGAGCAAGCCACTTCCTTTCGATGGCTTCCCCGGTGTTCACAGTCGGAGAGACACCGGCTTCTGCTACACAAGTCACGTCGTTCGGACTTAATGAGTTAGTAGAGAAGGAAACACTTTTCGTAGACCTCGTGTTTTTCGGAGCACACTTGAGTTGGTCGAGAGAATAAGAATTTTCCATGCGTAGACGTTTGAGTGATTTAAAATCGCCACTGTCTTTAACGGGAGAAATTGTCATCGATGAGCTATTTATATACTGTTTTCTTGTCTCTTTCAAAGAAGTCCCTTGATTTCCTAGAAAATTATGAACCAAAGATGTTGATTTGGATACGTCTGTTGCGACAGTATCTTGTTTATACTGTTCGGAAGAGTTACCAATAACTTTAAATGAGGAGGAAGCAATTTGGACGGAAGGAGTTGATTTAGAAATCTCCATGTGACCGTTATTGAGTATATCCATTTTCATCTTTACATCATTTGAAGCATTTTCAACAGATGGCGACGACTTGGATAAATCAGTCGGCCCATTTATGTCAGCTTTCACACTAGAATTGGCACTATAATGCTTTGGCAGGACTTCACTTCCTTGCCGTGGTCGAGCAGCCTCTTTGACGCAGGGGGACGAACTGGACATCTGCCCCTCCAGCAGCTTCTCTGTCCTCCTCAGATCTGGACTAGAATAGCGACTGGGTTCCTTTTCCTGAAGGAAAACGGGATCCACAACGTTCCTCTTCGACTTCTTCTTGCTACCAGGGAAGTTGAGTCTGAAGCTGGAGAAAATGGATGTCGTCCTGTCTCGCTGGCACACTTCCGCAGTAGGCTGGCTGGCCACCGTGGCCACGGAACTGACCGAGGCACAGTCATCGTCATCTGCCGGATCGGAGGGGGCAAAAGGAGCACCTGGGAACACAGGGGCCTTCCTCTTTTTCCTGCGGAAAAGCCGGAAGAGTTTTGGAGATTCCTTGTGTTCTTTGACAGCCTGTGCGTTCGCCGCTTCCCTCGCTGCCTCCTCCTCGGCTTGCCTGCGTGCGAGGCTACCGTCCAATTGCCGGTTCCACTTGACACGCATGTTGATTCACAAATTACGTGACACCGCACATGGAAAGTGTCACGGTCTAAAAAACGTAACTCCCCCGACTAGGAGTGAACTAACAAAGGGTAAATAGGGGTAACGACGTTTAAATGAAGATAAATAATCATTTCTAGTTTTTTTTTCAAAGAAAACACTTTTTTGTGATATGGTGGTCGAACATGGATTAATAGACAAATGATTTTCAATCATGAACATAAGCTCACAGAATTAATATTTCTTGATATTCACTCATTGTGCAAGATCGAATATTTTTCGGAATTGTTTAACATCAGTATCATATTCCACACATGCTATAGACGAATGGCCCAGGTAATAATTGCAATAAATATCTAGGTTCATGTGCTTTGCAGAAGATATCCATTATGCCACGCAACGTTAGTAAAATATCACAAGAAAAAAATCGTAAACTACTCCATCAGCCGTATAGCCATCGGAGTCACAATTCCTAAGTGCCACAAATAGCCCCGGTCATTAATTAGTTCTTTTCAGTAAATATCCACAAAACCAAGTGACATTATTCAAATAACAATCCACAAATAAATCCTCCAGCTGATGGTTGTACACTCGGTAATCAATCCATCAAAGTGATGATGTGCAGTAAAACGGAGAACATACTATAGATACTTCCGTCATTGATTGCACACGTTTCGAAGTTGAGTTTGTTTACGTAGTAGGTGCATGCGGAAGAAAACGATGCTGATCAACAAGTGTGTCGTCTTCACTAAAAGATGAAAGGTCAAGAGCGAGAAGCGAGTCGAGCTTGTTTCGATGTCGGAATGAGAAATGATGGAGAGCGAAAGAGATTCCGGTGGATTGGGGGATCAGATGAACGCCAAGCGGCCAACGCAGCGCGCCAAGAGAGAGGGATGAAGAGAAAATTTCATTTTGTTTCGCCATGATAAAGGTAAATTTTGAAGGGTTTTTCTCTTCCAACATACATTTTTTTGTGTAGTTAAGAAATAAAACATGTATACAACACAGGTAAAAAAAATCGACATAACTTTTTTAAAAGGGTTAATGTGATATTGAAATTTTTATTATTTAAGAATTATTAATGCGTTTTTGAGAAAAATCTACATACAATGGAAATTTTTCGTGTCTTTAGTGGCAGCAGTTCCACAGGAATGAAACTTAAGTCTTGATTGGTTAATCAATGTAGTGGGTGGAGCTTACCGTGCCATACCACTTCCACCGAAATCGCCAATATGGAATTCAGGAATGATGAACGTCGCGAGAAAAAAAAAAGCTAATTGCAGACTTTTCTTCTAAAATTCTAAACACGAAACATAAATGAAGCTTAAAAACGAACAAATATATATTTTTTTAATGTACGTATAAGCTGGGGTTTCGAGTTATTTTTAGGTACGTATCTTTGGGTGACTAGGTAATGATGTCAAATTTCTGAAGTCAAAATACGTTATTTTCGTCTCAAATTTTTCTCGATTTCTATAGAGATTTCGCATTGTATTTTATTGGTCTTACCTTTTCCATCGATATTTGAAGATGAAAAAAAAGGTTATAAACTGCATTTTTTTAAATTCCGATTTTTAAGTTATCTTTATTTGGAATTTAGATTCATACATTGTTTTCGGCTCTTTATCCACTTTAAAACTCTAGAATTTCAATTATTGCTCTTATAACTCTCTGAGGAGAGATGATCAAATTGTTCTGTATTGTAAAGTTGTTTTCACTGCATAAGATTTAAATTGAAATTTTTAACTAAATATTCAATTTCTTAAATTATTTCATATATTTCAGTGGTAATATGGATATAAAAGATTCATACACGTTTTTTAATTTTTAAATTTAATAAAATTTGAATAATTCATATTATTACAAATTTAAATATTTTTAAAAATTATGTAGTTGCTGAAAAACCTGATTGTCAGGTGACTGGTTTTCACGTCTGTATCCCTCACATGGTTAGGTGTATTTTTTTCATCAAAGAATTTTGGAACTTCAACCCTGTTTTAACGAATTTATCGTACAAAAAGCTCCAGAAATTTAATTCAAGCTAACAATTAAAATATCTGGGGGGTGTCATTCTGTAATGTAAATACGGTCCCAGTTATGAAACTAACCTCAAGAGAAATTAATTGCAAATGATGGCAGCCATTCTTGAGGTAAATCGCACATTCTATGTTCCTCCACACCTGCCGCGGTTACGGGGGAACCAGTTTGTCGGGACAGTTCCCTGTCACGACCCGCGAACGGCCCGCTCGTGCAACAGCACATGATACCGAGACACGAAAATTGCCTGATTTATGTTATTCTGGAGCTATATTGTTGGAAATACTTCCGACAATAAGGGAGGTTTTCTTTTGAGCTGCAGCGATTCCTATGCAATTTGTTTTTTTTAAATGGAAATAATATTTTGTGTATGCTTTTAAGTGTGTTATACATGGTTTTAGTACGAGTTAGTCTAGAATTACGTTACACGAGGCATATTTATTTAATCATGTAAAATTAAATCGGTTATGAAATGTGTTTTTCACAAAGTCTTTCCGGTTTTAGTAAACAAAAATAGTTTTCAAAAAATGCTGAACCCTCACCGTTACTTAGGACCCTTTTACCCCCTTAAAATCTCCAGCTGTAAATTTATTTTAATTAAGACATTAATATAAATGTTAGAATGGACTATTCATTTTAAAAAAATGACAAATCTTGTTTGCTTATGTATAGCAGATAAAAATTATGTATTTTTAACTTTCAAAAACTCAAATTTCCCTAAATTGAGTGCTCCTCAGTAATTGTTAAATTTTATTTTCTTCGAAATTACTTGAAAAATAATTTTGAATGCATAATTGTTTGAAAAATATGTTTATATAGAAATATTTGTATAGGATTTTTTAATTTGGAAGTAAAGCCCGATTTTTTTTTCAGGTTGGCTCTCGGAAAAACTAAATAGAAAAACGAGGTAAATGCTAACTTAAATTATTGAAGTGTAAAACCATAACTCGATAGTTGCCAACATAGGGTTAGTAATGTAAGGAAATGTGTGCCCCACGCAAGAAAATTATATGGAGGCACATACATGAGAAAAACTTAGAGCTAGGAAGTCAAATTTCATAATTGATTTAAAAAAAAAAAAAAAAAAAAAACTGGATGAAAATTTCGGAATTCAAATATTTCAAAATATACCAAGAGACACTACTATACTTCAGATTCGTAGTATTTTAAAACCAAGAATAGAACGTAGTAATCTAATTGTTTCGACATGAAAGCATAAATTGATATGGTGAGTGCGCTGTAAGATATATTAAAATTCAATCAGCGTAACCAGGAAACATTTTTTTCCCAATGACATAAATATGTGTAAAAATACTTTTTTGCGTTTTTATCGCGGCGTTATCGCATTATCTGAAATGAGGAAAAATAAAAACGCACACACGTTTTAAACCATTTTAACAAAAAGAATGTTAAAATAACCTCGTATTTAAAACAAAAGCTATTAATTGGAAGGTAGAAACGGCCGTTTTCATTCACATACTTATCTGCCGAGTTTCCCAATTTAGACTATGTGGGGGTTTTATGAATTTTAAATTAAGTTTTAATATTTGGGGTTCAATAACTTTCTCCAAGATATAAAGTGCCATAATTAAACAACCTAATAGGTTGTTAAACACACTCTGGCTAACCTTTATAAATAATATTTCACAGATAATATTAAAAACTGTACCATTTATATCAAAGGTGTTCTCTTGATGTAAAGAAATAATCACTCTTTGACAAACGATACAGACAAGTTTGAATAACAATTTGAAATTACTTTTAAATTATGGTAAATGTTGATGAAACCTTGGTTTACATTACAAGAGTGTGCTGCAAAGTTTATTTAAAACTTATATTTTCTTACAGAAACAGAGGAGTAAAGTTTATCCAGTAACAGTCAGGTTGATGTAAACGCTTCACTTGTAATATTACTGATTTAAGAAACTCTTTTCAAAACAATTTGCTCAGCGACTTCTGTTCATCAATTTCAATTCGAAGGCAGAAAACGAAACATTGTCGGCGGCAATCAAACAACTTTTAGATGTGCATCTCAAACCGATCTCGCCTACGTTGCTCTTGTAGTAACATCCACCAAACACAAGTGGGATTGAGCGGCCTTGTTGATCTTGGCAGCATTCTTTGCTGACCCGATATAGGTATGCCAGTAGAACTGATACCCTCGACAGGTGTTGGCGGCATTGGTGGGCTCACACCTCCACAGTTATGAAGGTCGTGGCGACGGAAGATTGGCGACCAAAAGCGATGTGTCCATTGATAAAGAACCCGGCACGGGTCAAGATTGTCAATGTTTGTAGTTGATAGTCCCATCAGGTTTTCAGGAAATTAAACTAGATCGAAGAATAAGTGGTGTGCCTTATAGGGATGTATATGCGATAGTATGTACAGGCTACTAATTAAGGATATGCAGTCTGGTGAGGTTGTGTAAATTTACGTTTATCACAAATAGACTACGACTTTTAGGAACTTAACGGACTTAAGGTTTTGTTAGTGGAGATAAAAACCCAACGCACATGCGGATATCAAATATTAATTTCGAAGCATCATCAAGTTTGATGATGATGACCTAAAATTAAATATTTAGCAGTGTCATATAAGGAAACAGTTCTTATACTAATTGTTACTCAAAATCGGTATATCAAATGGTAACGGTAGGCGAGACTGTCAATTTGCATGCAAGCTTCTCATTAAGTTTGATGAATATGTGCAATAAGAGGATGCAAGGCAGGAAAATTAAAATTTTTAAAATAAAGCAAAATCATATTCCTAAAGAATACTGTAATGACGTGACTTTATTGTAGAGATTATTTTCGTAATAACCGATTTTTGTGTGAACTGAAGTGATTGAAAGAATGTGTATAAAAAAATTAGTGTTCGCCTTGGCGAGAGACTTTTGGTCAGAACTTAATAGGAATTTGACTGATAAACATCGTCAGTCGTAACTCTTCAGAATTCTACGTTTTAAATGTCTTGTACTTTTGTGTTGTCCGTAAAATAAAATGTCTCGTCTTAAAGAGTTTTCTTCAATGCATATAGTAAAATACCTAATACATAATTTCCCAACTATGCAATAGTAAGAAGAATTTCCCCATCTTTCTCCTCTATCTGTATTTTTGCGATAAACTAGTATTTAAATACTTCTTAAGAGAAAGTACAGAGGACATATTACTAAATAATATGGTAGACTATTTTATCTACATAAGAATACAATAAAAATTATAATTATTATTCACTTCATAACAAATTTCACTCCATAATAACTTGTATCTTAATATCATCAATACATAAATTATTTTGGGGAATTTATATATAAAAAAAGCTTTTCCAAAAAGTAGAAACGATGAGTAAATATTTTCTTTTTACCGCCTCGAGTAATAAGGGTTTCAAATTTAAAATTACAAATTTTAGATGTTTGAATCTCCTTTAAACATATGTATAAATTAAGTGCTTTAAAAGAGCTTTTAACATACATGCGAACCGTAGATTATTTACCAAGATCTCTCCACATATCTTCAATGCAAAAAAAGAGGCTTATGAAAAACTTCATATTTGAATTCACCGGTTTAAAAAAAAATAAATGTAAGATAAGTCAATATTCTACATAAAAACTTAGAAAACCTAATGTTATAGATAACTTTGATTGCGACTCAGTAATACCCCATTTAATGTGGTAAATAAAAAAAACTGATTAGGTTAGGTTTGAATTATCGTCGCACTAAATCTACCCTAGGGCAATCGTATTTTAGAACCACAGTCAAGTGACGAGCCGACACCTGAATAGGCACCCAACGCAACCGTTAAGGGCGACATCGTACGCAGCGTTAGGACTTTGAAGGATATTTAACGTGCACCCTCTTACACAGGATATTATTCATCGGACATTTTTAGCTGCACGGGCCGTTTATAGGACGGCAGTTATTTTGGCGATACCCGGACCCGAACCAGAGACCTTTCGCCTGCTAGGAGAGTGTCTAACCGACAGGGCTCCCCAGCCCCAAATAAAAAACTGAACTTTATACTTATTTCAACTTTAGCTATCAGAGATTCATCGTACTCATTATTGAGTTGAATATCTTGCACTGCCTCGGGACATACCGTGCACTCCCCACACGGAGATATTCGTCAAACTTTTTAGCCTCACCATACCGGCAGTAAGTTTCCGGCAATGCCCGGGTCCGAACCTGGGACCTTTTGCATGCAAGGCTATACCGAATGGGCTCCCCAGTCCTTCGCATCCAATATTAAAAGGTAAGCTCACTTACCATCAAGTAGTGTCTGGGTCTTATTTCCATACTTGTCATGATCGGGAGTAGTAAAAAGGTACCGTATCCACTGGATGAAAAATTTATGCAGCATCCTATTACATTGTAGCAAAATAGTAACGAAGTCAGCTTGAGACCTTACACTGATGAAATGCTATAGCTTGACTGATGATGCGTGGGAGCATCGTAAAAAAAGGTGTCTACCTATTAAGTTAACACGGAAAGGCTTGCCTATACCCGTGTTTGAAAACAATTATCATGGCTTCAAAATCCATAAAGAGTGCCTTATAGGTAATACTAGTATGTAAATGCATGCAACCAAGGCCATTTGTTAAGTAAAAGGCATTGAAGGTCATGGGAATAGCTTTTTTGCTGAGTTTAAAATATTTAGCATTATTAATGACTTAAAAGATAAAAGCATTCTTGCTTAAAAACCGGTAAATATAAAATGTATGAAAATTGAAAAGCTCGTTTATTTTCCTTGATTTTAGTTGTTGCCATTCTTAATGGTCAGGGTCACTCTAGTTTGAATAATGTATATTCCAAAATTGAACATCACAGAGCGCTGGTAGTACACTTTAAACTTGGTACTTTTTCAATCACCTAGTAAAAGTTCACATTTTACTTGTATGAGGAAAATTTGAATAAATTGTAGTGCTTTTTTCGTTTGAAAATATGTATGAGGATTTGGATTTCAAAGATAAGAAGGGTGTTTTGAAAACTATCATCATTCATTTAAACAACATCTCTTTTTTTTTTGATAGAGAAATATAATTTTCAAAAATATTGTATGTATGGAAATATATTTTTATGATTGTAAACATAATGCTATTCAAAAAGTGGAAATTATACTAAGGGAAGTTTTTAGAAAGTTTTACAGTTTTTTTACTTAAGTTTTTAGGTCAAACATTGCTTATTCGAAAATTTAATTCAAATATGAATTATAAACATTCGAATGCTGACTCGAAGTTTGAATGAGTATAAAAAAACTAAGAAATGTTTAAAAACACAAATAAAATAAAAACATAACAAGGAAACACGAACGAAAACATTCGAAAAAATTATATACCTAAACTTTTGTATTGTAAACTTTCACACAAGAAAAACCTGAAGCATTTAACTTCACACAGTTATGAATCATTTTTTAATTGTTCTTTAAAATCCAGGTCAAGAAAAGATAAAGGCAAAATGAGCAACGAAGAGACAGAGGACGATATTTAAAACACGAAAAAGCGAGGAAAAATAAAATTGAATTAACCCACTTATCTGTCGTTGACTGTTAATTCAACAAAACATTAATGACGATTGTTGACTTCCAAGGTCATCACTCTCCAGTATCTGGAGACAAATTTTCTACCTTGTACACTCGTGTGACTTAACCCCATTAACGACGATTGGCATGAAAATTTGCCACGCATAAATAAGATGTCTGCTTAAGATTAACTAAAACTAAACTCCCCGGTGCAACAGCCCATTATTGGGCCAAGGCCTGCCGTGCCCATTTCAGCTTTCGCGACCAGGGCTCAGGGGTGCTAGGCATATGTCCTGGTAATGTGGTCAGCCTCAAGCGGAACCCCTAGTGTTCAGTTCCCAAGCGCTTAAGATTTTCCAAACAAACAAAATATAAGACAAGTAAAGACCACAGATCTAAACAATTTATGTAGGACAAATTATTTTCAGCGAAAAACGAATTAAAAAATAACATTAACTATTTTCTATTAGGAAACGAGTATGTTAATGGTAGTCGAAAATATATTGTTATTAGGTTAATTTTATACACTGAAGCAAAAGAAATTGGGAAATATTTTTAATATATTAGGGGTATACCTATGAAATGACCCTTTTTTTAAGAAAACTTACCGGTGAATTTTGCATCACTGGATGAGGGTAATAAATCGAAGTATGTACCATTAAAATCAGTAACTTTTGCTTATCTTTTTGGTAAATTATGGATTCCTTTGTGATAGAACTTTGCGTCCTGGGAGGTAAAAAACGAATATGCTTAGTTTTCAACTTCATCAAAAGTAGCGAAGTGCTGCTCAGCCAGACCATGTTCCATGGATCTGAGCAAGTGATAGTCTGAAAGATTAATATCTGGAGATTATAGCGGGGGCAATAAAACATCCCATGTCAGGTTTTTTAAGGTGTTTTTAACGTTCTTTGTGGTGTGAGGCCGCGCATTGCAATGGAACAAAATAACTGTTCCATGTCTGCGAGCCCATTCTGGCCGTTTTTTGATAAATTCCCGGTTTACATTGGTTAATTGTTGTTGATATTGATCAGAAGTAACTAGTTCACCAGGTTTAAGCAGCTCATACTTATGAAGGCCTTTTTGATCCTACCAAACACAAAGAATTGTCTCTTTCAAAGCGATTTTCTCTTTAGAGCCAATGTTGAGGGTTGGCCTGGAATCAACCAACATTTTTTTCAATCAGGATTGTCAAAATATATCCATTTTTCATCACCTGGGGCAATTCGATGCAGTAAACACTTTCTTTGATGTCGATTCTAAAGTTGTTCGCAAGTGACTTTTTTGTTCTCCATCAGTAATACTCTGTTAAAGCATGTGGTACCCATTTTCCTTCCTTGCAAATTATTCCCAATGCATGAAAACGTTCACTAGTACATTTCTGAGTTACATTTAACATTTCTGAAATATGAACCCGCGTCAATTTTTGGATTTTTATCCAAAATTGTTTGCGATTCTTCATCTTCAAATTTTTTTGGTAGTTTTCAATTATCTTTGTCTATCACATCAAAATCGGCTTTTTTAAATCAAATAAACCATCATTTTCAAAATGATTCAGATGGATAATTGTTTCCATAAGCTTTTTGAAGCATTTGAAAAGCTTTAGCAGCAATTTTTTTGAAAATAAAGTAATCCACCAAAAAAAACTTCGTAAAAGTAAACAAACGCCAATCTAAAAAAAAAAAAAACTATTTATTTTATAAAAAAAGTCATTATGAAAATTGTGGCTAAAAAAGCCGTGATATAAAATGAATGCCAATCTCTTGTGTAAAACTTCCTGGTCATAATAAATAGTAAAATTTAAGTTTTGCTGCCATAAAAAAATTGCACTGTTTGAGGTTGGTGCCCATCTCAACCACCCTCTATACCTCTATATAAATGTATTGAGATCATACATTTGTTAACGTTTTTTTAAACATATCCTTCGTTATTCTGACTTAGTAATTCAAGATCATTTGCGTGATTTATTTTTTAGGGGGATAAAGATGGGCACCAACCTCAAACAGTGCATTTTTTTTATGGCAGCAAAACTTAAATTTTACTATTTATTATGACCAGGAAGTTTTACACAAGAGATTGGCATTCATTTTATATCACGGCTTTTTTAGCCACAATTTTCATAATGACTTTTTTTATAAAATAAATAGTTTTTTGTTTTTTTTTAGATTGGCGTTTGTTTACTTTTACGAAGTTTTTTTTGGTGGATATCAGTAGTTTTTTTTAATTTATTTTATGAGATTCTTTATAGAAAGGATTACCAACATGTTTTATGAATTAGTTCAAAGGATACAAAGGCAATATGACTACAAAATAGAATACATAATTTCAATGTCTATGGAAAGTTGTATAACCAACGGGAACAATGCCGAAGGGAAGCTAAAATGGTTCAGCATCAATATTGTAAATGGTGAAAGTGAACTGCACATCGATGAAGTTAAATTAAAAGGTCAAGGAAATAAATTTCTATATGACTTTTTTTCTCTAATGGTGCTGAAACGCTGGCGTACAAGCCTTTGCAGACTCAGCATATTCCCCAGAACTGAGAGCCATTTTTTGTGGCACCATCTAGGCGACTCTTGCTACCAATGACGCCCAGATTACAATGAATCTATGCTCTCTGTGGATGCCGAGATTTAGTTTTTCCGAGAGAACCCAGGCCAAATGGGCCCTCCAGGGATCTTTTACATGCCACATTAGCATTTGACATGCGCGTCCAGAATTTTCCCATCCAGAAAATCCGACGACTCAGCCGGGGCTCGAACCCGCGATCACGAGGCGGGCGCGTTTAACTTCTGAGCCGCTTAGATGACGTTTTTTTCCCGATCATTGTTTTCAACGCATTTCGAGCTTACATCGCAGTTTTTATTTTTTGTTTACCGCAACCGTCTGTTATGCCTTGTTTCATACACTTTTGAAGGCATATTTATTTCAATTTTCTTTTATTAAAACTAAAAATATATAAAGCCTATTCAACGAAAAACAATAACCAAGTACAATTCTTTAAAAAAAAAAAAAACCTAAACCGACATTAAGTTTGCAGTATACAAATGTTCTACGAGAAAAAGTGTAAATAGTTCTCATTTTCGAGTGCGAGAATCGAATAAAAAAAGGTGTTTCACATTCAATAAACAATTTTATTTGTTACTTCAAGACATGAATTTATTATTTTTATTAGTTTAGCTTCAGTTTGAGTTTTATTTTAATTATTTTTGCCTTCGATTTTGACGTAACAGTGCGCACGAATATCAGGGTCAAAGGAGCAACCAATGGGAGCAGGCGAAATGTCGGCGCCAGCAGCGTTGTTTACGCAGTTTCCTTCACCTAGTACATTTCTCTGCCGCAAACTTAAGGCCGGTTTTGGTATAGGTTACGGTTACGTGTTATAATGCTAACATTTAGTAACAGCTCATTGTAAAAAAATTCACTTTAAAATATAACGTTAGCATAATAAAATATTCCTCAATAAATTTTAGACAAAAAAAAATTTCACAAAAGATATTATTGTTTTCATAAAATAATAAACAAAGATTGCTTTCATAATTAAATATTCCTCACTAAGTTTTAGGCGAAAAAAATCTTTCTTACTTTTTATAAAAAAAAAGATTAATTTCTTGAATTTTATTGGAAACTGAATATGGCAACCAAATAGGCAAATATGATTGTTTACATTCATAAATTAATTAGTCCATCCATTTATTAACTCACGTTAATCATAAGTTTTCTAATAAAAATGCCAAAAAGTTTAAATGATTCATTTCGTTTATTAATTAGACTTTTTTTTTCAATCTCACGGTCGTTCCGCCCGCCAATCTCAAAATGACGCCAAGAGCAAACGGCAGTTATGTATATATACAGGAAATATTTCGCTATGTTAACAGCGAAATCGATTTTATTTTTTACCAGCCAAACTAAACTTCCTAGAACAACTTAAAAAATACAGTAGAGAGGTTTCGTGGATTACTTTAAATAAAAAAAAATTGGTTATTCTAGAATAAAAAACAGGGGAGAAAAAAATTATGGAAATTTTCGAAAATGAAATCTTTCGAGCAGTTTTAGTCAAATTTTGACCTAATTTTTGCTGAGACCTACAGCTATTACAAGACCATGAATCTCGAAGCGGTTTTTACTAAACGATTAAGAATGCCCCAATTCACATTCTGCGTAAGTTTGAAGTTTCAAAAATACTTCTTTCTATTTTTAATTAATTAAAATCTATATTACCTTTGGCGGTATGGTTGCACGATAAACAAGCCATCCTAGCGGCCATGTATCTCCTAAAACGCGCAAAGGTTTGCTATATTTTCGGCGAAGAGCAGTTAGTAGCGCCGTTAACTATTGGAGGGATTATAACAGCTTGTAAAATATATGATTAACCAAATATCTAAATAAACAGATTGAAAAAAAAAGTCTAATTAATAAACGAAATGAATCATTTAAACTTTTTGGCATTTTTATTAGAAAACTTATGATTAACGTGAGTTAATAAATGGATGGACTAATTAATTTATGAATGTAAACAATCATATTTGCCTATTTGGTTGCCATATTCAGTTTCCAATAAAATTCAAGAAATTAATCTTTTTTTTTATAAAAAGTAAGAAAGATTTTTTTCGCCTAAAACTTAGTGAGGAATATTTAATTATGAAAGCAATCTTTGTTTATTATTTTATGAAAACAATAATATCTTTTGTGAAATTTTTTTTTGTCTAAAATTTATTGAGGAATATTTTATTATGCTAACGTTATATTTTAAAGTGAATTTTTTTACAATGAGCTGTTACTAAATGTTAGCATTATAACACGTAACCGTAACCTATACCAAAACCGGCCTTAAGTTTGCGGCAGAGAAATGTACTAGGTGAAGGAAACTGCGTAAACAACGCTGCTGGCGCCGACATTTCGCCTGCTCCCATTGGTTGCTCCTTTGACCCTGATATTCGTGCGCACTGTTACGTCAAAATCGAAGGCAAAAATAATTAAAATAAAACTCAAACTGAAGCTAAACTAATAAAAATAATAAATTCATGTCTTGAAGTAACAAATAAAATTGTTTATTGAATGTGAAACACCTTTTTTTATTCGATTCTCGCACTCGAAAATGAGAACTATTTACACTTTTTCTCGTAGAACATTTGTATACTGCAAACTTAATGTCGGTTTAGGTTTTTTTTTTTTTTAAAGAATTGTACTTGGTTATTGTTTTTCGTTGAATAGGCTTTATATATTTTTAGTTTTAATAAAAGAAAATTGAAATAAATATGCCTTCAAAAGTGTATGAAACAAGGCATATCAGACGGTTGAGGTAAACAAAAAATAAAAACTGCGATGTAAGCTCGAAATGCGTTGAAAACAATGATCGGGAAAAAAACGTCATCTAAGCGGCTCAGAAGTTAAACGCGCCCGCCTCGTGATCGCGGGTTCGAGCCCCGGCTGAGTCGTCGGATTTTCTGGATGGGAAAATTCTGGACGCGCATGTCAAATGCTAATGTGGCATGTAAAAGATCCCTGGAGGGCCCATTTGGCCTGGGTTCTCTCGGAAAAACTAAATCTCGGCATCCACAGAGAGCATAGATTCATTGTAATCTGGGCGTCATTGGTAGCAAGAGTCGCCTAGATGGTGCCACAAAAAATGGCTCTCAGTTCTGGGGAATATGCTGAGTCTGCAAAGGCTTGTACGCCAGCGTTTCAGCACCATTAGAGAAAAAAAGTCATATAGAAATTTATTTCCTTGACCTTTTAATTTAATTTCATCGATGTGCAGTTCACTTTCACCATTTACAATATTGATGCTGAACCATTTTAGCTTCCCTTCGGCATTGTTCCCGTTGGTCTCAGCAAAAATTAGGTCAAAATTTGACTAAAACTGCTCGAAAGATTTCATTTTCGAAAATTTCCATAATTTTTTTCTCCGCTGTTTTTTATTCTAGAATAACCAATTTTTTTTTATTTAAAGTAATCCACGAAACCTCTCTACTGTATTTTTTAAGTTGTTCTAGGAAGTTTAGTTTGGCTGGTAAAAAATAAAATCGATTTCGCTGTTAACATAGCGAAATATTTCCTGTATATATACATAACTGCCGTTTGCTCTTGGCGTCATTTTGAGATTGGCGGGCGGAACGACCGTTCCGTCTGATGGATTAAAATTTCCCGCAAATGACCCTTTGCTGGCATGAAACATGCCATCTTTAAAGCCTAGAATGACTATGAAAAAAACACAGCAGTAACTAATGCCCCTGGCAGGTAAAAGGTTAAAAGTAGTCTGACAAAATGGTAGTAGGACGATTCCACACTTTTATTAACCCGGGTGCAGTGCCATCTGTTCATAAAAGGTCATTTCATAGGTATACCCCTAATATAATTTTAAAGATAAAATAAAAATTTATCCATATAGTAGCAGATTACAAAAGAAATTGACCAATGAAATTGCGTTTATTTTAGGCACGAAAGTAATAAAGGTACGAAGGTAAATTTTTTTTTAATAAAGTATTGCGTATTCAAATCCAGCATTTTCATAACATTTTGCATTGTCTAAATCACATACTTATGTGAGAGAAAGTGATTTTAGCCGTACAATTCGAACACTACTGCTGAAAAATAGCTGAAATGAGTTGACAGATCTCTTATAAAAGACTATAAAATCCGATGACAATATAATAATTTACAATATGATGACAATATCATAAAATCTGATTCAATGGTAAAACCTAGGCTAGTACGTACATTTTAAGGAATGCTAAAAAGGGCGCGATAAACAGATTATCAAACTTCCAATCGTACAATATTCCGCTAAAAAAGAAACTAATTTAAATATTGAAATTATAAAATTATGTGAACTCACTATAAGCTAAAACAAATACTAACTAATGAACAAGAAAACTTTCAAATAATTTTATTTGCGTTTACCGAAAATTCAAACGAACAAAAGATGACAATAAATTTTGCAAAAGGAACATCCTCAGGTTAATAAACATTTCAAGTTCTATACACCAGGTGTCGCCACCACAAATGTCTCGGCGGTGCACAGTGGTCGGAAAAGGCTGAAAAACGGTCAAAATTCATTTATTTTTTTGTTGTTTGACAAAAATACATACAAATTCGGTTTTATAGGTTTTTGACCCATCTGAGCCGATATAGGACACAATCAAGTTTGTAAAACCCATGAATTTTAAGTTACAGTTAATGCAAAAGAATAGTATGTACTGATGTAATGTTAAAATTGCGTGTGCGTATAAAGAATAACGCTTTAAGCTACATGTATTGCGCAAGTGCATATGGTTATGTTTGTTCAGGTCATGGTAATACGTAATCGTACGTCAAGTAGTCACAAAAACCCAAAACACTAAAAAAATCGTTAAAAAAAAATAAAACTTTGAGTTAAAAAGCTTTACACTATTTTCAATATTTACTTTTCTTCAATTTGGCTTATGAAATTAATTGAAAACAAAGTTTTTTAGTGATAATATGTTTGTACTAATTTTTGAACTATGCATGAATTATATAATATTAAACATTAAAATTTGCGGAATAAATATATAGTATTAAACATTTAAACTTGTGAAATAATACCAAATATTTAATATCAAAATACAAAGAACAAATACTTTCAAGTTAACCGTCAACAGTTTTTTAAGACCATCATTTTATTATAAAAGATGTTGAGACCAAATATGGTATTAATATTACCCTAAGACTTTTTAATGAATTTTAAATAAATTTTCGTTTAATTTTAATACGGTTTAGGAAATAAAATATTTGTCAATAATATCTTATTTGATTAAAAAGTACTATAAACTGATATTAGATTAAAAGTATATTATCAAATCAGAAATGCAAAGAATACATGTAATTTAGGAACTAAATTAAAGCCTCATTGATAGAACATATTCATAAATAGGATTTTAGTCTGAAAATTGTGTTAAAGCACTAAACATTGAAGCACTAAACATTTTAATTGCTTTGAAAACATATAATAAATTTGTTTAACATCCTTTTAGATCACAAAATTAATATAATACTTTCTTGGGGTCTTCGTGTAGGTCTAATTTGTTTTTTCTTTTAGGCTTTGCAAGAAAGGTATTAATGTAAGGATAATAAGTTGTAGTTTTGTATATGAACTGTTTAAAAAGAATGAATTTTGGACACTCTCCCCCCCCCCTTCATATGAGCCAGTTGGCTTATAGTTCTTTTATTTGTTTATAATTAAACTCTTTGCAAGTGAAGTGGTCGAAACACCTGTCGGGTTTTTTGTTACTTTGTTTCTTGATTAACAGCTGGCGAGGAGCAACGCGCATCTGCGTTGTGCTTTTCGACGATTTTTGAACAGCTAGATTTTGACACTTCTGTTTATAACTATAGTTTTCGTGCGAGTTCGCACCTGAAATTTAGATTTATCTTTTATATATGATATGGAGAACTAGTTAATTGTAATGGGACTTTGGCGCATTGTGGCGCAAGAAAGTTGCACTCTTTCAAATGTTTAAAAACATAGTATTTAAGAAACTAAAGTCAAAAACTGATTAAAAATTTATTTTGCAATTTTTTAACCAGCTAAAATAAAAGAAAACCTTTTATAAAACACAAAAAGATGCAAAAAAAGTTGTAATTAAATAATAAATAGTCTATTTTGAATTCCACGTGTATCACCTCAAAACGGGCTATTTTTCATTTGTTGACTTTTCGTAACTATAAATACATCAAAAAATTATTTTTAAAGATTTTTATTTGGTAATATTACTGTTCAATTATCTATTAATTTAAAAATATATTCATTTTGCATTTTGCGAACACTTCGAAATTTGGCATTTTGGCCGCTCCCAGACCACTGTGCGGTGCCTCTTTAAAATTTTGTATGTACGGTAAATTTTCAACATTAAAAACAGAGATTCAGTAATAGATCAATTATTCCTAGAGCTTTAAATATATTGATCTCGGAAGGGGGAGGGGGGTAAATATCATTTAAATTATCTTGTTTCAGCGGTTTTTCAAGTGATGTAAGTAATTTTAAAAGTTAAAGTGGCTGCTAAAAAGTCCGCTCAAATGGTCACTAGTAACTAGTAACCAAATGAACACATAAATTACGAAGTTAAGCTACATAGAATATGCAAGAGTTAAGTACGGCGTACGTTACCAAGGAAGAAATGTACGTCTAAAAGGAAAAAGATCCCGTTTGTCACTACTATGCGTTAGGTTTACCAAAATTGTGTTTTTTACTCGGCTAAAACTTATTCAAATTTTATTTTAACATGACAAAATAAGTTCATTTCGAAAAAATTCTGAGGCAAACAAACCGTAGAAAGTTATGCTTTTAGTTCGCGTTTGTTTTAAATATATTATCTCCAAATCTTGTATTTCCAAAAACTATATATAGCGATGGTAGGCAACATAAAAAAATGTTTCCTACACTCTGTGCCAACCTAACCTGGGTAAAAACAAAGAGTAAAAAGGCAGACGGAAAAGCGCGATTGATCCGTTAGTTGGAAGCTCTTGTAAGATAATATTTACATACAAAATTATCTGAATACAATTTAACCAAAATACACTTTCCATTCTGATAAAATTGCCAAATTTTCTCAAATTATATTCAAATCTGTTAGACCTTAAACGAAATTAATGTTTTGAACATGTTTTCTGGATGGATTCACAAATAATTTATGGAACTCTTTACATGCGCGGAAGGATCTTCTCCATGGCATATTTTTATTTACCCAACTTAGGTTGGCAGGAGTTTAAGTATTTCTTTTTTAAAATCAAAAAATCATCCTGATCATCAATCATCATTAAATAAATCATAATTCAGTGTTCAATTACATTATTTTAACTTCCTATCTAAAAAATGAGCAGAGAAAACTCGGCTCTAAAATTATACAGTCGACCAATGAAACCCATTATCTTCCAATCGACCCAAAAATACGAGACCGCAGCACAGCCTAAAACGGGCAGCCCACCTTGTCAAATATTCAACAAACACAGGTGGAGAAACAGATCTGCATTGTAGTCGCTATATGAGGTTAGGGAACTTGTGGTGATTCCAGATCGAAGCAAATGAGCAGCTGTGAAACCTTTTTCCCAACAGATGTGTTTGGTTTAACTAGGATAATAGCCAGAAAAAGCTTCCGCGTATGAAGCATTCATTAACCCTTTCAAAACGAGAAGAATTGAGGAATAAGATAGAAAATTAGATGGTCATATTTAACTTTGTTATTTGGATTTAAGTATAAAGCAAAAGGAAGGAAACATAAAAATTTGAATGAATTTTATTGTATTCATTAAAAGTGGGTATTAAAAGTTATTGAAAGTGGGAATGTTAGTGTATTGGGTTCATTAAAAGTGTCCCCCTTTCCTTCTACTAAAATTTACTAAGTATCGAACGGTACTAAGTAAAGAATGTTTCAATTGAATATATTTGTTGAACAGCATGCGAGTCTAATGGTTATCTTTTAAAAGATCTCTTGAGATTGATGTTCTGTCTATCGCCTAGAGCTAAATGGTACTAACGATTGAAGAAGTGTCACACAAGAACGAATCTTGGATATTCAGGAATGGAATACTCTACGACAGGATAAATACCAAGCATAAAAAAATATATTTTAGGGATCGCTACCCGCGAGCCCGCGGAAAGAGAGCAGCGAACTAACTGTGACTGTGTCGGTGGGGGTGGTAAGGAGTGTTAGAAACGGAAATGTTGTGTTTTATGAAAGTTTCTTTATACAATGTTTGTTTTATATTGAAGAATATTTAAACTAAGTTAAAATGACAATAAAAGAACCTTCACCACCATCCTTTTTTTATGTGCTATTATTCGGCTTTGTTTCCCACGATAACCTAATGACGAACATTTACATATATCCTTATCAATTCTATGCATTGTTTAGTTTCCTCAAGAGTATAGATAAAATACAGGTACCAGACCCATCACTCGATACAATTAAATTTACGATCGTCAAAAGACGCGAATGCACGTACCGGATAATTATATCGTAGTTATATTTTGGACAATGTTAGTTTTGCAGCTAGGCCCCTCAAAAACGTGATTATATATATATAAAAAATAAATTAAGAACATATTTAGTGTTGCAACTGTAATTTGCTTGTGACCAGCAAGTAATCGCTGATAATTCCTATAGAACATATCAAATTCGAACTCTAAAACTACCCTTTAACCTTAGTACCAAAGTTTTTCATTTTAAGCTGTTTATTTTTCAGTCAACTTGGAATTCCTATATAGTTATGTTAGTCAAGCTAAAACCAATGAATATTTCTGTTGTGTGCACCAACCTTTTGTAGATCTCGTGTGTCGCTTGGTCCTGTCGATCTTCTTGAGGGGAGCAGGAGACTGAGAGCGATCGCTGAATGTGATTCGAATTTTAGGAACTGCGAAACACAAAATTGTAAGCAAAAGCTTCATGCAGCATGCAAACAGAAAATAATGCTTTCATGAGGCTATTTTTAAATTTAAAAGTTTGACAAGACACAGAAGGATAAGATCACGGGATAATTTTAAGAATTTTTGGTGTTAATTGACATCGTTGTTTAAAAGTGAGTAATCAAAGAGGATTCGACATTCAACACAAAGGTTAAGTAACAATAATGTATCTTAATTACAATTAACCGTCTGGTAACCGCCGTCAGTGTGGCATAAAAACAAAATATTTGGGAAACGACGATATAGTTAACGTGGACTAAATATCATATAAAATTGGATATAATGTTAACTAAATAACTTTTATAGAAGTATATTTAAAAATAGCCACATTTCTGTTTTTAAAAGCATTAATGCATAAAAAAAATATAATAAAAATAAATAAAGTCAGCACAACAGCACAAAAACAAAATTAATAAGTTTCTTAAATTAATGCCGAAAGAAAATAACAAGCAGTATATTTTGAACAAAAATTTAAAACAAAAAAATAAGCAGGGAAAACTAGTAATGTGTCTGTAATACATTATTATTAAAATATTTTATCCAGGAAAGGAATTGTTTTAATTACCAAACCCTTAATTATTATGACACTTTTGAGAATCTAGTATCCAAAAGGATTAAATATACTTGTTACGGAATATCCATGATCAGTCTATATTTTCAATTGAAATATAGTACATATTTCATTAAAAAAACATACAGGAACACATAATTCCTCTAATTGACGAAGGGTTAAGTGTAGGCTTTCAAATTAACGAAATTTGTAATTTTCTCTTTTCGCACTGGTTTGTAAAAACGAGTGTCGTGGAGTGATTCTCGAAATATTCATCGCGGTTAACCCTTTCAGTCCCAGTGATGCCATTTGGCATCATCACTTTCAATATTTTTTTTTTCAAAATGTTTATGTCCCGCTATGACATCCAAACACACATCATTCGATTCTTCACATTTTGTTCTATCAGACAAAATTTTACTTTAATCTCAATAGAAGTCGGAACTACTACTTTTTTTATTTAGAAAATAGTCAACAAGCGTTTCTCCTGATTTTTGATAAGTTCACTTCAGTTCCACATATTTAAAACACAATTTAAACTATTTAGGTCAAAATAATTACTAATTTTTTTTAATAATATGGTCAGATACCTTAAAATACATAACTCGAAGTGTTTTTAGGTAGAATATATATTTTCATTTTGTTATTTTCCACAGTTAAAGAATTTTGGCATTGTTTCAAAAACCATATAAAAAATTTTAAATGAATTTTTTTTCTTATGGAATTCGTATACTTGACCTAAAATAAGCTTATTTTGTGAATATCAGATATTTCTGTAGTGTAGTAAATTTTTGGGACTGAAAGGGTTAATAAGCACCATTGAACTTAAATTTAACCTTTTCTTAATTATACATTTTAACCGATTCATTAGATGGCGAGTTACCTGCGGTCCTATTCGTACCCTGTGAATTTAGACTAAACCGTGAAAAAATAGGGCAGAACTGTGGAAAAAATAGGTAATTAATTGCGAAAACCCTAAATAGCAAGAGTACTGAATTGTAAGAATCGCGTATTGCAAGAATCCTAAATTTTAAGAGTTATGTATTGCAAGAATCCTAAATTGAAAGAATCATGTATTGCAAGAATCCTAAATTGTAAGAATCATGTATTGCAAGAATCCTAAGTTGTAAAATATCTGAATATCTCACCTGTGGCTGGAGTTTTTTTGTTGATCGGTCTGGCAGAGGCTGGCGTGGATCTAGTCGCAGAGGAGTTGGACTTGGTGGCAGAGAGGGGCGGAGGACGTTTGTTCGCTGGCGGGACAGACGAAGCTGTGGGGAAAAAGGGGTTGTAGGCATGTCTGACTTGAATATTACCTCATACGACTAATCAAAATAGAACTAAAGTACTTTTGTTACCACTTTCAGTCCCAATTTTTTACTCTAAAAATCAAAAATTTGTGAAATAGATTCATTATACATCCAGAATGGGACTAGGTACTAATAGGAAATGTAAATTAACTTCAGCAACCTGCCAAATCGTTTTATTCTCTGGAGCGGTACATTTAAGTCTCATTTAAAAGACTAAACTTTTCATTGTTTATATAAGAGAAAATAGATGGTATTGAGGATTTTATTAATACTGTATTCAGTTTCCAAACATTAAAGACAAAAATGTTAAATCATATTCATTCAATAATATCTCATCGTTGGTCAGTGAAATTTATTTACAAATAAGGACGAAAAACGAAAATAAATTCATCTTAAAGTGCATTATATGTTCCAATTATTTTTTTGCCGTAATATACTATTAATACTAATTGCACAGATAGCTTGAAAATAGGCAGCAACAAATAACTCAAATTAAATCTTTATTCAGAGCATAAAGGTTAGGTTTGAATTATCGTCGCACTTGAGCTACACGAGGGCTATTGGCGACGGGCGTCGTATTTTAGAACCACAGTCAAGTAACAAGCCGACACCTGTTGAACCCAACGCATTATTTTGGTGATGCCCGGACCCGAACCTGGGACCTTTCGCATGCTAGGCGAGTGTCTAACCGACTGCACTCTCAGAAGTAATACTTTCATTTTTGACGATTCATGAATCCTCTGATTTCGTTAATTTTGGGGATTGTTTCATCAAACTATCACGTGACTTTTGAGTAAACGCGAATCCTCACTTTTACGATCGTGATTTGACGATTCTGTATCTTGATTTTGAGGAAACTGAATCTCATTGTTGTACTCACATGCTCAAAAATTATGAAATATTTCTTTAGATTAGACGACATTCAAATCCTCAAAAATGACGATTCAAATTTCCTCACTTTGAGGAAACGAAAACTCGGAGCATTTGCCAGTAAACGGATCGTCAAAATTAAGGAAAATTTCGTCGTTTTTGAGCATTCATTTTTAAGAGTGTGGGCTTCCAAGCGCCTTAGAGTAGAGCATAAAGGGTAATTGGTGAGTCAAAGTGATTGCTCACCGATGGTGCTGTTGGATCCCTTCCAGTGTGGGGCCGTCTTCGACTTGGAGTTGTGCGAGAAGGAACGGAGGGAGGCGGAGGTGGAGCTCTCGGAGGCGGCCACATCGGGGGAGGCGCAGCGGGAGCTGGTCAAGCGGCCGCCGGGCCCTAAGCAAAAGAGGAAAAAGAAACATAAGTGAAGAGAACACGGGAAGAACCGATTGATTTCGTACAAGGCTTTCCTTAATAGCCTCTTTGGGGATGATAGCGATAAATCGCACTTTGTAGCATATTTAACGTGCACCTCCTCTATACATGGTATTATTCGTCAGACATTTGTGGTTGCACGGGCCGTTTGTAAGTCAGCAGTTAGGCGATGTCCGGACCCGAACCTGGGACCACATACAAGGCGAACAGCCTTAACTGGGCTATCGAGCCCCATTAGTGTGATTGTATTAAAGTCGTACAAGAAATGCATATTGGCGGTGAGTCATAATTTTGAATTCTTCGAGTGTCTAGGCTGGCATTCAAAAGAGAACTCATTTGAAGAGTACACGGGAAGAACCGATTGATTTCGTACAAGACTTTCCTTAATAGCCTCTTTGGGGATGATTGCGATAAATCGCCTAAACTGGTGTAAAGAAGCAGTTACTCGCCTTGTTTATCTTTCGCGGCAACCCTCATTCACGCCACAGTCGAGTGGAACGAGTCACACGTTTGTACCGCAAATGAAGAACCATAAGGAAAACCGGTTTCCGGTCGCCAAGGCAGAGACAATGACGGAAATGCTCTAAAGAAATCAATAGGTTCTTCCCGTGTACTCTTCAAGTGTTTAGTTTAGTTTGAATTATCGTCGCACTAGAGCTACACGAGGGCTTTTTGGCGACGGGCGTCGTAATTTAGAACCACAGTCAAGTGACACCTATCCCAAACGTTAAGGGCGACATCGTGCACAGCGATGGGACTTTGTAACATATTTAACGTGCACTCCCTCTATACATGGTATTATTCGCCGGATATTTGTGGTTGCACGGGCCGTTTGTAAGTCAGCAGTTAGGCGATGTCCGGACCCGAACCTGGAACCACATACAAGGCGAACCGTCTTAACTGGGCTATCGAGCCCCTTTGGTGTAATTGTATTAATGTCGTACAAGAGATGCATATTGGCGGCGAGAGTCATAATTTTGAATTATTCGAGTGTCTAGGCTGGCATTCAAGAGGGAACTCAATTCGAAAACCTAATGCTTTGGAATTTCCTAAGAGTCCTAACTGTAGGAGCCTTCTCGATCAACGCACACTGCTTGGGGAAAAAATCACTCAATGCCCATATGCATTTATTGGAATGTTTCTTTGACGTAAAGCGAGGGGAACGGATGTGACCACAACAGATTCAAGATGAAAGAGGTATACATAGGTATATTACACGGAGAGTTTTTCTATGCATTTTTAACTGCAGATTTCATCTATAGAAGGAAGTCGGGAAGATTGACTCCAAGAAGCTAAATATCTGAAAGCCAAACTTTTATCCATTGGGCTCGAATGCCCTGAATCCTAAATTTCTGAATAATAAATCAACGATGTTTTGGGTTAAATTATCCCCAAATCGAAAGACGGAGAGAGACGTATTAAAATTTTGATTTTGGAGGATATATTTTTAATAAGCGGATTTCTATATTTATCATAGGGTCGACATTAACATCTGTTGAAATTAGGCTCGAATCAGTCACGCAGTGCTGTATAAAATTCACTACACCATTAACAACTTCTTAGTACTTTTCGAAGTAATTTGATAAGGGATTAATGATTCTTCAGTAATCATCTTTTTTGAAGTTTTATTTAGAAGTCGTTTTAACGGAAGACCGATTTCCGACGAAATGTTTTACGTAATTTTTCAAACTTAAATAATAGTTAGTATTCTACGGAAGTATATATGTAGTAAAATAATTCTCCAATATTAAAATTTTCTTTATGTAATTCTCTCTTAATATAAAGTAACCACAGAGATTCGCTTTTTTCCCCTTAACTCAATACAGGTTTATTGTAAAAGCAAAAAAAACGAATTTAAAACATAAACTTGAGCACAAAGGAATGAATAAATACTATTATAAATGCATTCTTTATTCATGCAAGAAAATAAGCGGGGGAAAAAAGAAACAATATTCAAAACTAATCAATTAAGCTTCATACGATTCAATTGACTTCCTGGACCAATCCCTGTTTCGCAGAAAGTTGCAAACATTTGAAATTGCATTTCCGACGAAATGTTTTACGTAATTTTTCAAACTTAAATAATAATTAGTATTCTACGGAAGCACAATGCGTTATAATGCTCTAAGAAAGGAAGATGTACAATCCAGTAATTGATGAAACTTTAAAAAGAACACAGATTTGATACAGTAAAACACTGCCGTCCACAATGCTGATGTATTGAGTTTACTTGTCTGATACGACCTTACATAATCTTTACTTACTCCGAAGGATCGAGTCCCTCCTTGTCCTATGGACAAAGTAACAAATATTCAGAGAATAAGCAGGCAAAATATGGCAAACAAATTTGGGTTCTTTAACTTTTGAATTGTAAGCAATATTGTTTAATTTTTACCTATACATTTAGATGGGGCCACATAAATTACTTAGTTTTGCGCATACAGTTCTGCTTCCTATTAACTAGTGATTGAAATCGGATTAAAAAGCTAAATACTCTTCAAAAATCTGGCAAAAACTTTCAAAACAAGTACAACTTCAAATAGCACTTGGGCACGAATAAGAATATCATAATATATTCCTACGAGCATGAGGTAATGTTACACACACCAAAAAGACAAGAAACAAAGGGAGGTATACACTATGATGGGGAATCCGTTAAAATATCATGAAGGATCTAAATACATATTTTAAAAGATTGCATGCTTTTAGTCTATTTTTGGAACGATGAAAACCTGTTATAAAACTACAAGATTCAGCAAAGTCAATTTTCATAGTAATGCCATGAGAGCAAATTATGGGGTTTGGTTATTTAGTTTAGGTCCTACACTTTTAGGTTATAGATAGTAAAGAATCGTTATGCAACGATATAAAATATTTAAGAGTGATTGCATGCTGGGAATTCTGCATTAAAGTAACATGATAGCCGATGGGATGAATTTGCGGAGTTCTTGACTTTAACAAAGCCAATTTTTAATATATATTTTTAATTTAAGTAAAATACAAAAAAAACACCATAATGCAGTTTAATTGAATGATATTACTGCAGCACATATTTTAGATACATTGCAAAACAAGAATGTTATGAATCCATGGGAGAATTGCTAATATGTCTTAGCAAAGTTCATGTACACTCAAAGTTCCTTTTAGTAATTGTAGAGGATATTTTATAGGGACGATCAAATGCAGATGAATTAGTGAATGAAAGTGGTATTGGTACACCAATATCGATGATTTGATTAAAAAAACATGCATATTATGAATTTACCAATGAAAAATGCATAGCTTAAAAATCGATAGTTGCCTTATTTTGACCCGCCACAGCAAAATTACGCCATAAAAAGCATCAAAAACGCCTAGCACTAGCAAGCAATGAAAGGGATGCGAACAACGATAGTTGCACTGATGCATGGCGTACAGCTTACCTGGGGGTGTGGCAATGACATAGGTCATCCTGCAAACAGGTGCACATCCCGCCATGAGGGATAGCAGGCGATGCAATTGTCCTGCAAACAGCAGGAGCCAATCGTTAGAGAAGGAAGCACCGTTATGTGGGTGCCTTCACGAGAAAAGGAAGAGGGAACAGGAGGGGGAGATACAAGCCACTAATAACTAAGTAACTTAGACAAGCAAAATTGTGAATTAGGGTCAATTAATAACTATTCCAAAAGGTATTGAAATGTAGTTTTGTGACGGAGAACCACATGGAATTCTCACATTGCATTTACATTCAGAAATGGCTTAATTTAAAGCCTAATAAAACCTATAGGCAATTTTTCTTGAAAGTAAATAGTCAGTTTCAAATGTTTTGTTCTTTTAAACTTCTTTTTAGGTCCCTATCGCAATAATTGCATTTGCATAAGTTAGTTGTTTAGGGTCGGAAAGAATACACTATTAAGTATGGACTATTATTGGGAGGCATAAGTAAGTATAAATAATTTGGGAAATGAACTTACTTGGACTCTTCGGCCTTTGCTTTGAATCCCGGGCCAGAGTTGATCGTGATTCCCTTAAAGAGTTCGGAGCACTAGAAAAGAGAAAATATATTTTAACTATTAGATTTTTAAGAATTTGCTAACAAAACAGCTTTATTGTACAAAGCACTAGTAATAATGTGCAATTCTAATTTTGTCTGATTTTATGTTTTTTTTTTAATAATAGCAAAATCCTACTGTTAATTTCTAAAAGGCAAAATCAACAAAAGACCAAATTTGACTCCATATTGTACGTTTAAATTTAGTACGATTGCTACAAAATAGTAATAATTATTTGAAAGTACAATTATTTTGAGGCGATTAAGCACCTTTATTAAAATTTTCCCGATCAAAAGTTTACATCGAGCACATTCACCAGGCAATTTTAAGCCATGGCAATTTTAAGTTTGGTTATAGTATTTATATACATACCTTTTAGTCTCTACTAGTGCTCTTTTATCTCTGGAACAGACAGAAGCAGGAGACATGGTTCCATCACCGCAATTCGATGCTCTGTCGGAATCCAAGTTAGGAGTCTTGCAGGGTCCTGGCTGCTGACGAACGGAAGTCAAATTCGTGTTTACGCGTGACTTTATCTCCCTCCTGGTTTTGGGTTTTGTCTTCTCTTCTGCTAGACTAGCAGCAATCTTCGACGTCACTGCATCCCATCTGCTCTTCTTGGGCGCAGATGCTGTCCTCCGCGTGCTAACTGTAGGTTCGACCTCATCCTTGCTATTTTTACCAACATTCTTGCAAGAAGTTGCCTCAATCATCGCTTTGATCTTGGACATAACATTTTTCTTCGGGGATTTTGGCACCACAGCCTGTTGCTGCCTCCTTTTTTCAGCAACTTCATCTCTGGGTGGCCGGGAGGTTCTGTTTAAAGTTGTAGAAGTTTGAGTGGAAGTTACTACTCTCGCCCTGGAAGGGTTCGTTCGCCTTTCAGGGGTCGACTGAGCAGGGGAGTTGGCAGAAATCTTGGATTCGACACTATCTTGCTGTTTTACGATCTCTTTCAGTGGCTGCTGTTGTTGGTCAGCAACATTTTCCATCTCTTTGGATCCAGAATCAGGAGACTTTAGAGTTTTGTCCTCTGGAGACATCAAAAGCTCGTTAATTTCGGTGAGAGTGGAATCCTCCACCATGGTCTCACATAAAGCGTCGCTTGTGCTGTCTTTGTTGTCGACAGCAGTGACATTCTCGGTCGTGATATCGGAAGTCTCCATGTTAACCATATCGCCGTCTTGACCAAGGCTGTTCTCCTGAAATGAGAACGCGTCTTCCGAATCGCAATGTTCCACCGAGTCCTGCACTTCCTCATCCGTAAGGGGTTTACTCGATAGATCATCTCGATCGTTGCAGCACGAGTCGCTAAGACCGGTCGAATATCCGGACGTGCTGTTACTCTCGGCAATCTTGTACACGTCCGCTTCATCCGACACAATAATACAGCTGTCCCTACTGGCCGACGAGAATCTCTTCGCTTCGTCTGTTGCCGAGTCGATTGAGGTGGTCATACCGACTTCAGATTCCCCGTCTTCATGGAATCCCGTGTCAGTACTGCCTATCGTGTACACAGATTCAGGTCTTTCAACGGGTTGAAATATCTCGCCATCTCGGGATAAACAGTCTTCCCACGAAACTGTCAGCTTCTCTTTCAATGTTGTGTTGCTTTCCAGTTCAACAGAATGCAGTGTATCTACTGTTTGGCATAACTTTATTTCATTTTCTAATATTTCATTTGACTTTTTGCTATCACTTTGATTGGAAGAAGACACAGATTTTTGATCGATATCCATCATATTGTGATCAGCTTCAGGAAGTTGTGCAATAGTGACATTAGAATGAAGCTCTGAGCTGTTTTGCATGCGTAACACATTGGACGACTCTTCTTTGGAATACATATAATACTTTTCAGTTATTTGTTCGTCTGAGTTTAAAGCCTTTTCAGAGCACAGAACATTGGCAGTAGTGAGATCTTTAACATTGTAAGTACGGGAAAAATTATCGATAGAATTGATACGAAATTCTTCTGAAGCTGTTGAAGTGAAACGAGGGTCGAAATTGAAATTTTCCACGTTATTCGGAGATTTACTACAAAGAAATTTGTCAGTGCCGCTTTTACGAACTTTTTCGGCAATTGCCCCTTTAATATTTTTGTTGTAATGACTTGCACCATTTTGCTTACTAATTTGCAGCATGCGAGCTGTGGATGGTTCAGATACACGAAATACCGACACATCGTGTACTTGCTCATCTTCAGGCAGATCGTTGATATCATCGAACGATTCGGAACCGGGAAAGTCCAATCCTCTAATGTCACTCAAAGAGGTCGGAAAATCTGAACCCATAGTCAGTTCCTTCATCTGACTGGGAGTGAGTATGCCAAGACTCTCATCATAGTCTACCGACATCTGGTCGTCATTATCAACCTCATCTTCGAAATCAGAAAAGTCATTGGGCTGAAATGAGTTCAGGAAAGTGTCGGGCATCTTACCGTAATCATATAATGGCATCTCATTAAAACGTTTGCCCACTGGGTTTTCCGAAGAAGTAGGTGAAGCTTGGCCGGAATTGGTGGGAGTTATCAGGAATTTTTCATACTGTTCCATTGTAGAAGTTAAACTTCCATTTCCATTATTATGCTTCTTAGACTGTATCTGACTAACATTATCACCTTGTGTTATCACATTGGAACGTAAATACTGATTTTTCTCGGAATACCCATACTTACTCAAGCTACGAGATGATGATGAATGTTTGACTGACGACTTTGCATAGGTCTTAGATGATTCGACGAAGTCCCTCTTATCAAAGGAAAAACTCTCACTGCCTCGAGGTATCGAAGCCTTGACATTTCCTTGCATGAAAGTAGGATCGCTAATACTGTTCTTGATGAATTTCTTTTCTGTCGACTCATCCAGATTGAATTCCCAATATTTCGGATCGCAAGATGGTTCTTTGCTTCTCCAAGAAGAAGACGATCCAAGATCATTTTGGTCATTCTCTGGGGGATCCGGTTTCCAGGCGTCATTCAGCCTAGAGACTTTCCCCACTGGTGCAAAGATACCATGGTTCGGCCGGCATGCAAAGTACACCACCCCGGAAACGGTCCCGTCGTTCTTTCCAACAGGCTCGTCCAACTCGATTCCACACCAGTGTCCCTGGGCGAAGTTGGTGCGACCGAAATATCGCAGCGTGCCCTGCTTCACCCCACTGATGCAGACCCGCTGTCCAACCAGCTGACGCCAGGCCTTCTGCTCGTCGGTGTCGCCCAGATCCAGATGACCCGGTGGTGGTCCCCTGGAGGTCCCTGTCGTGGACTGGTGGTCCACCATCCCCTGTTGGTGGTCCTCCCTCTGATGGGACCTTTGGATCTTCGATGGCGGAGGTTGGTGGTCACTCCTCTTCCTCTGGTGATAAAGGTGATCCTTGCAACTTATGTATTCCTTGGTATCTCTGGGGGAGACGAGGTGGTCCCTTAAGGGGCGTTGGTGGGCGTCACGAGGGGATGCGAGTTGCTCGTCTCTTCTTAATGGTTGGGGTATGGCACATTCGGAGTATGCAGGGCTCTGTTGGAGAGAGCCACGAGCCCTGGGGACCTTTGATTTGTAGCGCAAGCCGCCACATTGATGGCGGCCTTCGAGAAGTTCAAAATGCCCATTCCCCTAAAACAAATAAATAAAGTTACATAAGTTATGTAGAGAAAATCTATTTTACTCCTGATTAAATGCAACAAAGTTATGAAGGGTGGGTGATAGCAATTAAAGAGATGGTACTAAGCTAATCGGTTGAATTGCTAGTTATTTGGTGGTAGAGAGGCTAATGAAGATGAATGAAAATCCCACTTAAAAAATTATTTTTCAAAACTTTTAATTTCAAAATTTGGCTTTACTGATGAGTTTTCAAGCTAAAATTCATCATAAAATTAGTTTTTTAGCATTAATTGATAATTTATTTTCAGAAATATTGATTTTAGGTTGAGCAATCAGAAATTGCAGTTTTAAACTTTGACATAAAATTTTTTAGTTTTTAGACTTTAAATTAGTTTTCGTATACCGTTGTTTGAAAAAAATGTGACACCGAATACATCTCTAAAAAATAAAGTGAACAGCCAATTGAATTCATCCAATTCAATTCTCATTAATTTGCTCCACAAAAAGACCCAGAGGAATATCAATTTAATTACAACCACCTTTACATTTCAAAGTTTTACTTTCTATGCAGGTCACTAAAAGCATCTTTAGGAAGGGGGTGATTATTTCTCATCCCGTCCTTGGAGAAAAGGATTGATAGAGGCAGTAGCTACTCGTATCCCCACTGAACATCTACTCTGTGTTGTCATGACAACGTTTATAAGGCAGACAGATAGGCGTCGAAGTAGTTGGGAAAAAATAGCGTTTAATATTATTGCTGAGGGTCAACGCAAAAAATAGAACAAACTTTGCAAAAAATGGCGTATAACTGGAAATTTCCATACTTATTTTAACTTATGAACTGAATAAATACCAAAACATAAATTGAATAACATACTGAGTGCACTTCCCCCCTCCCCAATATTAAAACCTTTTTATAGGACACCCAAGTGCCGAAATTTGTTCTGACTTATACTACTTCTTAGTCATAAAACTGCGTATATAGTGTCTATCAATTTTCAACTTTGTAACATGGTTTCTAGGTTTAAAAGTGGTGGGGTATGAAAAACCCTTAAACCTCTATATCGGGTGATTCATTGCATGTTCTCGTTTATTGCATACCTTATACAAATATTCTTTGAAAAAATATGGACCTGCGATTCAAGCAAAAAAGTCTAGTGTAATATAAGGTTGCTTTTTACAAACCCTCTCTTTCACTTTCAAAAAACGAGTATCGCAATGCCTATTTCCGACATGCTTTAATGTTATTTTTTTAATTTTAAATAAGGCATATAAAAAATGAACAAAAAAAAATAACATAGAAAATTTCGTTTAACAATTTACAATTAAAAAAACAACATTCTTTTATGCAAATAAAAACCTCTCTTATTCCTTTTATAAACTTACTTCCCACTTGGGAAAAAAAATGTCCTTACTTCCCAACGAAACAATCAAAATTATTCAATCGTATCCATAATGACACGTCCTACCGCAACATTCTCCCGCCCTTGAACCTCAACTGTTGCGTGCTCAACAATGGGATGAAGACAGGGCCCTAAAAATGATTTTTGTGAAATGAAAGACCCCTAGGAGTATGACTCATGTGGTCACAGTGAAGTGGCAGCACGATGGTCGTTAAGTTGATTTGTTTGAGAGAAGAAATGGGTCATTTGGAGTGCAGTTGGTACAGGCCATCATTAAAATGGAGGAACCTCGATAATATATAAATAAGATTTTTTTTGTACTCCATAAACGGAATATATGGAAGAGATAGAGTAAAAAACAATTTTATGCTTGACACCATTTTTTATTTTATCTGCTCCCTAGAATAAGAGAAATTATATTTTTCTGCAGCAAAGAGCTTTAGAATTAAATTTACAATAATATTCTGAAAGGAAATGAGAAATTCAGCTAGCATGTTCAATTGATCGTTAACAGCATTTTTTTTTTTTTTTTTTTTTTTTTTTTAGCAAAAGCGCATGATGCCATATCTTCTAATATATATTAAAAACAATTAAATTCTACAATCTCAACAAAATCTACTCTTTACAACCGTTTCATGTGCCGTTCTTAATTTTTTTTAACTATATCATAATTTATATTTATTACAGAAACTGAGGGTGTGTTGTATTTCATAGTTGAAGATTTAGCTCGGAAAAATTAGCATAAATGCCGATCCAAACTGAAGTTTCAAAGTAATTCTTGTTTTCAAGTATAATATCCCATTCGAAACTTAGCAGTTCATTGACAGTTTCAATTGTCTGGGTATTTCCTTCAACATTTAGCGCTATAAGCTATGCAATTTATAAGCGAAAGAAAAAGAATAGTAAATATTAGACTCCTGACTACAAACTACAAGCGATACTTTAACTTAACATGCAAATGATTGAGGGACAAGTTATATTTAGCAAAATAGTTTTATTTTAAAAACACACAAGAAAAAAAACTTGTCACGGTATTACTATACAAATGAAGCATAGGGTTAACGCCTGCTTCGTAAAGAGCATTTACCTACAACAATTAGGGAACCCCCAATGTGAAAATGCAAATATGTACGAATCAATGGATGCAGCATTGCACGCAAATAGTTTGTGATACAGTGGTATTATTAAGAAAAGAAAGTTAATAAAAGTAGATTAGTTTAACACGTATAATACATTTGTAAAGATTATTTTGCACATACCAAAACCTTTTTTTAACAAGGATCATACACACGCGTAACCTATATTCAATATAAATTAAACAGATATAATCATGATATAATGAATGAATCAGACATTCTATTATCTGCAATATCAATAACACAATATTTAATCGAGTTATACAACAAGTAAGGAGTCTTTTCTTAAAAAGACATCAATTAGTGTTAATTAGAACAAAATTAACGAGCTCATTGTACACGTTGCTATTTTATGTGGTCTATTACAGTCTTCTGTAACCTATTAAAAGCACATTTAATAACCTTAAGACAACAGATGTGCAGGAAGTGCGTAAAATTAGAGATAGGGTATCTTGGATTTACGAAGTTAAAAACCGATTAATATTTGTAATATGAAATGTATCGTAAACTAAATTTTAAATGAAATTTTAAACTAAAAATAACAAAATTGAAAAGATTTTTAATTTATTCTATATGCAGTCTAAATTTTTCCACATAGTTCTTTTTATAGTCTTTTGGCGGCATGTTCAAAATTAAGCATTAAAAAAATAATTTCTTTGCTTTCGTAGTAATTTATTTTCTGACGACCATAATCCATCTTCTAGTGTCGCATGCGATAAAAAAAAAGTCTAATATTACCACAATATTAAATTCCCTGTAATACAACTCTACGAAAAAATCATTCCAAAATAATTCAACTTTTTTTACCACGACTCTTTTATTACATTACGAGCTTTACCACAACAGATGTTGAAAGGAAGCACCCGGTAACTTACACCTGCCCTAACCTTACCAAGGGCCTCTACCGGCATATACATTACGATAACTACCCAAGTCACGTACTAGAATTACACTACAGTGAAAAATAAAATACTCCGACCTTATGCCAGTGACTTCCGTATAAACTGTGGGGTGGAACAGGAAGAGATCACTGCACCGTGACCACCAGAGATCGATTGTAATAAGAGTATAGGTATGTAATGATAGTCATACCTGTGCTTGACACAGGTGGTTGGACGGTAGGTTTATATTAGGATGAGATGCTTACACCAAAACCGACCTTAAGTTTGCGGTATACAAATGTTCTACGAGAAAAAGGGTAAATAGTTCTCTTTTTTTTTTGAGTGCGAGAATCGAATACAAAAAGGTATTTCACATTCAATAAGCAAATTTATTTGTTATTTCAAGACATAAATTTGTTATTTTTATTAGTTTAGCTTCAGTTAGAGTGTTATTTTAATTATTTTTGCTTCGATTTTGACGTAACAGAGTGCACGAATCTCAGGGTCGAAGGAGCAGCCAATAGGAGCAGGCGAAATTTCGGCGCCAGCAGCGTTGTTTACGTAGATTCTTCCGCCTAGAACATTTCTCTGCTCGGTTTTGCTTACATTACTTAAGCTCGGTTTTGGTATAGAAGAGTTGAATTAAGATAGCACTAGAGCGTCGCATTGGTGATGGGTTTTATAATTTAGAACCAGAGTCAAGTGACGAGCCGACACCTGAGTAGGCACCCAACGCAGTATTTCTTTTTTAAGGGTGACATCGCATACTTGGAGCCGCGACTTCAGCTCGCATTTAACGTGCACTCCCTCTACAAGAAGCATAATTCGTCGGACTTTTTGGCTACACAGACCGTTTATAGGTCGACTTTGGCTATTACTTCGACAATGCAAGTGCCCGAACCTTTCGCAAGCAAATCAAGCGCCTTACCGACTGAGATTCCAACCCCATCAGAAAGATATTCTCGATTACTTTCTTGGATGTTTAGCTCCTGGTATTTGACGATAATACATGCAGCACAAGTCTTTTTAACAATAATCATAATTTCAAAAATTTATAAATGAATTTTTTATTGGTTGTTCACTTTTTGAATATGTAAATACATTTAAAACGTTATGCAAATAAAACCTAAAAAAAAATTATTACATTTTTAAGCTAGTAGGAAGAACCACTTCAACTCGAAAAAAGGAGCTTTATAATTTAATAAAATCTGCTTAGGAATCTTTGTGCTGCTTAAATAAATATCATTCTTTTGAATGGTCCATTATATATATTGTTTCATTCATAATTGGATATATTATATAAGAATGTTTAGTAAACAGACGAATCTTTTAAGAAATTTGTTTTAACTCTCCATAGATGTGATTATTTTCATCTTTAAATGTACATCCTTTTAGCCGGTATTTTTAAGTACCATTTTGACCGTAAGTAATTACAATTATTTATCTAACTTTATAAAAATAACTTTATTAAAACTCATGCCCGTCAATGTGACACACACATGCATGATAATTGAATTAGGATCATAAGTATTCGACGTTGTACTACTGGCAACTATAATGTCGAGATTGATGACACCCAATATTCCTGCAAAAAAATCTTCCGGTTTTACAAAATTAGCAGGAATCGGGGCCATGGTTGTCATTGCAAAACATACAACCAAAGCGCACGAACTATAGTAGATGCGGCCATAAAATCGGAAAGCAAGGAAGCGTTGATAAAAGCAGTTTATAAAATTGTGTCGTTCTTTTCAGCTAGAATAACGGAAATAAAAATGGATGAAATGCATAGAATTAAAAAAAAAAACTATAAATTTTGCAATGCGGAACACAGCACGAAAGTTAAGCGCGTTTGTTCAGGTTTTTTTTTTACTAAAAAAATTTTTTGGCGAAACTCCTCTAAGCGTATGGCAAATGCAGTTATTTTCTTTTGCCAACAGGAAATATTTTCTTTTGATATTTAAATAAATGTTTCTTTCCTATTTCAAATTAAAGCTATCTCGTTCCATCTATATTTTTGCAATTTTTTATATTACTTTTCATTTTGGCGCCATGAACCTGCATCAGAAGTATAACGAGAGGTTAAAAAATATGTTTTAAAAATACAAAAGGTTATCTAAGAGAGATGGAAAATTTTATCTGAACATATATTGTTATTTAACAAATACAAAAATACAATGATCTGAAGAAAATAAGAATATTTTTGTGTGCAAAAACAAAAAATCATGCAATTTGATCCCAGTTCTGTCCTGGTAGTGGGGCTAAAAACTGGGGTCAATGTCCCTCCAAAGTTAGGTCATTAATAAAGTCATCGAAGGAAAGTAATTCAAATTCGATTGCAAATAAATAAAATTTAAATAGAATTTAAGAGGCATTTTATACCGACACAATTTAAGGCAGATGGGGCCTTACAGTTTATTTAAAAAAATTCTTATAAACAATTTCATGTATAAAAAAAAGAAATATTTTAATAAACTTATCCACTTAATCACAGTAAAAGTCCTGACTATTCCTTGATATTGTAAACCAGTGTATAACTAAGATTTAGGATTAATAAATGTAGAAAACAGTAAAAGTATCAATAATACCCCTTGTGAACATAGAGGCTTTTATAAGTTGCCGCTACGAACACACAAGTTGGTATTATAATAAATTCAATTGTTGTAACAAGCAGAAGATAACGTTCTTTACAAGAGATTCGGATCTCTATACAAATGCCACTGATACTTTTTATGAACTAATTACAAGAGTTTCTATCGATTACGTCCGAAACCTAACAAACGATGATGTGTCCGCGAATAACTCCTAACCCATTCTCCCAGAAAACAATAGACTCCTCAGACCTCATTACGCTCTCTAAGAACACACAATAATGGAAGAACATGACTTCCCATCGAAAGCTTTCATGTAAGAGGCCGGTATATGTTAATGGAGCAAAAAAAAACGATCTATTCCAGAATAGCACAGTCACACTCACACGCAAACACAACAGTAAATAATAGTAAGAAGAAAAGAGTCAACAACTTCCTTCACCGTCTGGAACACTTGGCATTGTTTGAGAAGAATAAAAACAAAAAGAATTGTTTTTCCCGCCAAATTTCCTTGGTCGAACTTCTGAAAGTGGTGGAATTGCAGAAAGAACAAAAGGCCCAGTGAACTGAAGGGCAGTGAGGCTATTCACAACGAAATGGGCCTAAAATTTAATTTAGGAACCTTACGCACGAGAAGATCTAATCATAGTCACAAAGGCATCTGTCACCTTTCTAGCTTCCAAATATTGATCGTTCGTTGTCGCATCTATACACTAGAAATAACCATACTTTCGATGTGCATTTCACAGACAATATAAGTGCATAAGTCGAGAGAAATAATAAAAAAATATTCAAAAACTATTATTTTCACGAAGATGATTTTCCTTGACTCTCTACCTAACTTACACTCGCATATTGGAACATAATATGGATTGAGAACCATATCATTACAGTTAAATAAAATTTCTCAATAGAATTAATCTAAAAAAGTTTTTTTTAATCAATTCCATTTGTGCTTCTGGTTCAACAGGGTGGCAATGTTACACATTTTCAAAAACTACTATTTTCATGAAGATGATCTTCCTTGAATCTCTACCTACAATCGCATATTAGAATGTCATATGGATTGAAAACCATATCATTACATTTAAATAAAATTTCAATCCGAATTAATCTAACAAAGTTTTTTTTAATCAATTTCATTTGTGCTTCTGGTTCTACAGGGTGGCAATGTTAAAAAATGCCCTAAACGTAATTAGTTATTTATCATGAGACCTCCTTTAAAATTTATATTCCATCTAAAATATTTTTGGAAGAAAAATCCCAAGCATTCGTCCCATTATATGAAGGAGTTGGGGGAGGGGGAGATAACCTTCTCACGGGAACCGCGAGATTCAATCTGAACGATAAGGGGAAAGAGGCTAAAAAGTAACAATGGTGAAAAGAACTTTTTGTGTTGGTTTGACAAGACAGTATACACTCAGAGAAAAAAACTTGTGTTGACTTTCAATTAAAAAAAAAATTGGTTTTCCAAGTTAAGTTGAAACAGTACAAGAATTGTATTGCAACTTAATAATAATGCATGGTTTGCACAAAAATTGTGTTAAAGGCGCGGCACGCATGCATTCTCCCGAAGTGTAGTTCATCATCTGCTTTCCAATGTTTTCGATAATTAGCTATACTACAGCGTAAAGACATTAACTACGCTAATTTAAAATGAATACTATAATTTTATTGTGCATATTATATAAAATGAATATTATAATTTTATAGTGCATACTTTAGAAAACAGTCATATTTTTTTACCATTAGTGCATGGATGTAATAATCATCTTCTCTCGCGTTCGCAAGTTGCATTGAAAACAACATATTGAAATATTCCCATTTTCACATGATGCTTGTATTTTAATTGTACTGTTTGAACTCAAGTTTTTTTTTCTAGGTGTACCTCGACTGATATTAAGTAAAATTTCGACTGAATATAAAATGGACAACCAAAATTGATTGACTATTGTATATGCACGATTATTTCTGACGGCTCACTTTTGTTTCTCTGCATACAACTAATTTTTCCGCTTGAAAATCGTGTTTTTTGTGCAAAAAAGCGAAAACTTCATTCTCCAACACGCCTGTTTCATCTCCTTCGCATCAATGCGGAGAAGCGTATAACACTTTCTTTCCCCGGGGCATTTTTTCCGAATCCGATGCGAGAGGATGATTCGAAATGGAATTGACTTCCGGCATTCCTCAGCTTTTCTTTTCTTCAGAAGAAGAAAAAAAGAAACACCGCCCACAAATTTTCATTGTCGAGAAAGCAGACGAACCACTTTCGTACTCGGATCCCCTGATCTTTTGAAGTTGAATAACACACCTGGGCACATTGAAATGAAGAAACGTGCTCAGAATTTGAAAAGTTGGTCCCGAAAGCAAAGCAAGTTACATTTAGGTTAGCAGTATCTAAATTTAAAAGGCGAAATGGAATAAGTTAACAGACTTCAAAGACAAACAGAAGTTTAGCCCCAAATGTAGTTGAAAAACCTTAACCTTATTGCTGCAGCTGCACATTTTTTATATAGATGATCGAATTTTAATTTAAGTAGGTTTATTTTAAAGTTTCCTGAATAAATCAAAATTACCCAGATGAGTGAATTTTTTAAGTCAATATTTTTATAGCTTCAAAGTTACATTTATTTTACTCTAGTTAATCAATTCCCAAACTGGTAAGTATAAAAAAAATTCAGGTATGAAATTTTTGTTTTATCTTATCTAGTATGGTTACGGAAACTTCTAATCCATCTTTATTCAGTTTTTTATTCACGTTAACATCTAAATAATTCCTAATATCATTAATTAAATATTTTCCAAAACACCTGGACATTCAGACATATTACTTAAATTTGACCGTTAGGAATTAATAATTGTCCCTATCCCCTTAAAATAATTTTTTCTCGTGGTAGCCTTGTTATATTATCGATAAAAGCAACATTTTGCTTCTTTGGATAATTCAACTAATTACGTTTTTAGTTTGTTAACTTTTTCTTTTTGTAAGAAACGCAATAGTGTCGTAAAGGTTTTATTTTTAACAAGCTTTATACAATTATTTTATGCTAACAAATTTGCGCGGTCTAGTCCTTTTAAAAAAAGATTGTTACATTCATAATTTGAATTCGCTCAAGTTTTTTTTTTCATAAGCATTGAACCTTACGCCTCATTTCTTTAACGGTCTTCATATCATAAAATGATTTCAATAAATGTCTCGAATATTTTTTAACATAGAGAGAATGGGCCAATGAACCCATTGGCTTATAGTAATCAATTCTGTCCCTCTTTATATTCACTTCAATGGAAAATAATATCATTTTATTGACTTAATGGTTAAAAATATCACAATATGTATACATTACATTCATATAAATGAATTGTAGCGGTAAACCACATTAAAGTTCGTGATCATATAAACCGAACTCAATGATAAGAAAAAAACATTATAGATTTAAAGGTTTCTATGCTTCATTAAAGGTTAAAAACATACTAAACATTCAAATGCATTATAGACATAAATGCATTTAGACTTGAAAAGCATTTCCATCAAGCATTTGCAATTCAATTAAAGTAATTCAAAGCCAATTTTGTGCGTTTCGATTCAATGCATTGTTTGAAATGCGCCATAGAAACGTGCAAAACCCATTGCTTCAGCTTAAACAAATAGTGCAACATGTGAATTTTAAAGGTTACAGATGTTACTGAAATGAGAGACAGCATACTTTATACAGTATTTTATACTGAAGTAGATTAAAAGAAAAATGATTGTTTTTTTTTTAATTTTCCTAGATAGTGTTTACAAATTTACACTGGACTATTCGATTTTAACAAAAAAAAATTATCGAATTCAAATTTGAATGTAACAAAGTTTTTTATTCCAAAATTATTGAACCTTACGCCTCATTTCTTTTACGGTCTTCGCATCATAAAATGATTTCAATAAATGTCTCGAATATTTACCTAGATAGTGTTTTTATATGCATTTGATAGTTTCATATAATTTTTATCTAATAGAAAGAATAAATAATTTTATTCAATTGGGAAAAAATTGGGAAGGGACTGGCAAATAATAACTTTTGAGGAAAACCAGGAGCAAAATCTTTGTTTTTTTTTCCCTCTTTTGTAGAATTCATATGAAAAAGTATAAAAATACTTAGAGGCTCAGACAATTTTACAATTGAGTTTTTTTATTAGCAATTTAAGGGTCCTGAGCCTGTCAATAGAGGCAGGTTTGGTTTGAATTGAATTATCGTCGCACTAGAGCTACACGAGCAATAGAGGCAGGAGAGTTACAGATAAAACAAATTATAGACTTGTGAACAGCCAAAGGTCGTAAATATAGATAGTCGTAACGGTGTTTTTAAAACCAGGAGCGCTATCAGTTTTATCTCATAAAAGTCAACGGATCGTTAAAGTACACAGGTAGAAGTCTACTTTTTTTTGTTAGGAAAAAGATATTTTGAGTGATCGACTGTGCTGTTTGACAATCCGCTTAGGTTGCGAAATAGGTTAAGTCGTATTATCTGCTTTTAAGTACAGTTGGATTTTAGAAAGTTGGGATGGTTGTATTTTTTTTTACGATGCTGGTTTTTAGAAAGCTGGTCAAACGTATAACACTAACATCAGCACTTAGCATTTGGTATTTGTTATTGAAGAAAATCGTATTTGGAGGGAAAATCAAAATCAGGTTTTTATTGCATTTTCACATTGAAAAACAAATAATTTTTTTTATCATAACTAAGTTGAGACCCATTGAGATTAACGTGAGGAAACTTGTTGAATTTAGTTACACATGATAAAATTTGCTGTTAGACTAATTTTATCGCTTTAGTTAACAAATAGAAAAAGTGCTCAATAACTCCAATATATGTAAGAGACTAACAGTGTTTCTAAACTCTCACAGCAAAATTTTTTAAAACAAATAAAAAGTATGTTTAATTCATACTTTTTTTAAACTTCTGAGCCATAACTTTACAGCCTTATAAATTGTTCCCAAAAATATTTTAGTGTAATTTTCAGGTAGATATTTAATGCAACTATTTCACAAAACTGGACTTTCTTTTTTACGATAAGTACGCAATCAACTAAACTTTGTAGGAATAAACAAACTCCACAATTGCGAAATTATTCCCCCAAATATGTATACCCGTTCCTGAAAAAAAAAAAGCTAACAACCAACATAATTCTTACCTCGTCATGGTAAATCCAAATTCTTAAAAATCCCTACGCATCATCCCATCGAGAAAACATACACACGCACAAAAACAAAACAACAGAGAACAACGCCTACTTCACACACACACACACACACAACTCTTTCGATAGCTTCCCATGAGTAGAGCATTACAGCATTACCTGCACCATCCACTGGCAAGGCCGGTGTGTGGTGGCGTACCTATCTCCGAAACAACGCGAGAATCGGATAGATATTATGATGGCGTGACGGGGAAGGAAAGGCTTCTGCTGGAAAGGTATCCTACAGGCGCGGAAAGGGCATTGAAATGGGAGACTTGGATGAATTCAGAATTTTGAACACAAATCTCTGAGGTTTGAGGTCTGTGTATTTAAATTTTATTTTCATGAAGTGAAAACAAGTTTACATTTTAGACGATGTCCATTATAGCCACTTTAGCTATAAAAAAAAATTGCCACCGAAAATTAGCTTTCTGATTAAGTAAATCGAAATGAACAAAATATAAGACATAAGAAAACCATAGTCCTGGAATAATTTATGTAGAGAAATTAAGTTAAACAGAAAACGAAGTAAAAAAACTTAAAGCTAACGTTTTCATTCGAAAATGAAGGGGTTAATGGTGTTCACAAAGTCGTCAATAGGTTAATATAAAGTATTAAATGTTCTGCAATTGCAGTGTATGTTCGAAAAATTAGTACAAAAATTAATGCTATTAATTTTCTCTTATTTTTGTCGAAGAAAAAATGTATTGCAGCTACATATATTTTTTTTTAAATTCTGTAGCTAGAGAAATATATTTTTAAAAATTCTGTAGCTACAGAAATATATTTTTAAAAATTTAAAGAAATTAACTTTTTTTAAAAAATTAAAATTTCATTTTCATGAAGTGAAAATATTTTTACGTTTTAACCATGTTCTTATCCCTCGGAGGTTTAATCGTTAGTTTGATTTCTCATACTCTCTTTTTCTCTCAGACTATATTGTTCGAAAGTGTTTTTCTAAGGTATTTGATCAAGTTACTGTTAATGGTATGTTTTCCCGTTTAAGTATACGTATTGATATTAGCGGCTGCTAAATTGTAAATGATTATTGATTATGATTGATTAATTATAAAAAGTGTATCTTCTGTGAAGACACTTTATCTGTACATTTTTATTTGGGTTGAAAGGGCACGGTAAGTATCTTAGTCTAAAAATTTACACTTAGATATTTTTTGCTTACACTGTAAAAAAATTCAGGAACGTTACTGGGAAATAATGGGCAGCTGAGCTGCCCAATTTTTTTCCAGTAATGTTCCTGGAATATATCAGTAACCTTCCACAAAAATATAGAAACAATCCCACTTAAAGCCAGTAACTTCTCTGGAAAATACCTGGAACCTTTCTGGAAAATAACAGGAACCTTTCTAAAAAATATCAGAAACCTTTCATGAAAATACCTGGAACAGTTCTGGAAACTGCGCGAGTACCCAACGGAACTTCGAGATTGTATTTTTTACTCTTTTCCAGTACAGATATCCGATTTATAGGATGACTGGCAGTAGGTGGGATTCGAACCCCCGCACTCCTGAGAAGGCTGAATCCTGGGGCGGATGCCTTAACCACTCGGCCATTCTTTTCATGCCTTTAATGAACTTCGTTATACCAACAACGTTACAAAACAACTGATTTTGAGCGAGGCGCCGAAAGCAATGGCGGCGGTTCATAGCAAACGTTGCCAGATTTGAAAGGGAAAACCTGAAAATCCCAGGAACTTATCACGAAGCGGTGGATACTTGAAAAGGCCAGGAAAGTTCCTGGTATAAATACGGAAAGTTAAGGAAATTTTTTACAGTGTATTAAAGCATGATTATTAACTATTCGAGATGGAAATCATAATTTATTATAAATTAAGTGAGCATAATATAAATGACAATTAAGGAAACCTTTCATGCACCTCTCTCAATCAACCTAACCATATAACTCTTTTAAAAATTACATAATATGAATGCCAATTATATCAATCTTTTTTTTTAAATATTCCTTATTTTTCGAAAAATTTGGAAACAAGCTTGTGATACTTGATAACTCAATATCTTTTCCGCTCAGCAACTTTAATCGCCAAGATACCTTCTCATAAAAAGCCATTCCATCTTCGAAATGCCAGAGAAAGAATGAAGATATGAGGAAGGGGAAAAGTATTAAAACAAAAATCAAAATGGCAGAGTTGAATCAATGATGCAAATCGCTTAAGATGTGGAGAAAAGAGGGCAATTTCCTCGTTAAACCCGTTTTTTATTCTATCTTCTGTACTGCCGTGCGCTATCGTGACTTGATAGAAATATCTGCATACGAAATGAGCCGACATCAAAAGCAATTATCGTCCTTTAAACACCTTAATGTTAGACATTACGGCGTGCTAAGACGAAATGCATAAATTGCTTCTAAGGGGTAAATATGAATGGCATTGAACTTCGATGTGTCTATTCTTCAAATAGACACGTGAAAGTTCACTCGATGTGATACTATTCTAGTATTACTAGAATAGTTTCATATATTGAGTGTGAGACATGAGATGTACAATATCTAAATAGGATAAATAAATTCTTTGGTATCAAAGAATCATACATACTAAAACTAATCAGCCTTAAATACACTGCTCAAAAAAATTAGGGGAGCACATGTTTTAAACCCTTTCGCTCCCAATGATTCCATTGGGAATCATCAGCTTGTAAATTTTTTTCTGACTAAGTTAAATTCGCAACTTATGTATTGTTAGATACATCATTATATGGAAGAATAACGTATTTTGAAGAATTTTTTTTTATATTAATGAAAATATGAAAAATATGGTAAAATAAATTTCACTTTAAATCAGTTTTAGAAAATAAATTGACCCTAAATTTTTCATGCTTGCATTTTTTAGATGTTTAAAAATATATTTCAACTATTTTTAACAAAAAAGTTTTGAAAAAATTATTGTTATAATTTATTAAAAAGTTATTCTTCCATTTCCCCCCTTTAAATTTAAGCATTAAAAACTTAAGATTTTTTCTCCTGTTTTTTACTATTTCATTTCGAATGCATAGTGAATCTATTTAACAAATTTCAGATTTATAGGATAAAAATTAAAAAGTTGGGAGTGAAGTTAAAGTTGGAATTAAAAAGTGCTCCCCTAATTGTTTTGAGCAGTGTACGAAGTGTCACTAACTATACCGCACACAGTTTCCTATAGTTTTTAAACAATGTCTTTGGATTCTCTCCCGATATTTAACCAAACTCAAGTCTAAATTATTTACTTTTACTTTTAACCAAAAAGATGTCACTAGGGGTAGAGTAGGAAAAAAATCATATTTTTCAAAAGAAAGAACACCAAATGAAAAACGTTTAATTAATAGTCGACTGGGAAATTATATTTTGCCTATAAATTCAGTTGATGTTGAGAATAAAAATTTCACTAAAACTGCCGATAAACTGAAAATTTTCAAACAGGGAAATAAAACGCCATATGTAAGCGCCCTGAATTTTAAAAAAAAAAACATTCTTATTCTACAGTAATTTTTGTAATATTGCAAAAAGTACTGTGCCGAATGTCAGTCGGATTAACGTAAAGCATATGCAAATGTTCTTATCGGTCCGGAGACAATCTCTACTCATTTCCTAATTACACAATCCTATTACTTGCAAATCCCTTTCCCGTTCATTCATACATCGAGATCAATGAAACTGACCAACTGGAAAAGGTAAAGAGTGAAAGGGATTTTAGAATGAAACCTATTAAGATTTGTTTGGAAAGAATAGCATTTAGTAAGTGCCTAACCCGTTAATGACGGTTAGTAAGAATTTTTTGCGAAAACGAGTTTGAATTTGGCATGCGAAAATGAGTTTCCAGGTTAAGGTTATCAAAATGGACAAAATGTAAGACAAAAGAAGACCATAGTCCTGAATATTTTATCTAGAGAAAATTAAGTTAAATGAAAAGCGAATTTTAAAAAACTTGAAGCTAACGTTTTCATTCGGAAATGAACACTCTTAAAAAAAACGAGCGATTTTAACTCAGTCTGAGTTAATTTTCACTCCTCCAGTGTCGAAAATGCACTTCCTCTATAGGAGTGGATCCTTTGTTTGCTAAACCTCCGACAGGATCACTCCAAACGAGTGATTTTTACTCAGTCTTAGTTAATATTCACTCCTTTCCAGTGTCGAAAATGCACTTCTCCTACAGGAGTGATTTTTACTCTTTTGTTTTAAGAGTGAAGGAGTTAATGGTGTTCCCAAAATCGTCGTCCATGGTTTAATATAAGTATAATGTGCTCTGCAACTGCAGTGTATGTATGGTCGAAAAGTTAATTCAAAAGTTAATGCTATTAATTTACTCTTTTTTTTTTTTTTTGGTCGAAGGAAAAAACTATTATTGATACACGTTTAACAACTATACAAAAATTATATTGTCTGTGAATTCAAGAACTTAAATGCTTACAGAATCCGTATCCATAAACATCGCTCATGGTGTTGGAATTATTAAGGTGTCTACTGAAAACATGTACGTTCAAAAGAAGCGACATTGAGGAACAGACGCGTGGGAATATTGTAAAAATGCATTAACTTATACAAAAAGAGAAGTTTTTGATCTTGAATTCAGAACTCTCAAGTAAATAACTATAAGCGCGTTTGCATGATCCATCGAATCCATGGATTGACGAGAAAACTCAGCAATTTTTCCCTCTTGGGGATTTTTTCCCAGACAGAACCGGAATTGCAGGGTTCATTGGGGGGTTTCGCAAACCCTCCAATGGAGGAGGGCTTGATTTTTCATGCCATGGATTCGGCCACAGACTATCATTTGGGTTAGAAATCCTGCTCGAGCTCTTTTTCCCCTAATGAAGATTTTGGCATTCCATGGATTCGATGGCTCATGTAAACGCGCCTTATAAGCGGTACACTCTTAAAACAAACACTCCCAATTTACCTCAGTCTGAGTGGATTTCACTCCTCCAGACTGGAAAATGCACTTCTCCTTTTGGAGTGGATCCTTTGTGTGTTAAACCTCCGACAGGATCACTCCAAACGAGTGATTTTAACTCAGTCTGAGAAAATATGCATGCCTTTAGGGTGTCGAAAATGCACTTCTCCAACTGGAGTGGATTTCTCTCTTTTGTTTTAAGAGTGTAAAGACAACTATACGTCACATTTCTCATCAAACTCTCCATAATAAGGTTGATGAAAGTGCGTCACCTCTTTCCCACTCTTTGTTGCCCAACAAGGTTTCAAGTCAATATTTCAGTTAAAAAAGTTAAAATTTTTTTGACTCATTAAAACACATCGTTAATATCCATTAGCATCACAAGAAAAACGCCCCTACGTAATTGTAAAGCCTCATTTGTAAGTGGCAAAATTTGAATAATGTGACGAATGCATGTGTTATTCATAAGTTTAGTCTAAAGCTTAAATTCATTTCTTGTAGGATGATTCAAGAGAAGTAGCTTAGGAGACAAAAAGCAAATTTCAATAGCTTCCACAGTAAGGCTATTTTATTTCAAATTACCGTAGCTTAAAATTAACTGAAAACCTATCGTTTTAATTTTAACCTTTAAGAACTAAGCTAGTTATTTTTGAAAAATATTTTACTGTTAATGTTGATAGTTATACTATTTTAGAATGAGCAATTTTTCAGAACTTGTGTGCAACAGAAATGCATAAAAATAAATTAGTTATCGGAATAACTAATTTATTTTTATGAAATGAATAAAAATAAATTAGTTATCGAGCCGCGATTGGTGAATCATTATCACGTGGAACAGAGCACACGTCGAAGGAAATGCAGGAATGAGAACAAGAAACTACACCAACTCAATTAAAATATGGCAAATTAAAAATTTGTATAGTTAGAACATTACTTAAATATTTGCGAAATATTACTAATATCGAATTACTAATTATAAAACTATTTTGGGCAAAGTAAAATTTTTGGACGAGCAAATTTTATTTAACCATTTTCCCGACTTTGGACAAATAAATTTCAGATTTTTCTAATCCTGGTACGAATTGCATAAAATTGGATTCTCCGTTCAGAATTTAACAACCTTTAGAATGTGGTTTATAATTCTACGAAAACAAAAACGCTCGAAAATGTAAAAAGAAAAGAGTTGATGTAAGAACACAATTGTACAATGCCATCAAAATCATGCAATGTTTGAGAAACTGTTGCTACCGAGTTATTTGGAAAAGTATTGTTTGGATGATATACAGCATGTAATGAGCGATAAAACATCAAGCTGATAAATATAAAAAAAAAGACTGAACGTAAGGTAAACAATACTGATGCGAGCTGAAGCACAATGAAGGTCGATAAAAAAAATTGACACAGGAAATGAGAGTTAATTTTGCATTTTGCTTTTGTTATAAATAAAACAAGCTATGTTTAGTTGCTAAACAATGGCCATCTACCCATGGTTCTTAAAATTGATCGAATAATGAATTTCTGTGTTCTATTCTAATTCAAAATACAAACAAAATTAAAAAAAAAACTTTTTTTAAGGAAAAGCGTCTGACATCTTTGACAAAAAAAATACATAGCAAGTTTGATGATAGGAATATTGCTTACTGAAAGGCTGCTTTTTTTATTTTAAGTTCTAGTGCAAAAGAAAATACCTCGCAAAACAACCCACAATGATACAACAGTGTTAGCAATTATTCGTATTGAATTTGTTGAACTAGGGTAGACTAACCAGTGAATGAACGTTTAAGAAGTTACGTTCGCCAGTGAATGAACACCAGGATATAACGACCAGGACCACCAACCATTGTCAGATAGCTTCCTACTGTATGGGAGGAAGTCGGTGTTGCCAATCCATATAGTGGAATCATTTTCAATTATTATTTTTTTAATTATATTTACCAAATGTTCATTCACTGGGGCCTGTTCACTCACTGGTCAGTCTACTCTATTAAAAAAATAATTTTGGTATATAATAGGGATGCCAATACTATACCGATTCCTCTCCGATGGTAACTCTCGGAAGTCACATCCATACCGATAGGTCGCATCACCAATGCGGAAAAAAGGCATCCTTGTGCATTATTCATGGATATCCATGCGGGTGACACAACAACTACACGCAAGGATGGACAGTCATTAATAGTCAAAAAAGTAAAAAGTTAGACTATACTATTTCAATAGAATTGATGTGTATGCGTGAGCTTCAACTGCTCACTGCAGTTTTTTTATGAAACAATGTGGCGTGAATCGAACGCCTGGATTTCCGTCATAATAATTGAATTCAGGATGCAAAAGATTCGATGATGCCGAATGTTTGAATTAGGCCCAGAAAATGAATGAAAATGACATTTAAAAAAAATACAACTATACATAGACCTTATTCCCTACACAATTTTGTGCACCATTTATATAAGAACACAGGTTAAAAATTTCAAAGTTCTAACTTAATTAGCAAAAAAAATCCTTAGGGATTTATTAAACACAAGAATTGAAAAAACGCGAAACGGAGAAAACAGGTTGAAAGCAGACGAAATACGTTCTAACTTTAAAGGATAACTATAGAAAATGTTTCATAACTTTTTTTCTACAGAAGATATTATGAAACTTTTAGCAAATGTTCAGAAAAATATTGTGAATAATAAGTAGAAACATAAAAATCGATATTTTGACTAATTATTGGGTGCCGTATCCCCTTAATTTAATATTTTCCGTGTAATACTCTTCATTCCAGAAATACAAACTTCAAAACTAAAATTATTACTTCAGCTTATTCGAAAGCACTTACAACCAAAATCTAAAAACTGTTCTATTCGTGTTTCACTTATTGTTTTTTTTTAAGTATAAAATTCCTAAAAATAACTCTTAGAAAACATTTCAAGGAAGAGGGGTGCCAGTCAATTCGACGAAGGTGGGTCAACGTGTTGAGAACTTGACTGAGTTGCTTAGCAACCGATCACAAACACACCATTTCTAGGAGGCTTGTCGTTCAAAATCAGACGGCATATTTAAGATTAATTAATGGATCATCTAACATTGGTTATTGCTAAGACTCACGAATCGCTACAAGTTTTAAGAAATTTAGCAAATATATCGATATCATTTCTAGCAACTAGTGTTTTTCAAGGTTGGTTTCAAGAAGAAAAAATATATTTTTACTACAGTCGCAATGGAATCAGATGCACTTTTAGAAACTTACGAACAACCTCGTTTATTTCTCTAATTGTAATTTTCATTTTATTTGCAGTATACACAAGAAACTTTCTCTCTTTATAGAATTCACGGCGACCTTGCTGAATTGCTGAAATAAGAGTTAAATCAGGCTTTAGCATGAACTATAAGTTCTAACACTTATACTTTTTGGAACATGTCGAATAAAACTTTTAGTTAACCTAAAATTCATAATATTTATTATAAAGTTAAAACTATCTATAAACTCTCTATATTCATTGGTATACGAATGTATTATCTATTAACAAAATAAATATTCAAGGTGCTGACGACGATTGTTTGAGAGACTAGTTTTAACTATCAGAGAAAGTAAGACATGGACCTACTGCTTAAAATCGATATCGAATGGCTACAGAAGTCAGAACATTCCATGTAAGGAGCGGGACTCGAACACATGGACTTAGGTACGGTCGGCGACTGTCAAGGGGCAACCACCCATCCAAAAAGGGTTAACATAATCAAAGTTAAATGACCTCTACCAAAAAAAAGTCGACGACATGGCAACACAAAATAAAGAACATTACATTGTACTGTGCAGCTACCGTATCGGCGTAAGCACCCGCCGAGCGGAAATTCAAAGTACAAACGCGTTTCGTTCACACGGTCTACAAGTCAATGGAGATTTAATGGATTTTACAGCCTTTTACCAATTTTGTTACAAATGTTGGATTTAACGTATAGTGAGGTTAGTTTTGTCAGTAGGTATAAATCTCGGAAAGCTCCACATATTCTGCAAATCCAAGATGGATAGGTTGGGTTTGAATAGCATCGTAGCATGAAAGAGTACAGAAACTGTATTTTATGTTGAAAAATAACTTTTTTTTGTATGTAAAAAAAGGAAAATATTTTGTTCTGTTTTATGTAAAAAATATTTTTTAATACTGTACCACTTACAGTACGTCATTATACAGTTTCCTAAAAACATCCCTTATAGATTTTAAAAAAAATTTACTAAGTATGCCAGCAACACAAAATAGCTAGAAAACAATATATGCATTTTACACCAGTTTAATAAATTAAAAAAATCTTAATTTCTAAGTACGTTATTCGAAAAAATTTTTTAACTTCAGTGAAATAACGAATTCGAAAATTAATTTAAAAAAAACTACCTAATATTAATTGCAAAAAGTATTTCCTTTAAGTTTTTTTCTTTGCAAACAATGTCCACAAGTAAGGAAACAACATTCAAGCGATAACTTTTACAATATTCTTTTAGGAAGAAAAACAATTAAATAATAAATACATAAAAAAAAGGGTATTTTCAATGTCTTTTTCAGATAAAAAAAGTTAGTTTCTGGTAAAAATCCCATCACCCCAATGTCGTTTCCTTACCGGATTACACTGTTTGCAGCAAAGACAACTAAAACGGTTTATATTCACGCCTATCACTTTTACTAGTACCTCTGCTTTGCTTTTTTCTTCCTATATACAGTAGACGCCGCTTAATGTGATCACGGTTAATGTTATCAATCGTTTAATGTTATCAAAATCGCATAGTTCCGTCCTCTCATATCAAAATACATTGAAAAATCATCGTTTATTGTAATCAAATGTTCGTTTATTGTTATCAAATTTATATGTAAACTTCCGAAAACACCCGGTATGAATGCTGAGGATTTCGAAGCATGGATGGAGACCGACGAGAAGGTTGCAACTTCTACTTCGTTAACTGATGAGGACATTTGCGAAGCCGTATGTGTCAAAGATCAAGCTTCGTCACAAGATTCTGATGACAATGATGTACCCAAAAATGCTAAATCGGGGGCAAATTTCCGACGCCTGCTCAGATGAGGGAGGCACTTCGATTCTCATATCTAGGTGTGCAAAACAAAGCCGAAGCGGAACGCTTTCATTAGCATTATGATTACGAGCGATTCGTAAATGACTTGCTTCGAAAGGCTGCTTAACAATCGATAATTGATGACGTATTTTCCGTTAATAATTAACCTTTTATATTGTTTTCTGCAGTTCATCATTTAATACGTAAGCATACTCACTAGTAATTCTTTTTCTTTAGTGTGCATTAATTTCTATTAAATACTATAGAGTTTTACAGCAACAACTCCTAATTAAAAATTAATTTTTATTTTAAAGCGTATGTTAAAAAAACATTTTTTAGTTTAAACTTTTTTTTCGTATATTGTAATCAATCGGTTATTGTTATCAAATCACGTTCGTCCCGATGTGATCACATTAAGCGGCGTCTACTGTATCTATCTTTGTGCAGCTGTCGTGTTTGCAATCTCATTTACTTTCAAAGTTACAGTAGACCATGTGGTGTTAAAAAGACACGGGATGTACTAGAGTAATCTTTACGCGTGCAGTAATTAGTAAATTTTTTGGCTAACAAACTTTTTCAATTTTATCTCCGAAAACTTTACTACTCATCTAAAGATATTTATTGCAATGTAAGCTGTAAAAAATTATTTTACAAAAAAACTTAAACAGAAAAATACTGTCATTTTCTTTAAATGATTTTATTCTGTAAAAAAATAATTTAATAACTAATATATAACTTTAATTGATTTAAATAACTATAATAACTTTTTATTAAGTTGATTACTTAATAAAATACAGTGTCCATTTTAAATTATGTTTTTTTAGAAACGAGAAGACATTTTGGTACGACAGTAAAATACTTAAGACTTAGATACGCATAATTATTGCTTTTCGTGCAAATTTATGCTATTTGTACACTAGTCAGTGGTCCTTGAAATCAAATTGATATACATTGATAAGTGACAAAAATTTATGTTCATACTGAAGTTATATCTTTGAAGGTAGCTGACAATATTAACCATTCTCCAACTAGATTATAAAAATTTAAAAATAAATCTCCATTGTAAAAATGTATAATTTTTTGCTGAATAAGAATGTTGCTGATCATTCGTCTTTAAACAGCCCAATATTTCAAAATTCGAAGTTACATGTACCATGACAAAAATTTAAATTGAGGTTACTTAAAGATATGTAGAATACAGTAGGAAAAAAATATGAAGGGTAAACCTTCCCTTTTTTTTTAAGTTTTTAATTCCACGACTTTCTAATATAAATTCCACGACTGATTCAGGAAAAAAAATTCAATACTTCAAATAAAATAATAAACAGATAAAAAAACGTGCGATGCAATAAAAAAAATAGCTATCATTAAAACAATAGACATTCCTGGGCTTTTAAAACACAAAAAAGTTGCTTTAAAATACAATACAAAACTGTTACGGAAGAAATTTCCATTTCATGACAAATGAGAAAAGGTACACTTTTATATTTAATATTATTTTACCAAAAGGAACCAAACGCAAGAAACCTAATTTTGAGCAATCGTATTAATCCTCAAGTTAAGTTTATATCGGTTAATACAAGAGAGAAAAATGTACCAACCAATTTACTCCAATTAATAAGGGCACAAGCTGAAGGTGAAAACATTTTTCAAAGTATTACTAAGATATACGTTCCCATATGACAATTGACGTCTTTTGACGATCTTAAGTTCAATTGGACGAAGTCGTCGATGAATAGGCCGGACCTTATACTTTGCCGGAGTTATACTTTGGAGAAGGCGAATTTGGAGACTTCAGCTACACCCTTCAATTGTTAGTTTAATAAATTTAAAATTAAATTGTGTATTTTTTACTGCAATTCTAAGTATACCTCGTTCAAAAATATATGTAATGCAGATATCTGCACTAAAAAAGAAATTAATATTGTATGCAGCTACTATGTGACTGTTCCTAAAGAGAAAGTCTATGTCCAAATTCCCTGAGTAAAATATGTTTTCATGCAACAAAAGTAGACAGTTTGCAAACAAATTGAAGACCCAAAAATACATACTAAGATGCATATAGATAGCTAAGATACATATACTCAGACATACCAAAGGACGCTTAAGACGCATAGACCAAAAAAACGTATTTGGAGTTTTATTACGACAAAAGCTGTTTGTTTACCAACAAAAGTTTGTTTGCAAACAAAAGCTAATAAAACCTCAATATCTGTAAAAATGCCGTTTAGTGCTTTTCTGATAAATGCATTCCAATCTTCAGTCCGATCACGAACAGCCGGGACACGAACACACAGCACACCTGTGCCTAGGTAGGCCGATCATAATCGTTCGAAAAGCGAAAAGGTGTTGCGTTCTCTTTCGTTCTTTTTTAATTGAATATATCTCGTCCAGGTAGGTCACGTTTCGCCTGTCTGAGAATAATACGGGTGAATAGGTAAATGAAATCTTTTAAAAATCGCAAAAAAAATCTTATTTTATCACAATTCAAGGGCACACCTAGGAGAATACTACTTCCGTGTAGTTTGTTGCTTTGAATAGGAATGCTGCAATTCCATTTCATTAATTACAAGCTAGTAATCAAACAACTCTACAGCATTGAAATTTCAACTATATCTTTCAATTTTTTTGTCGCAGTTGAAAGAAATTTTGTAGAATGTTATTTCCGTGTAGACTGTAGTGCGTTCTAATCAATTCGAATAGTTTGAGGAGGGATGGGTTGACATTGAGTGAGCGTATATTTATAGTCATGACATTTTATGTTTTCAATATTTTAAACAAAATAGAGTTACAAAAGTTGTTTTGAAAAGTTTACAATGCAAAAGAAACACTGAACATCGGAAGTAAAAGTTTTGTTTGAAAACTTAAATTTTTTTCAAGCAATATGTTTTTTGATAGATTTATATTTTTTTAAGCTATAAAGAGGGGCTAAAAAAATTTGTTAAAGAACCGCTAAGGGAGAAACTACACCTTTTGTATTCACTATTCAGAGCTGATAGTGGTGATGTGCCACGCACAATTGCACTTTTGCCGACAACACTTTCTTCGCACATTCAATTATTTTATTTATTACATCAAAGAAATTTCTCACAAAACACGAGGAACACATCCTTACCTTTACTTATTTCCATATAATATCTTTCATTTTAAATCCACAAGAAATTCATTAAAGTACTTCACCGCCCGGCACATTGCACAGTTATCCAGTGTTCGCCAATTATTCATCAAACTTATTTTTGAATATTTGTACGAAAATCAACTCATCGTTCTTTACATTGTTATTTCCTCTGACTATTCACATGTATAAACAGTCTTGCTTTTTTTTACACATTTAATAAGCATGTCATTACTCCATAAAATGAGTTAATATTCTCTTCTTTCAATATACACCCAACTTCTGACATGCTTTGCATATTGTAAACAGGTCTACTTTAGTACTTTTCTTTGCACAAATCACTCACAAGCCATAATCCTAACGCACCTTCCTAAAGCCACTTTCTTGGTCCAAATAAACTAAATATATTTATAGCTCATCCATCGAAACAATCGTCGCACGTGGGGCAACTTGGCGATAAAAAGAGAAGATCCCTTCTGAAATCGGTCGCCCTACTTTATCTTACCCCTTAGAAACAAAGTCAAGAGTAAAGGTGAGTTAAAGCTGTTTCGAAGTAAACTGAAGTAACCCTCAACAAGAGTTACACCACTTTTATGCTTCTATGAAGTCTTAACTCATCAGAATCAATGGAAGAAATCACCTATATGAAGAAAAGTGGTACAACCGCACAACTTCATTCTGAGTTACTTCGTTCTGATTTTTAGAACACCAGTTGGCACACCTCACCCCTTTGAGAGGCTTCTAAATATAATCCAAAACACACGGAAACTCTTTTCTGTCGCAAAAAGAAAACGATACTGATAATAGAAAAAAGGCTGCAAAGCAAAGAGTACCCACTTACTGATTTTCAGAACACTAAGAGCCTCAAGATTATCTTACATACTTCACTTGCATTTTATAAAAATAAATGTGAGGGCTTAATCAAATATAATGTTTCTTTCTTTATATGCCGCACGTGATTACACAGATTCACTTAGTCATGTCTTGCCTGAAATTTCTGGATTGTACATTTTAATTATTTTAATTAATTATTTTTTCGTTACAATTAATAATGTTAATAGTACAACTTGCAAAGTTACTGTAAAACTTTTAAGTGTTTCTTCGATATCTGTTAATTTTACGCCGCTTAGTCATTTGACAGTCCACGAAAGAAATAAAACATGTTATTTAAGCGACAATTATTTAGTTCCTTTGAAACATTTTTTTAAAAAAAAGTGCAAAAGACACCTAAATTTTATTTTTCCTCCAAAGAAAAAGTAAACACACAATTTAGCGAAAATAAATGTTTAAATTTTTCTTTTCTCGAGTTGGTTTAACCAAACAAAAATTTTGAAATAAACTTGTATTGTTTATGTGAGTTTGGGTCTTCGCTGCGTCGACAGTGGGAAAGTTGGCTGGATGCGGGCCAATGAATTGCGCTGCGCAGTCTCGACGTCTAGAAGCTTCTGTGTTAGTAATCACAGGTGATATAAGTGTCGCAATGAAATTAAGATGGTAGTGCGAATCAATAAAACTACTCAACAAACTAAGTAATTCATACTTATTACCCCGTCATTAGGGTGTTTTTTTCATATAGCGAGAGCATTTAACCCTTTCCGACCGAGCTATCACTATCGTGCGGGTATAAAATAATGTTCAAGCCCTTCAAAAATATCGATACCGAAGCAGCTGACTTGTACCATTCGTTATTTGTATAAGAAAATGACTTTTTAAGGAATTGCTGGCATTGATGCTGTTTAACGCATTTTGATAAAAACTCCAAATTTAGTATCATAATTTTAAATCAGCGCCATCTGACCAATGACCGTTGGTCCTTAAAGGGTTAAGAGAAGTTGTTCCGTGCTACTTCTTAAGTACCATGGACATACATCTATGCTACTTAATATTAAAGAGCATTTTAACTTTTACATATTTCAGCTATACCATTTATAATATAGCCCAAGGTTTTTTATTTCTTTGTTAAGGATTAAAGGATATTGAAAACCATAAATTGATACCTTTGCATCTAAAATGCATTAGATTTAGCTCATGCTTGTAACGTCGTATGCTTTTAGTTTACTACGAAGTTTATACAAAAGCATGAATTTACATGTCCATTACTTGATTTATAGACATTAATTGTAGTAAAAAACATATAGCAATATTTTTTCGTTAGAACAAACAAAGTAAAAAAAAATTGTAAAGGAGAGCGATTCCATTGTTTATCACACCGAAGATTGAGCTAAGATTTAAATTTAAATTTTGGGGATCTTTGGAATAAATTACAATTGTGACCTTGGAAAAACCATTGACAAAAGTTCACTAATATTTCATCTTAATAAAACAAAGTTTATTTTTCTCAAATCTTCGATGAGGCAAAAATATATTGGCAAGCGACCAACCTTCTCCGAGAAAAAAGCTCTACAAAATTAGCATGCATAAAATAGTCTTTTGTTTGTTTCTTTAAGAAGTGATGGATTTATGGATTCGAAATACACGACAGGACCTGAACATTGCCAAGAATAGGTTGTCGGATATGCCAACAAATACAACTGGGAGCGGATAGTAGTGAGCTTTCGGTTTATGTAAATGTGAGGTATATTTTTTTTTTTTGGGGGGGGGGTTGAAACATCGTCGCACTAGAGCTATACGAGGGCTAATGGCGACGGGCGTTGTATTTTAGAACCACAGTCAAGTGACGAGCCGACACCTGAGTATGCACCAAACGCAACCGTTAAGGGCGACATCTTACTCAGCTTTAGGACTTTGAAGGATATTTAATGTGCACTTCCTCTACACGGGGTATTATTCGTCGGACATTTTTTGACTGCAAGGGCCGTTTATAGGTCGGCAGTTATTTTGGCGATGCCCGGACCCGAACCTGGGACTTTTCGCATGGTAGGCGAAGGCCTAATCGACTATGTAAAGGTAAAGGATTAGAATACTTTTGTACACTTTTCTCACATGGTAAAAGGAACCCGAGTGGCTTCGTGGTCGTAGTGTCTGTTGGCATTGGATCAAATATCTGAAACGGTCATTGATCTAACTAGAATAAAAAGTAATATCGATTTTACAGTATGGCTCTCTTAAATACATTAAGTTGTGTGACAGATTTCTAAGAAGGAAATGGCTTAAAATCCAATTTAAATTTTTAAACGTATTCAAATGAAACAACTACAAGATCACAAAATACTTGCACTAAAACGATATGTATTTTAAACTCTCGTATTTGTAAGCTTTCTATATTATAATTTATGTATTTTTAAATGAATATTTATTTAATAGGTCATCAAAACTAATTTAGTTAAAATAAATATTTTTTTAGCATTTTCATTAATATAACAGTCATGAAAACGCGCAATATATGTGCTCGTAATAAAATCTTTAAGAAAAATTAATTTTAAAATCAAATTTGCAATCAAAGAAAAATTACTGTATTCAACAACTTTAGGAGTCCTGAATTTATAATTATACGTATTAGTTGCAATAATAACAGATCAACATTTTAAAAAATGTGGAATTCTTAGCAAAAACATTTTTCAGTATGTGACCTTTATAACAATTACATACCACATTTTTTTAACGACAAAGGGTGATTGGCGAATAAAAGGAAGTTTTTCGCTCTAATTATATCGAAAGCTTCGCGCAGTTGCTCCCTTGGAATGTGCTAAAAGAAATACGTGATCTAAGGGAAAAAAAGAGCCGATTTTTTTTTCAGGAAAAATAAGAAGTCCTCGAACAATATTTAATTTCTATGCTATCTAGTTAAAATAATATGTCAGTTTATATTAATAATTGAAAAGTGACAATGAGTTTGTGCTGTTAAAACGCTAATAATTACTGTGAAAATTGCCAAAAAAAAAAGTTTGTCTTTCTACCCGGTACTTGACTTTTTTTTTTTTGTATTCTGCTATAATATCAGATCACACACACAACACATACCTCAGAGGGAAAAAATGGCCAAACACTAAATTTAGTTTTAATTTAAACTTTTAAAATCTAAAATTGGGTATTATCATTTATTTTCTTTGGCAATTTCAATTGATATTCTTTGACGTTTGCTATATTCTTTAGCAGTTTGAAGGATAATTATATAAAATTGCTTAGCTCAAATCCTAGCATCCGTTCCGTTTGTCTCAATTATTTCGATTAAAAAAAAGTAAAGTAGACCTAAATTAACAAAGGAAAACGGTCATGCACGCCCACGCGCAACAAAACTAATTAGATATCGACTAATTAATAACATGATCTATAAATACGACTAGTAGTTAAAACAAAACTTTTTTGAACATAAAAAAAAACAATTCGAAGGAAAGGTAATTCACTTTCATTTGGGACTTTGGAGAAATAGCAAATGACGCTATCAGAACTTGCAGTAATGTGAAGAGTTCGTAGCATAACCCAAATCTTGCAAATAGTCATCCCCTGAACACGGGCTTTATTTTGATACAGATAGTTTGAGCCTCAATAGAAAAATTATAAGATACTATTTAAAAACGCAACCTACTTTGTACTCCTCTTGCATTCCGATCAAACCACCCTGTTCTGGAACCAAGGCCTTTTTAATTAATTAAAAACATTTCAATCCATCTCCACCGGGAACGGAACATTCGCAAAGAAAATTCTCAATGGAATCATTACTACGCAGCAGGTGGCCATCGTTCTTGTTAAATAACTCGCACTTTTAAAAGCTCCTATCCAACCAACGCACAAGATGCATCCCAAGGTTTTGGGAGCGTTTCTATGGCAATGCAATTAAATCGATTCACGTTTTCTTACTACGATAGGAGGGGCATTTTCACGCTAGCATCACGCACGTATATACCGTTCGGGGAAAATCACGTGGAGTAATTTGGGTTAACTTAGGGCATTACAAGTAATATTTGTGGTCCTAAAACAATCCCCCCCCCCCTTTAAAAGGTTTATATTGAATTACAAAGAACTCTCAATTATCCGAACTCCTTTGGTATTCTTCTGCCTCCATCTCCATGGTATCCCACGATTTAAATCTACACTTTTTTGGGGGAGGTTAGGTTAGGTTTGAATTATTGTCGCACTAGAGCTACACGAGGGCTATTGTCGACGGGAGTCGTATTTTAGAACCACAGTCAGGTGACGAGCCAACACCTGAATAGGCACCCAACGCAACCGTTAAGGGCGACATCGTACGCAGCGTCAGGACTTTGAAGGATAATTAACGTGCACTCCCTTACACGGGGTATTATTAGCCGGACATTTTTGGCTGCACGGGCCGTTTATAGGTCGGCAGCTATTTTGGCGATGCCCGGACCCGAACCTGGGACCTTCCGCATGCTAAGTGAGTGCTTAACCGACCCCTTATTCATAAAGAAATAGTAGGGACATTACATGCACGGTCAAACTATGGGACAAATTAGGCACTCACGGTTGAGCCAAGAGAACGAAATTTTTTAAAAGTAGGTTTAGCTCATTAATGTCCGTCGTAACTCAAGCGTAATAGATTGGGTTTTAACTATATAAACAAACACTAACTTTTTTAAAAAACTAATTCATGCTTACCCGGTCATGGATAACACGCTCTAGGTTTTTAACGATGTACAAATACAATTTTACAAAATCTATTTATTTAATGAAACTTTCTACCTTTTCCCGAAACTAAATTGTTTCAAATTTAGTTTGTTAATCAACTAACTTAATTGTTCAAATCCAAAATTTAAAAATATTCCCTTCTGGCTTTACAATTCACAAATTATTGAACTAAAAGGAAATAAATGTTATCAATTCCTCACTCAAATCGACCACATTTTATAACGACCCATATTTTACCAGTTCGCAAACCATTTAACCATTATGATGTTTATGCATAATGTTTACTTTAAAATGTTTATTTTTCAATGGTTATTTTCTATATGTATTGCAATAAACACTTGACCGACAGCTCCAGGACTTGTTTTACTTATCTAACTATATAGTTGAAAGTGTAACAACTTCATGGTTGAATGACTGTAGATAAACTGCTTTAACCCTTTCAGTCCCAGTGATGCCATTTGGAATCGTCACTTTCAATATTTTTCTCCTAATGTTTATGTCCCGTTATGACATCCATACACACATCATTAGATTCTTCACACTTTGTTCTATATTAGACAATATTTTACATTAATCTCAATAAAAGTCAGAACTACTATTTTTTTTTATTTAGAAAATAGCTAACAAGCGTTTCACCTGATTTTTAAAAAGTTCACTTCAGTTCCACATATTTAAAACAATTTTAACTATTTCGGTTTAAATAATTACTAAATTTTTTTTTAATAATATGGTCAGATACCTTAAAATATATAACTCGAAGTATTTTTAAGCAATATAATTTTTTTATTTAGTTGTTTTCCAGTTAAAAAAAAATTGGCATTGTTTCAAAAACAATTATAAAAAAATAAAATGAATTTTTTTTTCTTATGGAACTCTTATTTTTGACCTAAAATAAGCTTATTTTGTGAATATCAGATGTTTCTGTAGTGTAGTAAACTTTTGGGACTGAAAGGGTTAATAGACTTGACTGTTGTGGTATTTTAAATAAAATCGATTATTTAAAATATATAATTCACAATTATTCAGAAGTTAATCAAGTAAAGTCGTATCAAGTAAATAAACAATGAAATTTTACAGCACAGTTTGAAATTCAAGACATTAATATCTTCTTTGTTAATCCAAAGATACTCACTTTACTTTACTCAACAATAGAAAGAAAATAAATATTTTATCCTAAACCCAATTATCACCAAAACTCTTAATATTAGCTCAGTTTTCATTTTCAATTGAAGGAGTAGTTAGTGCCCTTTCCACAATAGTCATGTACACTGATCAAAAAAAAAATTAGGGGAATGCATGGTTTAATGAAAACCATTTTGCCCCCAATGATTCCATTTGGTATCATAAGCTTCCGGTTTTTTTTTCTCTCTAAGTTGAACTCTTATTTATTTATACTTAGATGGAAGAATCATGTATTTTGAAGAAATAAATAATGTGTTTTAATTGAATAAAAATATGAAAAACGCATGGTAAAATAAAATTCACTCCCAAAAACTTTTGACATAAATTGACCCTAAATTCTTCACGCTTGCATTCTTAGAAGTCTAAAATTTGATTTATCCTTATTTAACAATTAAAATTTTGAAAAATTTATTGTTATAATTTATTCAAAAGTTATGATCCCAATTTTTTGTCCCTTAAATTTTAATTTAAAAAATTAAGATTTGTTTTTCACCATATCAATCTGGATGCATAAATAATCTATTGCAAAATTTTTAAATTTTTATAATAAAAATAAGAAGTTGGAACTGGACGGGTAAACAAAAGTACGCAAAGTGCTCCCATAATTTTTTTGAGCAGTGTATATGAGACGTTGGTTGAATGAATTATCAACGCACAAGAGCTACCCGAGGGCAATATTGACGACGAACAGCGTAATTTGAAAAATCACGGTCAATTGGTATTTCTAGAGATATTTTCAATCAAAAAGTGAAGAAATTTAGTTTATTGCGAATGTTATTTACTTTATGTTTGTCAATATTTCCTTTTTCCATTTAAAATAAAAGTTTAAATCTTTTTTAAAGTGCAGAAAATAGTGTGAAACAAACGTGGAAAATATCAAAAATAAAACTTACAAAACATCTCCTTAGAAAGTTTTTTGGAACATGAACTTAAAAATCTACATTTTAAACCTATCATTATTAGTATCATCAGTATCAGTATTTTCAGTATATGTTTATTTTCAAACATCTATTTGCATTATTCTAAATTAGCAACCTTCACATTTTACAATACCGAAAAATGTGTCCATAGCACAAAAACAAGTTCTTAAAGAACTAAAATAGTCTTACTTTCCTGTTACTTAAATGCTTACTGAAATTCTAATAGGGGCACAACTAGGTTTCTAACAGTAAATATCATCAATCGTTTCTACACTACATAAGAAAAAATAGCACAGAATCCAGCTATAATTTAAACTTCTAAAAGCCAAAAGCAACCATTTTCCTTAATATTCTTTCACATATAACTTAATATTATTTATCGTCTGCTCAATTTATTTGTAGTTAAAAGAATAAATATTTATTAACATCAAAACTGATGAAACTACTCCAAACGGCATTAAAAAATAAATGTAAATTAAAACTAAGCATATAATTGTATGCAAAAAAAATATGCCTTGCCGATTTTGGTAAACAATTAATGAACAATCATTACGGACGGGACGGTATGGACGATACGGACAGACATCGACCACATGTCAATACCTAATATTATTTTTTTTAATTAATATTTTCGATATTAAAAAAAGAAAAGTGGGCTAAAAAAATTTGTTCAATGCGGACAAATCGTGTCGAAGTGACTTATGTGAAAAGCTTTTTTAAGAAAAAAAATTAAAGTTCTCTTAAGTTTAAGAATAAATAGGGGTTTTTTTTATACAAAACAGGAGTTCTAATTCGAATTGTTTTTAAGTTACAAATTATTAATTAAATTTACATATTTAATATAAATTTTAACCAATATTATTTTAGAAGTATTAAATACAATCATTTGTTTTAAGATTAAATTTAATATTTATTTTCAATAATAATGTTGACGTCAAAAGTAAACTCATTTGTTAAATAATGCTGGGAAAATATTTTAAGTTAAACGATTTGGAAGAAGAAATAAAGTTGAATAGTTTCCTTGAAATATTACTTTAATTAATAAATAAATTTACTGTATATCGTTGTTTATTAGAATAATTTATACAACTTTAAAACAAAATGTTCGATCAGATCAAACATGCAACAAGATTGTTTTGTAACGTAATTTGGACCAATTCATACAAAATAGTTTTATATGAAGATGTTAGGTAGTATTTAGTTTGAAACGAAGAGATACGAGACCGTCATTTACTCAAAATGTATATATAAAGGATTCGATGCTTGTTTTGAACTTTGAAATATCGGGAGAGATAATCTACTAATTGGCTGACTAAATAGTAATGATTGAAAGCTCTTAGTAGGATTTGGAAACCTTTGTATAAACAAACTATTTATATTAAAATTCATTTTGCAATAAATTTACATTTATTAATACATTTTAATACATTTATTATGCAATAAAATTTAATATAAAGTTTTGTAAGATGTTGTATTACTTCCTGAAATAAAATTTTTTTATCGTATCACTCCAAAATTATTTCACAAATTATCCGAAAAATAGTTTCGACTAAAGGCTTAAAGAAAATTTCCTGGTTAATAACAGCAAGAAATTTTCAAAATTAAAATCAGAAGACTGTTCATATAATATCATTTACGCTAAACCTCTTAACTTATGCCCTCCCCCCCCCCCCCCAAATCCCTTAAGTAGTTTAGTTGTATTTTTAGTAAATTTATAAAAATCGGTCAGAGATTTTTTTTTAATTAAAAAAGCTATTACTGATAGTAATTATTTTTTAAAAAACTTCAATACCATATTAAAGTAGCATAACATTTGCGCAGCTATACAAGGCATCAACAACAATTATTTACCAATACTACTTGGATCCCACCAGAACCTCGCCATTCCTTAAAACAAATATGCAAGCATATTTCGAAGAAAAACACAGTAAAATAACACTTACCTTTTCCATATTTTAATCCATGAGAATCCGCTCACAATTCTTCAGTATTTCACCACATAAATTAACAAGAAATTCGGAAAAGATACCTCTTAAATGGCGCATACAGAGAACTCAAGTTCGAGTATTTTCACTATTGATCCGACAACAACAGCAGACGACATCGGCCACCGACTGCCAAAATGGATCTGGAAACGCAAACCACCGCGCCATCCCGCCACCGTTGTCATGGTTACCGGCAGAAGAATTCATTGTGTTTTTCCCGCATAGGGGTGCGGTGTTTCGAAGAATGCTTCCGGAAGCGCACACAGGTAGGGCGAAGTGGGAAAAAAAAAACTTTTTTTTAATATTCTATCGTGTGAATCCAGGGTTGATTCCAAAAAAAGTTTTTTAAAAAAAAAGAAGCCAATTTCCGGTATTGTATAAAAACAAGTTGGTTTGTTACAGAATCTGTCACCTACACCGCTTCCACACAACATTTTACGCTCAACAGGAAACACACTAACACCTCAAAAAGAAATTCGCCAAACAGGGCCTTTGGCTAGTTCTAATTCAAACTTTTATAAGCAAAAACTAATAACTTTCTTTAATCTTCTTTTGCAGATTTGATAATTAATTTTTATCGTTTGCTAATTTTTTTTAACTTAGAAGAATAGTGATGATTTTTTTTTAATGAATATCTTTTCGCAGTCACAAGTTTACATTTCGAAAAATTGGTAAAATTGGTAAATTGGTAAAATTGTTGCTAAAATAAAAGCGAAAATGTGCATATTCTTATGCAAATTTCGAATTTTTTATGCATTTTTCTTCCCAAAAATATAACGAACCATCAAAATAACTTTATTGTGCTATTACAACAATCCAAATTGAATTATTACAAAAAAATAAATATTTTTTTCAAGTATTTTATTTTTATTTTAAATAAAGTTTCTCGTACGTTTGATGCCATGGCAACAGTGAAAATATTGAATAAAAATGGAATTCGCATGTTGTTTCAATGAAGATTAAATTTTTAGTTTTTTAAATTTTAAATAAACTTCTAATTTAAATTTTTTAATGAAATTTGGAATGTAGCCTAAACTGATTTTTTGCTTCAAAATGACGTATCCCACTTGTTTGTGAGACTTGCGGTTCGTTCTGTGAAAGTGGGTGACGGACAGACAGACGGACAGACAGAACGATTATAAAACCTTCCACTTTTTACGTTATAAACGTAGTGTGGAAGCTAAAATTAAGCTTTGAGAGGTTTTTTATTTAAATTTTATTGCTGTATATCAAAAAAGAGCATTCAGAATAATATTAATTCAATAAATTTAGTTAGCTAGAACAATTTAACAAAATTAATTGAATTTGTATGTCTTTTTTCCTTTTTTAAATCAGATCGTAAAAGAAAAAAAATCGCTTTGGCATATTTCTTGAAATTAAGAATTAGTTTTCATTGTATTAACTTATATAACTAGAATAAGTAAAACAAAATAGTTGTAGTAAGTAGAACTTCAATTATCCGAATTTCATAATAATAATAATAATAATAATTAGATCATCGGAGCATTTTGTTTATGTTTGCTTTGCTGGATGTCATGCCTATACTAAAACCGACCTAAAGTTTTCAGCAGAGAAATGTACTGCGCGGAGGAAACTGGGTAAACAACGCAGCTTGCGCCGAAATTTCGCCTACTCTTATTGGCTGCTCCTTTGACCCTGATATTTGTGCGCCCTGCGCCCTGTTACGTCAAAATCGAAGGAAAAAATAATTAAAATTACACTCTAACTGAAGCTAAACTAATAAATATAATAAATGTATGTCTTGAAATAACAAATAAAATTGTTTATTGAATATGTGAAACACCTTTTTTTATTCGATTCTCGCACTCGAAAATGAGCACTATTTACCCTTTTTCTTGTAGAACATTTGTATACTGCAAACTTAATGGCGGTTTTACTGTAGTATAGTAATTTTTTGGACTGATAAAAAAAAATTCTAGGCATGATATTCTACACAGACGAACAGTAAAAAAAATAGGCCGTGTACAATAGTTTATACAGGGTATCCCAAAATGAAGCACTTGATTTAAAGTTAATAAAAAAGAAATGGATAGATGGGGGGGGGGGGGGGGGGGGCAGGTACACATATATTCCGGCCTGTGTGCTTGATCAGAGACCCGCTTATAAGCCTACGTCAAGTAAGATAGACACAGAAAGAGTTTTACTGTCAAAGAGAAAGGAAATACATCCAGCAGAGTGAAGGCGGGAATCGAGCACGCAGACTGCTGGCCTGCGATGCTAACCACTCTGCCATGCGGACCCCAATGGATAGATATATTAACACAATCCTTGCAGAAAACGAATGAGTCATGTCTGCAATTTGATATGGAACACTTTATAATGTTAGTTATGTTTATTACGTTATTGCACTTTATTATGTTCAATTTAACCGAAAGATGGCGCTTCAATACTGTGTGTTGGCTGTATGAAAGAACTAGGAATGCGTATATACCGAAAAGAACGACACGTGGTCAGAAATATTCAGTTCTGACCACGCGTCCTTTTTTTAGTGTATTCGCAACGCATGCCCAGTTCTTTCATACAGCCAACACACGGTATTGAAGCACCATCTTTCGGTTAAATTGAACACAACAAAGTGTATGACATAATAACGTAATAGACATAACTTACATAATAAATTGTTCCATATCAAATTCCAGACATGACTCATTCGTTTTCTGCAAGAATTGTGTTAATATATCCATCCATTTCTTCTTTATTAACTTTTAAAAACAGGTATTCCATTTTGGGACAACCTGTACATCGCATATAAACTTTTGTGAACCTAACATTCCAACATAAGTTGAATAAAATTACCATTACAACAAGCTATGGCTTTAACTCCGTCGCCATCAGCCCTCGTGAAGCTCTAGTGCGCGGATAATTGAAGAGCTTAGTGGAAGAAAGTGCTAAGTGACATTTTTGAAATAATGGCGATTTTTGTGTCAATGAGCATATTACTAACTTCTTTAACGACAACAAATTTCCCCTTCTTCATAATCTTAAAATTTAGTAAACATTTTAAAGTTTACAAGAACCGTTTTCAACATATCTGAATGCAAACAAAAAACTTTAAAGCTGATTTTCTCGTTTTCACTTTTTTGTCACTTAGCACGTTTTTCCACTAAGCTCTTCAATTCAAACTAAAACTATACCTATAACTCAAACTACCAAAGCAGCACCTTACATTTTGGTTAAAGTTGAGTTTATGAGACAGAAACTAGAACTACATAATATCACAGCCTTCCTACAATACATTGAGTAATTGATTCATACACTCACGAAAACTACAGAAAATACAGAAGAAAGTTGTATTGCCATTAAATTATTGATGTGTATAATTTTAAAGATATTAATTAATTATAATTAAAACCAAATTTTAGTAAATATTCTCCAAACTACAGATGGCAGCACTAACTGCAGGTAAACATCTAAACAAAAAAATTGTTTAAATTATAACAAATTAATATCTTCAAAACTATACTTATTAATTATTTTAATGGCAAAATAACTTTCTTCTGGGTTTTTTGGTAAGTTTTCGTGAGTATATGTGAATGTGGTATACTGAATTTAAAAACAAGGTCAAAAGTTTCCCCATTGAAATTGTTAGAGATCTGTTACCATATACAAAACCATTAAAGTACTATTAAAAACCACCAATATCCAACCTAACTTCGGATAATTGTTCTACTGTATGCCATTTTTTTTTCCGCATCAAACTAAAATTTACATACAACACTATCCCACTAGAGAACAACACTGCCGTGGGCAGGTAAACTGCAGTAACTTCCATAATGACTTGGACCATTGTTTCAGGCACTCAATTAGGCTAATGAGTAAGAAAACACAATGGAATTTTCTTTATTTCAGATCAAAAGTGGTACAATTCATTGTTGCGATCACTGCAGTTTACCTGCCAACGGTAGAACAGCAATAATCGACTGACTTGCTAAAATAATGGTTGCCAAATCATTTTACGTAAAGGTAATTGACAATTAATTGAAGATTATTTCAATTGCCTAAACATCAGAGTTAAAAAAAATTAATGGCATTTTTCTTGATATACAAGTAGGCTACGTGAATCCTAACGTTCCCACTAAACAATAATAAGGTAAAGTCAATTATCTTTCACATGCAATGGCGGCTAAACAAGCGTAAACCGTACTTACGGTTTTATATGCGGTTTTCAATCAAGCAGAGGCAATATTAAGAGAATTTGAACGAAAAATATTTGTGTCATAGGTAGGTATGTTTTAATTATCGTCGCACAACAGCGAACATTACTGGAACCTTAGCATGTGCAACGGATTTCAATTTTAGTTTTTATTAACGCTTGAGGAAGACTGCATTAAAAAAGTGCAATAAAAGTTTTTCTGACTGAAAGAACACAGATTTTTTCAAGCCATTTTTAAAGAGAATGTTTAACGATGAATTATTAGCTTGCTCAAACTAAAATGCAATACGACCAGACCACTTAGCACAAATTTATCTGAAACTAACAATGATTGTTAGTAATCCTAACGTTAACAATTAATGTGGCCTATTAATTGTAAAAAGTTGACGACCACTGTTCTTTGTGAATAACGTAATGAGTTCTTATTCTATTTTTACACTGCACTCATAATTAAATTTGTAGGCATATTAGAATTTGTACTTCAAACATTTAAAAATTGCAATTACAGTTGAATGGAGATTCTCCTTAATTTTTTCCGGTTTTATCAGTGAAAGTTTTTCGCACTAAAATTACAAGGACGAGCATACAAAAGTTATAACAAGTGTTGCACTTTAAAATTTTAAGATTTTTTTTTTAACTTTCAATTGCCCGATACGAAATACGAGATAATGGAATTCTTGCGATATGGAGTTGAAAATTCGAAATGGTGTTTGTGTGTGTGTTTTTTTTAAGTAAATTTTTTCAGGGTACAGATTCTAAAAAAAAAGTGTTTAAACATTGGTTTGTCTGAAACCACTGTCGAGTCGAACCAAAGGAGCTACGGACAACAAATTCGGTACAAGAGGTTCCTAGTACCTGTCATCATAAATTTTTAGCTAAAACCGCGCATGAGCAAAGGGCAGCTGTCATAGAACTTTCTTGGTTTCAAATTTTCGATAATACCTTTAAATATTGAGTGTTGTGAAAGGCATGTAGTGTAGAGGTGCCTAGTTTTTGTTACATTATTTAATGCTGAGTTTCACACAAGTAAACAAACAATGGGTTTTACAGACCGTACTTAGAATTCCAGAAAATAATTAAATTTTTTTTTAAAAAATAAGCATTTTTAAATAGTTTTGAGGGCAGCTAAGTTAAGTCATCCGAAAGCAAGTTTCAATACCAAAATTTTAAGTGTAATAAAATTATTCCGAAGTGTCAATAAAAAGTATTTATTAGCAGTACAAAAAGTTACAGCGTGCATAAGAATGTTGTACAGAACACATATACAAATATATTGCACACACTTTTGTTGCTTTCTTTTCACTTTAAAATGCAAACTCCAGAAAAAATAATAATTACATGTTGTATATTTTTCACCAAAGAAAACAAATTGCTTTAAAAATATGTATTATCTTTTTACGACCATAATAAAACATTATTTGCTTTAGTAGATTTTAAAATATTTAAATTATTATAGTTCGAGCAAGTTTTGGATAAAATCATTAGAAAATTTTATTAAAAATATTTCTGTGTTGATTTTATTAGATTACAGTCAAACCTTGTTAAAAAGAAGGGTTAAGTTGTAATGTATATTTTTCCTAAATGCTCTACATACAAAGAACTGAGTGCAATGTGCATGCATATTATACTTAAAGTAAATGTAAAATTTCTACCAAGTACAATCATTGATTCATTATTCAAGCACCTATGCAAAAAATATTCTTAAGCTCTATAAAAATATATTTTTGGCAAGATGCCAAATTGCATATCTGCTATAAAATTGGCATCACTGAATTAAGGCAAGATTTAGAAGAATTAATGATGGACAATGGCACGGAATATATTTGTGTTTTGCATAGAACTGTTTGAAGAATTTATTGTCTCAACAACAAAAAAATTTCAATAAATTTAAGCAAAACAAATTAAACTAAGCAATATATTTAACAAATTGAATTTTAATACACATTTGTTTTAAAACAAATGGACTTTAATTGACTGTAATTCATTCAAAATTAAAACCATTGCATATTTTGAAAAACCATTTCACATTAAAAGCACTTATATAATATTACAATAATGAGTCACATTTATAATTTACCTTGGAGAAAAACAGTGATTTTGTAAGGCATTGATGTAGTAGAAAATCTAAATTCTTTGCAAATGGTTTGTTGAACCAGACATTTTATACACAAAAGGGAATTGGAGACAATCATATCACAAAAGCACAACAAAACTAAAGCAACAAGTCATAAAAATATGTATGGCATTTACAAATTGCTCGAAGTAATGACCATAGTCATGGAAAACAAAAGAAACAGTTGACCAGAAAGTAACATTGGGGATAAGTTTGATTGTATTTGTGGGCACCAAAATTACTTTCTTGCCATAACAAACAAGCATACAAGAAATAAACGAAACATGAGCATATATCAGGATAAAAGAAGCAATTAAAAACACATAAGTTGCATGAAAATATACATGAGAATTCTTAAAAATACATACATTATCCTTAAAAACATTCATTCCAAATTGTTCATTTTCTTTAAATGCACAACACATTCATTGATAAATCGCATGCAAAGAAAAATAGCCACATAACTTGATTAACATAAAATGACTACAGCACCATTGTTTCTAGCGAAACACTTGTATCTAGCGCAAAATTAAGGACAACGTAACAAAAAAAATGCAAAATAAGGCGATTGTTCAAACTTAATTTTCACTTGGTCACAGCACACTTGCCCAACGAATCATTTTCTTGTCCATGCATTCTTCTACCAATTTACCCGATTTCATCTTTCATTAAAAAATTATTTTTCTGAAAACCAACCGTCTAAAATTTACATTTATTAAAAGATTTATATTTTAATATTTATTTTTTTATAACTTATAGTATGTTAAGGTAATATAAAATACCCAAAAAATATTGCGTGGCAATATTCCCTAATGGAACATAGAGAATTAAATGTATCATGCACAATTCTAGATAAAATTTTAATTTCAAGGCTTAAAAGTCATGCAATTAAATGCGTAAAAAAGCAGAGATAAGATATTAATAAAATAACTAAATGAACTTATCAGTTTAAACATTGACATAAAATGTTATAAATACACTTTGCAGATAGGTGTATGAGACTATAATAATTTTACTTGATAAATTTAATTTTAATAAAAATGCTATGCTACTTTAAATGTAAAAAAAAAAAAAAACTTTTTTTAAATAAAGGTACTAAACATTGAGGGGAATGTTCTTTTATAATGGGCAAATAATAACTGACACTTTAATAACTATTAACATTGTCAGAGTTGGAGATCAATACAATTTTAAATTAACGTTAATTAATAGTTTTAATTAACACTCATAATTTGGTTTTCAATTCACTAACATAACATCATGCTTATTGCAACAAGCTGCAGCACAACATTGAACCAAACACAGTGAACATCAAGGGAACAAATGCACCACAAATTGAGTTGACACCACATAAAATTACTTATTGTACATGGTGCACAGGGTAGCCACAGCCTTGAAGTAATGAAATTGAAATATTCTTTTTATTTTTAAAAGCAGAAACATAATTTGAACACATATTTAAAAACACAATGTTTTTGCTTCATAAATTTGTCAAAACAAGAAACCTTACACAGAAACAAAACTTTATTTAAAAAAATAATTTTTAAACTACCTCAAGTTTTGAATTTTAAAGCTTCTGGCTGCCTATTTTGGATTTGACATAGAAAAGCTTTAGGAAATTCGAAGCTGATTCGCATTTGCAACCTAAACTTAAAACTAGTTTGTAAAAGCAGAACTTTGTTTTAATAAAAATGAATGCACAATGTATTACGAAACAATAAACTAATTATCAGTATACTTTAAGCTTCTTGAGAGGCCAAACCAGCAATCATAACTCCAAATGACAGTCACATAAAAACAAACAAGCCTCGAAACATTATTTACAGCTCAACATAAAGACCGAATGAAAGCATTTTACACAGCATAAAATACAGCTTAAAATCATTTACAATCAAGGTAAGATAAATTATTAAATGAAACAAAAAAAACTTAAAAATTCACATCAAATCGTATAATGAATCTCGGGAAAAGTACATAATCTCAACAAAAAATGAAGCTGCATACACGTTATAAAAAGATTCGCAAAAAATATTACTAAAATGGTGAAGTAATGGTGTCGCAATTGCTAATTACAACACAAGATTTATGACAGTCACATTTTATCATACACTTTATTTAAGAAATTGAACATGTAATATAACTCACACTGCTAATTTCCATATAAGTTTCCATTCTTGGTCATAAAAAGTTCTTACAACAAAGAATCTACTTGCACATATTTTTCCCATCCCAATCACGAATCCTGTTCAATATTTCAATGAGAAAGCTAATTGAATTTTGATTTAAAAGGCAAAAATATAGTTGGACAAAAGTAGACAAGGTAATACCGCACTGTGAATGGAAAAGAGATGCATCTTAATTGTTAAGTTAATGGGAGATGTGGTCACTTTCCATATAATATAGGTATCTTCTTTCTCTAGCTTTTCCTATTGTAAATGTTACTCAAATCAAGCAAATGCTATTCAATACCTTTATCTATAGATACCGCCCAACTTATCAGTAAATACAGCAGATCCTCGTCGCCAGTATTCTGACAGTAGGCGAATAAAGAGGAAAGGTAAACAGGAACCGAATATAAGTAATTGTTAGTGTGGAACATAATTAGAATGTAAGTATAGTAACATAAGAAGGGCCAAATATAAATAACAGAATTTAACAGAACAGAACTCGAAAAACTGTATGATCTAGTCAGACAGTTTCTTATATATCACATCAACAGGATCGGACCTGCGCAGACAGTTCAGGACATGTGTAGCTCCAGTTCACACATACAAAAATAAAATATTCTACTATTTCATAAAACGAATTTATGAAGTTAGTACATTGTATACTATGTGTTGAAAATGTAGAACAATATGCGTTGAACATAATCGGATTTTTAATGTTTTATAGCTTTCAATTTGCACAAAATATTTTTTACTCCCTATGAACATGTTCAAATGAATGTATATAAGACTAACAATTTTAAAGCATGTGCAGAAGTAACTTTGTTTAAAAATTCCAACCTAAAAAAAATTCTGAGTGCATAACAACTCAGTATCACTTTTAAAATCGGTTAAAATTGCCTTTTAAGAACATTTATTTAAAAAAAAAAAAAACAGTAAAGGTAAGAAGAACAATAAGAGAAAATTATATGTCATGGCACAGTATTTTGATATGAGGAAAAAAATGACGACATCATTAATAATATACAGAAATAAAAACATGCAAAAAAAATGATACACTATTTTTTATGAAAATTGTGATGGATGGGGGGATAATGCTAGATAATGGGGAAAAAAAGGAAAATGAAAAAAATGACATTTTGATTTTCGACAACAAAATAACAATTGACACTTCTAAAATAATTAACATTATGTAAACTAAACTGATGGGAAATATGCTGACACAGTGGCATTCAATGATACACACTGACAAGTGCAGTGAATAGTGTCTACATTGGACATAATATGACAACACAGCATTATGATCTAAATAATGAGGTGAAACAGTATAGTACAAGGGATAATTGCAATACCATAAAAGCAGTAAATGGTGTCCATACTGTATCATGACCATAAAGACAACAGAGACATTAAACAACACAGTGGAAAAGCAAAGAACCATAACAGTATTATGATCAAAAGGACGACACAGACACACATGGCACAGAAATCGATGAACAAACTGATACTGAAAACAGGATTTAAAATTTAATTTTTTAGAAAAATGTAGACGTAATTTTTTGTTTCTGTTCACAACTTTAGTTTCAAAATTCACCCAAAGGAAAATAATACACAGTGTATGCACCTAATTTTTCTAACATCAATTATTATATTATCAAGTAAAGAAATTCACACACAAACCCAAACAAAACTTGAATGGAATTTTAAGGAACCATTTGAAAAAATTTGGATCCTCCTTTTGTTTTAGAGAAAATAGAAGCTTCAGAGCACATCCAAAACCATTTTTAAAAAAAAGGGGAGCTTAGGTGTTTTTTTATGGTGCTCGGAATGCTGGAACAGTGGTGAATGAGGGCTGTGCACTATCTTGATCAAAATAACAATATGGAAACCTTAAGCTGGCCTTACACGGAGATTACATGGTTTGATTAAATTTTGCCAAGCTTCACCTCACTCTTTACATAACGTAAATGAATATTGACCATGACAAAGGATCATGAATTCTTTATAGGTTCAACGTGATTAAAAAGTTTGAGAAAGGATCTTAAACTGGCCATGCATGGTCTCTTTGGCCACGGGAAGTATTTATCTACTCCTTGATTGGCGCTCTGTGCCCATGTGACATGCAAGCAAATGCTATGCTTATCCACTACATTAATGAGATGTCATGTGGGCACAGGCCACCAATGAAGAAGGAAAAAAATACCTAGAGCCTTTAGTTTGCAGACCATTTCTGAAAAACTTTAGATGCCATGTGACAACACCAATCACTGTGAAGTAAAAATAGAGAACATATGAAGAGCTTAGTGGAAGAACATGCTAATTGAGATTTTTGAAAAAAATTGAGATTTTTCCGTCAATTAACATATTACCAACTTCTTTAACGATAACAAGTTTCCTCGTTTTCTTAAGCACAAAGCTTAGAAAAAAATTACAGTTTGGAAGTACCGTTTTCAACAGATCCGAGTGCAAACAATAAACTTTAAAGCTCATCCACTAAGCTCTTCATATCGCGGTTGACATTGCATGGCAACGGTTCATCTCACTGTCTCTGTGTATGACCAGCTTCACTGACACACACCTTATTACATTGCATTAAAGCAGTGATCACATCAAGAGACGGACGAGATGGGGTTGTGTGGGGACCCCATCTGCGTGAGCACTTTGTCCAGCCACTGGAGGGGGCCATGGAGATGGATTTCAATCCAGCAAGGGGTGGACGTGACGTCCTGGCGGTGGTACTCAGCTCCCCACCCTTTCACGAACGAGGTGCGGATGGTGCACATCTTGGTCAGCTCATAGACCGCCTCGAAGCCGTGGTTCACTGCGTCCGTAAGCAGGTGGGCAAATTCCTAGGGAGGGAAATACCAGAGACTTTTAGGTTAGGTTTGAATATTGTTGCACTAGAGCTCGTATTTTAGAACAGGTGACGAGCCAACACCTGAATAGGCACCCAACGCAACCGTTAAGGGCGACATTGTACCCATCATTAGGACTTCAAAGGATATTTAACGTGCACTCCCTTACACGGGGTATTATTCATTGGACATTTTTGCCTGCACAGGCCGTTTAAAGGTCGGTGGCTATATTGGCGGTGCCCAGACCGAACCTGGGACCTTCCGCATGCTAAGCGAGTGCTTAACCGACTGGGCTCCCCAGCCCGGTCCAGAGACTTTTAGATATAATGGAGATGCAGTGCCGTTGTTTCTAGCTACTAAGCCCCCAGGACCAGTGTTTGAATCCAGGATCGGATAAGGTTCCTTCAACCTTTCAATGAGACAACGAAAATAGAATCAAGGGCACTTGCAAAGTAGATGCAGGGAGTACCATGTTAGGTAAACCACCTAACCAGAGGATATATATTTAGTACTTCAGAGCCCTAATTCAAGCGAGCAGCTGAAATCTGCACAACAGGCCTTGACCCAACATGGTTAGAGAGATATTTCTTCTATGAAAAAGACAATCGTTTGGCTCTCAAAGAACAGATTTGGCTTGGATAAAAAATATTAACAAAATTTTCTTTATTTTTTAAAATAAGTTTAGTCAAATCACAAGATGCAGTTAAATTTATATTTATTTACATGTTATATTGTAATTAGTGATGATTTGTAAGACCAAACAGCATGTTTTTAAAGAAACTATACATAAATTCGATTAAACTATAAAAAGTTTTTCATTTCTAAAATGATCTTCACAAAGGAAAGGAATTGAAGTAACCAGCGCTTCCACTGGTAGCTATTCATGGTTTGCACTGAGAGTTGTTGGTGAGAGGGCGCTACGGTTTGCGTTTTACCGGAAGCAGTCCACTCTACTTCCGGTCTGCTATATTTGTTTACATTTCTAGCGCCCATGTGTGATTTCATTTTCTTTAAAACACATAATGAACAGAGTTAAGAATAAAAGTAGAACAGGCACTTGTTGCTCTGTTCCTCAATGCTCAATGAGAGTAGGAACCAATATCCTTTTATTAATTAAAGTGTATAAATTCCCCAAAGCTTTAGAGCGACGTGGATATTCAAACGATTCGCCGTTACCAACTTTAAGTAATGTGATTTGTTCCAAACACTTCATTGAAGTTAAATATATTTTATTTATACAATATTGTAAAAAAATAAATAATCCATTTTCGATTTCCTAGTGAATCATTATTTAAAACTAATTTTTGACTGTAAAACAAGGAAGCCACATTTTGATCTGTGTGCCTAAATACTCACAGAAGTTGACAGTGTGACACATCAAAAGATTCGTCTGTGCCTAGAGAACATTAATACCACAACAGTTTGGGCAAAATATGTCCCCAGTGAGGTTTGGGTACCCTTGTGAGATTTAACACAGGCCATGAATAAAAACCAAAATTTCAGCTGGATGCTTAAATACTAACTCAAATTGATTGTGTTTGGTATCAAAAGAAAGGTTTTAATGTCTAGAAATAGAAAACGTCAAAAGGTTTGGCGCCACATGTCCCCAGAATGTTTTGGGAGCAAATGTGTCATTTTACATGGCCTCGTCAAAGGACCGGTTTTTTCGCATGGAAACTGGCTTGGGTTTTAAAATAGGCATGTACATCTGCCAAATCTTGTATTAAAAGTTAGCTCTTGTCTGGGTGGTGGTGTACAGCTCAAAAAACCTGACTTTGAAACAACAAATAGGGTCTCAGGGGATGGAGTGTGGTTTTTTCATGGAACGAGGCCTTGTCGAGCACCGAAAGCCACATTTTGATCTGTGTGCCTAAATAATCACAGAAGTTGACAGTGTGACACATCAAAAGATTCGTCTGTGCCTAGGGAACATTAATACCACAACAGTTTGGGGCAAAATATGTCCCCAGTGAGGTTTGGGTCCCCTTGGGAGATTTAACACAGGCCTTGAAGAAAAACCAAAATTTCAGCTGGAAGCTTGAATACTAACTCAAATTGATTGTGTTTGGTATCAAAAGAAAGGTTTTAATGTCTAGAAATAGAAAACGTCAAAAGGTTTGGCGCCACATGTCCCCAGAATGTTTTGGGAGCAAATGTGTCATTTTACATGGCCTCGTCGAAGGACCGGTTTTTTCGCATGGAAACTGGCTTGGGTTTTAAAATAGGCATGTACATCTGCCAAATCTTGTATTAAAAGTTAGCTCTTGTCTGGGTGGTGGTGTACAGCTTAAAAAACAAGACTTTGAAACAACAAATAGGGTCTCAGGGGTTGGAGTGTGGTTTTTACATGGAACGAGGCCTTGTCGAGCACCGAAAGCCACATTTTGATCTGTGTGCCTAAATACTCACAGAAGTTGACAGTGTGACACATCAAAAGATTCGTCTGTGCCTAGAGAACATTAATACCACAACAGTTTGGGCAAAATATGTCCCCAGTGAGGTTTGGGTACCCTTGTGAGATTTAACACAGGCCATGAATAATAACCAAAATTTCAGCTGGATGCTTAAATACTAACTCAAATTGATTGTGTTTGGTATCAAAAGAAAGGTTTCAGGCTCTAGAAATAGAAAACATCCAAAGTTTTAGCGCCACATGTCCCCAGAATGTGTCATTTGATCCGGCCTCGTCAAAGGATCAGCTTTTTGCAGGGAAACAGGCTTGGGTTTTAAAATAGGCATGTACATGTGCCACATCTTGTAATAAAAGTTAGCTCTTGTCTAGGTGGTGGTGTACAGCTTAAAAAACATGACTTTGAAACACAAATAGGGTCTCAGGGGTTGGATTGTGGTTTTTTCATGGACCGTCTGTCACCTTCGAAAAGATTTTGTGTATTTCTTGTAGTCGACAACAAAGTTTGCAACCACTATAAGCTTTTAAAAGTGAGCAATGCTTTGTCATAAATGGTATTAAATCAAAGCTAGTTTTGTAATATGTTAAGATCGTACTGTTTATCTGAAATTGATATTTTTATTATTACCTATACCTTTTTCACTGGTGATTCCAAATGAAATCATTGGGAATAACAAGGTTAATAGATTGAATATTACTTGTCACTTGTTTAACAAACAAAAAGGAGTGGCAAGTGGTTTCTACAAGGTACAAATATATGTCTCCAAAAGTTAAATCGGGCCTCTCGTATCATCCGAAAAAACACTGTCCCTCACACCAATTTCTAAAGGATCAGGTAGATCAATGGATCCGATTTTTAGCTTTTCGGTATACCTTATCGATGTCAAAAAGTCCAACTTTTTAAAATAGTCGCTAGACATTTTCGAAAAATGAATACAAAAACTAAAAAAGACCGAAAGAAAAGTATGTAAATAAACAAACTCCTCTCGTGCATTCGCTACAGCAGAAACGGAAGTATGAAACCGGAAGTGACTGGGACCGCGAATTTTCGGGCCAATCATAAACGGGCAGGTTTGTTTCCAAACATCAAACCATGAATAGTAATAACTGTTCCTTATAAGTCAGAATAAATTTCATTTGACTCCTTTCTATCAAAACCCTAAAACCTTCTCACCTGATTGTTAAATATCTTGAGACTGCACCCTGGAGGTATCTTGCACACAGTAGTGGGATGGAACCCATGGGAGTGATTACAGTTCCTGCTCTGAACGAAAATGGCGCTATCACTCAGACACTCGGCATACACCTCGCCCCCCACATAGTAAAGGTGGATACCTGTAAAAACGGAGATTATTTAAACCAAAAAATTTCCAAATATATTTATGTAATACAAGAACAGAAACTTTCAGCCACAGTATTTTTTAAAAACCTTTTACCTTTTTTAAAAACCTATTTGCGTCTAATCTGTTGGCAGAGCTGAATACTTAGTTCGGTGGCAAATTCAATTTGATGTGGATTTGACAATAAAAAAGCAGTTTGAATAAATCAAATATTATAAAGCTTATGTCGAAAGCAATTAAGTTTTGTTAGAGGTTGACTAATTACAATAGTGAGCTCTGGAATTATTAACCACACAAGAATATTGAGGATCATGCAGTTTACAAAAGGTCACATTTGATGCTCACTGAAAGAAAGTTGTTATTTTGTGATATAATTGCGATAATACTACATACATCATTGATTTGGAAAAGTATACTAGTTGTGCTCCCCCCCCCCCCTCCCAATTAAAAAATATAGTAAATTGCATAAATATTTGAAACTGCAATGTAGCTGAAATAAGTCAGGCCTTAAAGGGAATAATATTGCATAGTCTGCTCAAGTAGTGATCACGTTAACAGTGACTTCAAGCCTAATCCCTCACCTTTTCCTATGTGCCTCCTTGTATTCTCAATGGTGGAGTTTCTATTCACATTGGACAGCAGTCCCAGGCAGAACCGACTCTGGTTGTTGGAGGGGTCTGTGAAACCATCCACAACTATGCTGTGGTTCTGAGCGTGGAACACTTCGCCAACACGAGAGTTCAGCTCGTAGTAGGCGATAGAGCACCAATACTGGGGCTCCTGATACGTGACTGGAGCTACGTCTGCTTCTAGGGAAAGGTCAACATGGCAGGATTTAGAGAGCAATAAAGGGCATAAATTGTGATAAAAAAATTTAATGTGAACTTTTAATCTATTGTCTAATGAAGGTTTATAAAATTTTAAAAATCAAGCTTTTTTTACAGATATAAGCCTTAACAAAATTCAGGCAAGTTCAGATTCAACTTTTTCCAGCGATCAAAACAGGGACATTTAAGTTGTAGGAGATAAAGCTTAATTTTTAGAATCAGATGTTCTTTCTAAAAAGTAATTTCTAGTAAGATACACTTAAAGCAATAGATAAAATTTAATTAACTAAATATCTGCATAAATCAAAGAACCCTAGCGTTAATTTTTTCGTCAAAAGCACAGAACTGCAGGCATTGCCGTACCTCCTGCAGGAATCGTGGATGTGTCCATTGACTGATGATTGCTTTCAGATCCGTGTTGGCTGTCATCTTGTGGGCTGTAGGCAGGAGGTGGTGTTTCTGCTGAGAGAAAGCAAGGCATCAAATCAAGGGAATATGACACAGGAATTCAGATATTGCAAATTTGGGGATCTGATTATTTTTTTAAAACGGCATGCCACCCGCATATTCACAATCCCATCGGGATTGGACGACACATATCTTAAGCGAAATGGAGAAAACAGTGCAAACTTAAAGAAATTATACACGAGCCCTGATGCATGAGTTTTGATGGAACATGAGGCGCGAGGCATACATTGGAGATTTTCAATAAAACGTAAAATGTTTATTTATGGAAGGCATTTTTGATGAAATATTTACATGCTTGGTCGAGCATGCGAGGCGAAAAAATAGATGCACAATCAAATTTTTTATATGCCCCGGGCAAATATAATATTCAATCCCTGATTCGCAACCTTGATAGAAACAAATTTAACCCTGAAAACCAAAAATGGTCATTGTACTGTTTTACAAGGGGGCAAAGGTTAATTGCAATAAGTAAGTAAATTATACTATATTCCTTTATAATCATTAATTAAAATAATTATCAACAAGAGCGAAAAATTAGAAATTGAGTAGAAACCATGAAATTAAAGTAACCTAAGGAAAATATTAAATATTACTCAGACCAGATCATACCTGAGCAAATGTCTAAGAAAAAAATCTACCAAACCCATCTTGCTCATCCAAGACTAACGTACCTGATAATCCAAACGGGCTATTTGGCGCCGAATTAACACTTGTGGTTGGCGACGGGACACTGATCTGAGATGAAACTGACAACGAACTAGATAGGGCATTGGGACTGGGGGAAGTGAAGCCCTGTGCTGAGAAGCTCACATTGTGTGGCATGGTGGTGTCTGCTACAGGGGTGAAGGAATTCAGCATGGGGTGGCCTGGGGGGTATTCGCTGTGTCTGGGGACAAGCACTGGAGGAAGAACTGCAAGAAATAGAGGTAAAATTAGTAAGAATAAAATAATAAATAATGAGAAAAGTTAGTTTTTCTTCTATGAAAGATGGACAGAGAGCAATTTAGATGGAATTTTAATAAAAATAATAATTGATACATTTAATTAAACATTTAAATTAAAATATTAAAGATTTGGTTAAAATTATAGTGAAAACTAAGTACTAAAATGAATTACAATTTTGAAGAAATAACATTTTTTATAATAGTAACAATTCATAAACATGTTAACTTACAAGTATTTAGTTTATCAATTTTGAAATAACTTTTCAGGAAAAATGGCCAGACAAAAAAAAACTTGTTTCAATTAAAAAAATTTATTTTAACATGACAATATGCGGATTATATTATCAGATTCATTTTACATTAAATCCTGTAATGTAGTTCGTTTTGTACGTTTAAGTAGAAAACCTTGTCATTCACTTCCTGAATAAACACAGTCATAAAGTTCAAATGTACCTGGACTCTCCACCCTCTTGTAGTGGTATGGGTTGATGCAGACCTCCTTTTGCTTTGCAGAGAAGGGGTACTCACAGAACTCCAGGGGCTTGAGCTCATGGTGGGACTGGAGGTCAGGCCAACGCCACACTCGGCAGTAGATCACATGGGGTAGGCCTTTTCGGTGAGACACCTAACAACAAACACATGGTTATTACAACTAAATTTTCTTGACATTGGTGCTTTGAGAAAAACATATTTTTTGCTTTTGCAAACATTTAAAAAGTGTTTATTTTAAGGACATAACAAACATTAACTTGAAAGCAATACAAAGACCAATCAGCTTATGATATTTGAAGAGCTTAGTGGAAGAACGTGCTAGGCTACAAAACACGAAAAGCAGCCTTTAAGTTTTTAGTTTGCACTTATATATATAAAAGGAACTTGCAAACTGTAAAAAACTATGCTAAACTAAAAAGTTTATGAAAAAGTTGCAGCTTATTACGTTAAAAAAGTTAGTAATGTGTTCGTTGTTCAATGACAGGCATATCTTTTTTCAAAAATGTCAATTGACACATTCTTCCACTAGCCTCTTCATTTGTGTTGCTAGCATAATACAAAATATATTCAATTTCATTGAATTATTTTATAGGAAAGACAAATTAGTTAAGGATGCAAAATTATATCACTCAAGCAGGATGTTAAGTCTCTACAGCTCCAATTATGTCATAAGTTGCTCCTTTAGGACTGGCACTCAGCTTTAACTTGTTTTGTTCTCATCTCACTTCGATCATGGCACTTCATATAGTAGCCACTCGGAACCAGTTTCAAAGGCATTAGTTATGACTTATGACATTTGTAGGGGGCTAAATAAGCCGAGCACTGTGACCAGGTCTATTGTACTATCCCCTGGAAATAAGAATAAATCCCTGCCACTTTGTGAAAAGAGGCCTGTAGTTAAGCAAAATTCAGCAAGGTCCGAATTGGGATGTCTTGAAGCTCCCAGGGTTCAAGTAAATGACGAAGGCATTAGTTAGAACTTATGCCAATTTAACCAAACCTCTCACCTGCAACCTTCCATCCAAGGACCTTGGTATGGTGACACACTTAGAGGGCTGCCCAGGCATGGAGAGGGCTTTTTCCAGCTCCTCGATGGCCCCCTTTTTCTTCTTGAGCTTCTTGACCAGAGAGTCCACTGCCTTCTCGGCCCACTTCTCTTCTTCGTCCCCTTGCTTCCACCCGAGCAACTTCTTCACCGCAGGGCTTGTGAAAGAGAACAGGCTGTTGAGGGACGTCATGGCTCGCTGAAAGAAATGGGTTAACGTTATTCAAATGTTTTCTTTTCAGTTTAGAAGACGAACTAAACAATCTGAAGGATAAGCAAATGGTTAAGTTTCAAGTGCAGTGCAATCTTGTGCAGTGCAAACAAGTTTACACTGCGCAAGATTAAAATTTTGATTTTAAACTAAAATTTTCACTTCTTTATTTTTTTTATTGCTGGAAAACCTGAAATGAAAGTCGGGTAATATACGTCTTTATCCCTCAAAGGTTTAAACAAAATTGGTTGGGTAAAATAAACTTACCTGTAGTTTTGATTGCTAATAATCTTTTACACGATAAAATTGGTGAGTAGAGTAGCAATCATTTTAAGCAGCAAACCTATAGGAATAAATGCAAGAATATAATATATGATAATAATTCAGAAATTGATTTTATTAAACTAATATTCAATAAGAGTATAAGTAGTAAAACAAATTTTAAAAGAATAATAGGAGTCGTATATCAAGATACCGTTGGGAAAAAATAGATCTATGTACAAAAAAAAGTCTCAAGTGTGGCATAGTTAAATCACAAAAATATCACGAAAAAAAATCTCCAAAGCATACAAGACAATTTGAAAACATATATTTTTATTTTATAATTTAAAAAAAATAACTTTTCAGGTAGCAAGCCTCAAATAACCCATTATCATGTTACAGTGGTTACATTTTAAATATTAACTTGTAATTTTTACAGAAATGTGGTAATTATGACAATGCATGACATTCATTTTTAGTAAGAAAAAACTTAATCTAAATACTGACTCTGTAGCTATAGAAAGAAATTTTCATATCATTTAATAGCATGATTGTAAGACAAACAGTAGGTATAAAATCAGAAAACAAAAGTTGCAAGGTAAACCCCTTTTATGCATTAAATTAAGTTAAACTAACTGTTCAATTATGGAAATACTCTATTTCTACAAACAAACCAGCTTTTTACATAGATATCAAAATCAATTCATCAAATCTTGATAAAGTGGATATCAATAACAATCCATAATTATGATAATAAAGAACAGACGTACATTGATAACTGTTCTATACTTTTAACTGAATCTAATTATAGATGGCTTAAATTTTATTAAATTAAATACCATTCATAACACAGGAACTTGAAAAATTCAAGTAAAATTTGAAAATATTACTATTATTTCATTATACAGTTTAATGAAAATAATATAATTTTAAATCTTGTAGCACATTTTTAAATCTGAAAATAATTTTGAATGTAAGAATTTTCAAGCACAAGTCACAGAAATTAACACAGATTATTAACATAATTATACCAAACCATCACACTCGAATCAATAAAATTAGGGCATACAATTTATACAATCATGTATCATAATCAAATTAATAGTTAAATATGCATTTGAATTTTCGCCATAAATATTTTACAATTTAAAACTCCTAAGCACGTTTATACCAAAATTCAAAACACGTCTAAAACAATATCAAGGTTGACGTCATGCAGAACCTTATTACTCATGTATTCAGAACAAGGGTAATATTGTGACACATTTTTTTTTTTACTTTTAATCAATCAGAAGAAAGTCATACTGTAAATTGGAATTTCCGCTTTAGAGAAAAATGTAAACAACCAATTTATGGACAAGTTGATTACAATGTAAAATTTAAGGAAAATGTATCACTAGCATGAAGTATAAAACATAAGTTTTATCAGAAATAAAATTTAATAAAACAATAAAAATTTACTTTACCCTTTATTCAGCGTCTAAATGTTTCACTGGCGACAGCAAGATAGTGATGGGTCGGTCCGGAATGAACGGGTCCAAAGGAACGGGTCCTCAAATGGAACGACTCGGTCCGGTCCACTGTTTCAAAAGGAACGGGTCCATCGTTCCAACTGCATAATTTAGAAATTTTTGCGAACTTTTTTCTTTAAATTTCAAAAATTGTAGAATTTACAAACATTTGAAACTTGGAACTGAAATTGGATTGAAAAACTCTATCTTGCCGCTTTAAATATAAATAAACCCTAGGTTTTGAGAGTCTGCCCGATTGTTAAATAATAATATTTGACTGAACAGAACATTGAGAGATAATCTTCTTATTCCAGTCTTGTTCCGGTATAAATATCAATACCCTTTCGGTCCGGAACGAATAACCGGACCGGTTCGTTCCAAAATCCGTAAATGTCGGTCTAACTGTCATATAATATATTAATATCTATCTTTTCGGTCCGGAATCCGGACCAAATCGTTAAAGTATTGGGGAACTCGGTCTGGCTATTATATGTATATTACTTATGACTGCCCTGTTCATTGGATCACGATAATCTCGCTTCGGTACGTAATGTGCATTTTTCGAAAACTCTTTTGGTCCGAAAGGGCGAGGACCGGACCGATTCGTTCAAAAATCCGTGAATGTCGTGTCGGTCCGACTGCTAAATTTATGTTTTACTTTTGACTTGCTTGAACATGAACATTGTTTCCGATCTCTTCATGTAACAGCACATTATTTTATATTTTCGGTGCACTTTTACTGTGTTTGAAATAGTAGTACCAATCGGTCCGGAACGAATGACCGGACCGGTTCGTTCCAAAATCTGAAACTTTCGGTTCGACTGCTAAATTATTTTATATTTTCGGTGCAGCTTTTACTGTATTATAAATAAGTAGTACCAATCGGTCCGGAACGAATCACAGGACCGGTTCATTCCAAAATCTAAAATTATCGGTCCGACTGCTAAATTATTTTATATTTTCGGTGCAGTTTTACTGTATTTTAAATAAGTAGTACCATTCGGACCGGAAAGCATGACCGGACCCGGACCGTTCCAAAATTCGAAACTCGGTCCGACTGCTAAATTATTTCATATTTTCGATGCAGTTTTACTGTATTTTAAATAAGTAGTACCATTCGGACCGGAAAGCATGACCGGACCCGGACCGGTTCGTTCCAAAATTCGAAACTCGGTCCGACTGCTAAATTACAATATTTCATATTTTCGGTGAAGTTTTACTGTATTTTAAATAAGTAGTACCAATCGGTCTGGAACGAATCACCGGACCGGTTCATTCCAAAATTTGAAATTATCGGTCCGACTGCTAAATTTTTTTTTCGGTTCTGAGGACGGACGAAATCGTTCAAAAATCATGAAATGTCTGTCCGACTACTAAATATATGTTTAATGTTTTACATTTGACTTGCTTGGACATAATTGTTTCCGATTTTCTCGCTCCAGCATGTTATTTTATATTTTCGGTGCACTTTTATTTTACTTTCAATATTAGTACCCATTTGGTCCGGAACGGAAGACCGGACCGGCTCGTTCCAGAATCCGTGAATTGTCGGTCCGACTGCTAAATTTATGTTTTACTTTTGACTTGCTTGAACATGAACATTGTTTCTGATCTTCGCGTTACAGCATATTATTTAAGTTTTCGATGCAGTTTTACTGTATTTTAAATAAGTAGTGCAATTCGATCCGGAACGGATGACTGGACCGGTTTGTTCCGAAATCCGAGACTGTCGGTCCGACTGCTGAATTTATGTTTTACTTTTTACTTGATTGAACTTAGTTTCCGATCTTCTCGTTCCAGCACAATATTTAATATTTTCGATGCACATTTACTATATTTTAAATGGTAGTACCCTTTTGGTTTGAAAGAGTGACCGAACCGACTGGTTCCAAAATCCATGAGTATCGATCAGATTGTCATATTGATGTCTTTTCGGGCTGGAAAAATTATTCAAAAATCAGAGAATGTCGGTCCGACTATAAAATGTGGAGGCTAGAGCCCAGTCGGTAAGGCCCATGCCTAACTAGCGAAAGTTCCCAGGATCAGATCCGTGCTTTTCCAAAATAACTGCCAACCCGTAAAAGGTCTGTAAAGCCCATCAATTTGACGAATAACACCCAATAATTGCTCCAAAGTCCCGGTGAATCCCAAAGTACGATGTCGCTCGTAAAAGTTGCATTATGTGCCTACTCAAGCACCATCTCGTCACTTGACTGTGAGTCTAAATTATAACTCCTTCGAAAGCTCTAAAGCGATGATAATTTAAATCAACCTTATTGTAATTTGAATATGGTTTTTAAATAGTAGTACCCTTTCGGCCCGGAACGGTTCATTCTAAAATCCAGGAATGTCGGTCCGGTCCTGTCCGACTGCAATTCTTTAGTTTTTTTTTAAACCCCTATTTCAAATAATCTCTTAGTCGTTTTTCAAATCTTTTCAACAAATAATAATATAATAGTCTCGAGCATACCGCCTGTTCTTTCCGATCAATTAACATTCCATTTTAAATTTAAAATTTTTTCCTATACCTAATTGTTCTTCATTCACACGAAAGCAATGTCTTTTACTTACAGTGTTTGTGAATTTTTTCATAACAAAAAATAAGAAGCTTCAAAACATAATTCTAAATAACTATTACGCAAGCAGAGAATTACAGTTTCAACATTTAAAAGACTTCTACTATACGCTATAAGCATAACATTGAACCTCGGAAGCATACGAGAAGAGTTACTACAAGCTACAATCCAAATACTTTTCCCTTCGGTCGGCTAGAGATAGCGGATGCGAGTACATGTACAATTCCCCTAAAAAGACTAGGATTTCCAAGAAATTCTCCCCCAACCCACTCAATAACAACATCAGCAAAAAGAACACTCAGCCACATTCCACTCTCTCTCTCTCAAGGGGTATTCTCGACACCCCCATTCTCTCCCCCCCCCCCCCCCCCCGTCTAATATCAAATTACAAAACGGTCAGGATTTCGTTCGCGTGTCGTCCAAACCACCTTCGAAAAAAGGGGGGAGGAATTTGGGGGGGGAGGGTGTCGTTCCGGAATGAACGGGTCCGGAGGAACGGGTCCACAAAAGGACCGGAACGACTGGAACGGGTCCTCAAAAGGAACTGGACCGCCCATCACTACAGCAAGACTGATGGTTGCCAGATGAAATTTCCCCAAAATAGCCAAGTTTGCCAAGTTGAGGCTCAAAATAACCAGAATTAGCTAAATACAATGAGCAAATAATATAACTTTTTTTCATCTTTCCGGTGAAGCAGAACTTCCAGTTTGTCACTAGGTTTTTTTTTCACCAAATATTGAATTTTGATTTAAATATACAAGTAAGAAATTTACAAACATTGAAGAGCAAAAAGCAAACAAAATGCTTCTAAATATTAGATAATGAACCAAAAATAACAATATGATAGCTTTAAAAATTAGCAGAATGATCACTATCCATTATCCAAAATAGTTTTGGCAAATAATTGAAATTTTAATTTTCTAAGATGCTGGAAGAACATAAATTTAGCCAAACTTACTAATTTTAGCCAAGTCTGGCACCCCTGGATATTTCCCCTTTCATTGGAAAGAGTTGCCATTTGCATTAGTAAAAACATTGTTTATGTGACATTTAATGAAATTTTAATTATATGAACAATGATTGTTAAGTCTTTTTCCGTTAATATGATCAACTTTTAATTTTTTCAATTCAATTTAATAATGAATCAAGCTTATCCTCAGTAAGATTAATTGCTAAAACCCAAAGCATAGTTTGGACTAATGCATATTACGTGCTCTAAATTTTAACTGTAATCGTAATCACCAAAAATTTGCAAAATATTTTGTTTCGGATTTCATGTGTATCGTGTGGTGCGTAACTGATTATTTGGATTGCAAAGAATTATTTATTGCTGTGTAATAAGTTTTTTTCAAAAAAAAAGTATTTCGTTTACAGCAAATATACAAAATGCCTAAAGTTAAAAGCGCAAAAAAATCTCGCCAACACGAGGAAATACAGAAGCAAGGTATCCGATTCAACACTACCCTCGGACAACACATTCTTAAAAATCCCCTTGTCATCAATAGTATCATTGAAAAAGCAGCCTTAAGATCGACAGATGTCGCATTGGAAGTCGGACCTGGAACAGGCAACATGACTGTGAAAATACTCGATAAGGTAAAGAAAGTCATCGCTTGCGAAGTCGACACTCGTTTAGTTGCCGAACTTCAAAAGCGAGTCCAGTGCACTCCAATGCAGCACAAACTCCAAATCCTTGTTGGGGACGTTCTCAAAACTGAACTTCCTTTTTTTGATGTATGTGTTGCCAATCTTCCGTACCAAATTTCATCCCCCTTTGTCTTCAAATTGCTGCTCCACCGCCCTTTCTTCCGCTGTGCTGTTCTGATGTTCCAGAAAGAGTTTGCGGATCGTCTAGTGGCCAAGCCGGGCAGCAAAGTCTACTGTCGTCTGTCAGTTAATGTCCAGCTGTTGTCTCGGGTGGACATACTGATGAAGGTCAACAAAAATAACTTCCGTCCCCCACCCAAAGTTGAGTCAAGTGTGGTGAGGCTTGAACCCAGGAACCCGCCTCCCCCTATCAACTTCAAAGAGTGGGATGGACTCCTTAGGTAATTAAATTTTTCATTAAGTAATAAGCGGTTTTATTTATGATATCAACTCAAACGAATCTTAGTTTGGGATCAGATTTACTGTACAGGAACCATTGGTGCGGTTTTATCGGATTTGGCGATAAATATTTTTTTCGTGGCAACCTGTCTGACTTCGACTGATGATTCGAATTCCTTTACTGCGCAACAATGATGATTCTGACAACCCTATCAACCATTATTTGGTAATTTCGGTTGTAGAAAGTCGCAAGAATACAGAATTTTGGAAAATTCGCCAATGGTTACCGTACAGTAAATTTCTACAGCATAATAGTTCTAGCACCTCTATAATCTCGTAAGCAGTCCCTTCGTAAATTACTACCTGACTCGAATCCAAGGAAGGAATGAGCTGAACCCCTTTCATAAATCAATACAAGTTTAAATGGTTGAAACAAAAAACAATTCAAAGGACACTCTTGTTAAATGCTTCTGTAAGTTCCCTTGAGTACAACTACTCAAATATTAAGACAAGCACAAATTAGCAATTCAATTAAGCAAAAATAAGTTTAGAAACTTTATCTAACATACTTGTGTTGCAAGATTCGAAATTAAACTTTAAAATCTGTTAAAATAGTAGATATCTTTGTTAATAGTACAAACTGTTAAATTCTGCAAAATCATTGAGTAGTTTTTTTTTTTTTTTGCTCTATATTAACTCCATACAAGCTATCTTATCTACTCTTACATTACAGAGTTTCTTTTATTTTTTCACAATTATATTTGTTAACCAAAATGAGAATTTCAGTTTCATATGGATATCCGAATAATTTATTTTTAAATCCTTCTATCTCTATTTCCAGGGTACTGTTTGTGAGAAAGAACAAGACCGTAAGTGCAGCTTTCAAGCACACTTCCACTCTTGAAATGATGGAGAAAAACTACAAAGTATACTGCTCCCTCAAGAATACTGAGGTACCCAAGGACTTTGACATCAAAAAGAAAATTGAGGAAGTGCTACAAGAGAAAGATTTTGAGAAAATGAGGGCCAGGACTATGGATGTTGATGACTTTCTCATGTTATTGCATGAATTTAATTCAAAAGGTCTGCATTTTTCTTAAATCAAGTGGTAATAAAATAAAAATATTAAATCCTAAGTGTTGAAAATGTTATTTCAAAAGGATTTTTTCTCTATTTTTTTCAGTGAAAATTATATTGCAAATAATTCTTAGTACAGTAAAACTTCTTGGGAACGACCACCCTCAGTCAGAAAATCGGTCGTTGAGGGAGGGTGACTTTGTTCAAATTTTCAGGCTGGTGTACTCTTCCTTGTTAACAATGGTTGAAGGTTATTCAGAGACACGAAAGTGCATGTACAGTAGTGGCGGGAAAGCTAGATTTACTTTTTGGAAAATTGACCCCCAGATGTGACCTTAAATCTGGTAGTAACCAGATGTATGGTCTGGTCTATTTGAGAGGTATTTTTAACATAAGCTTATAGGGGGAAAAATCGGTGCCTTGAAAAATAGCACATTTGTCGATGTGGTCTTTTGCCAGAAGTTTTACTGTACTTTGTTGACTTATTATAGACATGCTATGACAAGAATTATAAATAGCCAGCAAAATATATCTAGTATATAATATAGTAGCTTAATTAAATGCAATATTATTTTAATACAGACATATTTTGTATGACAACACACAAGAAAAAAATTAACTTGCTTAGTTTTGTACTTTTGGTGTTTTTTTTTTTATCATGGTAGCTAATGAGTTAATTAACAATTATCACTTGTTAAACAGTTACAACTTTGATCTAGAATTATAAAAAAAAAAGAGCAATGGGATATCCGTTAGATTTAATGTACACTAAATTTTTGTACTTTTTTTTTATAGCTAGTGTTTACTTTTAAAGTTTAAAATATCTACACAATGCAAATACCTAATATAAAACAATGGTGCTAAAAAAGTACATAATCGTGTTTGGCTAATGTTACTAGATGATAGAACTCATGAACAAGATGGAACCATCTAAATAATGTGCAAAACTTAAAATAAAATGTACAACTTTTAAATTATAGGATAAAATGTCCTTATATTGTAGTAAAGCAAGTTTATATTGGCTATAACAAAATTTTGTTAGGAGGTCCAACTATGACCATCAATTGACTCCCATTGTATATTTTAAATGTACATGAACGCAAAAATCTAATATATACATTATTTACATACTTTATTTATTGATATAAAACTTACAAACATATAAATATTTTCCATAGCTTGATTGCATACCTTAACAAATGATGCTTTTGGGGTAAAGAAGTTTCAAGAAAATGACCATTGAGATACATTGAGCTTATGCAAATTTAAAATTTTTATTTATGTATAAAAGTCAAACCCCGCTGTTGAAGCCTGAGATATAACAACCCCCAGTTTGTGTGGACCTTTCAAATGGTCCCAACTAAAACTCTACAGCATTAATGCATTTTAAAACGCTTTTAACATCATAGGATCACGTAAAAAATCCTTTTCTTTTTTCACTCGAGTAATGTAGTATTTGTATGTTCTACACACACACATTACCAAAAAATTTGTTATTTTTACCAATTTATAGATAGTACTGCATGCCTATACTACTACATTCATTAAAATACATAATGAAATTAACAATATAATTAATTACATGATGAACACTAATTATGCTTGCATGCAATCCAATTTATTGGAACGTAAATTGCGATGCATACATCAAACACTTAAAATTCATGGTTAACCTTGAAAATCCTCTTTTTTACATTTTCTTTATACAGTAAACTCCCGATTATCCGCGGAATTGGGTGGCGCGGCTTCCGCGGATAAGCGAATTCGCGGATAATCCGCAAAAATGAAGAAATTGCCTATAAACAAAATTTCTTCTGGATTTTATTAAAAAGTAAATTACAGTAATCGTATATAGCATGTACAAATTTACTTCAAAATGTCTATTACTGTCGTTTCTTCTATGCCACACTGCAAGCACATTTGATTTTTAGAGGATCCGTTTTCTAACTTTTCAATGAGTTGTAGTTCGTCTTGAATTGTCAAGACAACTTTTTTTTTAGTTTCTAACGCATTTCGCTAGTATCAAAATCACATAAAGCAATTCAATTTAAATAGCGGGCAGTTTATTTCACAAGTGGCGCTTTTCGACAAAAACCTGTTCGTGATGTGCACCAGGCCGAACACCAATTTTTCCAAATCATTCTTATTAGAATCATAATGTATTCGTTGTTCTTGTTAAATGTATTTGTCGACTGTCGTTCTAGAAAAGAATTCGTTGTTTTTGGAATGCATTCTTCCAAAAAGTTTTGAAACAAATTAAAATTCATTTATCGCGGTTTTTTTTTCTATATTTGAACTGAAAAATGGGAAAAAGTGACTCGCGGATAATCCGCAAAGCGGATAATCCACCCGCGGATAATCGGGAGTTTACTGTATTACGATCTTAAAAAAGTCTTCTTTTTCTTACATTCTTAAAAAAAATGCTGATTTAAATGTTAATCATTTTTATGCTTCATATCCTTCGAAATATTTTGAATTTTACAAAAAAAAGCTAAATTTCAAGCAGAGTGTATAGACAGCATTTCTTCACAAAAGTTGGTGGGCAACGCAGAGTCTTCTGGAAAAACTAAGCATTCTTGGCAGTCAGAGTCCTCCACCTCCAAAGCACACAGTAAATTGTCATTTTCAAAAGTAGAGAAGTAATATCTAAGTAAAAAAATATTACAGATGTTATTTCATTGCCATGTTAATAGGAAAAAAATATTGACAAACAGTATTGAAAAAACATAAAAATTAACAAAGAAAATATTTAAATTATTAAAAACTCTTAACAAAATAAATTATTAACGAGAATATTAATAATATACATGTAATAGAATAACATCTGTTACACATGAGAGTATCATTCTTACTTAGTTGATCTAGAAATGAAGGAATATTGAGCGTTTAAAAAAAAAAGAATTTACACATTATGTCTTAGTGTAATTATTATAATACTCTATGGTCTTATGTGCCAAAATGGTTCCATCCAGAATATAAAAACATCTGTTTAAAGTATATTTTGAATTTATTACCGGGAAAGTTTACCTTTTTTAATAAATATATGAAGTAAACATAAGAAAGTAGCTATTTAAAGTTTGGAATAGAGACGTATCTGGACGCCAATAACATTGATTAAAATAGCCTAATCAGTTTGTTTCTGCTTAGGCTACTATTAATGATGGAATGAATATAGTTAATGATGGTAATGAAGTATCTGCTTATGCATCTAGATCAGTGGTTCCCAACAGGTGGTCCGCGGACCCCCAGGGGTCCGCGTGCTATGCTAGAGGGGTCGGCAAGATGCTATTAGAATAAAGAAAAATATATGAAATCTATCTCGTATGATAACAGAACTTTTCTTCAACACTTCCTGCCTAAGCAGTCTAGCTCAAAACTATCACTCAAAATTTTAATTAATTCTCTTGGCTTTACTCAATTGCGTGCTTAGCTCATGTGTTTGAACACTTTAATGTGTCAAACTTGAGTTTACAAGAAAAAAAGATCCTTCCAATTGCAACCACATATAGGTGTGAGTTAGCATTTTCTTCCATGTTTCATGAAAAACAAATATGAGAGTAGGTTCGACATGGGGTTGGAATTCAGAGTGAAAGTTTCAAGTTTGGAACCTAATATTTCAGAAATAATGGGCTCAAAGGACAGATTTAACTTGTCCCATCAAGAACTGAAAATTAAAACTAACTATATACTGAAGGCTCTCTGTTGTAACTGTAAAAAAAGTATAAAATACGGCTATTAAACGGAAAATAGAGACTCTTAATTTGGCTCTCCCTTTTTAATTTTAGGATAATGAATTAATGGGGGTCCTTGTCACAATAACGTCTTGATGAGGGATCCGCGAGAAAATTTTGTTGGGAACCCCTGATCTAGATGGAACTTACGATGGCTGATCCCAGTCACCCTTTTCGGGTAGCGATGCTGCATGTCCAGACTCTGTCATATGCTTCAGCAAATCAACTTGGAAATTAAATTTTAGGTTGCAGGATATACACTCTTTTTCATGAACCTATAAGTTAATAAATGAAGCAAATATTACCATAAACTGTAAAATTATTATATAAGATTTTTCTAACCTCTCTGATGAATCGGTGATACATACAAAAAAAAAAAACGAATAAAAGTATTATGAATATTAGTATTGCGTATTATAATAAAAAAATATTTTCCACAGTAAATCTTTCCGCAACCAACAAACTCCATTTTTACAAGAAAGTCGTTAAGAAACTTTTGTGCTCAAAGTAAAATGGACATAGGAATTATTCACCGTCTATTAAAAGGAATATGTAGGCATAATAATGGTGCTAATAGAGAACTGTCAGTCATCTAATAGATAAATTTCAACAGTAAAAGAGTTTTTGTGGAAAATCAGCACTTTAAAAAGTTCTTCATAAATGGAAGTAGTATCTCATAGAACTTTCAGAGCAATAACATGTAAACAATTAAAATGTATAACCCCTTTCGACCGGCGGTCAGGTGGTGCTAATTTAAAATTATGAGACTAAATTTGGAGTTTTATTGTAAAAAATTTGTTAAACAGCATCAATGCCAGCAACTCCTTAAAAACAGTAATTTTTTATACAAATAACAAATGGCACAAGTCAGCTGCTTCGGTATCGATATTCTTGAACAGCTTGAACATTCTCTTTAATGCCTGCACGATCGTGCGATCCCGGTCGTAAAGGGTTAAGCACATAAAAAAAACATACAGTTAGTTTTTGTAAGTGAACAACAACTTTAAAAACTTTAGAAATACGACATGCATGCCAATTGAATTGAATTAGGAAGGTAAAAAATTAATACATGCCTTTTTCCTGATGTAATTAATCAGCTTAATTTGATGATAAAAGTTGAGTTTATGGGTTTCTTTTAACTGTTTGAGATCAAACATATGGTCATTCTAAAATGAAGAAAAGGCCTGAATATAGTACATAATAAATAGCATAAGACAGGTAATCCACTATCATGTACTTAAAAAGAATTCTGAAAGGCAGATTTATATTGTATTTTTTTACAAAAGTTATTCTTTTATATTCAAAGGTAGCATATAATTATAAAATTACTGTTCAAACTACCAACAATTTTAAGTTACCATTGAAGTTACAAGGTTTCGTTACTTAGATGTTGATTATAAATATTTTGTTCATTGTTGATTGTGTAGTAAAATTTAGCTTGTAAACTTTTTCAGTATACTTTAAATTATATTTCATTACCTTCATGTGAAGAAATATTTTGTCACTGTCACTTTCCTTAAATTCACAGAAAAGGCAAACAAATACAAGATCCTCATCTTCAAAGTCCATCATTTCCCTGGTAATATTAAAAACATGATAAAATATCTCATAAAAATAAATACATGTGTCTATAACAGAATTTTTCAAACCAGACTGATGCTAATTTCAGAGAAGAATGGAGAGAATGAAAAAATGCACAATATTTTAAATATGTATTAACAATTAGGTCTGTAACAGAATCTGCGGCTTTAAACGCTTCTACACAGTATTTGTGCTTAAAAGGGGGGGGGGGAATGCCAAAGGTAGTAACATTCACATGCTAAACTTGGCTAGTTTCACTTATTATTTTTCGAAAATTTAATAATTCTTTCACGTTTGCAAAATTTATTAATATTTGAAGAATAAATAAAGAAATATTCCTCCCTCTTAAATAAAAACAAAACATTTCATCTTAACAACTACATCAAAACAATTCATTACACAAAAAAAAATGATTTTGAAATGCCATTTACAATAACAAAAAGCAACATCCTCAGACCTCATCATAAGAAATAAATAGCATCAAAACATCATCGCTCATTAATAAATGCCCAAATGTATTAAATTTTGCAGTTTTAAAATATAGAAAGTACTTCAAATTCAAAAAAAAAATTCTGATATTCAACGACTTCTACTTTCGATATGCTGAATTTTTTAACTTATTACACTTGACTGTAGCATTATAGTTTGTGCTATGAAAGTAGGAGACATACATAGCGCCTTTATAAAAGCTTTCACTTTTATGTTATAAACATAGCATGGAAGCTAAAATATGAAAGATAATATTCAATGTTTTTGTCCCCTTTCAGAACAATTTTTTTAAACATTTCAGTTTAAATTCACAACTTACTTTTCATCTTCTTCTTGTGAAACTCCATATTCTTCTTCTTGCACTTCTTTCCAAGTTTTTCCTAACTCCTGGAATAAACCAATTTTCTGTATTAAACATAACATTGTGTATATACAACTAACTTTTTTATATTATCTTTATCAGTGCACTGTTTTACAGTGCAGGTAAATCTTATACTATAATATGAGGAATTGGTGCCAGGTCGAAAATCGCCCCAGAATTAATAAACTCCGGTAAACTTGGGGGTCTGGGGTTTTTGGCCACGACGAATCGATTGGCACAGGTTTTGAAGCGCTACGGTCAAGCAGTTCGGAGTTACAGATAGGATATTTTCAAACTTCATTAGTTCGCCGTAATGGCTACTTTCGTGATGCCATCTGCTAAAGCTATAAGCCTCTGCTTAAGCTATAAATGTTTAGTTAAGATTTTAATTTTTCAAATTTAAATAAATTCAACCTTTCTTTAAACTTTATTGAGTTCTACAGAAATGGTAACATGAATATTTTTTTAGTTCCAATCAGCAGACGATTTTAGTTCTATTCTGTTCATTGGCGATCTTGAAAATTTAACGTATGGTTGCTATACCAATCGAGTTGAATGAAGTATGAAATGGAATGTTTACCACATTTTGACATTTCCGTTGCTTTTCAACGAAACGCCAATTACATTTCATTTCCTATGACTTTTAAAACTTTACCTTTGTATAGAATAGTTCCCTTTCCAAACTCTAACTTTGTTTACAATGGTGCACTTTAACTAATGTGACCAGACGTCCCGCTTTTGGCGGGGCAGTCCCACTTTTTGTGTTACTGTCCCGCGGGCCGAATGTCCTGCCAAAACGTCCCGCTTTTTTGTAAAAGTCCCGCAATGTCCCGAAAAACGAGGAAATTGTAAATAAAATACTTTTTTTTATGAATAATCGTTGTAAAACGCTATGTTGTCTTTAGAAATTGTTTAATGAAGTTAAAGTCATCAAAAATTGGTGGAGTATGGTTTCTGTTTGCCTGGAACCACTGCTGCTGTTGAACGCGCCTTGCTTATCTTTTTTATACCAAGTGTGTAATTGTGTGAAGGGACTATTATGTGCATAAAAAAATACTTAAAAAATACACCGGGGTGGGGGGGGATGGAGTGTCCCACTTTTTTATTTTGAAAATCTAGTCACATTAACTTTAACTGGTTATCTTTTCACCAATGGTTTCACAAATTTTCTTATGGTATGTATTGTTTTGATAAATCACAATTGAAAATTTAAATCTTCGAGTTAGCTTCGATACCTGTTTTCTCCGAGCAGAGCTTGGTCACCCGCTGGTTTTATAACTAATACTATAGTAAAAAAAATCAATATTATAAAATATATTACAAACATTTTCCGTTTATGATTCTAATCTAAAGGAATACAGTTCTCGATTAAATAAGCTCTAAGGGGTATTAAAATATTATTTTTTAACTCATATAATTATTAACTTTATTTTGGTTCCATATTAGAAAATTCCAGATTTAAGATTCGATAACCTACACTGATAAACTTGCAAACGGGTTAGAAATGACTTTTAAATGAACTATTTACAGCCATAGAAATGTATAAATTGTTATTTAACTTACTAGGTAGTTTATAAGATAGAACCTATCATAAGTCTTGTTTTGAGGATTTATTCTTTTGTGTTGTTTCTTTCTCATGTGCTCCTTTAGGATGGTTTGGTCTCTAAATACCTTTTCACAGTACAAGCATTTCAGGCTGCAACAACAACAAAAATCAATACACACGTGATAGCAAAATTAACTAGAAATCAAGCAAGCAGCCTAAAGTTTTATTAAGCTGTTTGGTTTTCTTTTAATAAAATGATAATGTGAAAAAAAACTAAATTATTTATACTATTTCTATGTACTATATTTTTTACCTTTGTTGTTTGATTTGTTACATTATAATGAAACATAGAATACTTATATTCATCACATTTATTAAAATTATTCCTGGAGACTAAGTTATATTATTTATAAGAAAGTAACACCAATAACAGATTAAAAACAAATTGTTTATTTAAAGGTAAGGTAATAAGGTTATTAATGAACATAAGGCTATTACTCTAAAGGTATTTAAGTTATTAGTTGTTTACAGAAGTGACAATTAAATGATTACATACTCTTTAAGCATCTGCTCTAGGTGGTCCAGAAGCTCATTTATAAATACTGCAAAAGAAATAAAGAAAACTCATTTTTATTATTCTCAGTTCTATAGTTAATTATGGAACAATAAAGTTTAATTGGAAGGCTCTGCACTTACACTTATGCTTATGAGATAAATTTTATATCACATATTGATTTTTTTTTAATTTATATTTTAAAAGTACAACCCATAGATCACATAATACTCGACATACCAATGTTATCAGGAGCACCAATCAGGAAATTATGTTGCTCCATCATGTGATCCAGCAATACAGATCTGAAAATGAACACTGAATACATTCAAAACCCCATGACATAAAAGCTATTTTAAATAAGGAATATATATTCAGGTTTCACTTGAAATAAGTAAAACTGCCCATGGTTTAAAAATTTATGTTTAAAAATGCAATAGTTGAAATACTTAATGTTTCAGCTTAAAAAAAGACATTTTCAACTTTTTTTCAATAACTTAAAGATTTTCAATCATTTTAATTTTATGATATAACGAAACAGATTTTTAATTATAATAATGTATGTTTTACACACTGAACATTGTGCATTACTTATATTACTAAATTATATGAATCTTCTCACATTTTTCCATACGTTCCAAATTGTCACCTCTGTAGTAAAACTCTTAATGCATTTTAAAATGTTGCAATTTAGTAGGAAATGAAATAAGTTTTTTGATGATTTTTAAGTATAATGGGTATAGAAACTTATATTTAGAAACAAACCTATTTCCAGCATAAGGTTTTTTGCAGAAAATACAATCTCTGGAAAAATTTGTGTCTTCTCTTTCACGCTGCAGTTGACATAGCACATATCGCTGCAATGCATAGAAAAATGGTAATTGAGTTACTGTAAGATGTTCGTTTTCAAAAAGACTATATTGAACAAATATACGTTTTTATTAATTTTATAATTACATACTATTTCTTCTGAAATACAATAAAAAAAGCTAAAGTTCAGATGTTATTCTGTTGGAATGACTTTAATTTATTAAGGCAAAAAAACATTGTTTTAATTATAAATTATTACTTATAAACAAACTATTTATAATCATAAAAAAACAATACGAAAATATATACCAGTCTTTCTTCTTGAAGCTTTTCTTTATCAGCACTGTTTGTATCAAGTAATGCATAGCACTGTTCAGAATTACCTACACAAAACCAAAAGTGTACTTAAAAACATCGATAGCAGGAAAATTAAAACTGATAACAAATGCAATAGACTGTTCAAAAAGAAATTAATTCTTAAAATTTTCCACATATACCAGGTAATATTGTGAAAAATTATAAATCAAAGATATGCTGATAACTATAGGAAATTGTATTCATATTAACAAGGACTTTTGAAAATTCATTTTAAAAAAAAATCATATGTGCTTTAAAATATCTATTTTGCCTCAACATATTAAGGTTACCCAACAAGTTAAATTCACTACTCATTACATTGAAACAGTGTCTATTAACTATAAACTATCTTGATAGATAGGTTAAGTCGATACAAAGGAAGGTCAATAAAATAACTGATTACAAAAGGGAATATAGGCTGCGTTAAAAATCTATTTGTCAGAAGCAAGAATGGTGTTGTTTCAAATGATGTAACTCTCCTTTTTTTCCATTTCCTGTAGTTTTGTGGGTTGTTTTAATTTCACTCCCAAAGTGAACAAGCTTCTTTTAGCCTCTCCCGTAATCTATTTAAGAGTACTTTATGTGCAACTTGTGTCTATTCCTGCTATTGAAACTCCTTTTGGTCTCAATTCAATTACATTTCAAGTATGCAAGGCATTACCAAAACGCCTATGTTGTTCGAAAACTTCGGTTTAGATGATATTTTGTCTTTGGCAGAGAAACCAAGAGAAATTGTGGGACAATTGTAATATTGAACAATTGTAATTGAATAAATAAGCAATTTATTGTAATTCACAAAGAGAAAGAAATTATATTTCTACTAAAATAATTTTTTACAAAACAATTTGTTTCAAAAAGGTAAGAAATTACTGTATTCTTTAAAACAAATGCAATTCCAGAAGGACCGAAAAATGAAAGCAATGAAGCTGGAACTGTTGCCCTTAATGACATGAAACATGCCCATTGGGTTATAGTCAGGAGAGTTCATTAAACTAATCATAATCAGATTGTTATTTCAATCCTATATTCTGTACTAACCGGAAATTGCAAAGTTAAAATTATTTGGTTTGTATAACAATGTGTCCCTCTGTCATTCCAGAATTTGTTGCACTTGAATAGTATTCCACTCTCCAAATAATCATTTTTTTAAAAGATTATTCAACTCCTATGAGCTGCCTATTCATATAATTCTGTAAAAAAAATATTTGGCAAACAATCTTTTTGACTTATTGTGACAAAATGGCAAGATGTGCGAAATAAAATTCCAAAATTATGTTATGAACATAGAATTTTGGAACAGTCCAATGCATAACAAACCCATATAGCTTTTTAATAGGTTCAATAATTTATAACGAGTCAAAAGAAGAAACAATCTTACAAGGAATTGCAGCTGCTGGACTGTGTTGTCTGTGTGCATCTAGTGTCAATACTCTGACTCTTTCTTCTGAAAAAGCAAAACCATGTTCCATGAGCTTTTGTAAACATATTATTCTGTAGAATTGCATAAATTAAACTGACTAATAATATCACCTTAGATTTCTTTAACTTACAATGAAACTTCAAACACCCACACACAAATCATAACAGACAATTTGAATGCCTGTTCGTGAAAATCCAATAAATCGAATTCAACTACAAACTACCTTTTTTTTTTAATTTTTCATAATCATTTTCTGGCTCAACACAAAAATAAAGATTTTTCCATCAAAAAAAAATTATTCAATGAATGCAGTGTGCTAATGTTGCAAAAGGAGTCTTGCTAGAAAATTTAATATGCACCAGCCTTCCATACTTTATAGGTAATGTTGTTTACTTAAATTGCTAGTTCAGTTTGAATTATCGTTGCACTAGAGCTACACGAGGGCTATTGGCTACGGGCATCGTATTTTAGAACCACAATCAAGTGATGACTTAAATTATTAAAGATAGGACTCAAACTATAAGTTTAAAGCATTTTATGATCTGCATTTTATTTATCCAACAACTCCCTGCCCATTAAACCATCTAACAAAATGAATTACAAATACTACCACAGAAATTGCTAAGAAAAATCGAAAAGGAAAAAAAAAATGTTACAATTCAAAAACTTCTCATTTAACTTCTTAAAAGAATATAAGGGTTAAAAGGTTTAAAAACTTAGTTTCAACATAATTTGTTAAACTAAAAGGATAAAGCACTAACAAATATTGACACATTTAGAAGAGAAATACAGTAAGTATTATTGAATATATAAATCCCACATTACCAACATCATCAACCTCCATAACTGAAGGTTTAGAAAATAATTTGCTAATTCAAATTTTTTATACTAAAGTATTTGTAGATTTTAATCGGTATTTATATACAGTAAAATATATTATTTTTTCAAGAAAAGCGAATGCATGAAATACAAACCAAAACAAATTATTCGTTTTCTGGTTGTTAGCAAAATATGAACAAGTCTGTAGTTTATTTTGTATGCGCATCGGTTCTTATTATACAATTCTTGTTATATTTCATCTCAGCTGCAAAATCGAAATTTTGATTTTTTTTTCTATGCATTCAATTGTTTATTTGCAGCATTTTCTATTTTTAGCAGTGATTTTAAAAGAAAAAAAATTGGGAAGATCCGAATCAATCACCGGTGTCCTGCATTGGTATTGTGTTAATTTTTGTGGCATCACTTTCAGCTCCCCATCCAAAAAAATCCAACCTCTTCATTTTATTTTTTAATGTTAAGTTTTTTTCTTTGAAATAAACTAATAATTTAAGGTAAGAGTTATATTATTAACACTATTTTATTATTTTTTTCGATTTCTTTATTTTGCATGCGCTCAGAATAGTTGTTGGTATTTGGTTAATATGAGATTTCGTTGCAGAGCAACACTAAGCCATGTGCGTGGCAATGTAAAGATTCATTGGTTTAACATGAATCCTTTACTATCAACTTTATAAAAAATAATAGCTAAGCAGAATTATCTGTACCCATTTGCACAATATAGATTTTACACACGTTCCCAAACTACATAAATTTGTTGAGACTAATAAAAATTACACGTGGTTAACGTTAAACGGGCGAATTCGCATTGTAACATCTCAAAAGTAATGTTTTCCGTACGCTGTCTTTGCTTGCAATTTTTTTCGGTAACTTTAAGCACTGTCATCTCAATGTCACAATAGTTAAACAACTTTAGTTTATTGTACACGGTTGCCAGAAATGAAGTATTATTTACTCTAAGCAAATTTGCTAAATTTTGTATTGTCTCATTGTGCCATGGAACTGGGATTTAACCTTGTTAAAATCAAACCCAGTGGTCTGATGACAAATGGAACTTTTGTAGCTCTGTACACTAATCTGGAGATACGAGCCAAAACCTACCGTTGTATGTATCTTAAGTTACTCAGAACCCTATAAAAGCCATATGCTGAGGTGACGGTCGAAAACTACCTGATTTTTTCAGAAAAGGAAGTCAGACTTTCGATCACCCAAAAACAGTGTTATTTAAGCCTTAGCGCTTTCTGAGTGATCTAGTCCCATTCTTTTCCATTCTAATCTGGTTAAACTTTAGAACATAGAATTTCAAATGATTTAGTGCTTACTACAATGTATTAAACGTCAAATAATTTAACATTGCAAGCTGTTGTTTCCTATCATTCTAGAGATATGCAACTAACCATTGGGGCTGGGGAGCCCAGTCAGTTAAGCACTCGCTTAGCATGCGGAAGGTCCCAGGCTCGGGTCCGGGCATCGCCAAAATAACTGCCGACCTATAGACACCCCGTGCAGCCAAAAATACCCGACGAATAATACCTTGTGTAAGGGAGTGCACGTTTAAATATCCTTCAAAGTCCTAACGCTGTGTACAACATCGCCTTTAACGGTTGCGTTGGGTGCCTATTTAGGTGTTGGCTTGTCACTGTTCTAAAATACGACGCCCGTTGCCAATATCTTTGGTTAGATTTGAATTATCGTCGCACTATCTTTCTATAGATATGCAACTAACCATTTTTTATAGTCCAAAGTTCACTTCAAAATCCACTTTTATTAACTCAAATCACTTAAAATAAATCTTAATCTAACATATGTTCTCTCAACAGAATGGCAGACAATCCAGGAGAAGGCGGTGGTGGCCGTGGGGGATTCCGGGGCGGATTTGGCGGTGGCGGCAGGGGGGGCCGAGGAGGGAGGGGTGGAAGGGGGCGTGGCCGCGGCAGAGGTCGTGGAAGGGGCAAGGAGGAGAAGGAGTGGGTGCCCGTCACCAAGCTCGGAAGATTGGTCAAGGACGGAAAGATCAAGTCGATCGAGGACATTTACCTCTTTTCTTTGCCCATTAAAGTGAGTATTGAGTGTTTGTGGAGCCTTAAAATGTGATGTTTTTATTTGAGTGGTTCTAAGTCAAAAAGAGCTTAAATAAAAGTAAAATATATATCTGGTTTTTAACACACCTGGTCGAGTCAAATCACATATCAAATTTATCAAGCAAATTTATTTTGTCAGACTAGTTATTTTAATTGAGCTGCAATTTCTAAGACCTTATCTTGTGGCACAAGTCCACAGTACTAAACAGTGCTCTTCAACCCTACAATTAAATGAACTTAAACTACATAATGGTCTTCAAATTCTTTATTACATATACATGTGTCTATATAACTGTCTGTTGACATAGTATTCATACAAGAAATTCTGTCTAATATTGATTTGAAGAGGTTGCAGTCGGGTAAATTGCCCCTAGCTTTTAATTTGGTAGCACAGGTTAATCCTATTTTTTATTATTATTTTCTAAGACTGATCCATTCTTGTTGATTGATGTCTTATTTTAATAGGTGGAAATCAATCTTACTTCATCAATTATTTTCTTTAAAAAAATATTTTTTTGTGTTTAGGAATGTGAAGTTGTTGATTTCTTCCTTGGAAGTACCTTGAAAGATGATGTGATGAAAATCATGCCTGTACAGAAACAGACCAGTGCTGGTCAGAGAACAAGGTTTAAGGCCATCGTAGCCATGGGTGATCACAATGGTCATGTGGGACTTGGTGTAAAGTGCTCCAAAGAAGTAGCAACTGCAATTCGAGGTGCCATCATGCTTGCCAAGCTGACCATCATTCCCGTCCGAAGAGGATACTGGGGAAACAAAATTGGTAACCCCCACACTGTGCCTTGCAAAGTAAGTTTTATTCCTGGTTTTATGCACCAAGTCATTTATGTTCTGCAAGAGTATTTTAAATATATTTTAATATTAGGGCTTGAGTGGGTGATGGGGCTTTTGGGACGATGCCGATTATTTACTGATTGTAAAAAAAATTAGTCTTATTTTTTTCTTTTTCTACATATCATTGACATTGGCCATTCCGCTGCAAAATAAAAAAAAATCTGATGTTCCATGTATAAATAAGCAGACAATTTTATTTAACCGCAACCCTTTTTTCTTTACAAAAAAATCAGGATTTGTGAACATCTCTACTGCAAGATTACAGTACTAGAATACCATGTGTCTTGGTTTGGCTGTCTGATTCATCCTTAACTTAAACTATATAAAAATAACTGACACTACTGCAGTTTCCCTGCGAACTAGCAAATTTAGATTGTGTTTGGTTGAATGATTTGTCTTCAACTAAAAATGATTTATGCAAATTACATTGCAGTTATGCTTAGAACTGGCAAATATTTTGAGACCATAATCTTCACACTTATTGACCAAAACTGTGCTACAATATCATTCAAGCACAATTAGAAATTTAAGTGCTTGAGTTTTTTAAAAAAAATTTCAGCATGTTTTTTTGCCAATGGACCGATTTTTCTCCCAAGTTAGCATCAACGGCTGATGCTAAAAGTGGCATTTTTTAAAAAAAATTGGCGCTGGTGTAGGTTATTTTAGAAATGAAATCTAGGTGTAGAAAATAAATAATATTTCAACTTGTAGGTGACTGGCAAATGTGGCAGTGTTATCATGAGACTTATCCCTGCCCCCAGAGGTACTGGTATTGTTTCAGCCCCTGTTCCGAAGAAACTTCTTACCATGGCTGGCATTGAAGATTGCTACACTTCTGCAAGAGGTTCCACTTGCACCCTAGGAAATTTTGGTATGTTTTCATTCGATGCTTTCCTCTTATTTTTTTTCTTCTGAAGTTAAAATGTATAACAGCATTTTTGTAAACTGAGACTCAGTGTCTGCGTGGTTCAGCTTAGACAGCCTAAATGAAAGAATAAACTAGTACTTCGTACAAGTACATAAGAGTGCTGTTTTTGCTGCGGTTATACTGGTTAAAAACTGGTGGTTATGCCCTTTTGATTTTCCATCCTAAGTAAAATCAAAAATGTTTCGAAAGCTGTTTCTAATTTGGAGTTTATTAATCGAAGGTAAGAAATATTGTTAATTAATAATGTTAATAGATATAATTTCAAAAACTTTTAATTGTCAAATTTAAGGCCGTGAATGTAAAATGCCCTTGAAATAGAGTGAATTTCACTTTCAAAATAGTGTACACACCCTGCTACAAGGTCCTTCCCAGTTTGTGGCAAATCGCTTAACAGGGCCCTTAACTAAACTGGAAATGAAGCTCATATATTCCCGGGCTATTTGCCGGAGAAAAATGGTTTGTACAAATGTTTTGAATTCCATAGACAATCTAAGTGACACTCAATTCCTTCAGCTTTTATACCTTTTAGTTGAACATGAACTGTTGACATCAGTAATGGCCAAAGTAGCTAAATATCATCTGCAGTGCTATTACAGGAAAACACCTTTTCCCCTTAAATTAATAAATATACGTATGTAGATTCCTTAATCAAAGGTAGTGCAATAAAAAGTACTCAATTCTAATTTTTTATAATTATTATTATTGAAAACCCAACAAAATTGACAAAGCAGCATGTACCATTTTTGAAAAACCTTATAATGCACAGCTTAATACTTGCTAAATGCAAAAAAAAAATTCCAATCAGCAATGCGATTGCAGCTGCTTTCCTCGCCTATCACCACTCTCTTCAGTAGAGGAATCTGAGCCACTCTAGTTCAGCTCCAGCAGTAGTATTACATACTTTCTTTACAATAATGTAAAATAGCAAATGTGTACACCTGACACTTATTTAACAAAAGACATTATTTTATGTCTACACTAGCAGTATGGTCCCTCCTTACTGGGAACCGGTTAACTACGCATTGCTTAAGTTTAGAGGCATGCTTACTTGTGAAAATACACTCAAAACAAAATTAAATTCGTGTTGGCACATGCGCACTTAAAAAAGTAAACACTAATAGAGGATGAAGCAGCCTTAGGGCGAGCACATATCTCAACCAAACTCAATCAATCAAACTAATAGAGGATGGCGTCAAGCCCCCGTTTTGGCCCGGTCCATGTATTTTCAAGCCCTGTTATGGTCCCGCAATCCCACGTGGATGACGTTTTTTTAAAACTAATTATATTAATTAAAAATCACAATCAAATATGAAAAAACTAAGCCTCAGGTGCACACGTAAGTATTAAAAGGAATCTATATTAAAAATTTCGAATTTTTTAGAGCAGTCTAAGTAGGTATTTTGCGATCCACAGACATACACACAGACAGATTCTTTCTTTTATTATTATAGATTACTATATTTGCTGGTCAAGTGACAATTTCCGACTTCTCTACTTTTGGTTTTTTATATATTTATCTGCCATGCATTATGTTCTTGTCATCCATTCCTTTGCTTTTCTTGTAGCCAAAGCCACCTACTTGGCCATCCAAAAGACCTACAGCTACTTGACCCCTGATCTGTGGAAGGAACAGGCTCTGGTCAAGTCCCCCTACCAGGAGTACTCTGACTATCTTATGATGGCACACAGGTCTCTGGGTCAAAGACAACGCACAGAAGCAACTGTGGTATCATGAGTATTTTTAGAAATCAATAAAGAATGATTTTTTCAAATGACGTGGTTTGAAATTATTTGAGATGAATAGGGTTTTATAGTAGGACTTAAATGTGACACTGTTCTTTCAAGTTACTTTGTTTTCATACTTTTTGAAAACCTTAATTTTTTGCATAATTGGTAAATTTCAAAGTTAAAAAAAGTACATGCATTTTAAGCTATCTATGCACAAGATGTAATTTTGCAATATGATTGATTAATTTTTATAATTCTAGCTATTCCTATGATATTTTTGCTTGCATATTATTAAATGTTTATGTATGAAATCCTGCATCAAAAAATTTTAAAACTAAGCATATGCATACAAACAGAGCCATTACTATTAATACTTGTTTTATCATTCACACAATCATTGCTTTGTGTTAAAATTGAATTATATTTTAAATATTACTTGACTTGATATATAAAAAATATATTTCATGTATTCTTTAAAATAACCTAAGTGTTTTTTTTTAAATTTCCCCCCAAAAATTTTGGTGAATACTTTTTTAAAGAGCTAGTCTAGTTTTTTTTTTTAAGGTTAAAGACAGTCGAAAATGCTTTTTCAACTTTGGCCCCATTCTGCATATTGTAGTTTCAATGAAGACATAATTTATATGCTTAAATGTTACAATGACATGCAAGTTTTACATGTTATCACAAACATTTACAAGTTTCTAAGTAGTTTCTGGAAAAAGTTTTATAGTCTAATATTAATTGCAAGACTTTTTCTCTTGTAGCTATAGGGTCACTGGATAGACAACTCAACTCCGTTTAGAAGGGTCCCGACAGGCTCCGAAATGGACGGGGGAAAACGAGAAATCGTTAACCTCATTCGACTCGCGGGGTTGCTACGGAATGTTGTGTTCGCTTTTTTAACATCGCCAATATTAGAACGAAAATAACTTTTTGCGCTGCTCCATAAACTTTAAATTGAGAGAAGTTATGCGATTATTTCTTACTTCATTGCACACGTTAAACTTCTGTACTGATTATTTTTTATTGTACGATCGCAAATGTAGTTTAAAGGCGGTAATAAAGCAGATTTCGTCCTAAGATTTTTTTTTTAAGAATTCCATTTGATTGCTTTCTATATGTTTATTTTTAATTACATATTAAACTAAAAATTATAAAAGTTTAAACGACTTGCAACAATATCAATTATAAAGAAATGTCGATTACAAACTATTTTTATACAACATTGTTATAAATATATACAAAATACATTATAAAAAATATTTATAAGAAAAAATAATGTATATTTCCGTAAAAAAATTATTTTTTATATAAATTAATTTATTAAATTTATTTTATTTAAATTATACATTTCATTACATAAAGTTTTTGACTATTTTGCATAGATTGATATTGGAATGTAGTAGATTGCTAAATGCAAAGGAATCTCAAACTGAGTAACTTGGTGTTTCAGTTTTTTTTAAATATTTTCTTTCATTCATCGTAATCATAAAAAAAATGGAAATGCAATTAAAGCAAAGAAGAATATATTTATATTTCATTATTACAAAAATATATAACTTTTTTTTATTAGAATACTAAGGATTTACTGCATAACAAACACATCTTCAATCATCAATATTATCACACACAAAAACTATCTTTAAAATTATTTTTATTCGATACATTCTACAAAAAACTATACCAAACAAACTTTTTATGATATCAACCGAAGTTTCAATACTTTATTTAAGAAAAATAAACTAAGCATTTTTTTCATACATGGGCATGCAGGTCTTCAAGAGCAACTGGGCATTTAAAAAGGCTATGTACATTGCATATAATAAGTTTGCATAATTGTTGTTTAAACATTGTTTTTAAAAATAATAAACTTATTAGCTATGCACAATTTTTAATACAACTAGCAAGTACAATAAACCGTCGCCAAAACGATTTCGAAAGCACGCCAAAGTTTCGCCAACAGTCGTCTGCAGAAACCAAGTTGTTATTAGTTATATCTCGCTTAATATTTCCTCGATACTACATTTAATGATATTTTTTTGCGTATAAAATCACATTCTATCGGAAATAACACATAAAAACAAGATTAATATTAGATAAAAGACGTAAAAAGGTTAAAAACCAACACGACTGATCAACGTCTTTCGAATAAAACGAGAATTACTTTTGCACAAATAAAGTTCCAAAAATTATATTTGGTGCAAAAGTTAGCTTCAACCTTTCAAAATCAAAATTCAGTCATTTTAATGTTGTGCATTCCTTTGATTTTCCGGATGAAACGGATTTTTAAACCCTTGTCACACACTCCATACAAATCCTATGGGAGAAAAAGTAGGCGGGGCTTAGTTGGATACACAAATTGTTCCACCAATCAAAATGAAGACGAACCTGTCGGGACCCTTACTTGACGGAGTTGAGTTGTCCATCGAGTGACCCTAGTAGCTATCGTCTAACTAACAGTAATCCCAATTATCAAGTACATTAGTTCAAGAAAAATAGGGATGATACCTATGGTATTGGTAACTTAAGATATATCAAAATGCGTCGAATTGTAAGAAATTATATTTGTTTGGATTCTTTTATTTAAATATAAAAACAAGCTTATATGAATATACAATAAATTAATTTTTACAGATAATGGTTCTTGACAACCAGCACAAGTGAAGAGCTTAGTGGAACATCATTCTAAGTGACATTTTTGAAAAATTGAGATAGTATTTTGTCAATGAACATGTTATTTCTTCTAAGGATAACAAGTTCCCCCTTTTCATAAACTTCAAGTTAAGTAGCTTTTTTAACATATCTATGTGCAAATGAAAAACTTATTTTCTCCTTTTTGTCACTTAGCACGTTCTTCCACTAAGCTCTTTAAATGAAATTACAACGATGGTTTCACAGCTCTTGCCTTGATCCTGGATACAACTTCTTGTGTCTGAAAAAGCAAAATTAAAGCTTTCATTTTTAAAGAAGCCTATTTTTATACAACTAATTTATTATTGGGTCTTTGATTGAAACTATTTGGGTCACTGGTTCTAAATATGAAATTTTTCTCATCTTTTAGATGATGTTTTTTGTGTCAGAGAAATGGTCGAAATGAAAATTAAATTTTGAATTTTTTTTTTGTTATTTTAATGTGTTTCTTAGTTTTTGCTGCTGATCACGAATATGGTTTCCGTTTTTCTCTACTTAAAACGGTTTGTCACAATATGGCTTTTTCCTTAAAATCTGAAAACTGTTTCATCTCCTTTCAGATTAAAAAAAAAGTTATTTGTAACAAGACCGTTAGAGGTACAGAAAAAACGGAAATCAGATTAGTGTTCAGCATCAAAAACTACATACGAGACAAAAAAAATTTTGTGTGGAAATTTTCTGACATAGAAAATAGTGGCTTCAAGTTCATTTTGCTCCCTTATCGGAGTCATAACATGACGTTAGTGGAGCGTTGTTGGTCAATGTTCTTCACCTTTTTCGCAAATGAATAGATAGCAGATTTTGGAGAGTCATAAGTCATTGATCACATACCCATAGGATACTAACTAATGGGATGTTTTTAGGGGAAATTAGTTCCTATTGCGTTGTGGAATGCATTGAAAACATCTTACAGTCCTAAACCACCTTGATCCTGGCTGGAAGAGAATGCTGGCTTTGATGGAGAGCTCGTCCGCTGGCGCTATTGCGTGTAGGTGCAAGTGGCCCACAGAGATGAAGGGAGGCCAGTGGTAGCCAATCCTGAAGAAAAAAAACAGATTTGCATGTTTACTCTTCCATTGGTGAAATGCACTGACGCGGGCAGGTAAACTGTAGTAACCTCAAATGAATTGTACCATTTTTGCCCTGAAATAATCAGTCTTTCAGTTTACTTTCTTACAGGTAAGAGTAATTGAGTGCTTGCAACAAAATGGTACATGTAATGAGGTTAGTTACTGCAGTTTATCTGCCTATGGCAGTGCATTAGAATTAACCTGTCTATAAACTAAGGAAGAATTCCTAGGTGAAACGTGAACCGACTTCTCCATAGGAAAAGCATTGTGCATTGCTGGAAACTATGGATGTTTTTTAATTTGAAATTTCACTCTTTCGGCGGTTATTCAGGAAATTTAACTTTTCATGATTCGTAAGCAGAGGGCCCAGTCGGTGATGCATTCGCCTAGCATGCGGAAGGTTCGGGTCAGGGCATCGCCAAAATAACAGCCGACCTGTAAAACGGCCTGTGCTGCCAAAAATATCCGACGAATAATACCCCTTGTGGAGGAAGTGCACGTTAAATATCCTCCAAAGTCCCAACGCTGCGTACGATGACGACCTTAACGGTTGCGTTGGGTGCCTACTCAGGTGTCGGCTCGTCACTTGACTGTAGTTCTAAAATACGATGCCCGTCGTTAATGGCCCTTGTGTAGCTTTAGTGCGACGATAATTCAAACTAAACTAAACATGATTCATAAGCGACATCAGATGTAAGAGGTGAGCTCAGTTAAGTTTTTCAAGCTTTATTATTAACAAAAGAAACTTTCTATAAAACATATCCTTTTACTAAAAAGTACTTGCTTATATATTGTGTATATAGAATACTAACGGCGATAGAGAGCTTTATTTAATTGTTTTTTTCCTTTAAATTGAGTTCGTAGTATAGCTCTCTTTTAGAAATACTCGATTAGATTAATGATTAATCAAAGGCAGTCTTCCCTTGAAAAGCAGTCAAAGTGTAGGATTTAAAAACAAAAAAGTTCGAAATTGGGCCATTGGGCAACGAAAAACTAGTTTAACCATATTGTTTTTATTGATGACAATTTACACATTTGATTAGTTTTCACCATAACATTTGGTAATGGGCGTTAACCTAGATAAACCTAGACATCTTACCTAGCAGTTCTAGAGTCGCCACCAAGTTGGGTTAATACATCATTAGCGATAGCTTCCATCTCATAGACTATAAGAAAATCATTAAATTTGATTATTTTTTTTCTTTTAAAAGTAGGACACATGACAGTGATTGCTCTATTGAAGAGAGTGTAGGCTTTATAGCCCATTACCCAGCTCGCCAAAAGAGACAGTCACAAGAGACACAAAGAAGGACGACACAAACCCATAGACAAATAACAACATTTATTGACAAGCACAAGCATCCATGCCTTTACCGGGATTCGAACCCGAGTCCAGCAGCTCCAAAGGCTACATCACTAACCACTGCGCCGGCGGGTCGGCTTCTTTTAAAAGTAATTGAATGCTGAAAAAGAATGCTTATCATACAGTGCGTAAACAAAAATTAAATATCCTATAATAATTAACTTACGCATTGGCACGTGTTGAGCTCCGAGTCCAACGGCATCTTTTATATGACCCTTAGGAATTATTAGATAGTGGTGAGAAGCAGCTGGTCTTATACTGCGGAAGGCCACATAATTGTCATCCTGTTATATATTTAAAAAAAAAAAACATTGAAGAGTTAATCCATTTTCCGTATTTAAATAGCTTTTTTTAAGTACAATTCATTAATTATCTGGAAAATTTGCATTTAAGTAGGTATATTGGTTGCTTAAAAAGTTTTCGAAATAAAAACAGTATATTAAGTTTAATGGGTATATAGAAGAGGGGGGATAGTCTTCTAGAAAACCATGATACACCATCTGGGATATGCCAATCATTCATAAATATATATTGAACTTGTGATCTAAAGTTTTTTGGAATTCAAATCTATTTACGTCAGCAGTGATTATATTGTCATTAATGGTTATTGTTGATGCTTATGAATAACAACGTATACGTAAGAAATCCTCCTACAACTGAAATTATATAGTTTCTAGTAAACTGAATAATTCCACAAGCTGAAATAACGACGACTTCCTTATTGGCGATTGCATGAATGACACTTAAATCACGCCAAGAAAGCCTTGAGCGGATGAGTTCCCTTTCGTGAAGATCTTTGAAAACACCAGACATCGACTGAGTTTGAATATGTATGTTGGACGCCGCCACCGACATAGACAGCAAGTAGCCTGTGGCAGAAATCAACAAGAAAGCATTCTCTCCTATGTAGGCTTCGATCAATTGGTCTTGTTTCAGAATTAAGAAACTAGCGGTGCCAGTGAACATAGACAGTAGGTTCATGGTCGTCACCACGAAGATGGGAGTTGAAAGAATTTTGTTGAATTCCTGAACCATTCCGATTAACTTCGAGTATTCTTTGACGAAATGCATCAAAGAATCGTCTGAAGCGTCATTTAACTTGTCTAGCTTTTCTTTGTAACTCCGCAGTAAGCTATTAAAGTGCATCAGCATAGCGCAAATGAGGATGGTTACGAATCCTTGAAATGCTGACGTTTGTAAGACATAGGCCATGTTGAAGAAGAACCTTGCAGTGTTGCCCGAAATGTCGTATTCTGTGTCGTATCCCAGGGTCCATACATCATTGTCAGGACGCTTGAACAAGTTCTGGATGTAAACCGCGGCTACGGCATAGGTGAGGTTTATGGCAATATATACAAACAAAATTATGTTAAAGGTATAGCGTCTTACAAAGATTCGGAATCGGTGTTTGGCGGAAAACTCTGTTGCCATCATGAGGCAAGTTCGAATGGCTGATCTTCGATGGAACATTAAAATCCACAGAATGTTAGACAAAAAGCAAGTTATCAGGCTAGGACCAACGGTTCTAATTTCCAAGTGAGATTTGTAAATTGCTCTAACAAGAAGCATTGAATTATACACACTCGATACCATAAATAAAATAAAAGGCAATTTGAATAGAATTCGACCAAAACTCGAATACTTATTCGATTTTGTTGGAGATTTTTTTAAATCTATACCGAACAGGGAAAATACATTCCATAAATATCCGTAACCGGGAAAGTACATCCTAGTTAAAATTTTAGGTTAACATGCATTTAGCCTATAGGGTACAAGTTGCCCTCTTTTTAGAAAATTTGCGTCAAACACGAGATTTAAAATGTTTTTCATTTTTGATGATTATATGAAACAACTTAAAGTCTCAGCATAAAAGAAAGTAATAACCTAAGGGAATCTTGCTATGTTATATTTTTGATATAAATATTCCTAAGTAATCTTAACAATAGTAGTTTGTATTAAACTGACTTCAAAATACAGAGGCAAAATTGATCATTTTTTTAACGATTTTGTAAGTCAGAGCTAGAGGGGTACATCTGCCATGAAAGAATCTTCGGAGATGTACCCCTAAGGCTCTGAAACTGACTATCTCCTTTCATGAATTAAAAAACAGGAAAAGAGAGTGAAGCACATTTACAAAATCCATTAGCAATTATTAACCTCACAGTAAACAGCGATAAAACTGTTTTTCACATAAAATACAAAACATTACTTATTGATTGATGTGAAAATTAGTTATGTTAATAGTACCACTAATCGATGTTGCTAAGGAACTGATGATGCAATATAATATCACCAGTTTTCCTATACCTGATTTAATTAATAAATGATATGTAAAAAATGAATGAAGGAAAGTGATTTAAAATAAACACTTTTTGCTTTGATTTAGAATTGAGGACTTAAAAAAGCTTAATATTTAATTATTTATTTTATTTTTAAATGTGTGATGAAAAATAAGATTGATGCCTTGTGGACTATTTTTTCTCTCGGCAAATTCAGCCGCATTTCAACTAGTTAGAAATCGACCTCGATAAGTGTTTGAAAAATCTTTCACATGTGAATAATGTAATATTTAATATCTAATGAATATTCTAGATAATTAAAAAATATTAAATTTAATACTTAACACATTTTTAATATAAAATTTATGAAACTTTAAGTCATTCCTTCCGTAACGACAAATGACAGTTATAATAACGTAAACCATGTTACAGTTAGGTTGCTCTAAATTATAATTTTATATAGCTTGTATATCATATTTAAGATATGCTTTAGTTTAAACACTCAATGTATTGATAATTCACAGAAATTTCCATTTTTAAGTCCCAGGAGGAAGTCGTGGTTGCAAAAATATCATTCCGTAACAAAAAAAGAAGTTAGTCAAAAATTAAATAATGAAATACTTTTTTAAAAATTTCAACTTTTTTTATTATCTTTTAGTCACACATTAACAATAATATGTAAACGGAAAAAAACAATTTTGATATGAAAATAGCTTCGTGGTAAATGTTTTACTTCAATTATACAATTCAAATGTCATTCCGTCACGCATGGAATTGTCCATAATAGATGCAAAAGGACGTCTTCAAAATGCCGTTGGAATTGAGAATGATTGAATAAAAAAAGTCAATTTATGTGTCTAATAGACGCCAATTTATTACGCAACAACCAAGTAAATTCTAAAAGGGTATTTCAAAGGACATTTTACAATTGCAAAATCTAAAAAGGGAATTGTTCGAATTAGTTTATATGAAATCTAAATGGGGTTAATTCAGATGGTGTAAATCTCCTGCTTTCTTTTTTGCCTCCATGCGATTTCATTGATTGTTTCGATTTCCAGAATGCCTGCTATTTATTAAACTCGATTAAATTTCAAGTATGCAAAGATTTACCAAAACGTCAATGTTGTTGGAAACCTTCGATTTCGACGATATTTTGCCTTAAGCGGAGAATGAAGCGAAATTGTTAGAAAGCAATTTCACTTGATTCACGAACGGAGAAAAGCTTTTGTTCTACTGAAAGAATTTTTTCATACAAAATATTCCTTTTAGTAAGGCAAGGAAATATTATAGTGTTCGAAATCAATGTAATTCCAGGGAAGGACCAAAAATGAAAAGAATAATGCTGTAACTCATGTATACTCAAGACTTGAAACATTGATACCCATTGATAACTAACAATCAATATGAACTAATAATCAGTTTTAATAATTTATTGTTAATTAGTGATCAATTACTGATTTGGGCACGTTTCTGTCCTTGAGTGGCAGCAGAAATGCTGAATGTAAATAAAATCTATCTAGAGCCTCGATTGGCGAATCAATGTTATGTGAGAACAGAGCACCAATTGGAGAACCGATTAGCGGAAAGTCAGGTAAAAAGCTGGAAAAAACTAGCAACCTAAAACATGTCAATTATTAATTGATAATAGTGACACAATAAATTAATCTTTTGATTGGCTTCTTTCACGTAATGTAGAATCATTTTTGCTTTGATTCCTGGATTTCGTTGGTGATTTTGTGATTGTGCATGGAATTATACGAAAAAGTACTTCCCACTTCATTGATTAACCAATCGATACCATATTTTCACTTTTGCCGCTTAAAAATGCAGTGAAAAATGACAATTAATTTTAAATATGCTTTTTTCAGATGGCGTATTTTCAACATTCAGTCCTGCATTTTCTCAATATTCTAAGTTACAGCATTGGCAGTTTCGATTAGATTAAACGTTTCCGGCTGTCTATTTCTAGCATCCAAGGAGCTCAGTCATTAACCCTTTCAGTCCCAAAAATTTACTACACTACAGAAACTTCTGATATTCACAAAATAAGCTTATTTTAGGTCAAATATACGAGTTCCATAAGAAAAAAAATTCATTAAAATTTTTTATATGGTTTTTTAAATAATGCCAAATTTTTTTAACTGTGGAAAACAACAAAATAAAAAAATATCTATCACCTAAAAATACTTCGAGTTATATATTTTAAGGTATCTGACCATATTATTAAAAAAAGTTAGTTATTATTTTAACCGAAATAGTTTAAATTGTGTTTTAAATATGTGGAACTGAAGTGAACTTATCAAAAATTAGGCGAAACGCTTGTTGGCTATTTTCTGAATAAAAAAAATAGTAGTTCTGACTTCTATTGTGATTAATGAAAAATATTGTCTGATAGAACAAAGTGTGAAGGAATCGAATGATGTGTGTTTGGATGTCATAACGGGACATAAACATTTTGAAAAAAAATTGAAAGTGATGATGCCAAATGGCATCACTGGGACTGACCGCCTTTCAACATCCCTTCTTTGCATGAATATTGTGGTGCTGCCATCTATTGTTATATAACTCAAATAAAGTAAATATTGATGAATTGCTAGGATAACTACTAAATTCAATCAAAATATATTATGTTATTATTATTGTTTAAATCTAAAAGGACAAAGAAAACTTTCTAGACTTCCTTATTCAAAAGACTACTAACTACTTATTAAAAAAATTATAAGTAAAAGTAAGTGTTAAAATCAGATTAATCAACAATGATTAAAAAAATACCAATGTAAAAAAATTATTGCCCATCAACGTTATTTAAGGTCTGTATGAGTGTATAATGACGACTAGTTTTTGTGCCAAAACGATGTTATGTTGACGTTATAACAATGAGGTGAGGTAAACCATGAAAAATGTCTCCTTTTGACTATTGGTGTTTTATAAATTAAGTTTTTTTTACAACTTGCATAAAAATAACTATTGAGTGAGCTAAAATGTGATTAAAAATATCTATTAATGTGAGCTAATTGAGTGCTGATAATTTTGACGTAAATTATGAAACTTTGTTATTACATTTACATAAATCCAAGTTCCTGGATGTATATTTGAATAGTGGTGAACGAAAAGATAATATTAGAATGAAGAGCATAAAAAGTCAACAGAAGTTGCATGAGAAAATATACCATATATTAATTTTCTGTTATATGTATTTTCAAAAGGAAGAATTCATTTATTATCATGAAAACTAAGCCACACAAATAATATGCCAAACTGGCCAAACCGGTTTGGTGCTGCCATCTATTAATCATCGTTTTAAATAAGTATAAAGTGATGATATGTAATAACTACAGTTCAAAATAAAAAAAATTATCTCTAATGAGTTCTCACTTTCATTTGACATTACAAATAAAAATTTTAATTACGAAATTCAATGAATGAAATAATTATAAGTCAATAATAATCAAATTACTTTCTTAAAATTAAAACATGTTTTAAGGTAGGTGATTTTTAATAAAATATTTGTATGGTAAAAAACAAAAATCATTCTATATATTTTCAAAGCACTTATAATTTTTGAAAGCTTTAAAATATTTTTTAGCTTTTTATACATGCATAAAAACAGGCCTATTAGAGCAGTACAAATAAATTACCTTGTACAGTAAATCTGTTGAAGGATCTTCTCCGTGAGCGATGTTGCAAAAAACACAGTTTCTTTCCCTGAGTGGCTCTTGAGCTATGTTTAAAAGATGTCCAGGATCAGTAAAATAATCTATGAAATCAGGCGCAGCAGCGTGTGCATGGGAGAGCTCTGGGTTTTTCATCTTTCCGTTTCTGAGATGGGTATAAAATGTTTTTTTAGTGAGATACTTTTTTAAATAGGCAACGACTGATTCTAGCTTTTGATTGGCTGCCGAGCTCCCGCGTAAACTACGTCACGTTTTGTTGTTGTTTCATGTTATTGCATCTTCATTCTTCTGTGGGAATTTTCTTAATTACTTTTGAATTAAATTTGTTATTGTTTCCGGTCGTGATAGGTTATAATCTTGGGGTTTATTTTATAGTGTTTTTCTGATTTCCTGTGAATTAAATCATGTGGGGAGCCGGTGGTAAGTTATTTTTAATCATGAAAATAGTTGTGACAACTTTTAAAACCTTTCACTTTGGAATTGATCAATTGATGTAAAATACTTTTATTATTTTCATACTTATTTTAACATTATTCACGAAGAGATTGCCTTAAAAATAGATTCATTTCGCAAAGGCTGATTTGAACTCAAGGTTTAATTAACTATTATTTCGGTGTTTACATTTTGTGTCGCTGATTTAATTTTCAATTTCGTTTTTAGCTTTAAGCGAAATTGTTAATAGCTTGCTTCTTTTTTAGACTTTTAGTAGTACATATTGCTTTATTTGTATTTTATTTAGTTCAATGCTTTTAATGTAATCTCGATAAATGATACAATATTTCAGCATAGAATACGAATTCTGTTGAAACCAAAAGTAGCTCAGAATGAAGTATTTTAGTACATGCAATTTTTCATGAAGTTATCTGACTGTCTAGATTTAAGTATTTGTTACCTTAATAGAAGGTAATCTGAGTTAGGAAAGAATATTCCTGAAACTTTTCTGAAGCTACGATTTTTTTTTTCTAATTTGGAGCAGGAAATCATAGGAAAAAGGACAATATATTGATTTTTCCTACCAGTCAGTATAGGAAAGTTGTATTTGCATGACTATCAACAAAAAATAAAATTTTTGTCAAATCCTAGTATTCGGGCTGCTAACTTCTGCATGTTTCGAAAATGTCGTCAGCGTCTGTTGATACATTGGTTTAACAACAAATCCAAACTCCAAAATTATTGTCAGTGTGGATACTAGGAAATAACTTACCGTTTCTCAGGTGGATCATCATAAACTTTCAATTGCATTCCCATTGGGAAAATAGTAGATCTGGTTAAATAATAGTTGAAAACTATTGTTAAAACTGAATGTAAAAGAGTCTTCCTTGTTCCTGTTGTTGTTGTTGTTGCCGATCCCCAAAGTCCAGCGGAGCTAGACTAAGTCCATGAAGCCAAACACCCCGAGAAAGTCCAGGACCAGCAATGGGCTCTCCAGAAGATCTTGATAATTGAGCCCCAGGCACTCCAAGATGTGGGATGGTGAAGCCTGCGCAGAGGAGCACTTGGTGCATGTGTCAAAAGTTCTCAAACCATCTGAAAATGTCATAGTTCTGAGGTGCCCACTGAGGAAACGGGTGATTGCAGTCTGACCCGGCCTGTCACATTTAAGCGCCAAGGAGCCGCCAGGTCGATGGCATCGATACCATTGATGTACTGGGGGGGTGGACCATTTCGTTTTTTCCCGCGACTTAGCTCTTGAGTAAGCCTCTGAGTAGGTAAGAGGCTCAAGTGGAACCAATACTTCACTAGCTCCCGCTTTGGCCAGCGCATCTGCCATTTCGTTCCCTTCGAGATCGACATGAGAGGGAATCCACTGTATGTGGATTTGATGATCTATGGACAGTTCTTTTAGCTTTTTGAGGATAGAAACTCCCACTTTGTCTCTTACACCGGACCAATTAGCCAAGTGCTGGACAGAACTCTTGCTATCAGTTAGGATCCATATTTCTTTCCCTGCTGTAGCAGTCGCAATATATTCAAGACTTTCGTTAATGGCAATAAGCTCGCTACGAAAGACAGAGCAGCCGTCGGGATTTCTTCTCTGAATCTTCATGTAGTTATCATTTGAAATTATATAGATTCCACTGCCAGTTTCGCCCCTCTCGTTTTTACTGCCGTCAGTGTAGGTTTTAATAGCGTCAGTCGGGATGTTGTTAATAATTTCGAGTGCCAGTTGCTTTAGATAGACAGGAGGATCATCCTGCTTGTTCACTTGGACAAGAAGCTCCGTGTGGAAAAATACATTAGGAAGACCTGCGGAAGGATCAACGTATTGAGCCAAGTGATGTTGTTCCACGTCGCTTTCCAACAGATTTGCTTGGGCCACCATGCTAAATGGACTATTTCTCTTAAGCCTTTGAACATTGTGCCAGTCTCTCAGGTAAGCAGAGGTTCTGTTTCCCTCTCCAAGACTAGATAGCTTGCCATAGTATTTCACCAAAGTGGCATTTCTTCTGAGGCTAAGTGGTTGCAAGTCAGCCTCAAAAAGCACAATGTCGTTTGGGCAAGTATTACGAAGTCCAGTGATAATTCGGGCCGCGCTAAGTTGGACTCGTTCAAGTTTCTGTAGATTGGTGTTAGATGCACAACAGTAAACTGGATATCCATACTCTAGGATGTTGTGTTCCTTGTCCTTGATGTCCTTGTTCCTTGAATCGATCACAACATCTACCTTGAAATAATACATGTTTTGAAAATTCTAATTATAGTTTATATCCGTTTTCTGAATAAAATGGAAATATTGTCTTTGCAATTTCACTTGGGAAGTTACCTAACAATGCACCAATTGTTGAATATCACTCACTAACACAATTAAATTGTAGTGTTGTTAGTTTATTTTTTTTTTACTTTTTTTAGTTGCTGAAACACAATGTTGTTTTTTTCTGCTAAAACCCTGTCTGATTAATAGGAATTTATTTTATTAAACTAAACTCCTCGGTGCAACAGCCCATTAGTGGGCCAAGGCCTGCCGTGCCAATTTCAGCTTTCGTGACCTAAGGCTCTGGGGTGTTAGGCATATGCCCCGGTAAGGTGGTCAGTCTTATGGAGAACCCCCCAGTGTTTGGTTCCCAAGATGCTTGGTACCTATTTTATTGACTCACTTAAGGGATGAAAGAATGGGTCAACCTTGCCCGGTCCGGGATTCGATCCCCGCATCTGTAGCCTGGCAATGCGAAGCACTGTCACTGGGCCTCAACTTATTTTATTTGAATTTCTGGTGTTTTTCAAAAAAAAAAAAAATGTTCTTTTGGACAGTTTAAACTGATTTATAAATGTTATATTAGCTAATATCTTTAATTATTGGACTTGCTAATCTGTTCAGGATAAACAAAAAAGTTTTAAAAGAACTATTAATAGCACTACTTTTCTTTGACTTTATCTTTATTTCTCACTTAAGTTCTTATAGTACAGTACAGATACAGAGAGACGGTCAGAAAGCGTAGGAGTTACTTGGAAGTTACTTCCAAGAAAAAAATAAAATTTTACAGCTGGAACTAAAATTGTAAAACATAGATGAGCATAAGATAAAGCAGATAAAAGTATGAAAGATGGGACTCTGATATAATACCATCCTAACAAAATAAGAATATATTTTTAATTAAAATGGCTCGAACCAGTTTGGGGAGCAGTTACTGATGGAAATCGACACAATGTCAATAACTACTTTTCTTTTTTTAATACTTTCGGATTTAAAAAAAAAAGGAAAGAAGGCTTGGAACCTATAAAAAAAATTTAGAGGATCAGAATGTTTCGATGTAATTCATTTATTCACTGGAATTATGTTATCTTTTATCTACTCTTGGGTAAGATGTTAGCTGGAACAATTTGTAACAGTTATTGTCACTTGCTTCCACATAAGATTTCTAGACATCTTAGAAGAAATTTTTTTAAAAACACTGAATTAAATTATATCTTAAACTATTAAGTGAAAAAATAAGCATTTTTTTTTTTTTAGAATTTTCCTTCTCAAATTTTATTTATTTTAATTATCATTTGCAAATTTAATTTGGTGCTCAAAGAATATATGTGTTTAATTGTAATTGTAAAAGCTTGACATTACCCCTATCAATACAATAGAATAGACCATCTCTGTTGGTAGAGTAATTGTGCATTAATCGATAATAATAAAATTAGTGTCTGTGTAGTGTGTATGCGACAGTGTCCCGTCATTGTAACTTTTATTTTTAATATGTTACATTATCAGAGACTAAATTTATATGTTTTTGAAATAATTTCAAATAAATGTTTCCAACATCATCTTTTTCCTTTGCAATTGGCCAGCAATTTGTGGTGATTGTCATTTTCTCCCTAACTATGTCCCCAAGCACACCAAATTCGCCAAAAATTGTACTGAATGGACATACAGACAGACAAAAGCATAACCTCTTAAGACCCGAGCAAAATCCTGCATGTTTATTCTTAATCTAAACATATACTTTTTCATACAAAGATATAAAAAGTATGTTTTTCAAAGTAATTATTTTAAAAAATTATATTTAATACCTACTGAGCGACACACTTATTTGTAGTTAACAGTTTATTTTAACATTGTTTTTAATGCAAAGGGCCTTTAAAATTAACTACTAAAAGAATTTTTGAAAAGTTTGAAAAAAAAGTTTAAATTAATTTTTTTAAGAACTCTAATATTGTATTGACCCTTTTTTTTTCAACTTCATTTATTTTATAGAAATAAATAACTGATACCTGTAATCGAAGGCTAAAAAGTAATATTTTTATCTTCTTTCAGGCCAGGTTGATTTCGGAACTAATTAACATGTTAATTGTTTGTAGGGAGATTTTAAAAAAAATTCCCAAATGGGGATGCCAGTTCGCAAGGGGATAAAATATAAGATATTGTACCTACGTTATTAACAAAAATATTTTTATTTAATTGAACAGTTTTGAAAGGGGGTAGGGACCAACAGACATCTACGCCATGTCAATACCTACTTTCCATTTTTATTTAATTATTTTGAATTAAAAAAAGGAAAGTAGGCTCAAACTAGAACTCTTTTTGTTGCACTTTTGATAAACAGATGTACTATATTATCAGCATCAAACAATCCCATTGTGATATATTTTATGGCTTCATCTTTAACTGATTTATAAAGTAGTGATAAACTTGTTCTTCCAATTTCCATTTTAAATAAAATATAAAAAAAAGTTTATCAAGAGTCAATGAAGTGGCAATGGCAGCAACAATTGGAAAGATGTACCCCAAAATAATTAATGATGTTATTTAAATGGCTATTAAATTTTAAATATATTACTTAAATTTTTAGTTTTTAAATGAAATTTGAATATAGTGTGGCCTAATATTTTGCTTCAATATAAACTTATTCCACTTGTCTGTGAGACTTGTGGTTGGTTGTGTGAAAGTGGGAGACTGACCAATTGAACAATTATATAATACTTTTCACTTTTAAGCTATAAATAAAAGGGTGAAAGCTTTAAAAGTGTTTTAGTTTGTGATCAGTGTTAGTTATTCAATAAAGAAATTTCGGAGCAACTTGTGCTGCTGACTTAAAAAAAAAACAAGGAATAAATGTACATTATTTCCGAACATTTTTTTTTTTTAAATTCTTTATTCCAAGATTTTTTTTTAAAGAAAAATTTTTTTATCCTTTAATTCTGATATTTTACTGTAAAATCATCAAAGTTTTTGAGATTAGAAATACTAGAATTGTGCGATTTTATAATACGAGCCTGAACTTGAGAGGAAATTTAAAGGATTGCCAAGGAAATTTAAAGGATATTGTACCAGCTAATTATAAAAGCTTTTCCTATGATAGCAAACTTCAAAATTTTCTAGACTACGGAGAAATAAAGGAGTTTTAGTTGCTGCGAAATATTTCAAAGTACTTGGTTTTGAAATCATATCAAATATCTTTTTTTTTAGTCATCATTGTTTTGCTTTAAGAATACGGAAATCCGCTATAGGGTCTTCCCCAAGTTTTGCACATTTTTAAGATTTCCGTGTATTTGCGGTCAGTTTTTTTTCTTGCGTGTCCTTGAAAGTTATTTGGACGTTTTTGGAATTTTAAGTGCAATTAAGGCCTGATCTAAGAAAATGCTGGCTATCGGAGAAACAAATTTGTAGTGGGTGTCCTTTACGGAAAATCTTGGTCGATGTATCATTTTTTTTAAATACTTTTTTATTGTCTTTCTTATAACATCAATCAGAGACCAATCATGTTCGATCAAAGTCAAGCTAAAAACGAAGTACCTAGTGCCTCAAAATTTTTAATTTTACTAATTTTTCGGAGGCCGCACTATGACATGTACTACGTAATACATAAAAAATGAGAAGCCATAGGTAAAATACTAATTAATAATAATTTTATGTAGATATTTTAGAAAACCAATCTTTCTACTTAACTCAGATGAATTTATAATCCATAGATCAATGACTTTTGTTGTCAACCAATCTATTTTTCGTGTTCTTTAGTCTTTTATTCGTGAAATGAAATTTCTTTCTTGGAAATACTAAAAAGAGCCTGGAGGAATTAAGATTATTACGTTTACTTAACTGTTAAAAAAAATCAACAATCGGTTTGAATGTTTGATAAATATTCATTTATGTACTTCCTCTTTTTTCCATTGTTGAAGAATTAAGTGAAGGATGCTGAATATTCCTAACTAAAATATCTTTCGAAATAAGAATAGTAAGCAAGCTAAAATTCTTGTCAATATGTGTTATATTTCGACCCATTTACAATTCTATCCTTTTATTAAACCACTTCCGCAATATTCGAAAGTGAAATGTCGACTTACGAACCTTTTTACTTTTCTTTTACAACTCTTCCGGTCTATTTTCAACAATCGAATATTCGATAAAACATCTTCTGCTTGTACTAAATTAAATATTGCACCGCCCCCCGCTGCTGACCGTTCCGAGTTGATGGACAAGCTACCACATAGGGAGAATGATTAAATTCCCTTTTATTGGTTCTTTCTGACCCATTTTTGTGGTATTATATTAAGAAAATAAACAATGCAAATATTGAAACTTTCGCCTTTTGTTGTTTCCGCTTAAGATTCTATATCGAGATCTCTATAAAAGCAAAATAACGATGTCGAAATTTTAATAAAACTGTTTCGATAATTTACTAGCAAATTATTACCCGTTCTTCGCATAGGCTAAGAGAATAAAGCTGAAATTTTATTATTTACCCTTTAATCTGGTCTTAGGTAAGGTTAGATCAGTTATTTTTCCCAAATAATCCAAAACCTAATTGTATGATAATTCCAAAATTATTTTTATTGAAATGTTTCTTTTCGGGAAAAAAATAAGAATTGAAAAAAAAAAAACATTTCTTTCATTTGGTGAGAACGTGAAGATCGCTACAAGCCTATTACATCTCAATGGAGCTTGGAATTTTTACCTTTTACTTTTAAACTTGAGAGAAAACCCAAGTTCCTATTTTTATATTTTAATACATACGTCATACCTCGACTTGTAACGTTTGCTATTTCGAGGTCAATGTGAAGCAGCTAGTTTTCTATCCATTGTCTTGCACTCTTGATACACATAATATATTTGTTTGTTAAACGTTTCTTATGTAAGGATGGCTGAGGAAAATTGCTTTTCAGTTGCGTTTGTATTTGAGTATTTTTTTTTTTTAATATTTCCTCTTTTTTCGTGAAAAAGCAAACAAATCCATTCGTTTTCATCGTGAGAGGTTTTGCCGTTTCAATCATTAACATATCACGTGACGCATTTTACATATTTGTGTGTTCATTTGATTTAGTTATATCACTTAAAATATTGTGTTTTCATGTTATATATGGTAAGGTTGAATTAACGTCGCACTGGAGGTACACTTAGGGAATGGCTATATTGTTATTTTTAAGTACTACAACGATTAATCGGATTTTCTGCAAAATTAAATTTTAATAGGAAGGTTTCGTTTAAAATTCATGTCAACAAATTAAATGCCTATTTAACCTTTTATAGAGCAAATGATTTTTTTTTAATTATACAGATTTAAATGGACAAATATTTCCAATGGTTCACAAAATGTAGGTTTTTTTTGTATTGTTTATGAAAATTTTAGCTAAGGTTTTTTTTCAATTAAAAGAATGGAAGGTTGGTTATTGAAATGGGGGCGATTTCTGTAAGTCGGTTCACACCCTACCAACTTTCGTTCTACCGTCTGAATTTATTTTTGAAAAGTAGAGTTTGTTTCACTTCAGTCGGATCGCGGAGTTTCGAAATTTTTGAATGACTGGAATTTTACATTTTACGATAGCCGAAGTTCCGTGATTTTCTGATCGTATATTTGCGATTTATGATGGCAGAAAAATCGGAGTTCAGTGATAATAAATATAAATTCTATCCTTTCTATAAATTCTATCCTATATAAAAATTCCGATGGTAGAGCGGATTTTAGAACCTATAGTCTTAATTTTAAATTTTAACCTTTTGTTTAAACATAGTTTTTATGTCGATAGTCTTGCATATAATCCCTTCTGTAATTTTGGTAAAACCTGTGTTTTTTAATGCAAGCGTAATAGGTTATTAGAAAAAGTTAGAATGGAATTCTAGGTTATACATATTATAGAACAAAACAAAAAAAAATCATGGAATCATTGAAAATAATAAAAAAAAATTAAGCATTACTTTTCCAGGCTTGGTTACATAATGAAAAAAAAATCATATTTTTGATGTAAAACATTTTGAAATCATTTCATGGTACAAAAACTTTTTTTTAAATAAATTATTGTACAATGATTATCATCCAAATTTAAGCACATCAATGCATGCTTGCTTAGATGTGTTTATTCAGCTGTTTTCCCAAATGTTGGTGTTGTGTACATACTTAGGAAATTCTTCTAAATATTCATTTTGAGTTTTTATCTGTGCTTGAACATTTAATTCTGTTTGTTTAAAGTACCAATATGCTGTTCTTCTTTTTAAAGGTGATGGAGGGTTTGGAGGCAAGGGTAATTTTGAACAATCGGGAGGTGGCTTTTTAAACACAACTGTTAGTTCTCCAAGCACTTCGGATAAAAAGAAGGTGTGTATATTTTTGCAGGTTTGCAATAGCAAGGTACCCGAAATTAAAAATTATACATAAACCTGAAAAAATTTAACTTTATTTTTTATAAAAGTAGGTTTTATTTGGTTCAAAACTCTATTATATTATATAATACATCTCATCAATGAAATAATTTGAAATGAATTTGACTTGCTTTTTATGTGTAAGGTAACTTTTAATTTTATTTTTAATCGATAAAAAAAACTTTACGAATGGATTCTGGCTAAAAGTAAAGAATCTGTTATTATTGCTTAAAAGCCTTTTTTTTTATTTATTGGTATAAAAAAAACTTTTTTTCTTATTATTGGTTTGTGTATATTTTCATTATTATATATATTGTGTTTCATTTATTATATATTTTCATCTTTTTAAAATCTTTATTAATAACTTACTATTTTTTCCATCTATTTTTAGCCTGAAAGATTGACGAATGTGATGCCTATTACTATTGCACAAATCCATTTAATGCAAGAGTCTGAGGAACATTTGAGTGTTGGATCAGTTTCAGCTAAAATAGTAAGAATTTTTTTAATGCATCTATCTATATTAGTAACTAATTATATTGATTTGATAGTAATTAGTTTTGGCATTCTCTTTAATTCTCTTAATTGGTTTTCCATTTACAGTCAAACTTCATTAGTGCGAACTCGCTTTTCACGAAATTTCGCTTAACATGAACTGCAAGCATTTCCCTGCAAGCAAAAAATCAGAATTAGTCTTTCTTCCTTAGTTTCGAATCACCAATGAAACAAAACACAAAAAAATGGCACTGAACATTCTAAAAATAAATTGTCTTCTTTTTCTGAGAAAATCAGGAGATCTCTTCCATGGTTCGTCAATTTTAATCTTCAGGTGTCGGATGACCCATTACGTCATGAAAAGCGTTGGTGGTTCTCTACAGAGGTTAAAGAATGTAGGAAATTGGAATTGGTTAGCATATAAACTTATTGATTTTCATTCAAAATAAATCAAAAGCAGCTGTCTATTTCTTTAGAAACAAAACAATTTTTTTAATGATATTGATGACAAATGTTTAAAAAAAGAGCGGAAATTTTGGTGAAATATGGTGCAACTTAAAGTACCATTTCAATGATTTTAAAAAATCGGGATAAAATTGAACGTCAGGATTTAATGCATATATTTTGTTTTCCTTGCTATTATTTTATAAATAAGAATATTTTTCAGTGTTAATTTTTTTAAAAAAATTTCTTTTAAAAGAAACTTGTAAAAAAAAGTGCAAATTTTATTCCAAACTAAACATATTATTTAAACTCTGCAATTCATTTCAGGTAACTTTTGTTGCACTAGTGCAGACTGTAGATGTCCAGACCACCAAAGTGACGTATGTTGTTTCCGACTTCACTTCGCCCAGCATAGAAGTTCATCTATGGATTGGAGAGAGCGATGTAAAGCAAAATAAATTAATATTGAATTTTTTTTCAATTATGAAAAACTAATTATCTTTTTATTGACTATTCAGCATTACACACTTGCTTAATAAATTATAAAAGAATTATTAGGGTAATTCCTGATGTGTGACGGAATGACATTTTGAAATTAAGTAATTTATTTAATTTTTGACTAACTTCTTTCTGTGTGATGGAATGACATTTTTGCAACCACGACTGCATCCCGGTACTTAAAAATGGAAACTTCTGTGAATTAACAATACATTGAGTTTTTAAACTAATACGTGCATTTCTTAAATATGATATATAAGCTATGTAAATTATAATTTAGAGCAACCTACCTGTAACATGGCTTAAGTTATTAACTGTCATTTGACTTGATACAATGACCGTGACAGAATGACTTGAAGTTTCTTAAACATATATTAAATTAAAAGTGTGTAAAGTAATAAGTTTATTATATTTTTGTATTATCTAGAATACTCATAAGATATTGAATTGCATTATATACATTTATTCACTTGTGAAAGGTTTTTCAAATATATTACGAGGTACGTATCGAGTATACATATCGAGGACGTCTTCTAACTAGTTAAAATGCTGGCTAAATTTGCAAAGCCAACAATTCTTTTTTGTCCACTAGACATCCATCTTCTATTTCGGTCAATGTGAATATATGTCCTTTATTGTCCTGCTTTCTTAAACCACAATTTGAAAACTTGGAATATGTTTATAAAATTAATTTGTATTTTTTTTTTTTTTTTGTAAAGAGTTATATTTTATTGAAGTTGACATTTTTGTGGAATTGTTTTTTGTCTAAAGTACAAGGAACTTTATTGATCTACATGACATTTTGAGCAAAGTGAAGGTGTCATGCTTTTGGAAAATTGTTTGAAATCCGTCTTTGTTTGACGATTCAACTATCAAGCAGCTCAGTCATGGCACCTCCTTATTTTATAGAATCATCATTAACTATTGATTAATGATACTTTTATAGTAAAATTATGGTCCTAAAAATTACTTGGGAAAACCTTATACAGTTTTATATGCATTAGAAATTCAAGAATAGGATGTCATTTGCCAAACCTTTGTCTTGTTACTTTGGCAGGCAATTTCTTTTTAAACTTTGAGGTGTCCTTCACAACACAGTAATTGCATGAAACGGTTATGCTTTGTTGACGTCACAATTTTTCTTAGACATTAAAATTGACACATGTCTTGCTGCCCTTTGGAGAAGAGAGAAGCACCTTATTGTGTGGTTAGACAATGAACACTTGAGTGCGAGTTTAAGAAAAGTTGTATATATTTGAATTGTTGCAGCACAAAAGTGCACATGTGCCTTCTTGTTGTTGAATTATCCACGGTCTGTTTGACGAAGTCAGACAAGACAATTGGACCTGTGACTTTTTAAAAATCCAGTATTAGAAGGGGAGTAGAGTAAATATTCTCCCTTAAAATTCACAAGCAGTCCAAAACATGGCCAGGATCTTCCACTCGCGTGAAATTTTGGAATATCTTTTCATGCTTGTTTCAAAGGCTGCTCAATCCACTTCTACTTATTTATAATAAATAAAATTTATTCACTCAACGCTCCCATTATTACTGAATTCTTCACAGTCTTTATATGCCATTTACATATTTAAACCCGTGAATATTTAAGTCCTTGAGATATCATACAAGCATACTTGCCAACATGTACGATTTGGCCGTACAATGTACGGATTTTCAGTGTATTGTAAAATTGTTCGGACAATGAAGAACTTGTATGGTTTAGAAGAAATATCGTCTTTTTTTAATTTAAAAAAAAACTGTTTTTTTTTTATGTGGAGGATCTGTTCATGAGAACCTGTTCACTCGGGACCAACCCATTACTAGCGCGCTCAGAATGAGTTTGTGCTTTCTTTTCGATGTAGCGGATCTGAACCATCTAAATCAACCACTTACAATTCAATAAAACAAATTCAAAAATTTAAAATAATTAATGAGTACAAATGAGTTTTTATAAATTTTGTGAAGTATATGTTATGTCATTTAATATATACATTATTCTTTAAGCAAGTTTATTTCTAGCCATTAATCAAAGTTTAGAAAATGCATGTGTTACAAAAAATAGCTAAAATATCATGCTAAAATTGTAATAAAATGTTATATCAAAAATGATCAAGGGGGAGATGCCATAGCAACTCCACTCCCGTGGCATCACTCTTTCGAACCCCCTAATTGGAATTGTAAGGTTTTCAAAATCTCAATGTTGGCAAGTATGTACAAGGTAATAAGGTAATGCAATCCCAATCCTGTTTTGCAGGACCAGAGCAAGTTGAACATCATGCAAGAGGACACGTATGCCCGGGTGACTGGCGCAGTGCGCTCCATGAAGGGCAAACGCCACGTGATGGCCTTTAACATACGGCCTCTTACTGACCTCAGTGAGCTCACCATGCACATTGCCGAGGTCATACATTCATCCATGGCCATACAAATCAGGGATAAGGAGGTGAGTTCATTCGCCTATTCTGCTGCTGTAAGAAAAAGACTATCTGCAAAGACTGTGTTTTAAGAAAAGGATAATTGTTTCAATAAAAATTTCCTCAAATCGAGTATCAATATGTGTTAATAAAATGGGTAATGACCTGGTCTCTTTCCAAATCAATATTGGATTGCTGTCCTATATTTTTAGGCTTAATATATTTGTTATGTACATCAAAGTCTGACCAAAGTTGCTCGGTCTCCGGCAGGATTTTTTTTTTAATGTAAAAGTGTAGATTGACAATTCTTGAAACTAGTCGCGACAAGTGCGACTAAATTAATTTTATGGTCGCAAAACGAAAAATTGGGTTGCTTTTTGCGACTAGCAACCAGGAATTTCGAACCCTTATTGAGAGTTTCATGTCGTTCTGACCAATTTAATGGAACATCTGCCGTAATGTGCACTCTAGTGCTCCCAGTCTGGTATGCTTAAACAAACAAAGCAGGCTTAGGGCCTAATAACTGTAGCCCCACTGAGTTTTGTTTAACATCATATTACAATAATTTTATTATGACATTGACCAATCCTATTTCTACCATCAGTTAATAGCATAAAACATCTCCCGATTGACCAGTTTAACCTAAGTCTGCCAATGACAACCTAGGGTGAATATCTTGCGCATTGAAAAAAAACTATGACCTTTGAACACTTAAATGTCAATATCACCGGCATTCAAATACATTTTAGCACCTCGCTTTAAATTAAATTGTTAAGTTTATTTATAACAAGATCAGACGTAAGAATAAAAACTATTAATTCATTTCAGAATGCCACAGCTTCTACTGCAACTGGGTTTGGTTCTACTTCAATGCTCACTTCTGGAATGGACACTTCAGACACTTTTGCCAGTAACACGTCATCCAAACTCTCGAAACCACAACAGTTGGTGAGTTATGTTGCTTGTTATTTTTGGGGAGAACTGGACAGTGGGTGAAGGTATTTGTTACAATTGTTTTATAGCTACACTCCTTGCCAACCTAAGTTGAGTAAATAGAAATAAGCTACGGGAAAGATCCTTCCGGGGATGTAAAGAGTTCCATAAATTATTTGAGAATCATCCAGAAAACATGTTTAAAACATTAATTTAATTTAAGGTCTAACCAATTTGAATATTATTTGATAAAATTTGGCAATTTTATCAGAATGAAAAGTGTATTTTGGTTCAATTGTATTAAGATCACTTTGTATGTAAATATTACCTTACAAGAGTTTCTAACTAACGAACCAATTGCGCTATTCACCCCTGCCTTTTTACTATTTGTTTTTACCCAAGTTACGCTGGCACCTATTGTACTGGGTATTATATTTGTGGGTGAATGTGTTAAAAAAGATAACAGATAGTCATTTTCAATTATTTCTTGTTTTAAAAAAATGTGGATTTGGTGGGTTGAAATTCTGATTTATCAGATTATTTGAACATTTAGTGTAATTAAACATTATTATTTAATGTATGTGCTGTAAATTGTTAAATAGAATGCTTAAAAGTAAATCTAGATATATATATGAAAATATTTAACATTAGTGTTTAAGTTCTTATATTTTTGACAAATATTTTTATTCTGAGCCTATTTACATCATGAGGAATATTTTTAAAACTGCTCATGCTTATTTTTGAAATCTTTAATTCCTACTTTAAATAAAAGTGCAATACAGTACTTTCAAAAGGGCATAGAATTGTTTCATTATCATATACTTTTTTTTCTTAATCCCTTATTATCTCATAATTTTGTTTCTGTTTATAGGTAAGACAAGCTATCATCAACTGTAAAGATGAACAAGGCATTGCAGTTTCGGAGTTGTACAATAGTCTGAAGTCTCTTAACCGTCAGTCAATTCAGTAAGTTTTTATTTTCTATTAATGTTTTGTTGCCTGCTATAGTTGATTGTAGCCCATTTTTTAGATTAATTTATAAAATGTATGTGATTGAGATGAGAACTATGTTAAGAAAGGAACTGTCAACTTTGTACTACAAACTACAGTGACAGTCACAATTGATTATACGCCTGGGAAATTTTGGTATTTTTAAAATTTCTTAAAAATTACTAAAAAAATATTTAAAGGGGTTTTGATGAATTATAACACATATTAAAGTATACATTTGCTCTTAGAAACCATGTCTCTAATAATGTAGTTGGGTGAAGTGGTATATGAACCCTGCAAGTAATATAGTATTTTTCCCCCTATATTTTTCTTGAAAAAGTTATTTAAATAACTGTTCTTTTTCTGTTTTGCAGGGAAGCTTTGGACTTTCTTAGCAATGAAGGTCACATTTATTCAACAATTGATGAAGACCACTATAAATCCACTGATTGTGTTTAATGTGTCTGGGACATTTTATTCAAACATCCTTTTGTACTTCTTATGTAATAAAAATATTTGTGTATAGAAAATTTTATTCTTTATTTTAGACAATTAATATACTAGTATTGTATTTTTGTATAATCTTATTTCATTCTCAAACTATGCAGTGAAACTGATTTGTGTGGCACAAGAAATAGGGTAGTATTCTAATTATTCAAAAAGTTCAGAAAAAAATTCCTCCACGCTAACTGTTACTGTTTTTCTTAGTTAGATGTCATGCCCAGTAAATTTTTGGGATTGATAAATGTAGGCATGGTATCCCGCAGAGACTAACAGTAACAATTAGGCCGGGTAAAAAAAATGTATGTCACATATAAACATCTGTGAAACTAACATATGTTGAATAAAAAAACATTTAAAGAGATATAATTTAAACTGCTAAAACAAATATTTTGGTTGGGTTGATGAGACAGAAACTAGAACTACATGATCTAACAGCCCAAAAATGCATTGTGTCGGTATTGGATTGAATATAGTACATTTATTTCGAATTAACTTTAGTTATCCAAAAGTGAAATGAAGTTCTACTGTAATGCAGAAAAGACAACCTTCAATAAGCATTGGAGTACTTTTTTTTATAAATTTAGATGCTGAATTGCACATCTAAACACAAAAAATTTTTTATCAAAAAGATTTTAAAAGTTTAGGCTACACATAATTTTAAAATTAACAAATTTTCTACCCATCTAAGTAGATGGTGGTTGTGTGGAGAGGTATGGTTTATTTGGTGGTGGATTTATTCCATATCAACAAGTATTCATTTTCACCTTCAGTAGTTGTGTTTTATATAATCTCTTATACATACTTTGGACAAAGCAAAAAATCTATTTACGATTTAACTAGAAAAAATAGTGTTTCAATAAAAGGGTTTCAGGTCTTGACAACTGAAGGAACTCAGGAAGACAACTGAAATTCTGAATGAAAATTTCTTTATAGAACCTCTATGGGGTTATTTCACGCGTGGATGGAAACAGCTATAAAGGTTTGTTTTTTATTGGTGTTTGGAATTTAACTTTGGTTTTGTTACTCGAAAATGAGTTTTTTAAGAATATTCTACTTTATAATTTTTTTTTACATGCTAACTTCTTGCTGTACTGTTGATGGTTGTTTAAATTATTTTGTTAAAGATGCATAGAAAGAAAAGGATTTTTTTTCATCTATCATTCATTTTAAGAGAAATCCATCATCTGAAATATTTCTATGGGTTAATCAATGTCATGTGGAAACAGAGCACCGAATTAGGACAGGAATGAATTATGAAAAGAAGTAACAAGTACTGAAATAAGCTCCTTTTTTTTAATTCGAAAATATTTTTTATAAAAATGGAAAGTAAGTGTTGACATTGGATCGTTTTCAGCCTGTTCCTACCCCACCCCTCTAAGCGTCCAATTTCAAAAATTCTCTTTTTATAATGACCGTATGACATCATATACCTATTTTTTCATACTTTTTGTCTGAGTACACTTTTCCATATTCTTTTGTTTTGTAAGATGACATCAGAAATAATTTTTCCTACTTTTTGTTTGACTGTCTGTACGCTCTTTCATACGTTTGTTCATTTGTCCCTTATAAGGCAGTCTAGCATAAAATGTCGGTTTTAACAATTCGATTAAATTTTTTGATAAAGAGGAATAGATAATGCGATTGAAGAAAGTAATGACTGGACAAGGAGTACGTCAACTAAAACAAGCTAATTAAACTTAGTATCTTTATTTTGAATACGCCTCCTGCTATACAACTCAACTCCGTGTGTACTTTTTGCTTTCTTTGAGCGAAAATCAGAGTTTCGAACTATTATCTATTTCACGTGTTTAAATAAAGTAATGTCTGTAATTACTTTAATACTTATTTTTATTTTAGGTTTCATTTCGTGCTCAGTATATATATTTGTTTGTAAGTATTGAAAAAAATATGTGTTTTGTAATTAAACAAAAGAATATCATGATCCTATTGTACATTACAACATCATAATAAAACTGCGCATTATGTAGCACGTGTTTTTAATATGTAATAATGTTCCTTTAGAAAATTAACTATCGCATTCATTACAGTTGAACACTTAAAATTTTATTTTTTAAATTTAGCCTTTACTTGTCATTTTCAGCTTAAGTCATCTTGTTTATAAATTGGTTAACCTGTCAAGTTTTGACAGGTCGTGACTTTCGTTTTGATAAGCCTTCCCTAACACATGTTACTTACTATATTTTTGTTGTGAAATAGTTGAATTAATCTTGTTCTTTTGTACTGAAATATTTATTTTTTTTCATAGTGTTCTTTAAAAGCTGGCTTTATTTGTGTAATATTGTGAATTAAATAGAAATTTCTTACTTTCTTAGCATAATCGAGAATTCTGTTAATTTCTCTTAGCATAAATATTTCCTTAAAATTTACTCCAGTCATTTTAAAAATGAGTGAATATGAGACAAAAACTTTTTTTGCCTTTTTTTTTATTCAAAGTATTCAGGATAACACCAATTTTATGAAATGAATCGTTAGTAAAATGGATCTCTCCAAAATGCTACATTTCATGAAGCGGTGCAACCTCTGTGTTTAAAGAGTTTGGTGTCATCAAGGTGTCGGACGTCTGAAACATTTTTTTACACAAACATAGTTTTTTTCTTGTTTAGGTAACCTTTTTAAACTGGACAAAATAAGTGTATGGATGCATGCATTAGTTTTCATTCTCCACCTTTGGTTTTATGTGCATACTTGCCACTACGCTAAAAAATATTGCCCTTCAAAAATTTAAAAACAATTTCGTAATATATACGTTGCTATTCGGGTAACTTTCTCTCTCGTATTCTGTCGGTTCGGATACTGTGAAACCGGCCAACCGTCTTGTCCCAGGGACCAAAAGTGCTTAAACTGTGATGAGCGTCACAAAAAAGCTCCTAAGGGTGTGCCGAATTTTTCAAGTTCTCTCCCCCCCCCCAAAGTTTAACTTTTTTAAATGTTTGCCAATCAAATTTTTCCCTGTTGAGATTTCAGAATTCCACAGTAATTGTTTCAGATGTTAAAACATAACATTTTAATAGTTGGCGATTCCGCGATTGACAAATGTGAAATTCTGGATTTTTGTTCTATTTAGCAATTTTTTTTAGAAGTTAGACATGTTTTGGGGTTTTAACTATTTTCCTGTTCTTCAGCCTTTAATGAAATTGCGCTAATTTTAAGATCTGGTTTAGGTACCTGACTTTAAACCACTGTTAATTATCTGCCAGGATGCACATTGGCTGGATGATTGGGTCCCTAGTATAAGAAAATTTTATGCTTGTAACATTTTGATTAAATTTATTTTGATATTTTTCCATTAATAAATTTGATTTTGCTTCATTATATATGATTGTTTTTACTATTCTCAGGTTGGAAAACCATTTGGCATCTTAATCTTTCTCGACAAAGATTCATCCGGGAGCTCTTTAATAGTGATAGTCCGGGAAAGGAAAAGAAATTGCTAGTAAAATGACTGAAGCGGCCATATTTGATTTTTAATTAAGGTAATTATCGGGATTGTGCATTTTGAAAAAAAATATGTATGTTGATTTTTTTATGTTTTGTGGTTGCTTAATGTGCATTGTTAAGCTATGAATTATGGCCCGAACTGTTTACCTGCAATAAAAAAATTCACGTTGTGTATTTACCATCTCTATAAATAATTTTAATTAATCTTAAACTTTGTGAAATATTTTTAATATTGGCAATAAAACTTTCGGGAAGAGGCTTTTTATAAAAAACTTTCAACGCCTTCAAAGGTTAGTTATTTGATTTAAATAATTTTGACTTGCATAAACAAATGTTAATTTAAATAAGTACTTGAACATCCTAGCAATTGTTACAATGGAACAATTAGTAACCTCAATAAAGCTGGATACAGAGGCCCTGGTGTAATTAGTTTTGAATGGCCTAATCAGTCCAAGATGTTAGTCTAGTTTAAGTAAATTAACACACACATATCCAAAATGGCTTTTCATGTTGCGATTGGCAAGGGCTCCAATGATTTATTTTCATTTGTTGTCTACAGTCAACCCCAGATTAAGTATGCAGTTGCGCCCGCATCTGCGGAGAAAATGTCACGAGTGAATAAACCTCACTATCCAACTGTCCCTTTGAGATGCTCTGATATTCGTACGCCTTGTTACGTCAAAATTGAGAGAAAAATAATTAATATTACACTCTGACTGAAAAAAACTAATAAACTAATACAAATATGTCTTAAAGTAACAAATAAAGTGGTTTATTGAGTGTGGAATACCTTTTTTATTCAATTCTCCCACTCGGAAAGGAGAACTATTTACCCCTTTTTCTGTAGAGCATTTACATGCTGCAAACTTAATGCGAGTTTTACTGTAGAATTACTTCTGTTTTGGTATTCAAAAATAAATTTTCTAAGAATATTTTACATATAATTTTTTTGAATGCCAACTTTTTGCTTCTATCAATTTGCCAGTGAAACAGAAGCAACCAATAATATCGCAGTTCGTAGGAAAATTAAATTATCTAGAGAAACATTCCCATTATCTAACATACATTTTTCTGGCGTTTTTTTTTTTTTCTAAAACTCTACCTAAAATTTTAAATTTGCTTTTGGCGACTTTTTCACTTAATACCTCATATGGTTTTGGACATTAATGTCTTGATTGCAATCACACAGTATGCCGAGTGGGACCAAAGTAAAACCATGTTTTGCACTACCCTAATCCTAAAAATGTATGAAAAGAATAATACTCTTTGAGGAAGTAAGATTTATATAGTACATTTTAGGAGATATAGGCATTTAAAGAAAGTAATAATTTGTTCTCGCTTTGTTTTTGCTCATTAAATATTTATGACAGTAAACAAAATTTTTTGAAGGTTTGATAATCATGAAATTTTTCATGGATATAAATTGTTATATGAAATAAAACATTTGTATTTGTCCGACACATGAAAAGAAAATGATCAAAATTACCAATAGCTGATACTAATATCCATAACTCCTTTTTAAATTAACTTTTTGAGTTAAATTCAATATGCATGAAATATATATTAATCAACCTGTAATATGTCTAAAAAGTTTTGTCGATTTAAAAAAATTTATAAGCTTTTGATTTAATTATAATTTGACTCTTGTATATTTGGTTAAAATAGATCAATTTAGAGAGAATTTGCTGAGTATTTTTTAATTGTTGTGTTTTGATTTCAGGATTTTATCAGTGTGATGTAATCCAGAAACAATTTTTATCCTGTATATATGTACAAAATTCTTCGTTGATTCATCTCATCAGTGATATAATTAGTTCCTTGCAAATTTCCTTCCATCTTTCCTTTTTACCAGTGAGTAATTCTTAATTTTGCTGTAATTTTATGTAGCTTTATACAGGGTGTTCCAAAATTGACCGGAATTGTATAGGACGCATTTCCTAAATATTTACCCGACCCCCGCCAATGAAAAACGGCTAACTACTTGGCCGCCCTTTCGGTCGTGCATGAAATCTTGCACTTGTGCTACACAAGAATATAGAACTTTTAGTTTGGTTTGGTTGAATTTACATCTGATAAAAATTACAGGTTCAACTAGTTTTTAAAAAAAATTATTTTAGGAGGCTGTTCATTTTGATAGGTTGTTGCATTATTGTTTAAAAAAACTTGATTTTGACCATCAGTCTGCACATAACAATTATTGTATTTTGCTTATTTATGCTGGGTAGGTATGCACATATACAGGGTGGTTATAAAATAACGCTCGCTATTCGGGGTGATCTGTAGCTTTAATGAATAATCCAAATGCAGAAGACTTTGAGACACTAATCAAGAAGGGGGGAAAGAATGGAATCATAAAAAACAAACTCGTCTCTTGACCAGGGTTCTAAATTACGAGGCGTAATTGGATGTGTTGGCGGTAATTAGTCATAATTGGCTACGCCGCGTAATTTAGTACCTTGGTCGAGAGATGAGTTTCGTTTTATTATTCCATTCTTTATCGAAAGAAAGAAACTTGTCTCTTGACCAGGGTTCTAAATTACGAGGCGTAAATAGCTGTGTTGGCCGTAATTGGCCATAATTGACGACGTCTCGTAACTTAGAACCCTGGTCAAGAGACGAGTTTGTTTTTTTATGATTATTCTTTTTTGTGATTATTTTTTAAGGTTCTATCTTTTTTATGATTCCATTCCCCCCCCCCCCCTTCTTGATTAGTAAGTGTCTCAAATTTTAAAGCATTTGGACTATTCATTCAAGCTACAGACCACTCCGAACAGCGAGCGTTATTTTATAACCACTCTGTATATTCCGGTGTGTGTGCATGATCAGAGACCCGCTTATAAGATTTCGTCAAGTAAGACAGCCACAGAAGGATTTTTTACTGACAGAGAAAGGAAGTACACCCAGGGCAAAGGCGGGAATTGAACCCGCACCCATTACAGCTCGCGAACTGCTAGCGTTATGGCCTGCAATCCAAACCACTCGGCCACCGATCCCCACATGACACCCTAAATTGTCTCCGTGTTGGTAGATGGTGCGGTTGGTAAGTTCAGTCTCTACCCTACTATAGAACTATTTGGTCCCAACACATGCACATTTCGACAAACTGTACACTTCTATCGCAAAACGTTTATCTCCTTCCAATTTTCAAATATCCAGCTCGAATTTGAAACACACCAAATTATTTAAATCGAAATCCAAACACAAAAATTCCATTTTCGTAGTTACTAATCATTTTTAGTAGTTTTAGGTACTGTGATGTAACAGAATCTGCAAATTGTAAAATTACTAGGTAATATGTCGATTCAACCAAACCGAACTCAAAACAAATGCATCCCTTCGTCAACACATTCTCGTGCTGCCCTAGTTCAAGTATGCAACCACGACCAAAACGCGTGATCAATTGGCTTTTTACTATTTTTTGGAGGGGCCGGCTCAATATTTCGGAATTGCATCAATTCCTATTCCGGTCAATTTTGAAACACCTTGTAGAATACTGTGTTTAACATAAAATAATGAAATCTAATATATAACAGTAAAACTTCTCGTGAGCGACCACCCTCCGTCCTGAGGAAAATTGGTCGTTGAGGGAGGGTGGTCTCTTTGAGAAGTTTCATCACTGAGCTGCTTAAATTTTCAAATTAATTTTATAAACAATGGTTTAGTAGTAAAAATTATGAAAAGTATACAATTTTCATTATTTTATTAAGTTATTTTATTTATATCCATAAAAACAAGGTCCTATTTTTTTTACAATACACATAAGAAATATTTATTTTTTCCGATTTTTCGGAAAGTACCTCGTATTTCAATTTGTTTTTTTTAAAGTTTTTTCATCATCATCAGCATTGGCACGACAGCCCATTGTGGGCCTTGGCCTTCTTCAGAAGACTCCGCCATTCCGCCCTCTTTTTAGAAATCGACCTCCAGTTCCTGACTTTAAGTACACCGAAGTCTTCCTCCAGGCAGTCTTTCCATCTCTTTTTTGGTCTTCCTCTTGGTCTACTTCCAAAGGGAGTGGTGTTGAAAACCTTAAGAGGTGTTCTCTCTGCATTCATTCTCAGAAGGTGGCCTGCCCATCTCATTCTAGACAGTTTTGTCGATTTAATAATGTCGTCCTCTCTATAAATTTTGTACAGTTCAAAGTTATATCTTTTTCGCCAGGTATTATTTTCCAGTACAGCACCAAAAATAGCTCTCAGGACCTTTCTCTCAAAAATTGCCAATGTCCTCTCTTCCCTCATTGTCAAGGTCCATGTTTCTGAGGCGTATGTTAAGACTGGTTTAATTAATGTTTTGTATAACATAATCTTTGTCCTTCTCTTGATTAGGTGGGATTTCAGAAGAGGTCTTAATCCAAAGAAACAGCGATTTGCAGCAATGATCCTCCTTCTGATTTCAGGATTGATGTCATTTTGGTGGTCAATCTCTGAGCCCAAATAGCTGAAGTTCTTCACCGACTGAAATTGAAATGTTCCGATCTCAAAAGTTTCAGACTGGTGTTTTTAAAGTTTTTTACAAAGACTATTTATTGAAACGTCTTTCGTCTTTCGCAAATTTAAATTTCACTGGTGTTACTTCATTCTGTGAGTTTCGTAAACTCCTTGAAAATTACGATGCCCGTCGCCAATAGCCCTTGTGTAGCCTAGTGTGACGATAATTCAAATCTACCTACCTATCTCTTGGCCATCAGCGTTAGCCCCTTGCTTGTGTGACAACGATCAACCCTAGTGATTTGTTTTTGGAAGGGCGTGTCCAAGCGTCACTTTCGCTGGAGATGTCAACGCAGGGATCAACCTGGGTCAAAAAATGCTGTAGCAAAAATGCTAAAATGTAAAAAAAGCTGTAGCAAAATGCTAAAGAAAATTTAATTGCTTATAAATCAACGTCAAGCCAATTAAATCACTTGAATCTATACACAACTCAATCTTTGTGTAGCAGTTAATTTTGTTAAGCAGTATAGCTTAACAATACATTGTTAATTTTTTTATGAATCACGACATGACAAATTTAAATAATTATGTAAAACTATACTACTAAAAGTTCTTTTAACTTTTTTTTATAAACCTTTTAAATAAGTACAAGTAAGTGGGTATTTACTTTGATTTATGGTGTTGGAGTACCTTCAGATTTGTCTATGAATATGTGTTTGCTGTTCATTTGGTGTATTAAATCAAGTTTTGCTTGTTTGAAATCCCAAACTTTTGGTCTAATATATATCCTTGTTAAAATGGTTCAAACACTTGTTTAAAAAAAATCCAAACACTTTTCCAGGAAAATTCATGGACTATAAATTAACTTGCAACATAAAATCTAAGTCCATTAAAAACACCTAAATATTGTTTAGAATCAGAAACCCTAGTACAGGCTGAAGCAGAATAAAAGGTTCAAACGTGAACAAAAAGTATTTTAACATTCAAGGTGATCACGACTCACGGACATCGTGAATCGGACACTTGATCAGAAAATATATTCTGGTTGTCAGAGTTGGCCTGAACCGGAGCTACAAAAGTAACAAGATACTCTTCCGATCACAAAGAGCCAGACAACTGTCAATCATTCTCACGTAATGTGACGTCATCGGTAGATTTCGCTAAAATTACTAGGCTGTAATATGAGTAAATCAGGAAGCACAATTGGAGTGATTTTAAAATGGTAGGTTGCACTGGCTAGTCGAGATTTGAAGACTTCTTAGTGTAATCTAATCTGAATTCATCTTATCATTTTGATTACATTTTTTATTTTCATTATTGGAATCGGTTATTTGAACTTGTTATTTATTGAAATTTAATTTTAGTTTCACCGAATTACGTCGTCGCATTTTCGCGATGGCCAATAATATTTTTTTCGCATTTTCGTGCAACTCGTCGCATTTTGCGACAAATGCGACTGCAGATTGATCCCTGTGTCAACGTACATAATGGGTTCCTACCTTACAATTGTTAACTGCAGTGAAGTGAAAGAAGCTTCCTATTGACAACTTGGACAATTCGTGGAAGGGTTTTTCGAATCCTTTTAACAGCAAACGGGGGAGAGGGCTGAATTTGTTCCAATTTTTCAGGCTGGTGAGCCTCCCGCGGGGTAATATGGATAAAGGTAAATTCAAAAGATGAAAAGGGCAAACAATGACCATTGGCGGCGGGAAAGCAAGACTTCTTGGAAAAGTGACCCCCGGATGAGACCTGTAATGTGGTCGTAACCGGAGGTTGGCTGGTCTTTCCGAGAGGTATTTTTAACATTAAGCGTATAGGGGGGAAAATCAGTGACTTGAAAAATTGCCCGTTTGTGGAGGTGGTCGCTTAATAGAGGTGGTCTCTTGTAGAAGTTTTACTGTACAAACATTCTTTTTAAAATGTTTCCATTCAGAAATAATAAATTTTGTTTTTTAACATTATTATATTAGTTACATTTCAAATTTATTTGTCAGTTTAATTTTAAGATAAATGTCATTTTCTATTTCCTTCACTCAGTAAATGCTTTTCTTTTTTTTTTAACTGACCTTATTATATTTATAAACCATGTTTAAAGGTCCCTTTGAAATGTTTTACAAATCATGACTGCATTGTACTAATTTGTATTCTAAAATTTGTTTCTAGATGCAAGCATACACTATGGAGATTAATCAGTCATTAGAAATCAAGAAATCATCCCTGATCATCAAACATTTCTCGCCGCTAAGAATGGGTACAGGTATCAACACAGAGAAAAATTCCAAAGCCAAATTCTACCAACAAAACGTTCCCAAACGCGCCACTCGTTGCTGTCTCCCAAAGCAGGCCACTGAAATTCTGAAAGCGTGGCTGCTGAAAAACTTCATCAATCCTTACCCTAGCGAAGAGGAGAAACTAAAACTTGCCCAAGAAACCAAACTCAAATTGGAGCAAGTCAACAACTGGCTCATCAATGCCAGGAGAAGGCTTCTGCCCAGCATCTGTCTCAAGTATGGACTAGACCACAGCCAATGCAAGATCGCCAAAAGGGGTGGCAACAGAGGCTTTGTTGTTGACAAATCAAAATCCAGCAAACTTGATCTTTCCAAGCCCGATTCCCAGTCCTCCATTTCCGGTGTCATAACTGGAACCGACAATGATCCATCCTCCAGCGTTACCTATAAATTAGTTCTTAAGGTTCCCGATTCGCCCGAGCATCCCACTATGCTTGACTACTTGGCCGATGTTATGTTGGTGAATGAAGAACTCGAGAAGTCGCCAAACAGTGAGGGCTTGTCCAGGATGGAACTTCTTTGTAGAAGAGGCCTTGGTGAACGGATGCATTTGTGCTCCCCATAGGGATTTTTCATTCTTTCATATTATAAGGTTTTATAATAGCTAAATAAATATGCCATATTTTAAATAAGTCCTTTTGTGCTGGTTTTTGAAAGTGTTTAATAGAATACTTTTTATATTGTCACTTTTTAAAGTAATAGTAAATCTGATGGAAGCTATTGTAATCCATCAAGCAGATAATTATTTGCAATATCTTTTTATATATATTTTTTCAATTATGAGGGCATTGTTACTTCACCTTCAGTTTGTTTTACTAGGGATTATAGTGTTATTATTGTATATTAAGTACAGTGTTATAATTAAGTGTTGCACAATATCAAAAATTTTCTAAGGAGTTGCAAACCCTGAGAGGGATCGTCAAATTGCCTATAACATCAAGAAGTTTTAAACAAGAAACATGTTACAATTATTTATGATTTTGTTCTGCAGTGTTTTTTTTCTGAGAGTGTTTGATTGAAGGGTTTGTGTTATAATTTTGTCAGGTAATAATGCCTAGCTTTCTTGGATGTGTTTTCCTAGCCCAATTTGCTACACTCTAATTTGTACAACTTCTATATTTTTAAAAAATATTTTATAGTCATTTCATTTGTTGGTTACTTAATGGTAATAATTTTTTTTAAGTGCCTTCCTATTTCACACAATTTTGCTAATGTGGGCTTTGCCTACTTTTAAAATTATCAGAAATTTTGGTTTTGTGCTTTTTTTTTGCAGGTAATGTAAATTAAGTTTTATGTTATATTTTCCAAAATGTAGTCAATTTTTGTCTTTCATATTTTAAATATTTTGTTTTAAAGTATCAGTAAATATTATCTTTGCTAGAAATTTTGTTGTGGGATATTATTTTGAAAATGTGTCAAAATATGTGTATTTGTCCTTGTGATTTGATAGTTGTTATTTGTATATATTTTTTTCTTTACTGCTTAGTCAAGAAATAATTTTTTTTTGTGAGTTAATAAACTTTTGTATAAACTATTAGTTGGTTTTTTTCTCTTCGGTTAGTCATTTTCATTACTTCTTATTTACTTACATAATCCCCTCTCTTACCTTTTTAATGCCTTCCAACTCCCTGTTTACTCATTGAAGTTACTAATATTAGTTCTACTTCCAAATTACAAAATAGAATGGAACCAAAGTAAAAACAAGTTTTGAACCTCGCCGATATTAATATTCCGTACAGCTCTGTTAAGGAAGTATCTTAAATGTCGGTGTTTTCATGTGTAAAAGAACTCGTATTTGTATAGATTATTTTTGACAATGTAAACATTAAAATAAACTATTTTGATTCTTACCGTTAATATGTTCAGAAAATCTATCCATACATACTTTTTGCACATGTCACATACTATATAAAATAGCTTTCAACAAAGTGTTTCAAATAATATTGTTCAACTTGTTTATAAGAAGCTATTTTTATTTCGTTAATTTTTAGAGTATGCGGCTATTTTATCAAGACGGGCTGTGAAGCCCAATCGGTTAGGTATTCGCCTTGCTTGCTTAAGATCACAGGTTCGGGTCCGGTCATCTCCAAAAAAACCCCTGCCGACCTATAAACGGCCCGTGCAGCCCAAAATGTTCGACGAATAATACCCTAAGCCACTATACATCATGGGCGGCATAATACCCTCCTAAGTTCCGACGCTGCGTACCGTCAAAGCGGGTAACTTTGGCCACGGAGGGTAACTTTGGCCACGCGTCGGAAAAAGATTTGTTTCTTAATTTCTCTTCATAAAATCATCTAATCTCCAATTGTTTTACATTTTTGGAAAGGTGGAAACATCGCCTTTCATTTCATATAAAAAAAGTTCTAATTCTAAATCTGGCAATACTTCAAATGCTGTTTTCATTCTTACGAGCATAAAATTACAAAAATCTATCTCTTCCAACTTTTGTCTGGAACACTTAAAAGAACACTGAAAATATTTAAATAAAACACTCTATTCGATTCTTTTATTTATGGGGAAGAATATTATACCGTTTGTTTGATTCTAAGTTGAAAACTTTTTATGCTATACTAAAATATTTGTAATTGGGAAGCTTTTGCCGATGAATGCGGGTAACTTTGGCCATAGATGTAAATATTTCTTTATGGAACTTTGCACTTTAAAAAAATTATGTAAAAGTGTATTCTGTTTAACTACTTTTGAAAAATTCTTACTTTTATGATTACTCATTTTTTAGATATTTAAAAAAAATCTCACACTTTTAAACATTAAAAAGATAAAGATATAATGCAAAAAACGTATACCACTCAAAATCGCAAATGTCGAAAGGTAAACATTTTCAGATTCCTAATTATGAATAGATTATTTATTTTCCCTTTCATAATAAAATCGTTTGCTTTTTATAAAAATATTTGTTATTAAATCTTGCTTCAAAAAAGTTCTTTTTCCTTATTAAAATAGAAGTTTATTTTTCTTTTAAGCGACAAGGAATGCTAGTATTCATCGTGTAATGCCATTCCACGATGCACTGCAATGTAAATGTTAAGTTATATGCAATTTTTAATAACTATAATGTCTTATAACTTTGTTATTTTTTGGTTTAAACGTTTTAATATTGCTATTTAATTCGGTAACACAGGCTTTAATGATGTTAAAAAGTATGTTTCTTATGTAGTTCATGGGTGGCCAAAGTTACCCGCCCGGCTCTTAACAGTGTCCTAATTTTTTAAAGCAATGCCAATTTTTTATTAATTTATAAAATTCAACAAAAATGTTCGAAAATTATTCCTAAAAGTACAATACTTAGAATGCATAATGATTTTTTTGTGTTTAAATCGTTTTTGTAGTTAAATTTTTCTTCTTTTGTAAAAAAAACTATGATTTTGGCCAAAGTTACCCGCACTGACGGTACTGTGGTTCTAAATTATGCCGCCCGTCGCCAATAGTCCTCGTGAAGCTCCAGTGCGACAATAATTGCAACTAAAAAAAATGAGTTATTATATTGTACAACAATTAACAGGTTAGTTGAATTTACTGTTGAAAGCTTAAAGAGAAATAGAAATTAGTCACTATACTCCTCTACATTATAATTTTATATATAAGTTGTTATACGATTTTAGATGTGAAGTAGAAAATAATGAAGGGTTTAGTTACGCTTTTACCCCCCACAGAATCCGCGCTTGCGTTCGTTTTTGTCTCTAAAGCCTTAATATAAGCGGATAGAGATATGCTGTAAGAATAGAACGCCATCTCTATATGACGGCCGCCCGCTGGTCAATGATGTCACTATGACGTCAAAGGAAGACTATCACCTTAACCACTATTGGATTCAGAAATTTAGGAGCAATCTGTGCTAATAACTTTATAAAAAAAACTGCGCAATTGCCTATAGGAATTTAAATTAAAAAAAATTTAAAAAAAGTCTTCAAACTTTTTTCAAGAGTTCTGCATGCGACCTTAAAATCGGCCAACTAGGTGATTTTAAGATAGCTGCCAGCCGGAGTTGCGTGCTTATAGAATCACCGGAAATTCGCAATTTTATAGAATAACAAATTTCGCAATTTTAGGATAACTGGAAAACCAAAATTTAAGAAATCACACAATAACTTATTGCAACAGGGGTTTCTGATGGATATTACGGTCACCTGAATTTTTTAAGTTTTGGGGCCTCAGAGTTTCTATATTTACCAATCGCAATCAATTTGGGTATTTGTGAATTTCGTCGTAGTTGCTCAATTTAGATCGCTTTTGATTTGCGACTTTAGGATTGTCTTAATTTTTGCGATTATATGCAAAGACCAATTCAGAACGTTCTGGAAATGGTTAGGTTAGGTTGAGTATGCTAGCTCGGGGGTAGGCCTCGTCACGATCATGGTTCTAAATTACGGTGTTCGTATTTAGTAGCCCTCGTGTAAATGACAATTTAAGGAAGCTAATCTGACATGGGATTATGGAGTTCGGCATAGTGGATTTAATTAGGGATTATTGAGCAAAAAAAACAGGTTGAAACATTTCTAAAACTTATTTTTTCCCTAATTTTCTTTTTATAAACGACATTTCCGTCATCAATAAATAAAGTCTAGTGACAAAGTCTGCTATAAATCTTATCACTCCATTCATTTATCAACGAAAGTGCCGAATGTAACATTGAAGATATTATCGCGATATGACTCTACTAAAGATATTAGAAATCGGTTTAAATGAGAGCGACATTAAAGAAAAAATTATTTTCAGCTGTTTGCAAATAAATACTATTATTGTTTCTAATTTTTTATTTTTATATGTTGAAAAGTCAAGACTGAGGGCCTGCTGAAGTTTTAGAGATGGTAAAGGTAAATCTGCCGTGGGTAGGTAAACTGCAGTATCTAGACTAATAAATATGAACTTGGACCATTGTTGCACGCAGTCAATAACTCTAACTTGTAAGAAAATAAACTGAAAAACTGTTTATTTCAGAACAAAAATGGTACAATTCATTATTGAGGTTACTGTAGTTTATCTGCACACGGCAGAAATCCACCATGTACCTAAGTAGCCTCGGACAAAAAGATAAATTTCCATCCAATTGAAAACATAAATATTAAAAATACGATTTTTTTTTTAATTTTTGATAAAAATCAAATAGTTTTCCATTGTCAAAAAATTGGATATTCAGATAAAGGTTCATTCTAGATAGATTAGCTCTAAGTACAATAAATAGTAAACAATTTTACAATCATACATTTTGATTCCTTGGAAATTCATCCCATCAATATTTTACAGTTTAATCCCGCTTCTTCTACGACGATATAAATTGCCTACATTTTTTGGGTAAGTCAGGTTAGGTTATGTTTGAATTATCGTCGCACAATAGCTACACGAGGGCTTAGGTAAGTCTGAGTGGACTACTCTGCACACTGCGTCAAACGTTAAGTGCATGGTAACCCACAGGGCCTGATTTCCGGCAGGGCAAACGGGGCACGTGTCCGAGGCCTCCATTTTAAGAGGGCCCCCAAATTTTCTTTATGAACATTTATGCTCAATACAACTCCCCCAAATTTTTTAATCTGAAGTAAACAAAAAAATTAAATTCATGAGCAAAATTTTACTATGATATTGTGTTTAAACTCTGAATTAATCAATTCACAAAATTTGGTAAGCACTGTAAGATAGGAAAATACACGTAAATAATTTATCGAGGTATGTTTTGGGGCCCCCAAATTTACTCGTGCCCTGGGCCCCTAAAGTTGAAGTCAGGCTCTGGTAACCCATGCAAATGCCTTGTTTATAGGAGGTGTTGAACCAGCACCAGTGAATTTTCTAAGATTTTTTCACTGGGCGACATTGCTTATAAAAAGATTAAAGGGGTGGGGGGGGGGGGGAGTGTAACGTTTTATTTTTATCTAAAAATTACATTTTAGATAATATCTATATTTTGATGTTGCAATAGTGACAGATTTAAATGAAGTACTATACTACATAACTGTCTTACTAACAATATTTATTCCAAAACAAATATTTTCTATGAAAAATATCGTTATTTAAGTAAATGATAGATAAAATTGCATTTAAATTGCCTAATATATATTTTTTGTTAATTTAGAAGAACAATACGGCAGATTTAAGGAATTAGTCTTTTGAAATACTGATTATGAATAATTTATAAATTGATTTTTTAAATATTCTTTCGTTTCAAATAAGTTAATAAATTAATCCTGATTGGTGAGAACCACATTTGTATGTTTGATTTTTACATTAAAGATTTCAAAGTGGAATTAGCATACGTACCTTAGGTCATTTTTAAAATATTTTAACACATATCCCTAGATACAGATATTGCTAAAATCTTGTCCCCATTTTTTAAGCAAATAAAATAGTAGTTCTAATATAAAATAATTGGTCTTATGATACTTGTCTTTAAGTTTAAAATTTTAAACCGACTCAATCTTCGATTAATTGGTATTTGGAAAAATCTGATCCAGTTACACATAATATCATCCCCATATATATGTTAAAGCCTGTAATTGACAAGGAATACTTTAAATTTTATAAAAGAATAAAATAAAATATTCATATGGTAATAAATAATTTGTGGAATAATATCTTAATAAAATGCTTGCGTTTAATCTTTGTAGAATTAACCTTAGGTCATTTTTAAAATATTTTAACAGATAACCCTAGATACAGATATTGTTAAAATCTTGTCCCCATTTTTTAAGCAAATAAAATAGTAGTTCCACTACTAAATAATTGGTTTTATGATACCTGTCTTTAAGTTAAAATTTTTAAACCGACTCAATCTTCGATTAATTGGTATTTGAAAAAGTCTGACCCAGTTACACACATCATATCATCCCCATATATATGTTAATGCCTGTAATTGACAAGGAATACTTTAAATTTTATTAAGGAATAAAATAAAATATTCATATGGTAATAAATAATTTGTGGAATAATATCTTAATAAAATGCTTGTGTATAATCTTTATAGAATTAAAATATTTCAATGAAATAGGATATTTTAGTGTAGTACGGGAAACACTAAATCAGTCTATTATAGGAACTACACAACAAGGCAATATTTTTATAGGAACTACAATTAACAACTAAAAAATATATAAAAAATTACATTAATACTTCTTCAAGTTGTATTAATACATCATATTTGTTACTTCACATTTTTAAAATTTCATCAATAATTTGGAGTAAATAAATATTTCACACATCTGCCCCTTCTTTTAATCCTCAAAAGTTAATACCACTTTTAAACACCAAAATTGGAGAGAAATACATTTATATATTTAAAAAAAAAGCATAAAAACGTACATATAAACATAAATACCCATCATACGACGAAAGGCTAGATTTAAGTGAAAATAAGAATGGAGCAAAATTTTTGGGGTGTTTACTTCGGAAGTAAATGTTATAAATGACATATATAAAGATCTACTAACCACCTATCCTCAGTTGACCATTTCCATGTTCCCAAGCTTTTCGAGTGACTTTTAACGATGTTTTCCCATAGCGCAAGCTACAGATTGTTACTGTGATCCCCCTTCCGCATTTCGTAGAAAATCCCGTTTGCTTTTGTACTCAGCAGCCAATTAAAAAAGCAAGGCAAGACGGCAATAAAATACGAAGTTTTTTTCGGCTCACACTTTCCGTTTCTGAAAAAGCATCGTCCCTTGCCCCCAGCATCTTGATCTAAGTTTGGGAGGGCGACTAATGCTTATCTTTTAAAGCAATAAATTTCCCACTATCAGGACACATGTCCGAGGCCAACACTATGAACGAACCCAGCCCAGACTGAAGGAAAGGGGGGATTGTGGAGGAGCAGACAGGGTAAGGGAGAGAACCCCCTTGGTAACTCGAAACGAGTTAATTCAAGTCCCACAGGGTTGAAACGAATGTGCGATACTTGTTAAACAACAATTGGCTACAACTTGCCCATTTTTTTACTTCATTTTTTTTGCAACATACAATTTATGACAAAATTTACGAGAGTTTTAAGAAGTTACGGATTTTATTAATGTCGCCCAGTGATTTGATTTTCATATTACTAGGCGACATTTTTCTTTCACTGGGCGACATTAGTGTCGCCCAGTCACTATGTTAAAAAATTCACTGACCAGCACATTGATACGCAGCACGTAGATCTACTCATTACTACTACGCCATTTTACTACTAAAGTTATAAAAATAAGTAACGTAAAAAAAGTAAGTATGAAATTGCAACTGCCAGTTATTAAACCGCTTCTTTTCCACATTACAAGATTTATGCAACCGATCGATCCACAGAGGTGGTTAATTCGTTCCATGTTTAATAACAGAAAGTATACCGTGACTTTAAGGCTCCTGAGGAATTCGATTTGTCGAAACTAAATCACACAAACACAATCTAGTTGCTCTGCAGAAAGAGTTCTAATTTCCGGTTTCCTTTTGGAACGAACTTGGCTACTTGGTTCCATGCCAAGTTGCGTCACTCTTTCCTCTGCGATCGCTCCGAGAAGGTTGGTTGTGGCTCTCCGCTTTGTTTCCATGGATTCCGAAGTGATTGTTGTTGGTGCCGGCATCAGTGGTTCGTTTATTATTATTATTATTATATTTTTGCATTTTAATTCACCAATGTAGACATTTCCTTGTCAATGTCTATAAAATCACAATTCATCTGTCAGCACATGTTTTTTAGCTTTTTTATAATTTGTTTGGAGTTAGCAATGTGAGCGTTAGAGCCGGCTTTTCCCATAATTTAAGTACCAGCTTTTCTAGCAATAATCATAATTTTTTCAAAATTTTATAAATAATAAAATTCTATTCGAAAATTACCTTTTTTTAATGTGGAAAAGAAAAAATCATTTCTTTAAAAAAAACATAACTCTGATTTTTTTAAAACAAAAAAGTGTGATTAATAAAAATTTCAACTTTAAAATTTATGTAGGGAAAACAACCAGACATTTTTGCCCATTGGTATGGCATGGTAGGTACATATATATTCCAGCTTGTGTGCTCGTTCAGAGAACCGCTTATAAGCTTTCGTCAAGTGGGACAGATACAAAGTTTTTACAAGCACATGAGACACAGAAAGAAAGGACAACACAAACGCATCGGCAAATAACAACATATATTGACGATCACAAACATCTATGCCTGACCGGGAATCGAACCCGACTCCAGCAGCTCCAAAGGCTAGCATCCTAACGATTGCGCCACCGGGGCGGCTTTGCCCATTTGCAGGCCGCTCAAAAGGAAAGCCTCATTTAAGGGGATTAGGGTCAGGTGGGGTAAAATAAGTAATGAGGTTAAATATATCAGTTTTTAAACAAAATTCCTTAAAAAGAAACGAGATAATTTTTTCTTCTCCTGATGCCAGTTTTATACTTAATTGATACTGTTGATCTTTTTATATGCAATAGTAACTTTAAATTCTACTGTGCAGTTACAGTTTTTTGCCATTAAGCCTTTTTTACCAGTTAAGAGGGACTGTCAGTCCTATACACGTAATGCTTTATTTTTCAAATCACAGTTTCTTGTAAAGTATTTTTTAAACGTATGATCTGTTTGCACCAGATACGCAAATAGGGATGAAAGACAATTTAAAAAAGATTTGAAGGAACCATATCAATCAGTTTTTTTAATTATTAATTTTTTTAAAAGCTTCATTTTGAGAATCGTGGCGACATCTGTAGGACAACTTGGCTTAATTGATTAAAAAGATTTTTTATTAATGTAAATAATTCACTCATTCATTATCTTTGTATGTTAATACATAATTTAAATGATGCTTTTACATTTCAAGTACTTTTTATGACAAAAACGTTCATAACAAACGAGAATCTATGATTTTAAAATTTGATGACACACAAAAATAAATGTCGCCAAATCGTAGAATGAAAAAAACGCCAATATCTAAATAGTTCAAACTGTAAACCTAAACCACATGGAAAAGTGGGCGGAGCTCGTTATAAATCCAGTCAAAGAATTTCGCGCGCGACTTTTAAACTTGATTACTTTAGTTGTAGTGTAGGTTGGATACTATAAGCGATTTTGATATGTACAGCTGTGGAAAAAGTACCCACTAGTGATTATTTCGAACGCTAGTCATCCTATAGAATCGGACCTTTTTGACCTTGTGTTTATATAACATCATGAGTTAATTGCAGGACAAAAAAAATGCATAAAGGGCCGTCTTCACATTAAAAATGCTATTAACTTTCAAATTTCCAATGGCAGCACCCAATTTTAATAATTTAGAAATATTAAGAATCCTCATAAACCCTTAAATCTTAGTTTCTGTTACATTTGGCTGAATATTTGACGAGTTATTCAATCGAATCACTTGGTGACCTTTGGTTTACCATTTCTAAAATGACGGCCGTAGTCTGTGGGTTTATTGAAGGGAGAAAAATAAACGTTTATTTAAAGATCTTTAGGGAGGGGTCCTGGGATGTATAGTCAATGAAGATGAAGCCCTGAAGTTATTTTTAGAATATTTTATAATCTTTTTTTAAATTCGAAACATTTTTTAATAGAAAAGAAGGTATTGACATGGTAGTCTTCCCGAAGTCTGTCCTTACTTCGGTGACGAAATCTGTTCTATCGATCAGATCTTAAGAATCATTTTTGTCATCGAAAGGTAGGACAGCAGGGACCTAACTTTCATACTTTTTGTTCTTCTGTTTGTACGTCCATACGGACATCTGTCATCGTGTCATGTCGACGAACGACCCATTAAAGTAGCATTGGAATTTCATTTTTAGTCATTTATAAATTACTGTTGCCTCATCAGCAATATCACGAAAAACCTTAATTGAAATGTTACGGATTATTAATTTTTTCTTTGTAAATCGATATGGAATGGCGTTATAAAAAATGTACCGCAATGTGATTTTTTTAATGTTTATTATATTTGTTTACTAAGAAAGTGGTTCACAGTGTTACTTTTTTTTGCTTAAAGAGCTAATTGGTATTAATTTACAATTACATTCCTTTAATTATCAGTGCAATTTGGAGTTTTTTCATGTTTATCATCGCTAAATGTTCTGGAAGTATCAGGTTTTTTCAAATATTATAGTTATTGATTGTTATTTAATTATAAGAATCTCGTGTAATTTAAGGTGAGATTTTCAAAGCATTGCCAAAGATCACGGAAAGGATGCTACAGGATTTGACTCATTCAATTTTACATAATTATTCTTCAAACTGCAAATAAATTTAGTAAACTATAAAGATTATTTATTTAATTTGCGGAAGGAAAATAGTAATTATAGTAGCCAATTTTTAGAGTTGAAGATTCAAATTGTAACTGAATGCTGGGTTAGTCTATATTTGTTCTAAAGTTATAAATCTTATGGGGAAGTGGTTATAAGTGGCAGTTAATGTTATTATAATACCCTTGCCTTTTGACGAGAATTTCATTCTAGTATTTAAGTAACTGCACATGTAGGCTTTTTAATTCTTTTAGAACTTCTCGAGCAATATTCAAGAACATGTGTCGTATGGTGGCAGAGTACTGAAAGTTTAATGTGCCAATCACGCAGTCCGACGCTATTTTAGAGGAATTGAAAAGTTTGCAAAAAACACGTCCAGATTTCCCGGCTCCAAAGGTGTGCAATGTAGAAAGCTTCTTTCAGAACGAATGTACAGATTATAGTGGCGGGAGTAAGGCTTGTTATAAAGAGACTCAGTGTCTAATTTACAAGAGCAACCGAATGAACAAATTGACAAACTGTCACTAGCAATACAAAAGGTTCCTGCACATGTTTTTGGAGACCATAAACCCGCGTTTGTTTGTATCTTGCTGACCTTATTATTGCCTTTAAAACTGCTAATACGACATTGGGGCCATTATACATTGGGGTTTCTACTTTTGCATTAGTATGCCATTAGTTTTAACAAACATAAAGATTGCTACGCCAACAATTAAAGTACGGAACTAGATTTAAGGGATCATAGGAGTCTTAAAAATTGTGGAAAAAAGGTACTACAAAGCATAGTTTGATCTTTCATGTAATTTTTCAACTACTAAATATAAAAGTATAAATTTTTTATATGTAATTCTATAAGAGTTACTTATTATAAAACAAATTTTAAAATTTATGAAACTTTAGCCAAAACTAAAATAAATGATAACAAACATAAAACCATTGGAACACATTAAGATTAGGCTTGCGCGCGAAATGTTTAGTTCAAATTTGAAGAAATGACCAAGAAAATGACTTTATATTGTACAAATATGTACAAACAAAGATTTACACCAAATTTTAAGCTCAATTTTAATTAGAAATTATTTTAAGAGCTTTTTTCTAAAACGTTTATAATTTTTTTTTAGAAAAAAAGCTTTTAAAATAATTTCTAACTAAAATTGAGCTCAGAATTTAGGTATAAGTCTTTGATTGTACATATTTGTAAAATATAAAGTCATTTTCTTGGTCATTTCTTCAATTTTGAACTCAAAATTAGGCGCGCAAGCCTAATCCCAATGTGTTCAAATAGTTTTATGTTTGTTATCATTTATTTTAGTTTTGGCTAAGTTTCATAAATTTTAAAATTTGTTTTATAATAAGTAAATTTTATAGAATTTTATATAAAAAATTTACTTATATGGGGAGTAGATAAAAAGTTACATAAAAGATTAAACTATGCTTTGTAGTACCCTCTTTGCACATTTTTAATCGTAGCGGTATCACATCTCGATAATTTTGAATAGAAAGATAATATATTAGTACGTGCAAACCAGAAAAGAAATTGTTTCCTGAAAGATCGTAAGATTTACAAAATAAATATAATTTATTAAGGGGTCACAGGAGTCTAAAAAAATGAGCAAAGAAGATACTACAAAGCATAGTTTGATCTTTCATGTCATTTTTTAACTACTCAATAAATGAGTATAATTTTTTTATGTGTAATTCTACAGGATTCATTTATTATAAAACAAGTTTTAAAATTTATGAAACTTTAGCCAAAACTAAAATAAATGATATTAAACATGAAGCTATTTGAACACATTGTGATTAGGCTTGCGCGGCAAATTGTGAGATCAAAATTGAAAAAATGACCAAGAAAATGACTTTATATTGTACAAATATGTACAAACTAGGACTTATACCTAAATTCTCAGCTCAATTTTATTTAGAAATTATTTTAAGAACTTTTTTCTAAAAAAATTAATAAAAATTAAAAAATTTTGATTTTAAATTTTTTAAAAAATAATTTCTTATTAAAATTGAGCTGAGAATTTAGGTATAAGTCCTAGTTTGTACATATTTGTACAATATAAAGTCATTTTCTTGGTCATTTTTTCAATTTTGATCTCACAATTTGCCGCGCAAGCCTAATCACAATGTGTTCAAATAGCTTCATGTTTAATATCATTTATTTTAGTTTTGGCTAAAGTTTCATAAATTTTAAAACTTGTTTTATAATAAATAAATCTTGTAGAATTACATATAAAAAAATTATACTTATACATTGAGTAGTTCAAAAATGACATGGAAGATCAAACTATGTTTTGTAGTACCGTCTTTGCACATTTTTAAGACTCCTATGACCCCTTAAACAAATAAAAAAAATTGAAAGAAAGAGAAATAACCAAGCAACACAAATAATAAATTTCCAGAAATCGTCCCGGCTATCAAAAGTGTACGTGTACCGGTATTCGTTAGTCTACCCCTGATTACAATCAAATGCTCCTTATCTTGTGATAAAATCTCTCCGTGCACCACTCCCCAGAAAGAGAAACGTATCCCCTTTTTTAAATCGCCAGACGTATCATTTGGCGAAAATTTGTAATGCCACCTGGTGAGTCAGAATCAAAATAAAGTTGGCTGATAAATCCTCTTAAACACAACTGCTGTGTGGAAGCAGGTTAAGTGACAGATTCTGTTACAAACCTACTTGTTAATTTACATTTCCTATTTTAAGTGCAATGAGGAGTAATTTTTTTGGTTTTTGTTCCACGAATAATTAAATATTTATTTATAACTGCAAATAAATCATGCGGACGATAAGTAATATTTATATTATTGGAGATAGAAAATTAATGAAAATAATTGATTTGTTGCTTTAAGAAGTTAAAATTATAGCTAGATGCTGTGTTTCGTGAAATTTATTTTAATTTATATAAATTTAATGTGGAAAAACGGTTGTTGATGTCACTTACTGTTACGAACCTAGTTTTTTTAAGATAAGAATTTTAGTAAGTATTTAAGTAACAAGAAAGTTTTAGTTCTTTTAGAACTTCTTGTTTTTCAAAAGTGTAGATATAACTTATTTCGAGAACATGACTATTATTTCGTAAAAAAAATGTATCCGATGTGTGTTTATTTAATCAATTTCAGTAAAGCACAAAAAAGAAATCTTCTATTTACACACAATGAAACTTATTCACGAAATTTTAAAAGTGCTTTGATATTTTTTTATAACTACTTCTTGTATGGGGGGATACTTACTTATCAGTTTCATTGGTAAGACAAACAGAGTAATATTGCGTCCTTGAAAGATAAGATTGTCGACATTTATTTTAGGACATATCTATTACTGCAAACGCTTCAAATTTAATAAATAGCGAGGTCTAGAATTAGGTGCTCCTCCCACGCGCATGCGCCATTAGAAAGGTTTTAAGAACTATTTTAACTTCCACATTACATTTATAACGTAAAAAGTTGGTTAGTTTATTTACTTAACTCGTGTATTTTCGTTGCTTAGCAACGTACCAGAAATCACCAAATCGAGAGAGTACCATGTGTACCAAATTTCCCCCTTAAACTTTGAAACTAGTTGACTGTGACCTCTTACAGTTAGGATATTTATTTATTTATTTATTTACCAGCGGGTGACCGAGCTCTGCTCGGAGAAAACAGGTATCGAAGCTAACTCGAAGATGTAAATTTTCAATTGTGATTTATCAAAACAATACATACCATAAGAAAATTTGTGAAACCATTGGTGAAAAGATAACCAGTTAAAGTTAATGTGACCAGATATTCAAAATCAAAAATTTATTTATTTATTTATTTATTTATTTATTTATTTATTTATTTATTTATTTATTTATTTATTTATTTATTTATTTATTTATTTATTTATTTATTTATTTATTTATTTATTTATTTATTTATTTATTTATTTATTTATTTATTTATTTATTTATTTATTTATTTATTTATTTATTTATTTATTTATTTATTTATTTATTTATTTATTTATTTATTTATTTATTTATTTATTTATTTATTTATTTTTCAGGTCTGAGTGCGGCCAAATGGCTGAGTGAAGCCGGTTTGAAGGTTTTGGTGTTGGAGGCTCGTGACCGTGTGGGAGGACGCACCCTAACAAAACGGGTGAGGAAATTTTTTTTTCTCTCCTCCTCCAGAAATATTATTTGAAGTTAACCCCAATGTTGTTTCCTTACTTATGTCCACGGTATGCAGGGAAAACAACTAAACGTGTTTTTTTTTCGAACAAATCGAATTATGATTAACCCTCTAATGCATGAATTTTCTTTTCGTCCTGAAAAAATATATATGTATCATTAATACTCATACATTATGGAAAATATACTGAAAAAAAATTAACTGCATTAGAATTTAAATAATTTCAATTTTTAATTTTTTTCCATTTGATAAAAACCAACTACAAAATTCCAATTTTGATAAAAATGACTAGAAAACTACTAAATATATTTCAAAATAACCCTCTTTAACTGTAATTATTTTTTCAAAATTTTTTTGTATTTAGTACTAATTATTATAATTTGAATGCTGCCAAAAACGTAATTTCACAACAGTCAATAACCTCACTGTTTAATTTGGAATAAACTTTTACTACTGTCATCTATGATTATTATTAGTAACTTAAACTTCAAAATGGAATGTAATAGATGAAAAAAAATTGTCGAGAGGGAGCTCTTCTTTAATAGAATAAAGTGGATTATGTTACTTGTTGCCAAACGGCAACAGTATGCATTAGAGGGTTAAGAAGTAATTCCGCATAATTTTTTTTAAAAATATCTACCTGGACCTTTACTTTATTTCTTCAAACACATGTAGCTAACATTACAAGTTTCTACCACTTTTTACGTGAACCGATTTTGTTTTACATGTGTTCTATTGAAATTAGTGATGTTCCAAGGCCGAAAGGACTGAAAATGGGAATCATTTTACCGAAACGCAATGCTTCAAGGTTATTTCGGCAAGTTAATTTTAACAAGAGGATCGTGTAAACAAAATCTTTTCGCCTTTCGCAGTTGTATTTGCATATGGAGCTGTTTAAATATGCTATAAGTTCTGAATTTAATATGCTATGTATGTAGTTTGATGATGAACCCAGGGATAATCCCAACGCTCTGACCACCTTACTTCAGCGACCACATTGTAATCAAGTTTATAATCTTCGAACAGTTTGAGTAATTTAAACAAGATTTAAATGGTTCAAATGCTTTAAAATGATTTCTTTTATTAATGATTTTACTAAACATTGAATGTTGAATGAATATTGTATGTACTAAACCCTTCATCTGCGACCTGCTGTATTCTTATAATTTTTTATAGTTCTTCGCTTTTATCACAAACACAAAATTCTAAAGAAATCTTTAAAGTCAAACATATCCCTTTAAAAAAAAACTTTTCCTTAGCATTAATTTTTCTGATATATAATTTTATATCATTACAAAACAAAATTGTAATTCAATAAATTAAATAAGCTGTTGTTATAATTGAAGATAAAGGAAAGGACGGCAAGAAGTTATGAATCATGATTTGTCAATGAACTTATGTCACTGGTGTCATAATCGTTTAATCTTCAAACAATGTTTTACCTATTTTGCTATCGCTTTTTAACATCTTTCGAATGATGAATTCAATTTTGAGATTATTATTTCCTACACATTTTTTGTTATCAAGGTTCTTATTGTAGAAATATTTATGTGGTAATTAAAAAAATGACTTCGTCACTTTTTTCCTGTTGAAAAAAAAAAATGTGAAACATATGTTTATTGTTTTTTTTTTTTAATCTTTACTTTTCAAACGACTTTTTTAATACTTTTTTTGTTTAGAATATTGAAAACAATATCATTTTATGATCATAAATACACGACGCATTCACTGAACGCCCCATCCCACCCCTCATTTTTTTTTTTTTTTAAATAATGCCGCCCGCAACGTGAACAAAATTTCTTAAAATCTAAGGCCCTTTAAATTAAAAGTGTTATCCACTGTACTGGATATTATGTTAAATAAGAAAAATATCCAAAAATAAAAGAAATTAAATTTAGGATTTAATAATAAAATTTACCCAAAGCCTAGTTAGAAACTGAGAAAGAAATTACTGAGTATACCATAAGAAAACACGCAACAAATCTGCTAAATAAAACGTATTTTATTAAAGTCCGATTAAAGTCGCTAGAAAATAAGTAAATTGTAATAAAAGAAAATAAGAGCAAAAATTAAGAAACAAAACTGCACTGAAAGTTAGTGAGTTGGGTTCAATTTATAGAACTTTTGGCTTTGATTAAGCGATCTAAAAACTTAGTATCTTCATAATGTGCGTTGTAAATTTTAAATACTTGAAAATGATACTGAAGTACTTGAAGATACTTGAAGGAAGTTTCAAAAATTAAAAAAAGAAAATCGTGGTGCTAAGCACAATTATAAATTTGATGAACACGAATGGCCTCTATGTAATTTGCATTAAAGAAAATGTGGTCTTTAATTCTCTCAAATAGCGTCTCAGAGGCTGAGAGGTTAAACGTGTCCGCCTGGTAAGCCCAAGATCACGGGTTCGAGACCCGACTGAGTCGTTTTATTTTCTGGATGGGGAAATCTTGGGCACGCATGTCATATGATTATGTGGCATGCAAAAGATCCCTGGAGGGCCCTATTTGGCTTGGGTTCTCTCGGCATACTTTAACATCCACACAGAGCTCAGATTCATTTCAATCTAAGCGTCATATTGGTTACGAAAGCCGCCTAGACGGTGACTCAAAAAGTGACTATCTGTATGTAGACTGAAAGAGACTTAAGGGTGAATGAGCACGATCGACCGAGCATCTCAAAATCAAATTATTTTTGAGTTAATATTATGGAATTGTTTTCTAAGCTACATTTATCCGGCTGTATTGAATATTTTTACAAACGGTATTTTATATAATAAATGCATCTGAAATACAGGTCTTCACTTCCTCACGTTTTGAAATTGGCTAATATTTTTTTTTCTAATTTTCAATAAGGAATTTTACACAATTATTCGACCAACCGGAATGGTAGTTTCGATCATCACTTTCCATGTGAGTGGGACTTGGTTTGAATCCCGAATAATACATGAATATTTGTGTGGTTCTGAGTACTTACGGAGAGTCGTCTACACTCTTAAAACAAACACTCCTAATTTAACTCAGTCTGAGTGGATTTCACTCCTCCAGACTGGAAAATGCACTTCTCCTTTTGGAGTGGATCCTTTGTGTGTTAAACCTCCGACAGGATCACTCCAAACGAGGGATTTTAACTCAGTCTGAGTAAATATGCATGCCTTTACGGTGTCGAAAATGCACTTCTCCAACTGGAGTGGATTTCACTCTTTTGTTTTAAGAGTGTAGATGGTGCCACAAAAAATGGCTCTCACACTCTTAAAACAAAAGAGTGAAATCCACTCCAGTTGGAGAAGTGCATTTTCGACACTGGAAAGGATTGAATATTAACCCAGACTGAGTTAAAATCACTCGTTTGGAGTGATCCTGTCGGAGGCTTAACACACAAAGAATCCACTCCTTCCGTGTAAGTGCATTTTCCAGACTGGAGTAGTGAAATTAACTCAGACTGAGTTAAAATCGCTCGTTCGTTTTAAGAGTGCAGTTCTGGGGGAATTTGCCGAGTCTGCCAAGGCGTGACCGCTAACGGTGCAGTTCCATCAGAGGATTGCTATCAAATAAAAAAACATATACTTATTATTGCCGTCTTTCTTAACCTAGGATCCCAAAGTGGACTATGTGGACATCGGCGGGGCATATGTGGGACCAACACAGGACCGACTCCTTCGAATGGCTAAGGAGTTCGGCATCGAAAACTACAAAATCAACGAGGTCGAGGATCTACTGCACTATAAAGATGTAAGACCATTTTTGCCTTGAAATAATTAGTCTTTCTCAATGTTTCACCATAGTTTAGAGCAGTGGTTCCAATCCGCGGACCCCCGGGGTCCTCGAGTTATGCCAGAGGGGTCCGCAAGATGCTATTTCAATTAAATATATATATATTAAATATATTTTTATGATTCCAGATTTTTTTTGTTTTGTTTTGGCCGCTTCCTGCATAAGCGGAGTCTATACGCAAAACTAGAATTATATAGAGGCAGTAGTTCTGCTTTATGTGGTCCGATTTCAGAGTGAAAGTTTCAAGTTTGAAACCTAATACAAAATTCAGAAAATATGGGGACTCAAAGGACATATTTAACACATCCCTTTAAGAACTGGAAAAAAAAACTAACTGCATACTGATGGAGTACTCTTGTAACTCTGTAAAAAACGTATACAATATAAAAAGACTCTCAATTTGGCTCTCACTTTTAAATTTTAAGATTATGAATTATTGGGGGTCCTTGTCACAATAGCGGCTCCATGAGGGATCCTCGAGAAAATTTTGTTGGGAACCCCTGGTTTAGAGTAATATGGGCTTGTTTCAAACCTTTACCAATAAAAACAAGGCAGCCAATGAAATCGCAGTCCGGAATACGTGACGTTATAAAAAAAACCAATGAGCTTGTTTTAACACTTTGTCAAAGAAAAAAACCTATGGCATCTCAGTATGAAGAGAGTGACATAAGCAGTTTCAGCAATAATATTCATAAATTACTTATAAAAATTAATCAATTTCAAAAACAATTAAATATTTAATTAATTATTATTAATAAAAACGGTGGAATTTTCTTCGTTCTATTACTATCAACGTACCATTCTATTTCGAAATTCGCCGTACACATAGCCCACTCTGAAATTGAAATGAGCGAATTTATAGACAGCTGTTTCCAAGTAAAACTGCAGAAAACAATAGAAGATATACAACTACACGATTCTTTGACTGTAATTGTTAATAAAGGTGCCGCTTCTACACTTACAGCACAGGAAGTACACAATAAATTATTTATCATCCTTGAAACACTGAATACACCCCTTGAAATTGCAAAAATAGCAACATACATATGAATATATAAATGTTTAAATTCCAACTATGAATTATTATATTTTTTCTTTTCCTTCTTATTAGAAGTGATTCTTACCGAAAAAGTAGTAAATGACTAAAATGAAAATGAACTGTAAAAAAAAATTAATGAAATGTCAAAAAAGAAATACAAATCTTCTTTTAATTTTTTTTAAATAAGGAAGTTCTCGAATACCATTCGGTTACTACTTACATTTATTAAGTAGCTTAAGTAATAAATTTTCCTTAAACCAAAAAAAAAAAAAAAAAAAAAAACCTAAGACTAATACAAAGCTAAATTAGTAGTGTGTTAATAATTAGTATACTGTATTTTGACTTTTTATCTTTCGGGTCTAGTTTCGTTGCAATATTAGTTATTTTTCAGGGTGTCAGGACTAGATTCCGGCCAAATGAATTACCCGGCCGAAGAAACCCCCTTGTCAACATGGACATTAACAATATCATGTGGCTAATGGATAAAATGGGAGAAGAGGTAATGGATTCAATTTAATAAACTACTATATCTATAATAATAAAAGAAAGAGTCTGTCTGTCTGTCTGTCTGTGTGTATGTCTGTGGATCGCAAAAGACCTACTTAGACTGCTCTAAAAAAAATTCGAAATTTTTAATATAGATTCCTTTTAATACCTACGTGTGCACCTGAGGCTTAGTTTTTTCATATTTGATTGTGATTTTTAATTAATATAATTAGTTTTAAAAAAAAACCGTCATCCCCGTGGGATTGCGGGACCATAACAGGGCTTGAAAATACATGGACCGGGCCGAAACGGGGGCTTGACTCTATCCTCTATTAGTTTGATTGATTGAGTTTGGTTGAGATATGCGCTCGCCCGAAGGCTGCTTCATTCTCTATTAGTGTTTGCTTTTTTAAGTGCGCATGCGCCAACACGAATTTAATTTTGTTTTGATTTTGAGTGTATTTTCAAAAGTAAACATGCCTCTGAAAGGAAGCAATGCGAAGTTAACGGGTTCCCAGTAATTTTTTAATAAAATTTAATTAAATTTTAACAAGTTAATTTTTCAAAGTTTTGCTGACAAGCGAAGCCCGACGGAAAAAAGTTTATGATTAAAATAAAATGTTCTTGAGAGTAAACAAACTTTAAAAAAATCAAACTAGTTTTTAAATTCAGCATCAAAATCATTTGTTAAATAATGTATTAAATTTTCAAAAAGATTCGAGGTAGTGAGCCTTATCCTTTATTAGAGATTGCTATTTTCGCCATATCTTATATTCAACACCTTGCGCTCCATTTAAGCCTTGATGATTATTAACCAAAACAATCCTATGTTTCAAGCATTTAAAAAAAAAATTAAAGGGCCTTTTAAGTATGAAATGTATTAATTCTATATTAATGTGTTTTTTGATAAAATATATTATTCTGATGCATATCACATTTCATCTAGCGTTATATTGCCTTAGGTGAGCGTCACATTAAGGGCCATACTAGAAGGCTTGTGATTTTTAGATGCAATGCAATCAAGTGACGAGACCGGCAACTGCCTTGGCATCCAGAGCAACCGAATAGCGATATCTTGCGTGGCATTACGATTTAGATCACAACAGATTTAACGTGCACCAACCTTATATGCACGGAGTTATCTTTTGGTGCGACATATTTTGCCCAGCGTAATCCGTCCATAGGATATGGCTAGTGTCCTTAAATATGGAAGAAGAGTAAAGTCTACAGATTTGACACAACTCATCATTAATGAATTTTTAAAGACAGCATACTAAATACTTTCTGTACTCCTAAGGTATACTAAACTAAATTCAGATGCGTAAGAAGCCATATAAAGCCAAGGCCTGGTACGCCCATTTCAGCTTACGAGAAAGGCGCAGTAGAGGGCATTGCAGCAAAAATTTCGGTCAGTTAGTCAGAACACAATCCCACACTCTTAAAACAAACGAGTGAAATCCACTCCAGAAGGAAAAGTGCATTTTCGACACTAGAAAGTAGTGAATATTAAATCAGAATGAGTTAAAATCACTCGCGCGCGTTTGGAGTGATCCTGTCGGAGGTTTAACACACAAAGGATCCACTCCAAGAGGAGAAGTGCATTTTCCAGACTGGAGGAGTGAAAATTACTCAGACTGAGTTAAAATCGCTCGTTAGTTTTAAGAGTGCAGTGTTTGGTTCCGAATCTAGCTTGAAACATTTAATATTTTTTGACTAACCGAAGCGACAAAATTCTGGAAAGGGGGGAGGGGTGTGGTCTCAAGATGGGGTCTTGGTATATATTCCATTATTTTAGCATTGTTTAAGTTTTTAAATACTAGTATTAATATCAAAGTAGGCTAAAGTATTTAAAAAAAATCACCTATTAAATTGCAATTGCAGATACCAGCAGACGCTCCGTGGAACGCTCCAAACGCAGATGAATGGGACACTATGACTTACAAGGAATTTTTGTTGAAGAATTGTTGGACTCGGTAAAGTCAAAGTTTTCGTTTTGCAATGTACTTGGATGTAATTTAACGCGGAAACTCGGTTAATTGTATGCAATATTTCTTCCATACAGGGGAGCAATCGACTTTTTTAAGAACTTCATCAACATTAATATCACAACGGAATCCTACGAAGCGTCAACGTTGAGTTTCCTTTGGTATATTAAACAGTGTGGTGGGACAAAGAGAATATTTTCCACAACCAACGGAGGGCAGGTAAGTCAAATCACTTCAAATTTGTTTGGTTTCTTTCTAGGCATATATATTATATTTATTATACACTGCTCAAAACAATTAGGGAAATGCATGGTTTGCAAGGGGACCTCAATGATTCCATTTGGTATCATCAGCTTCCGATTTTTTTTCTCACTTAGTTGAACTCGTACTTATTTATCGTTAAATGAAAGAATTATGTCTTTTGAAGAAATAGATAATGTCTTTTTTAATTGAATGAAAACATGAAAAACATGGTAAATAAAATTCACTCCCAAAAACTTTTAAAATTGGCAATAAATTCTTCACGCTTGCATTCTTAGAAGTCTAAAATTTCATTTTATATATTTTTTTTACAATTAAAATTTTGAAAAAATTATTGTTGTAATTTATTCAAAAGTTATGATTCCAATTTTTTTGCCCTTAAATTTTAGTTAAAAAATTTAAGGTTTTTTGTCCTGTTTTTTACTATTTCAATCTGGATGCATAAGGAATCTATTCATAAATTTTAGAATTTTATAATAAAAAATAAGAAGTTGGAACTGGACGGATAAACAAAAGTACGCAAAGTGCTCCCCTAATTGTTTTGAGCAGTGTAGATTATATAGATTATATTAAATACATTATAGAATTTAAAGAGATAATATTTTTTTATCTGCAATACTATTCTGTGAAAATATTGCAGCTTCTGATTTTTTATAAATTAACTTTTCGAAATTTTTTAAACGAATACTTAAAAAAAAACTCTATTTAATTTTAATACAATCATAAAGTATCTCACTCTCAAAAAAGAGATAGATTAGATAGATAGATAGATTACTCTCAAAAAACAGATTTTTTTTTATTGAAACGTTAAAATAATAAAGATATAAGACAACCTAAACTCTTATAATGAACACCTGGAAAATTCTGCTACAATAACAACTATTGAAGTCTTCTCTTTTGAATGGGAAGTTTGAATGTAAACGTGTGTAATTATTTCTAGGAAAGGAAATTTAAGGGTGGAACTCAACAGGTTAGTGAGAAAATAGCAGCTAAACTCGGAGGTAAGAAAATTTTGCTTAGAATAGAAAAACTAGGGATACTTGAACCCGATTTTATGGATTTGCCTTTTAAATTTCTGCAAACATAATTATACCGTATCTATAATAATAAAAGAAAGAGTCTGTCTGCCTGTCTGTGGATCGTAAAAGACCTACTTATACGACCCAGAAAAATTTGAAATTTTTAATATAGATTCCTTTTAATACTCACGTGTGCACTTGAGGCTTAGTTTTTTCATATTTGATTGTGAGTTTTTAATTAATATAATTAGTTTCAAGACTACGTCATCCATCTAACAGTGAGTGACCATAACAGGACTTGTAATTAATAAATCAGGTTCTTCGATATAAGTAGTTTTGAAAAACTTAAACATTCTAGTTTATAATCGAAGATTTAACCCTTTCAGTCCCAGTGATGCCATTTGGCATCATCACTTTCAATATATTTTCCCAAATGTTTATGTCCCATTACGACATCCACAAACACACATCATTCGATTCTTCACACTTTGTTCTATTATACAATATTTTACATTAATCACAATAGAAGTCAAACTACTATTTTTTTTATTTAGAAAATAGCTGACAAGCGTTTCACCTGATTTTTGAAAAGTTCACTTCAGTTCCACATATTTAAAACACAATTTAAACTATTTCGGTAAAAATAATTACTAAATTTTTTTAAATAATATGGTCAGATACCTTAAAATATATAACTCGAAGTGTTTTTAGGCAATACATATATTTTTATTTTGTTGTTTTCCACAGTTAAAAATTTTTGGCATTATTTCAAAAACCATATAAAAAATTAAAATGAATTTTTTTTTCTTTTGGAACTCTGATTTAAAATAAGCTTATTTTGTGAATATCAGATGGTTCTGTAGTATAGTAAATTTTTGGGACTGTAAGGGTTAAAAGAACATGTAAAATGCAGTTTGGGTTTAATTCCTCAAATGTCCATGTAATGTGTACCTCTGCAGCAAAGAGAGTACAGCCGTTGCTGACCACAGCAATGCATTTTTATGGGTGTTATGTCCCTTTATTTGCACCGTTTATTTTTACTCTTCCGTGTATTATTTATAAATAACTATTTTTTTAATTTTAATATAATGATTTTTTGCCTTCATCAGCATTAGTTATTTTAATAAAAAATACGTTTTCTGTTTAGATGATATTGTTAAATTAAGCAGTCCAGTTGTTGGAATAAATCAAGAATCTAAAGACGAGGTAGTAGTCAAAACATTAGATGGCAAAGAATACAAGGTAAATACACATTTCTTTACATTTGAACCACACAGTGTTATATGCATACTTTTACTTTTATATGCACAACACACTTTTTTCTTTTTATACAAATATCTACTCCATCAAAATGCTTAGTAGGGAAATATGCATTGGGATTCCCATAACATAATAAACAAAGTTGTAGCTAAAATTAATGTGATAGTGATTCGTCATTTATAATTGAATTAAGTCACTAGAAACCTGTGATTCAGTTTATCAAACTATTTTTCTATAATTTCACCAACAATTAAAAAAGTTTTCGGAACTTTGACTCATTATTTTTTTTAGTCAAGGGCCAGTTAGATCAAGTTGCATAAACATTTGTAAACTTTTTACAGCATTTTTACGGCTAGATCCCTTTTCGACGTGTCTTGTCACATTACTTTTGCGACATTTCAACCATTTGTTTTTAAAGTAAGATACTCTAAAATAAAACCTTTAATTGAATCGGTGTGTGCAGAAACAACGTCAGTCACAAATTTCAAATTTTTCAGGAGGGAGAAAAAACGTAATAACTCCTCCTCTATTTCTGCACTCAACACTCGAAACAAAAGTCCAGTATTTACGGAACTACTCAACAGACTAACGTAGTTTTTGCACCCAACACGCATCTTTCCTTTCTACGCTTATTTTCATTTTTTGACTGAAGTGGTTTCTGAACTCACCGATTCAATTAGACCGATGATGAGGGTAGTTTGATACGTAGAAAAAATATATTCAATTGTTAAAACACTCTGATGTAAAAAAAATAACCTGACCTAAAATCCATTATTTGTCGTTAAATGTTTCCTCTTTCAGACGAAATACATTATACTCGCCTGTCCACCAATGGTCCAAATGAAGATTCATTTCACTCCTCAGCTGCCACCGCTGCGCAATCAACTTTTGCAAAGAATGCCCATGGGCACTGTCATGAAAGTGATTTTGTATTACAAGACAACATTCTGGAGGCAAAATGGTATGTACACTAATTATAATGTGATTGTGCTCTGACCAAGTAAGAAATAGGCCTTATGGCCTCATCTATTTTCATTTTCACTATCTTTTTTTAATAGGTGTCATAAAATATGACGCGACTCACAGTGTGAGTGCGTGACGTCAAGTGGGAAAAATCTAACCTTGAGGCGGCAAGTAACGAAGAAAAAAATTATGATAGTAGTAATTTGACACGTGCACAATGCAGTTAATACAACTGCTTAATATGATGAGTTACTCAATTTTTTTTCACCTGCTTTAAAAAAAAAACAAAAACTTTAGTTGTAACTTTTTTAGTTAATGCGTTGGTCGGACATATGCCGAATTTCTTCCAAGGACCACATATTTACATTTCAACAGCTATCTATCAATGGTGAAGATTTAATAAAGGCCCCTTTAAGCATATTAAGACTTACCTCGATACTGACTAGCAAGCATGCACGTTCACAATTTCTACTCAGTTCGTCTATCCCCATCGCACGAAATAAAGTTCTCGGATTGGTTAGTTCTCAAGCAACATTTCGAAGTCGAATTTGGAGATTTGACACGTTTGGGCAATATATATATATATTGAAATTGACGAGTTTCTTTTTCTTAAAAAAATCTAAAACTAAAAATAGTTCCCTCAATAATTAAGAAGAAACAAGTTGGTTTGTTACAGAATCTGTCACTTACACCGCTTCCACACAACATTTACGCTGAACAGGAAACAAACCAACAAAACCTCAGAAAGAAATTCGCCAAATAGGGCCTTTAGCTAGTTCCAATTCAAACTTTTATAAGCCAAAAATAATAATTTTCTTCCATCTTCTTCTGCAGATTTGAAAATTAATCTTTATCGTTTGCTAATTGTTTTAAAGTTTGAAGAATAATGATGTATGTTTTTAATAAATATCTTTTTGCAGCCACAAGTTTACATTTCAAAAAATAAATTAGTAAAATTCTTGCTTTAAAAATACAAGCGAAATTTTACATATTATGCAAATTTATAATTTTTATGTATCTTTCTTCATACATATTTAATGAACCATAAAAATAACTTTATTGTACTATTACAACAATCCAAATTGAATTATCATAAAAATAAATATTTTTTCAAGTATTTTATTTTTATTTTAAACTAGCAAATTTATACCCGTACTTCGCACGGATTAAAAAAAAAAATTCAAATCGATCCAAGTATGTGTACCATACAACCTGTTTTAACCCTTTCGCTACGAAGGATATTTGCTTCCTCGTAGTATTTGAAAGGAATAACATTATCGAATCCTTAGTTGTTCGGGCGTTTTGGGGCGCTTCCGCAAGGAAAGGAATAAAATCATAAACTTAAGTTATTCTTCCCGCTCGTTTTCGAGTATGAAATCCCGTTTCATTGTTTTAAAATTCCAAAATCAAAAATACGGTGTAACATGCACTCATAAATGGCATCACAATTCCCTCATAAATAAATATCGTCACCTGACTGTGGTTCTAAAATACGACGCCCTTCGCCAATAGCCCTCGTGCAGCTCTAAAGCGACGTTAATTCAAACCAAAACCAAAAAAAAAAAAAAAACCCATAAATAAATAAAACCTTTTAACTCTTTTGGCGCGTTTTGGGAAATAATTTGGCGAGAAAATAGATATAGCTACAAACACACCATTATACAGCTCTAACACAATGACCTTAGCACAACCAACCAGCTTATAAATTAGTTTTAAAAAACATTTTGGCCATTTGGCGAATTTTAATACATAATTTGGCGAGATTGGCAACATATATGGCGAAAAAAATAAAGAATAAAACCCTGATATGCAGCTGTAGTGCGATGGCCTTTATTAACCATCATAGTTCAGTAATAGCTTAACAATCATTGTGCCCATTTTGCGAGATTGGCAACGTATTTGGCGAAAAGATAAGGATATAAAATCCTAATATGCAGCTGTAATGCGATGGCCTTTATTAACCATCATAGTTCAGTAATAGCTTAACAAACATTTTGCCCACTTGGCGAGTTTTAATTAATAATTTGGCGAGATTGGTAACATATTTGGCGAAACAATAAAGACATAAAACGCTTTGTACGCAGCTCTAGTGCAATTTCGTTATTAACCATCGCATTTCTGTAATTGCTTAGCTATACATTTATTGCTGCATACTTGCAATCAACAAAACCATCAAAGAAGAAATCATCAACTAAACCCACAATATATCCTCGTATGAAAACTGGTAAGAAATACGTCACTTGAAACATATCAATTATTTTCAAATGATGATTTTAGTTACTGAAAGTAATGGCAACACAAAAATAAACATTTTAAAGTTCATTTTTTTTTTATTATAGATTAAAATATCAAGTTAAAAATTAAAAGTTGCCTTGATATAAATTAAAGAATAATATAAAATGAAAGTTTACTACTTAAAATGATAGTAAACTAAATCTTTAAAATGAAAATATTTGTAAGTTTATAAGAATAAAGTATTTTCTTTTTTATATTTTAACTATTTTCGAAAAGTTTATTTTAATATCTTCTGCTGAATGGCAACTCGAAAGAAAAATTTTCATCGGATTTGAGCCAAAGTGGTGTATTTTTTTCAGAAAATTCGAATTTTCTCTTAAAATAGAACATTTTGAGCTCTGAAAGTTCTTATTTTGCGACTCAAGTATGAACTACGTATTTCTACCAAGTTACGAGTCAAACAAATGTCTAGTTTGTGAGTTTCGAAGAGATATACATACACACATACACACAAAACTTCATTTTTATTATTATAGATAAAGTTTCTTGTTCGGTTGTTGTTATGGCAACATTGAAAATATTGAATAAAAATGGAATTTGAAATGGAAAAAATGGAAATGTTATTTCAATGTAGATTAAATTTTATAGTTATTTAAGAGTTATTTAAGTTTTAAATAAACTTCTAATTTAATTTTTTAATGAAAATTGGAATGTAGCCTAAACTGATTTTTTGCTTCAAAATGACGTATCCCACTTGTTTGTGTGACTTGCGGTTCGTTCTGTGAAAGTGGGTGACAGACAGACGGACTGAACGATTATAAAACCTTCCACTTTTTACGTTATAAACGTAGTGTGGAAGCTAATACTAACACAAGTTTTTTTGTAATAAAACGAACTCTTCTATGGGTCTAATAATTATGTATTGTTTAAATTAAAGGACATTTAGCTACTTTAATGCAAAAAAAAATTACAGTGGTGGCCAAAAGTGTGGACACTTTTTGAAAGTTTCATGTGTTTCAACTGTTAGCTGTGTTCTTGGATCTATTAAATTTCGCTTAAATACAAACAAACATTTAAATATTAAGTTGAAGGTAATTTAATGTAGAATTTCATTAAAAAACAGAATTAAAGTATCTGTATTACAAATAAAGTTATGCTCATTATAGTTGAACAAACAAGCACAATCAATGGATTCTCTAATGCTAAAATTGCAATACAAGTTGGTGGTTCAATGACTTGCAAAACTGAGGCAGATCATACTATTAGTTGCATAACTTATTCGTAACACAGATATTGTAATACTGTATTTATTTTTAATTCTACATGAAATTACTTTGATGATGATGATGTTGTGTCCATGGATAGAGATTATATATGGGACCAAAGGTTTCGTAGACGGCTTCAGCGATCTGCACACACAGTGGTCCTTATAAAGAATAAATTACTTTTAATTTGATATACCATTGTTTAATTTCATATACAATTAATATATTCTGTAATCATACAAAGTTAAAAAATATGAAACTTTCAAAAAGTGTCCACAGTTTTGGCCACCACTGTATTTAAAATTTTATTTTCTTAAATTCAAATATTTTTATGAAGCAAATTCGTGTTGTATATCAAATTAATTAAAATTATCTTTAAAAATATGCATTTAATGGCATTGTTTCAACACTTTGTCAAAAGATACAAACAACCAATGAAATCTCAGTTCGAAGCACAATGCACGAAAAACAAATGAGCTTGATTCAAGTAGTAGGGAAAAAACATAACAACTAATGAAATCGCAGTTAGAGAGAGTGACATCGTAAGAAATATTCCCATTTTCAATGGATTGGGAATATTTCTTATGATGCTACTCTCTCTATACTGCGATTTCATTGGTTGTTTTGTTTTCTTTGGCAAAGGGTTGAAACAAGCCCATTCTAATTTTCCATTTTGAGAACTTGTATAAAGTTATGGCAGTAAATTTCAATTATTCATAACATTTCATTTTATAGTTAATTTTTATAATCTAGCTATGATCATCAATGGGGAGCTTGCATGGGTCGGGAAACGGCGAAATACCATTTGTGAATGATACTCCATGCGATTCTAAGAACATCGACTGAAATTATACCTCAATCCGACCATTAGTTTATTTTTAATTAATTTTCAAAGTTTGCGCTAAACCCCGCCCTTTGAAAACGCTGCCTCTGGCCTCCCCCCCCCCCCCCCCCCCGCGTGACGACACACGACACAACTGGGAAAGCCAGAGATAGGCGGCCGATTTGTTTTGCGAATGTCACTCCTCGTAATGTTTTATTTTATCTCGTCGAACACATTGAATTTAAGGAAATTCTGAAAAATATTAGTGCATACGAATGTTGCATAATACCCTGTTTTAATAGTATCATGAAAAAATTACACCAAAAAAATTACTTCAGCTATCACAGTATGTTTATAACGTTAAAATTGGAAGCTTTTTAAAATGCTATATGTCCTTCCGTCACCTGGGGCACAACTAAAAAAGCTGTTGTCGTAAATTATATTCGTATATTTTTAGTTTATATTATTTTAACTAAAATCATTTTTAATTAAAATTGTTTTTAATTAAAAAAAATATAACTTTAAATGTAAATAGTTTTTGCTGCTAATTTATTATTACTAATTATGAACATTAGTTAGTTTTTCTTTTACATTACTAATGTTTGCTTAATTTAATAGACAATTAATGTTTTATTTTTTAAAAAAATTAAGTACCATAAATAGGGAAAAAATCAATTACATCAGAATGTTTTTATTGATCATTTAACTTATTAGATAATTTATATCACCTATTTTTTTAGAAATTAAATGAATTAAATCAATAATGAAATTAAACCAAATATTAAAAAAAATTCCTGTTAAAATTATATTTTAAATTTGCAAAGCCAAAAATACTAATGCACATTTTAAAAAAAACTAAGCAAAAAAAAAACTAATTCCGCGGACGGAGAAATAGAATTTATCCAGTACTTGAGAGTAGAGAAGCTTTTCTTTGACTTGAGAACCATCCAATCAGTTATTTTGGTGCTGCCATCTATAAGATTTTTATGAAACTGTTTTGGTGCTGCCATCTATGAGATTTTTAAGAAACCGATTTCGGTGCTGCTATCTATCAGATTCAATAGTTAGCACTTTAAAAACATTCCTATGTTTTTTTTTTGTTTTTAATGGAAAATGAAAATGGTTGGAATGTGAAAATGGTGAATGGTTAGGAATGTGAAAATGGTTGAAGGAGAAAAAGGCAAACCGATACTAAATTTCCTACTTTTTTTGCAGGACTATGTGGATCCCTGCTAGTTGAAGGTGGGGATGAGCATCCCATGTTTCTAACCCTAGATGACACAAAAGCAGATGGAAGCTTTCCTGCAATTATAGGGTAAGTTCAATGTAGATTTTTTTTTTGGATATTAACAGTTCTCTGAAAAGTTAAGAGAGACAAACATGACTTTCAACTTGAATTTGCGAAATGAAGCAAACGTTTAAGATCTTCCGATTGATTCAGTGAAACAGTATAAATGTTATGGCAACATTTCATATGATTCTCCTATATTTCAAAAGTTGTCCACCTTTTGAAGCGTTATGTAACTTATTTCAAATTACTACTATATATTTTTATTGGTTCTTTTCAGAGCTCTAGTTTTAGAGTATAGCTATTTTCGACATAGTTTCAAATTAAAACCCCAAACCTTATTTGTTATTTTTCAGATTTATTTTAGCGGACAAGTGTCGGCGATTGTCAGCATTAACTCCAGGTGAGAGGAAAGAATTGCTCGCCAAAAGCTTAGCTGAATCAACTGGGTTAAAAGAATTCTTGCAGGTATTATATAAATTACTCACTAAGTTTTTTTCTACAATACATTACCCTTTGAAACATTCCACAGAAAACTGCAAAATCTCAAAATACATAATTCCCAAATCGTTTTAAGTTTATTTAAAGCTCCTAAAGCCATTCGAGCGGAAATTAAACGGGCAAAAGTGTTATACTTTTTAATAAGTAATCAAACCAAACAGGCATCAGTGATCGAGAGAAACGTCTGCATTAGTAGGTTAAAAAAAGTTACTGTAACGATTTCCAGTCACTTTGAAATTTTCATGTGTTACATGATATAAAAAAGAATTCAGGGCCGTGTGGTGCTATGATGCAGAGAGGCGGCCGCATCAGGCGGCAATTGAGTAGGGGGCTGCAAAATTCGAGATTCTATAACCTCCATTTTTTTAAATACTGGTTCCAAAAATTAACTTAGTATCTAGTTAACTAAATCTGTGTAAAATAAATACTTCTAAATGTTCAAATATAGGAAGAAAAAGAGCGGCAATTCTAATGAATATCCGAAATAGTGAGAAGGAAAGGTTTTTTTTTTATTTGGATTCCAAACTGGTGACTATATGTTATTTAGCTACCCATCTGTGTCAACAAGACCCCACACACACCCCATCCCTTTTTTTGGGGAATGTGAGAGGGCGAAGAAATTTATAGCCGAAGATGAAAGTATAGCATCACACTTGTACTTATACACAACTTGTAACACAACACCAAAACACTGGAAGTGTTTCCGGTCTGCTGTCTTTCAGTTATATTCAACCTTCAGTCTTTCAGTTATTTTACTATTTGGATTAACTACATAGCAGTTGGTTTTTTAAGGGGAATAGGGAGAGTTTATGTACTTTAAACTATAACAACACTTGCAAGAGCTCGATATGTACTTTGATTTCTTCTGTAAAAGTAAGTGTTATGACATTTTACTTAAAAAAAATAATAATTAAGTTTAAACAGTAGCGGATTTCTAAATAGGCTAGCTAGACTAAAGCCTACGGCGGCTAATTTTCGTAGGCGGCAAATTTTCAACGGCGGAATTTTGCATGTTGAGGCAATTCTTTCAAAACGCAACTGAAGTTTAAGTACTCGAATGCATTGGAATATTTTTAATATTTCACCTCAAGCCCAATTTTATGTAGCATTAAAGTGAGAGATCAGAAAAATTACATCTAAATGATGAAAAACATACTTACAGCATTTTTTAAGCTTAATTTAGTACTTTAGGGGCACTAACTTTCATTGAACAACGGCTTATAATGAGATGAATCAACCATTGGTGATCAACTTTTGAATCGTTTTTAACCCCCATCCTAACCCTATATGCGGCAATTTTGGTTCAGCTTATAGGCGGCACATTTGGAAATCCGCCACTGAGTTTAAACTTGGTCCCTGAGCAACAATTTTGACTTGTGTTACAAATATATTCTCAAAGCAGTTGCAAAAGATCTAAAGCATTTATATTATATAAAACAATCAGTTAAATGTTTTATATAACAGCTGTTTAAAAAATAGGGTTTGATTATTTTACTTCTATTTAATTAAATTCAGTAATTTTGTATCAGATGTATATGAATGTATTTTTCTTAAAGAATATTTTAAAATTAAGATTTAGCCATCTTACGAATGAGTGATGTGCAATAAGAAAATGAAGTACTTTACAAATCTAATTTTTAATTAAAACTGATATATTCCTAACGTTATAATTTTAAAACTAAGTTTTGTAATTAAACAATGTATTGCAATTTCAACCTAGAGCTGCACTGCAAAATTAAATACTTTTAACTAGATTTTGCTAACTCAGTAAATTTTTTAACATAGTGACTGGTCGCCCAGTGAAAGAAAAATGTCGCCTAGTACATAATATGAAAATCAAATCACTCTGGGCGACATTAAAAAAAATCCTTAATTTCTTAAAACTCTCGTCCATTTTATCATAAATTGTATATTGCAAAAAAAACCTACAAAAAAAAAAAAAAAAAAAAAAAAAACATTTGAAGTAAAAAAAATGGGCAAGTTGTAGCCAATTGTTGTTTAACAAGTATCGCATATTCGTTTCAACCCTGTGGGACTTCTTAAACGTTTCGAGTTACCAAAGGGGTTCTCCGCTCCTCCACAATCCCCCCCCCCCCCCCTTTCCTTCAGTCTGGGTTCGTTCATAGTGTTGGTTCATGTGACCGGCCTCGGACACTTGTCCTGCTGATAGTGGGAAATTTATTGCTTTAAAAGATAAGGCAGGGCCCTCATTAGTCGCCCTCCCAAACTTAGATCAAGAAGCTGGGGGCAAGGGACGATGCTTTCTCAGAAACGGAAAGTGGGAGCCTATTGTAGTAAAAAAACTTCGTATTTTATTGCCGTCTTGCCTTGCTTTTTTAATTGGCTGAGTACAAAAGCAAATGGGATTTTCTACGAAATGCGAAAGTGGAATCATAGCAATAATCTGTAGCTCGCGCTTTTTGAAAACATCGTTAAAAGTCACTCGAAAAGCTTGGGAACATGGAAATGGTCAACTGAGGATAGGTGGTTAGTAGATCTTTATTGATGTCATTGTATAACATTTACTTCCGAAGTAAACACCCAAAAAAATTTGCTCCAATCTTATTTTCACTTAAATCTAGCCTTTCGTCGCATGATGGGTATTTCTGTTTATATTTATAGGTACGTTTTTATGCTTTTTATATATTTGTTTTATAAATGTATTTCTCTCAAATTTTGGTGCTTAAAAGTGGTATTAACTTTTGAGGATTAAGAAAGGGCAGATGTGTGAAATATTTATTTACTCCAAATTATTGATGAAATATTAAAAAGTTGAAGTAACAAATATGAAGTATTTATAAGCTTTCTGAAGTATTAATATAATTTTTTATATATTTTTTAGTTGTTAATTGTAGTTCCTATAAAAATATTGCCTTGTTGTGTAGTTCCTATCCCCCAAAAAAACTTCGTAAAAGTAAACAACCGCCAATCTAAAAAAAAAAAACTATTTTATCAAAAAGCAAGTTCATTTTGAAAGTTGTGGCTAAAAAAGCCGTGATATAAAATGAATGCCAATCTCTTGTGTAAAACTTCCTAGTCATAATAAATAGTATAATTTAAGTTTTCCTGCCATAAAAAAATTGCACTGTTTGAGGTTGGTGCCCCCCATCTTAACCACCCTCTATATCTTTATATAAATGTATTGAGATCATACATTTGTCAAAGTTTTTTTTAAGTTTATCCTTCATTATTCTGATTTAGTAATTCAAGTTCATTTGCCTTGATTTAATTTTATTAGGGGGATTAAGATGGGCACCAACCTCAAACAGTGCAATTTTTTTATGGCAGGAAAACTTAAATTATACTATTTATTATGACTAGGAAGTTTTACACAAGAGATTGGCATTCATTTTATATCACGGCTTTTTTAGCCACAACTTTCAAAATGAACTTGCTTTTTGATAAAATAGTTTTTTTTTTTTTAGATTGGCGGTTGTTTACTTTTACGAAGTTTTTTTGGGGGATATCAGTAGTTTTTTTTTAAATAACAAAAGATACAGACACAATATGACTACAAAATTGACGACGTGATTTCAATGTTTATAGAGAGTTATATAACCGTTATATAACTCGCACTCGGAAATTAGAACTATTTATCCTTTTCCCCGTAGAACATTTGTATACTGCATACTTAAAGTTAAACTGTGGTGAGGTACAGATGACGCGTTTTATTCCCGATACATTGATTTCGAGATTACATCGCAGCTTTTATTTTTTGTGTACCTCAACCGTCTCTTATGCCTAGTTTTTTTTTTCACTTTTGTAGGCATATTTATTTTCAATTTTCTTTCATAAAACTAAAAAATATCCAGCCTAATTCAAGAAAAAACAATAACCAAATACGTTTCTTAGGATACTGTTATGTGTTATAATACAAACATTTAGTAGCAGCTCATGTTAAAAAATGTAACTTTAATTATAAAATATTACTTTGACATAATAAAATATTCCTCAATAAATTTTAGAAAAAAAAAATATCATTTCTTTTCATAAAAAATAAGCAAAGATTACTTTGACATAATTAAATATTCCTCAGTAAGTTTTAGAAAAAATATATATTTCTTACTTTTTATGAAAAAAAAACCCAACAGACTATTTTTTTAATGGTATTGGTAACTGAATATGGCAACCAATTAGGCAAATATGATTGTTTACAATTCTCGATCAATCGATCGAGTTATTCATAAGTTTTCTAAATAAAAACGCCAAAAAGTTTAAAAGAAGCATTTCGTTTATTAATTAGAATTTTTTTTTTCAATCTGATTATTCAGATATTATATTAATCATATATTTTAGAAGCTGTAATAATAACTTAATAGTTAACAGCGCTGCTATGCGGCTCTTCGATGAAAATACAGTAAACCTTGGCTCGTTTTCGGAGGTACCTGGCTGCTAGGATGGCTTGTTTATCGCACATTCATACCGCCAAAGGTCATATAGATTTTAATTAATTAAAAATAGAACGAGTTCTTTTTGAAACTTCAAACCTATGAAAGAGGCTTAATTGGAGCATTCTGAATCTTTTAGTAAAAACCGCTTCCAGATTAATGGTCTAGTAATGGCTGTAGGTCACTTCAAAAATTAGGTCAAAATATGACTAAAACTGCTCGAAAGATTTCATTTTCGAAAATTTCAATAATTTTTTTCTCCGCTGTTTTTGACTCTAGAATAACCAAATTTTTTTTATTTAAAGTAATCCACAAAAACCTTCTACTGTATTTTTTTTATTGTTCTACGAAGTTTAGTTTGCCTAGCAGAAAATTAAATCAATTTCGCTGTTAACATAGCGAAATGTTTTCTGTATATATACATAACTGCCGTTTAGCCCTTGGCGTCATTTTGAGATTGGCGGGCGGAACGACCGTTCCGTCTGATAATATAGTGATTTAGGGTTTTTTCCGTACTACACTAAAATATCCTATTTCATTGAAATATTTTAATTCTATAAATATTAAACACAAGCATTTTATTTAAGATATTATTCCACAAATAATTTATTGCCATATGAATATTTATTTTATTCCTTTATAAAATTTAAAGTATTCCTTGTCAATTAAAGGCTTTGAAATATATATGGGGATGATATGATGTGTAACTTGGATGTGTAACTAGGGTGTGTAACTGAGGATGTGTAACTGATGATGTGTAACTAGGGTCAGATTTTTTCAAATACCAATTAATCGAAGACTGAGCCGGTTTAAATTTTTAACTTAAGAGACAGGTATCATGAGACCAATTATTTTGTATTGGAACTACTATTTTATTTGCTTAAAAAAATGGGGACAAGATTTTAACAATATCTGTATCTAGGGATATCTGTTACATTATTTTTTAAAAAAATTAAAAATGACCTAAGGTACGTAAGCTAATTCCACTTTAAATTCTTTAATGTAAAAATCAAACATACAAATGTGGTTTTCACCAATCAGGATAAATTTATTAACTTATTTGAAACGAAATATTGAAAAAAATCAATTTATAAATTATTCATAATTAATATTTCAAAAGACTAATCCCTTAAATCTGCCATATTGTTCTTCTAAATTAATTTTTTTTTTTTTTTGCAATTTAAATGCAATTTTATCTGTCATTTACTTAAATAACTATATTTTTCAAAGAAAACATTTGTTTTGGAATAAATATTGTTAGTAAGACAGTTATGTAGTATAGTACTTCATTTAAATCTGTTACTATTGCAACATCAAAAATATAGATATTATCTAAAATGTAATTTTTAGATAAAAACAAAACGTTACACTTCTCTCTCTCCCCCTTCAATCTTTTTATAAGCAATGTCGCCCAGTGAAAAAAATCTTAGAAAATTCACTAGCTAACTGTCCACCTTTATAGCATAGCATAACGCCCTAGTGATTGAACCAAGGAATTTCAAAATAGTATCTCAATTTACATCACACGATGTCTTTATTAATGCATTTTGTGGTTATATTAGGAAACTCTGCATAATTAAGTGCAAAGAATTGAGGCAAAACATATTATTTAGCTTTAAATTTAATATATTGGTAAAATTAAATAAAAAAATGTCATAATGTGATTTAAAGTTTTCACAGACCCCTGAACCACGCAGCATCATTACCCAAAATGATATCTTAATATCTAGCTTAATAAGTACATTTATTGATTAAAAAAATTAAGCCGAGAGCGAAAAAAAACCCGACTAATTCTATTCAGAAATATTTTTGACCAAATATTCTGATGAAAGCCCTCACTGTGCGCTGGCAGTGAAAGATTACAAATATCAAAAATGTTCATTAAAATATCAGTTCTAACTTTATATTTATAAAAAAATACATATTTTCTGTCATTATACAAACCCAACTCTACAAAATATTCCTTTTAAATTGGGGATTCTCTGTAAACGTGAATTTTTAAGTCCTCTTATATTTTTTGTTTCTATGTGCCGATTGCAATCGTAAAATTAATAATATTTAATACAATATAATTTAAATAACTCAACTTTAAAAAAGAAACTAATCGAAATATGTGTTTTTTCCTTAGCAGTTGTGAGTAATGTAAAAATGATTAAAAACAGCTTTCATATGGGTGATGGATGGAAAATTTTCAGTTTTTGAGTTAAAATATAATTAGTATGAAAACTTTAAAATCAAGAGCGGCATTTTAACGATTTACATCATATGTAAAAAACACACCACACGGCCCTGAAATAATTTTTATTCCAGCCCGTCCATTATGAAGAGAAGAATTGGATGGAGGAACAATATTCGGGAGGTTGTTACACGGCTATGTATCCTCCGGGTTTCTTCACTCGTTATGGAAAGTAAGTGTTTGACACACCTATTTATACATTACGATTCATCTATTATTATAAGTATAAATTTTTTCGATCCAATAAGAAAATAAGGCATTTTGTTTTTACTTATTCTAACATGACTTTCTTGGTGGGGGGAAAGATCGCCAAGCACTGCGACTTTAAGTCTATTGTACTAATATTCTAACATTCTTTCAACCTAATTACTCAAATTAGTATTGTTTCTATAATATTGTTCCAATATCTCCTTAATAAAGCATGTTTTATTTTTGTAGGGCACTGCGTGAGCCGATTGACAGGCTTTACTTCGCAGGCACAGAGACAGCCGTGAAGTGGTCTGGATATATGGAAGGCGCGATCGAGGCAGGCGAAAGGGCAGCTCGAGAGATCCTGTACTCAATGGGCAAGATAACACGGGACCAGATTTGGCTGAAAGAGCCACAATCTCAGGTAAGAGGCTTGATTAGGTGATGTCTATATATAAATACACATAGTTCTAAATTGTTAATAGGAAGAACTGAATTTCAGGTGCGTTGCAATGGAATGACAGGTAGATATAAAGTGTATGACAAGAGAGAAAAATTTATGTTTCTTAAATTAACCTTCATAAATAAAAGTAAACTCTAATATTCAACATCAAACTACAGAGCTCTTTAAAACTGGTGAAGTTCTTCCATAATAGTACATAATTTATCTAATCTGCCATTAGTATACAAATGAAAAAAAAGAAACGGCTTTGTCGCATGAACGTCGAGAGCTATTGGGGAGGTACCTTTCGTAGGTGGCGTCATTATTTGACATAGAATCAGTTGGCTGAAAGATTGACCTTATCCCTAACCCAGTTAGGTTTACCTGGAAATCCCCCGTAAATTGGCAAACGAGACATCAAGACTGATTAGAGACATTTTTCGGATGGCGAGTTGTGTCTAAATTAAATATGTTGTATTCCGCCTATTTGTATAAGCTGTTCCTTTTCGTCTCTGACTGTCACTATTTATGTATGAATGGGCCAAATAACAGTAACTGTGTGATGGCTTGCAACATTATTCAGACGGCTTGCATAACTATCATTAAGAATTTTTGGTAACTTACTATCTCAGTTGCAAAAGAAACCAGTTATTTCTATTTGTTCAGAATAGTAAAGGAATATTAGAACTATTTCATTGTTCCATTTTTGTCTTATTTTAGGATGTGGTACCCAAGCCTTTTGAGACAACCTTCAGTGAAAAGTACACACCCTCAGTTCCAGGATTCCTGAAGATAGTAACAGCATCAACAGTTGTTGCAACATTAGTCTACTTAAAATATCGTACAGGTTTTAAATGCACTCCATATCTACGAGGAAAGTTTGTGTAACGCAAATAACTTTTTTTGGTGTAATAAAATAACTCATTTTTGTAAAAAAATATTTTCCCAAAATTACTAAATTGTGAAAGATACCCTTTGAAAAGCATATCTTAAGGTGGTAAATAATTAAAACATAGTTTATTTCTTACGTAATATTAAAATAAGACCAAATCTAAAAATCAAAGAAATAAAATTTTCATTTGTGGTTTAAGAGACTCCATTTCTTCCTTCACTTCTTTTAAACACAATCGGCCGACCACTTTTAACTTTATCAGAACCACTTCATATTATAGAGGATGCAAAACTAAGAAACTCAAACCAAATACAAAAATTTGCAGATTAGGGTACTAAAATTATTATTTAAAATCCAAGTTAAAAGGGGCGAATAATTTATGAGTAATAAATTATGAAATTACGAACATCGAAGCGATGCCTAAATTCTCTTTTGGATGCAATGCTCTTGAATTTACAAAGGTCAAACGACAAAAATGCTTTCATAGAAATATTTCTGTAGGCAGACATTAGATAACTATTATATCAAAGAGGTAAGGCTAAAATCACCGCACAAAAACGAAGAGTTGCTTCTTATAAAAAATTATTTTTGGTTATCTGAAGAACAGTAAGTTAGTTGTGCTGCATTTCTAAATTGTGCTTGATAACATGAAGGGTCCAACTCCAAAACTAGCTTTTCCTCTAGTATAAATAAAATATTGAGTATGGTTTGTTCGTTGGGCGACTTTCGACTAACATAAATTTAATTGCACAATTTCGGAAATGAACTGCCTGGACTCCATATCTTCCTTACACTTTGGAGAAATTGAGTCTTGCAACTAGACCCTTCATATGTTCATGTTTCCAACGAATTCAATAAAAAACCACAAAAGCACTGTACAATACTTTATTGCTACACTTAAGCAAGGAACTCATAAGGTATGGGTTCTAGAAGCTGGGGTTCGTTATCTTTAGACGACACAAAATGGGAAGTGAGTGGTACTTTTGGCTGTCTCTTGGTGTGGACCCTGATGCCCTTCTCTTTGGCTGCCATCTTTTTCTCTCTGTTGGCTTTCACACGATCTAAGAAGTCCTAAAAGGAATAATTTCAACGTTTAGTTTGATTCAAATAGTAAAATATAACATATGATTTTATTAATCAAGTTTATTTTCTATAAATGTAAAAAAATCACAAAAACCTAACAGCTAAATAAAATTTAAAACAGCTGACAAACCCTTGACAATAGACATAAAGATAAAGAGATGGCATTGGGTCAGCCATGTACTAAGAATGAGCCCTGATTCTAATGAACGGATAGCTTTAACTTGGTCCCCAGACGGTAAATGGAGGAGGGGACAACCAAGAAGACTGACCTGGCGAAGAAGCATCTTGAAGGAGCGAGACCATCTTGGTTGGCCAAGCTGGGCAGTTGCCAGAGAGGCTGCACTGAACCGGAGGAACTGGATTTCAACAATTTCGGCCTCATGCGCCTATAAGGCGTGACGAGTCGCAAGGCAAAATTTGAATTGCAAAAAATACTAAAATATTTCTAATTATTACATAGTTATTATCAAGGAACTTTCTTAAGTACATGTACAACTTTACTTCACATATACATTCATAGCTTGCAAATGTCAAGCAATGAGGTTAAGATTTGGAGGGAATATCAACAACAGATGTACCAACTTAACAAAAAAATCAAATCGAAACGATGGGAGCCCCTCACGGGGGTTATTCCGGGAACTTTTTGATCAAGGTAGTATGTTGCATTCCGCCTATTGTGTGGAAGGCTAATTTAACAAATTTACAGTTTTATAGCATTCTAAAAAGTTAAAATGGCAATTCTTGAAATACAAACAGTAGGGTCACGTGGGGTAAAATAGGTCAGTTTAATACAATTTTTTTAAAAACAAAAGATAATTTTCTCTTCTCTTGATGAGATTTTTATATTTTATTGATACTGTTTATCATTTTATATGCAATGTAACTGTAAATTCTACTGTGTAGTTACATTTTTTTAACTCACTTTCTGATAACTACTATTCTTATAAATTTATTTTAATATTGGTTTGTCACTCTTTTACTCATAATGACTGAAAATTTGAAATTCATTGTCTCCTTCATTTTGAAAATTACTTTTGAGAATTTCAATCCAAAAACAATGTTGGTGGATTCAAAAGAAGCAAGATATTTCCTTAAAAGATTTTGTATGAAAACAAATGCTTAGAAACAATGTTCCACGCACAATCTTGACGGTCATGGGTGAAAGTTGGCAAAAATCCTAGGACTGAAAATTTTTACAGAGATTTTTTAGAATCAGGGTTTCTGCCGAAATGTCTCAAATTCATGACTGAAATAAAAAAAAAAATCTTATAACTCCCGGAATCGGGCCAAAAATATGAAAAATTTCAATTCGAGCCATTATGCAATTTGATGTGTAATGTCTTATCTTCTAAAATTACTTTTATATCAAGTAAACAATTATTTCTTCATATATCTAAACCAAGTGTAATAAAATAAAAATCGGAATTAAACACAGGGTTTCTGCTTTCAGCTTTTTTCAAAAAGTTTTTGTCTTTCAATACTGATATACTTAATAACATGGTTTATACAAAGTCAGAAAAAAAAATTCAAACCCCAGTATAGGCCGAAGTAGAAAAAAAGTTTTAAATGTAAACAAAACGTATTTTTTTATTTCCTACTGATCATGAGTCACGGACACCTGTGAGTCAGACATTTGATCAGAATAAAATGTTCTGGTTGCTCGACTTGACCTAAACTGGAGCTACGAAAGTAACGAGACACTCTTCCGATCACAGAGCCAGAGAACTGCCAATCATTCTGATGCAACGTGACGTAATCGGAAGATTTCGTGAAAATTACTAGGAAGTAAATCAGGGATCATTATTGGACTCTTCTTAAAATGGGAGATTACACAAGCTGGAGGCTGGCCGAGATTTAAAGAAAACTTAGTATAATCTAATCTTAATTCATCTTCACATTTTAATGAACATTTTTATCGTTATTATAAGAATCTGTTATTTAAACTTATTGTTTATTGAAATTCAAGTTTAGTTTCACCTAATTACGGTGCGATGAAAAATAGTAGTAACTCGTTGTTTTTATAGTTTTAGTTCAAACGAACCTGTCAATCAAACTTAAACGCCTCGTAATTTATACTTAATTGGAGGTAAAATCGCATTATATTTATATAAATATTTTTATAGTTCAAGGATCAGTGAACCAAAAACGACCGACTAGTAATTTTTGCTCGCTTATATACGGCGAAATTGCAGTAGATTTCGGTATTTTTATAGTTCAAGATGGATCAGTCAACCAAACATCGACGCCTCATAGTGTTTTTTTTTTTTTTTTTGTCTTGCCTAGTTTGATCTTAGGCCATATACATGGGTCACAATTTCTCAACGGTTCTGCATCGATCTCGGGATCAGTCAAAATAAGATTAAAAAAGGGGGAATTCCGCCGAAAGGCGGAAAACTTTCATGCCTGATTATGTGACGTCATCACATAACAAGCTTCGTGGCATAACATAATCCGTTCGTTGCCGCAATCAAATTGAATAAAAAATCATTTTATGGTTCCGTCCCTTTCCGTACTGGAGTATTTTTAAAAATACGGAAATCCGTATAAATACGGAAAACTTTCACCCATGTTGACGGTTGAATCAATGGCAATTATGATTGATTATCAATCAAAAAAGTCAAGCTGTTGCATAGGTTAAAATATCCCTTTTTTAAACACAATTATCAATATTAAAAACTTTTTTTAGAGAAATTTTACTTTAAATGTAACGAGAAAAGTTCATTTGCATATCCTAAATATTTTTATACCAATTAAATTGATATTTTTATTGTTTTTGCTTGAATGAAAAATATGATTTTTTAAAACTATTTTGTCCCACCTGACCCTACTCAATGTCTTAAAATTAATTATAAAGACATATGCACCAAATAACTGGGTAGTCCCCCAATAGACTAGAATTAAGATGCACTATAGTGCGAGGCACACACCTAAGAGGCAATAGCAGTAAACTAGAGAAATGTTGATATAGTTGAGAAATGAAGGGTGAGGTTGCAAAACTTATATGCCCCAAAGTACAGAAAAGAAATAGGAACTAATCTATTTGTTGGCGACATTTGAAGATAGTAAATTCCATTGGACTTCATCTGATAATTTGGAGAATGCGAGTTTTGCACAACTAGACCTTTCAAATTACTCTTCTCTCTGCTTCTAGAATGTGACAAGCTTTATACTACACTGCTCAAAACAATTAGGGGAGCACTTTTTAATTCCAACTTTAACTTCACTCCCAACTTTTTATTTTCTAAAACTGTTTTAAAGTGAAATTTATTTTACCATATTTTTCATATTTTCATTAATATTTAAAAAAAAATTAAATTCTTCAAAATACGTTATTCTTCCATATAATGATGTATCTAACGATACATAAGTTGCGAATTTAACTTAGTCAGAAAAAAATCACAAGCTGATGATTCCCAATGGAATCATTGGGAGCGAAAGGGTTTAAAACATGTGCTCCCCTAATTGTTTTGAGCAGTGTATTAATCACCACTCCACTGCCTACCTGTCTGCACTTGGAGTGCCTGATATGCTCCACTCTGACATTAATCCTCTTTGGGATGATGCGGTTCCTCACTCGCTTGTTGACAATGATTCCCACAGCATGAGGGGTCACATTAAAGATTTTTCCTGTCTTCCCATGGTAGTACTTATAAGGCATGCCCCGTTGGAAAGCTCCATTGCCCTTGATGTCAACAATGTCGCCCCGTTTGTAGACACGGAGGAAGGTGGAAATGGGTTCTACGCCATGGTGTTTAAATTTTTTGGCAAACATGTAGCGTGTGCCACGCCTGATACCCTTTGTGTTACCCATTCTGTGAAATTAAATGGAGACACCTGAAATCAAAAATGCCTAGGTTAATATGCTTCAAGGTTTGTAAGAAAAGCTACAGAAAAAAATGGCTAAGAACGAAGGCAAAAGAAATATAAAATAGAACAAAAATTATTTCACATATTCCTAATAATTATAAACCAGTGAAAGCTTTCAGAGTTAAAAACTTTAAAACAATGTTTTATTATTAAAAAAAATATTGAAAGAAAAATTTAAAACCCTGTTTTATAGTGACTATGAAACATAAATCTATTTCCGCCCAAATTGCTTCATTCATTTAATTTGCGAGTCGGTTCGTTAAAACTTAAAAACATCTGCTCCGTCTTTATGGACAATAGTTCTTACAATCAATCGACTTAATCCAAGAAGCTTAATGCCAAGACAGTCCACTTAACATAAGAAAAATGCAGCACAACTGAGTCTGGAACACCACACCAAGCAATTATCCCCAATCTGTTCTGAAGGGACTTGATATAACAGCCCTGGCAGTCTTTCCTTATAATTTCATTCATAGAAAAATACTACACAGAAATCTGGCAGTGATATTATTTTACATAAGCATATAATTATTGGAAGCAACGAAATAAGTGACATATTTCCTTTTAGCTTTCACTCCTCAGCTCTCATATATAGGTGCTCGGTTCCAACGTTACATTGATGCACCAATCGATGTTTGAGAAAGAATTTACTTTCATTCAAAATATCTGTTGCTGTTAGTTCAACACAAACATGCCTATAGTGTTCAAGCTCTGCCTACTACTGTTGTTTTAAATCCCCTCCTTTAGATTAGTTTACATGGTTTCCCAAAGTGTATACTGCTCCTCGAAAAGTCACAATATTTTGTTCAGCGAGTAAGATTTTATTTATGATCTTACAGAAAAGGTGTAGGACTTCATGTCTTTGGAAGTAGTTGAGCGGTGACTCTGCTAGCTACAAAGTTTGAGCAACAACACCCCTTTCATTATGATTATCAACACCCCTTCCGCAAATGTAGTCTCTTAAATCTATGCAATAATATTACTATAATATTATTTTTTTAAATAAAAGTTGAAATAACATTACTTACCACGTTGGATGGTTGGATTGGTTGGTTGATATACATATAATTTCGGGCTTGTGTGCTTGCTCAGAGAGCCGCTTATAAACCTTCGTCAAGTGACAGTCAACAACACACACACATGTACGTGACAAATGCTGCCATCTATCACGCGCCATCTCCACAATTTAGACATGTCCCTGAAGGGGAGGGAAATAGTCTCCAGGAACCTATACCCGTGGAAAACTGCGCAATGACCGCCCACAGGACTTTCGGACCCAACAGATTTAACGAGCACGTACTCCACATGTACTCGGTGAGTTTTCAGCGACCATGTTTCGATCGCGGGACCATCCGATCCGTAGATCGCTACTCTGACCACAGAGCGCCTCACAGCCCTTGGATGGTTGGATTTTTGTTGCCAATGAACTATTGCCACTCCACATATACTAAATATATACAAATAAAGCTTACCAAAATAAAAACAAAATACCTTTAAAAAAGTTTAACAAAAGAAACATCCATTACTCAATAACAGATAGTGCTTAAAATATATCAACTGAACCAAATAGTTTAAGAGCTATTTTGTGATATATTTTATTTATTATATGGAAACGAAGCTAGTTTTGAATATACAGCACTTCCGTTTTCAAGATGGGTTTTGCCCATTCCGTCCGTCTGATTTGCCGGAAATGAAGTTATACAAGTTATGACTAATTTAAGTTTTTAATTTTTAGTATTTAATACTAATAAAATAATGATAGTTTAAAGTTTTTTATTTTCATAACCTACGATTCTAAATTTGGTTTACCTTTGTAAATTTTACCGAGATATCTAAATTCTAGGTGAGTTAACAAATCTTGACATTCTTATCATACATGTTTAATGTTTTTGGGTATATTTTGTTGTATTGAATCTATTTTTTAAATATTGTAAATAATTTATAAGCAATCGATTTGTTGGATTATGTCCTATTAAAAATATAAAGTTAATTTTATTGTGTTACAAGGTCAGATTTTGTGATTGTATACCTACCTATTGTTTTATTAATAATCAAAAGTCTATTCCATTGGCATAAAAATTAAAGTTACTTAGAAACGAAGTTATATTGAAATGAATAAAGTTTTTAAAATGTTAAAATATTTGAAAAATAATGTCTTGTCTCTTTTTAAAATCGATTTTAAAAATATTGTGTAATTTTGCATTGTCATATTGGTATTTCCATTGTCATTTTTCCTGGCTACTAATTCTAAGTTATCTTTACAAAACAGTAATTTAACCAAATAATTGTGCATTCCTTTGATGTTTTCACAAAAATAAGTATAACCATGTGCCTTTATTGTTGTAGTTTGCAATGTGTATTGTTAATTGTATAGTTCTTAACCACAAACAAAACTTTTTTTCAGATAGTTAAGTTTTTATCAATTTGTAACATGACTAGTTTGTTGACTAAGCTGCGTTCTTCAAAGAAAAACTCTAAGAAAGAACAGGCCCCTTCAGAAATAGGAATTCCATTTTCAGTTAAACATGAGATTCATGTTGGGTTCAACCAAAACACAGGAGAAATTGAAGGTCTGCCCGATCCTTGGCTTCGACTCATCCAACAAGCGAACATCAGGTATTACTTAGTCTAAGTTACTAAATGTATTAAAATCGACTATCTTAACATATATAAATCGAGAAACATGTCTAAGAAACAATACTTAAATAGACTTGAAGCTTCCAATTCTTAATTAGATCCCCTGTAAAAGAAATAAGTTAATGTATGGCTTGCACTGCGTCATTTATGAAGCACACCATGCTGAAGTTAACATGTGATTTTTTTTCCTTGCCTAAACTCTACAACTTGATGCTTTTTTTTTACAGTAAAAGTGAGCAAAGCCAAAACCCCACCGCTGTTCTGCAGGCTCTGAAATACTATGTTCATTCCATTAAAAAGAAACCTTCCGAGGTTAAATTTATTACTACTGCAAAATCAGTGGATGAAGAATCTAAAGAAATTGAGGATTCAATCAGTGGTAATAATTTTATCTTTTATTTTTAGTAGTAATGTGAAAATGATAATCAAGTTTTATGTGTTTATATTTATGTGATAAAATAATTCAGTTCTTGTTAGTATTTTTTTATCAACTATGTGTTATGTTTTATTTAACTTGTGTTTTAAATCAAATTAATTAGTTAATTTTTTCAACAAAAAAAAATAGTAATAGTATTTGTATATATGTAATCCATACAATATTAATTTTTTTTAATTCTTGTGTTGTTTCAGGACATAGATTAAAACTAGTAAAATGCATATACCCTATTGTATTAGCACCAAACTTAATGTAGTTAAATTTTACTTCAAGTGTAAGAGGAGCTTTTTGTCACAAATCTTTAGCATGCATGAAGGCTATTTTACATATATGTATATTAGTATGTTTTACTTGCATTTTTAGCTACTGATGGCAAAGTACCAGCAGCAGGCAAGGAGCTATCATCTGTGTATGAAGACATGGGAGAAGATAAAGATGAGGTAAATATCAATCAATCGGTTCATTGAACATTTATGTGCTATAAAATAAAAAATATATTTGAAATATTTATAAATTTTTAGTAGGTATATTCGGAATGCGAGCTTCGAAAGCATTTTTCTTCAACCTACTTGGGTTCATTCCTCCATGCTTGGGTTTGAACTGTTCGGAATGTTAAACTTGCAGCAGAACCTCAAACGGGTTAGGTTAAGAAAAGCGATGCTCCCTCCGTTTTCTAGAAAAACAAATAAAGTGATGTGAATGAAATTCTTTTCGAGGCTCACATAGTAAATAGACTATAGTGTAGGGCTTGTAATGAGTGTTTAATGTGTTTTTTTAATGATATATTTTGTTTAAATTTAAACTCCTAGTTTTCATCTACACAAACATAAGTAGGTAGTGCAATTATAAGCAACATTATTTCTTATAAAATTAAGTCTTAATGGTATATAATATATACTTAAAACTTCTTTTATTTAAATTTTGAATTATGGCTGGATTTTTCTATACTATTTACAATCGCAATTTTTAGGAAGATGATGAACTTGATAAGGTTGTCACAGAGCTTGAAAAACTTAACACTCTTGCGGATTCTCCTGCTCCAGTTTTGAGGCGTAAAAAATTGACCGACAGTGAAGTTATGGAAAAATTAAGTGAGTATCTTTTCAAGTGCTTTCTTTATCGAATTATTTCTGTTTAAATTTAAAACCAATATAATGGTTTTCAAATATTTTAGAATTGCAATAACCTTTCTGGTCACAAAAAAAAATAAAAAATGCAATGGCCTTTCTGGTTTCTGTTTAAACTACACAAATCATTTAATAAATTAATAATCTTAGCTTTGGTGAAAATAATAAGTCTGTTAATTATCACTTGTTAATATGTGTTTTTGGGAAGAATGCTGTGAACATAGTTTAGAAAATCTTATGAGAAATTCCAATCCCTTGTATTTAATTTTCTTCCTATTCCTCCTATAGTATATTTTAATATTTAGTTCATTAAAATTAACTTGTAAGAAAACCAATAAGGTTGATGCCAGGGCTTTTGGGTATGGTAAAAAAGTCCTTATTTAATGTCTAAAGCAGTGGTTCCCAACCTTTTTTGGACAATCGCCCCTTTTGTTAATTTCAGTAACACATATCGCCCCTTTTAAAGTTTCATGTTTTGTTCAATTATAATTTAAGTTAAAGTGTAAGTAATAAAGTCAATTTTATCATTTTTAACACTAATTATCATATAGAAAACAACCAAAACAGCTTTATCCGGGCACTCTTTCTTAAGTAAAAAAGAAAAAAGAAAATGTTTAACAGATTATTTTAAAGAACAAAAGTGAAATAATTAACTAAGATCTATGAACTGTATTCTGCAAAAATTTAAGAGAGTTAACAATAAAAAATTAAAGAAAAAATTTAATGTTGAAAACTTTTTTTTATTATTTTATCTTTTGTCAAGTTCATGCGCAAGTCTTTGAGGCAAATGTACAACTGATTTCTTTGTTTAGTAAGGAGCTTAATGATAACAAAACTAAATCCTTTTTCAACTAAATATATTGACCGGGAGCGAGATGAAAAGTAGTTTGGCTTTTTACCACAGTTGGGGATAAGTGTAAATAATTTTCATGCAGGCTAACACATAACCTCTCTGCTTGAAAATAATCTTTGCATCAAAGTCATACTTCAGATCTACAAACTCCGTCTGCAAAAAGTTATCAAGTTTATCCACAACCCGCAGCTTCAAACGAGAATGAGAATCTACAATAGAATCACGAATTTTTAACTTGAACAAATCTTGTAAGCATGTCAGTTTTAACTTGTCAAGATGATCAATACAAATTAGAATGGTACAATATATTATTATAATTTTCCCCCTTTGAATACTCATCGCCCCCAAGCTATTTATTGCCCCCTTGATTACACAAATCGCCCACTTGGGGGCGTTCGCCCCCAGGTTGGGAACCACTGGTCTAAAGCGACATTGATAATCATCAATATTTTGTCTGATTTTTTAAGATTATTTTCAAAGATAACCTATTCAGATCTCATAATTCAACAATTTAATATATCTGCATAGGTGCTGTTTCCATGGGGGCTTTAGGACTATCAACCATTATGTTAACTTTATATACTACCTTCTAACCAATCATTTCTGTCCCATGGTCAAAAGACTATGCCTATGTATATCTCGCTTATAAATAAATGTATAGCAGTTGTGCTTGTGTGATAGTTGAAATTCTGATGCATTCAAAACTTGTGATGACATACATATTAAGCCAAAAAGAAAACCTAGTAAATCAAAGAAATTAAAAATTGAAATAAATTTAATTTTTCATGTATTATTAACCTTGTTAAAATTTTAAACGTATATATTTAAAAATTTTAGAAGAAATTGTGACACCAGGTGACCCATATGAAAAATATACTCTTTTGAAGAAAATTGGATCGGGGTAAGTTCTTTTAACAAAAATGTATATGTGTTTGATGCAGCTGTAGCAAAAGGGTCCTGCATAGCAAAATAGTGCATAAATAACTAAAATTTGATGATACATTCATAAATTTTTAAGTGGCAACTTTGTTTTATTTGTTAAATCAAGCATTGCGATAACTAGCGACCTGATTTTTGCAGTGATTTAATTTTCAACTATAAAATCATCAAAGAAATTTCACGAATCCTATTTTATTTATGATGTTTTTGTTTAAAAAAAAATAAAACATATCTATTTAGGTAATTGAAGTATAACTAGATAGTTGAATAACAAACTAAAGTGCCTACTGCCAAATGCAGTGTTTCTGGTTACCCTAGTGGTTAATTAATATATTTCAAACTCTTTCTCAACTCAAGTTTATTTTATTTGGCTTTATGCCATGTCAAACATTAAAAAAATGCTGATATTCATTAAATAAACTTCAGTTTGTTTTAATAGTTCCTCAAATAGTAATTGTTAACATCCCTTTTCTGATAATGTGTTTAGTTTCGTAACTGCTAGTAATACACGATTCAATTATTGTTATAATTAACATCCATTAAAAAGTAAACAAAAATACCTCTAGAATGACTTTAATTTAATCAAACCAAATCAGTTGCATTATGGTGCTTTGTCAAGAAACTGCTCTCATTAATTAGTTTTATAAAAAATGACAGTACACTTTTAACATTAGCATTACCTTACTATATTGAATTACCATGTAAGTTTGTGTGTTTGTTAATTTGTCCTGCACAGATCATTTGAGATCCACTTAATATATTTTAAGCATATTCACAATAGAGTATCACTAAATAGAGTATCAGGCCTCGGCGACTTTTAGTTAATTTGTTGACAGCGTTTGGATTTGACTACACCTTTGGATGTTAGGTTCAAGTGAAGCCTTGTAAATGATTATCTTATTATTAAAGATTTGTTTGAATTAGTATTAACGATTTTTTTTGGGCTATCAGAGCTTGATACTCTATTCAATTTGGCCTGGTATATTGTGCTGTCAATAACATATGCTGGGATTAAACAGTTCATGTGAATTTACTCTGTATGAACTTGAACAAGTAGTTATTCAGTACCATGTTATGAGTTATCTGTTAAAAAACAAATCAATTTTTATTTAAAAAATCTATTTACAAGCATGAGTATTTTTTATAAACACAGTTAATATTCAAATTTTTTAATTATCTTTTACAGAGCATCTGGATTAGTGTACACTGCCATTGACAAGAAGACTAATGAAAAAGTAGCAATAAAGACAATGGACATTAATCAACAACCCCAGAAAGATCTTATAATCACAGAAATAAAAGTCATGCAACAAAATAGGTAAATATATCAACAAACCCTGCTTGGAGAAGGGTTTGTTCTTGTCCTCAAAAGTAATTAGAGAATTCTTAATTTTCATATTTCATTTATAGTTCCTTAAAACTTGTATTTGTATTACAGATAATTCCATAATTTCCATAATCATATTCCATAATTTTTTTTTCTTAAATCTAATCTGAAGATTTTCAAATCTATATCAGATGTGCAACAAAATAAAAACAATTATAATTAAATATTATTGTTAGTGTAATGCTAGCAACTCAATTGTTTGAAGACACATATACTTTTACACAAATCTTTTGTAACGAACACCACAGTTTTTGCTTATTAAGTTATGAAATTCCTATCAATCTCCTGGATATATAAAATATCTATTTATACCTTTTTAATTGCATTTAAAAGCTAAGTTTTTCTTTTTATGAAAAGAAATGTATACCAACCTAATTCTTTAAAATTTACTTATCCCAATCCTTCTACTAGAAATTATTCATATTTTTTTAAACTGGTGACACCTGGTCTTTTTATCTCTTTACTTTTCAACCATATTCCACAACAAAGCATAAGTACCCAATCCCTTTCTAGGCACCCAAACTTAGTGAACTTTGTCGAGAGCTACCTTGTGGACGAGTCCCTATGGGTAGTGATGGAATTCCTAGAAGGTGGTCCCCTCACCGATGTCGTCATGGAGGTGTTCATGAAGGAAAGCCAGATAGCTGCAGTATGCAGGGAGACCTTATCTGCAGTGGCTTTCCTGCACTCACGGGGCATCATTCACAGGGACATCAAGAGTGACAATGTGCTATTGGGAATGGACGGGACGGTTAAGGTCACCGACTTTGGGTTCTGTGCACAGGTGAGTGTTTGGGGAGTTTTTGTAGGTGGGCTGTGTTTGGAAGGCTCTTGTAGTGTGTGAGATTTTGTTAAAGTTTTGTAAAGCTGTTGGGCTTGAGAACAGCATTCTTTTATGCTTGAATGGGAGAAAGGATTTCAAAGAAACAAAAGAAAGGGGTAGTTAAAAAAACTCTTTTTACAGATGTGTTAGTCTATGTGGTCTGTTTGAGAATTATGGCTATAATAACAATGATAACTACTGTACAATTTCACTGAAATAATAAAATGGGTCCCTGGGGACTTAATGTAGTAACCTATTCTAGATCTCAAGTTAATTCTGTAAAGAGTCATTTTAAAATACCATTTACAAATATATAAACTTAGAACCTTTTTATTCATAGTTTTTTTTATTTACTTAAAACTATTTTTTAGAAATGATTGATCTATGTTATTTTATTATTTATACAATCTCGAATTTATCATTTTGGAAGAAACTGTCCTACTATCAAACTCAAACGTATTGTTGAAATCCAGTTATCTTTAAAAACTTGTTATAGAGCTTATGTAGAGATGTGCTTCAAGTGTTCCGATAGTTTTACAGATTCTAAAATATAATTCAATTAATCAAAACATGCATTATTTTTTTGAAATTTGTCCTTTTATAGTTGTGAATAAGGGATGTATGGCTATTGTCTATCTTCAAAACAAACTGCTGGAAAATTTGCATTAAATTCAACTTGACTGTAATTTTTTTTTACTTCTAGACTTCTTCTAAATTAGTGTAAAAAGTAATTTTTTTTAAATTTCAATAAGGGCAATCATATTTTACCTTTAAATAAATAACCCTAATTTTTACCTGACAGATCTCACCAGAAGAAAAACGGCAGACAGTCGTCGGAACCCCCTACTGGATGGCTCCCGAGGTGGTGACCCGCAAGCAGTACGGCAACAAGATCGACATCTGGTCCCTGGGCATCATGGTCATCGAAATGATCGACGGACAACCGCCTTACCTCAACGAGACCCCCCTCAAGGCCCTCTATCTTATTGCCACCACCGGAAAGCCAAAGATAAAAGACCGAGAAAAACTGTCCGCGGAACTGCGTAGTTTTCTGGACAAGTGCCTGGAGGTTGATGTTGAGAAGCGTGCCTCGGCTCAAGAACTTCTGGAGCACCCCTTCTTGCTGAAGGCGGATAGTTTGTCAACGATGACGCCACTCATCAAAGCTGCCAGGGTCATTTTGAAGAAGTGATGTGGGGATGTATGATAGTTTGGGTTCCTTGTTGGAATGATTTGGACGAGTTGGGTGGCTTCATCTGGAGTTGTCTTTGTTTTGAGCAGGGTTTGTTCAGTAAGTATGAGGACAGATTTTTTTTCTGACTTATACAAGTCTGCACATTTATTTCAATTTGATAAATTAGAATTTTTATTTAGCACATGCAAAACTGCAGCAAAATCATTTAATAATAGTAAGAATGTTTTAATCCCGCATGAATCAGGGAAAATGTGGTTTTCAAGACACAGCTGGCTAGTTAAGAAAATTGTCTCATTAGTCGTAAAACCAAATAATTAAGAAAAGAATTTGACGAGTCACAGTTTTTAACAGTGACTTATTAATGTTCTATTAGGCCCATTAATACCTATTAAGGCTTAAGGCTCGGTAGCCTTGCTTTAAAGAGTTCCAATGCCTATAGTCAGTTTTTGTGCCTTGTACAATATCTTCAAGGACTCTCTGTTCCTTTGAAGAACCAATCTCTACCAATTTTACAAGTGAAAAAAATCAGTCCTTATACTTCTTGCACAAACCCAGTAAGTGGACTAGTCAGACAAATAATGTATTTGGATCTCTTGACTTGTGCAAGGAATGATGCTGTTTGCTGCATTTCCACATTTTGAGCACTCGTTATAAAGCATTTCTTCTTTGAATATTGCACATTGTGACTTTCAAAACAGTATTTTTTTAAAGCATTGCTTTTTCAAGCATTCTGTAACTATTTTAGTATAAAACTGAAATCAAAATTCTCAACTTGATTTTCAGAATACCTAGTGGCCTACCACTCATAAATTGAGGGATTGTTTCGTCCTGGGCTGTTTATAAAATATTATAAAATCTTAGCTTATCCTTACTTTGTAAAAGAAAATTTGTTTGGGGTATTTTATTTTCTTAACATGATACACTATCATGTGTAAAAGCTTTTCAACTGCTTGGTGTAAGGCATGCTATTTTTAAAAATAATTTTTGTTTAAAAAGGGAATTTAAATAAATATTAACTCTGATTTAATAAAAAATTGATTTAAGTAATTTACAATAATTCGTAAGTCAAAATATTACTTTGCTAAGAGTTAAAGTTTTTATTCCTGATAATACATTCTTATGCAAACTTTATGTGTTCACAATGTGAATTTTGGTTGTCAAATATTCTTTCATATTTTTTAAGAAAAATAATTTGCATTTAAATGTTATTTATTTAAAGGCTAAATGTAATCAAACATTATCTAGTCCTTTCGAGACTTTAAAATTCAATATAGTTGAGGAATAGATATTTGTTTTAAAAGCAATTGGTTCAAAATTTAGTGCATTTCAAGCAACATTTTACTTAATTTTGTGTCATCATTTTTTCTCCAATGTAGATGTAATGCTTAAAATATTTAAGATAACATTTTTGTACAATTGTGTTACTTAAATTTTAATTTCCTTTATTATTTTTTCTTCTTCAAATTATTCCATCGCAAGGGAATTAATACTTTTGGCTGTTTAATTGAAAATGTAAATCTTGTCAATGTTGCTTTGTACATACTTTTTATCAAATTGTTTTTGGTAATTACCTTTGACAGTTGTTTCTGTGATTATAATTTTTTAGAGTTTTATCATTCCAATCGCATTTCTTAGTATTAAGCAATTCCAGTGAGATGTATGTTACTTTTCTATACTGAATATATACATTTAACTGTTTTAGAGCTTTACACATTATTTTAGAATATCTATAACTACTTTGGGAAAAACTTTTTACAAAAACATATTTTTGGATTTAGTAATTGTAAAATTTAGGATTATTTTCACATTATGAAATTAGTTACAGGGATCATAAAGATCTATTGTAATTAATAGTTTTTTCACAACATATTGTATATTTTATTACTATTGCTATTTGTAAATATATAAATACCCAAATGCACACAAATTTTGTGAATTTTAAAATTTACATAAATATGCAAAGGGTATTCTAATATTGACCAGTCATTTTGAATAAGACTTCCATTCCAATATAACCTGTCAATTTTAGAACATATTGTATAATTGTATTGGATAAACAAAATATAAATTTTTAATACTTCTATTTACAAATATTCTTAAACTTCTTTGAATCAAAATTTCTTTGATAAGTATTTTATTTGCATTTACTGGAATCAATATTTTTGTAGTAATTTGTGAGAGAAAAGTGTTTTATTATCAGAAAATTTTTTTATACCAGAATGCAATTTATGCTATGACATTGACTATTTCATCTGCATTTTGAAAATAAAGTATATTTATAATATTGTCTTGAGAATGTATTTTAATAAATCAGTATTGTATTTACCATTCAGTATTGCTCTTTAAGTACAATTGTAATGTAGTATAACTTTGATTTTTGATTTTTTTTTTACCTCATATAAATCAGTTTTGAATAACTTATAAGGATTACATAGCCCAACAGCAATAATTCATTTATTTATAAAAGTAAATCTTTTTTTTAGAATTTTATTCATTATGCTTTTAAATAAAAAAATATATTATGTAATTTTTTACGATATAATATAAACCACAAAATAAGAAGTACAAGGGGAAAAAAACCCTTTTAGTGTGAAAAAAATACCATTAAGTCTTCCTTGAATAAAAACATTTATTTCCAACAAAAAATTTAAGTATGTGACAACAAACAAGTTATTTTAGAAAACAAGAACTATATGAAAATCACAATCGTCTGACAATATTTATTGTCAATAAAATATGTTCCAAGTTTGCTAATCACATGCAGTATAAATTAAGAATTGATAAACCAGTTTAAATATAAATGCAAATATTAACCAGCTAAACAAAAGGTATAGCTGGTGTAAAATATAGGCAGGAATTTTTTTCTTAAACAAGCCACATATTGAAGAATAAGTGTATTGCACTTTGCTGCATTATAATGATTACAATAACCTTAATGGTCAATTAGTTGATTAATCACAAGCAATTTCTCTGGTGCTAAATATATGTGCTATCATGTTTATAAACACATACATAACCTGTTAATAAGAAAATTTCAACAATTAACTTGAGTTATTATTTTCTTAATTTTGAGCATTACATGAACACAAACTACAATTTCCAGAAAACAAACCTAATTAATTAGATTATTTTTTATATTTGGCCTTGTGACAGTTGCTAAATTAGATAGCTTACTGGTTTTCCAATTGCCGCAATACATATTTGTTCAAAAATGACTAGCGTAGCTCAAAATAAACATCCCAATTTATAAAACTTGTTTTTGAACATTTATCACATTCAAACTACATTGAGAGAAAATCTGAGAATTTCCTAGAAAACTAAACTTTAGTATTAATTATTTAAAATACATTTCCAATGGTGTATTATAGGTGCATGCTATTTAAATAGCCCAATTTTGGTTGTGAAACAATATTACTGTTCCTTAGTTTCGTTTTTCTTTTTAAAGTTATGTTCACTGTTAACTTTGATTTTTTTAAAAACAAATCTTTGGGAATTATAACATGCAACATCAGAATCTTGGCAAAATTGTTGGGGCTATGTTTTCTGAGATTTCCAGCTATTATTGATTTTAAATCTAAATAGTTCACAGTGAGATAATTTCATCTCGTAGTCTAAATAACAGGTTTTGAAAAAAAAAAGTAACCGAAAAGATTGATTTTCAATATTGCCAACTGTTTGTAGACAGAAATATCTATTTTTTTTATTTTAAATAGCCAAACTAAGATGATAGTTATTTTATTACATGTAATTATGTATTTTTTAGTTCTCTCCAGTGACTATTCCTTGAAACTGTAGACAATTACTTGATTATTCTTTGGAACAAGAGCAAAGTGAAATAGTCACCGGCCATTTTCTAATAATTTAAAAGTGTAGCTGCAGTGTGATGTTAATTCCACCCAAACCATACCAACTTAATTTTTTTTATTTTTGTACAAACACTTATAAATCACTCAAGAAAATTTTCAATTCCAGAATTTTCTAGTTAAATGCATAAATTAGACAAGCATCAAAGTTATAAAAAATTTATAAAAAGCACCATCACAAACTTTTCATTACTTATTTAAAATTTCAACATCCATATTGATTGTTTTTTTAAGTTGTAGTACTAAATTACAATACATGGCAGCATTAAACATCGAGATTTCTGACAATAACAGTTCTATGTATAAAAGTTTTAAAACAATTGACCATCATGAAAGATAAAAATCATTTTTTAGGATTACATAAAAAAAGGTGTAAGGAAGTAGCAAATAATCATATTGGATTAATTGTAAAAATGACTGCACAAATAGTAAAGATGCTTAATTTTTTCGCTGTTTTATAGTTTAATAAAATTTTAGAATGGAGGTGAAAATATGGTATCTTGATCATTCCCCTACTAACATAAACATCTAAAAATATACCCTATTGGCACTTTACAATTAAATTTTACGAAATTAAGTGTTAAAAAATTGGAACTGTATGAAGAACAAGGAACTGGATAACTGATACAAATATTGCCTCGAATTTAATACTAAATAAATTATCAACCCATTTTGTTTGAAAATTTGCTTCTAAAAACATAGAAACTTTATGGCACTTGTGGTAAGGTTGCTGACTAGACAAAATTTAACACTCATATGGCTTAGCTGCAGGTCCAACGGTCATAAAACTTTGGGTTTGAATAACATTTATTCAAATGGCTTGTAAACACTAAAATATGTACAGTACTTCCTAAAAACACACCCTACAATATCTATCAAAAACTAGAAAAGCTGTGATTCTGACTTCTATCATAAATATATCTCTCAAACATATTAACTGATTTACGATATTACACTAGAATGTAGTCTTTATATAGTTGAAGAACAGTATTGCAGGTTAAAGTTATCTTGCACTGATTTTACACAACTATAGCTGATTACTTTTTAATTTGTTAGTTAAGTATTTGAGTAAGACCTTGCTATAGTAAACCTAGAATACATAGTAAACTCCTGATTATAGTGTACATATCCATAGGCCTTGGTTAAACTCCAGTAAAATAAAATGCATAAAAAAAAAGACAAAAATGAACTTTTTATTGGCTTCACTGGAGGCTTGGTATGAAGGAATAAAGTTCTTCTGATATTTACAAAAATTAATGGTACATCAACATTTGTTTTCTCTTGAAAACAATGAATATTTTACTTTATTTTTGTTAATGGGGTAACCATTGTAAAATGCCTTATTTACCTAATTAAAATTGTCCAATATGTGTAAAATGCAGGTACTATTTTAACTATAAAGTAGCTTATTTAAAAAACAACAACATTTTGAAAATCATCAATATCAAGATCTTTCACTGACTATACAAAATCATCCCATCGTAGGTTCATTAGATGTTTCACTCTTAAGATCTTAATAAATTCTAACTGTACCATTTAATATTAGTATAAAAACACAGAAAAGTAATAAAACCCTCTAATGCACACCCTCTCATACACTGATCCATGATGTAAAATGACTTATGTGATCCATGATGTGAATACAATTTATGTTCAGCAATTTGTCAAATATTAGAAGCTATATTATGACTTAGAATAAAAAATTTAGCTATTTAAAGAAGAAAGTGATTTTATGTTGCATACACTTTTAAAAAAAACCCGATTTCTCCAAATTTAATTTGTATCCTCTTCAATGCTAAGTCTATGGCGATGCTTTTGTTTTAAAAATTTATATAATTAAGTTCTAAGCCGAAGAGATTTTTTCAAATATTTTTCCTGCAATGTATGACCGCCAATATATTTTTTTAGAATATATTTTTTTGGAGGAAAAATAAAAAATCACGCATTAGAGGGTTAAACAAAACCATGTTTAAAATAAAATGATATGTTTAAGAAAAGTGTTACTTATACTCAAGTAAATAAATGCAGCAATCCTCCAAACTGTTTAGCACACAAAAAAATCTCAACCGCAGATGAGATAAAAGCCTTACTTTTTTTTAGTAATTAGTAATTTTTGCAAAATTTGTAATGTATCATAAGACTTAAATAACTAAATTAGAATTGGCACTTTGTGCACCATATTTCTTAAAGGATAGTAATAGTCTGTAATGTATTTATCCCGTTCATTAAGTAGCAGAATAAAATTATACATATAAAAATATCATAGGAAACTTTAAGTTCGTATAATTCTTAGATGTTTTCTTGAAAATATGTACCATTAATAGCTACAAATTATGATATTGTTCTAGAATCACCTGATTGTAATGAGCTTAAAAACAATGTAAGGGATGAATATTTATTTAGACACCAAAAGACATCAAAGAAATAAAAATACATATCAAATATATGTCCCTATGTTAACAATAAAAAAATTATAGTATTCAAGAATGCACACATTGAGATTTGAAGTTTAAAAAGTTTAACTTTCTTATTAAGAGTGTTATAGCCAAAGGGAGGAGGGATATGGGCCCTTTTGAAATTGATATATATTTTATAATATATTTGTATCCTATGCATATCAATGCAACACAAGTTATTAATCAGAGTTACGCAAAATAGTTCAAAATTATAATATAAACTATAGATATTTTTTGTCTGATTTGTTTTGCAGAACTTAAAATTCGTCTTTTCTGATGGCATTTTATTAGGTTATGATAGTATCTTAGGGCATTATCCCCAAGGTTTGAAACTACAGCTTATATAACAAATAAATGATGTTAAATTAAAAATCTCTTTCTCCTTCATGCGGCAAAACGTATAATAAATTATATCCAGAGCAAAATATGGACACTCTTTTCAACGTTAAATGTTTGGTATCTTAAAATTTCATTTTGAGTAAAATACAGCTAAAATCAATAAAGAAAAAACATCTTTTGATTTTTTTTAAATACTACGCCTAAATATGGGCTCAACCTTTAGCCATTCCCATCAGAGCGCTGTGCAGACGTTTGGCCTGTAATCTCACATCTTCGTCCTGGTCTTCAGCCAGTATGGCCAGGTCGGAAAGCTCGGTTTTTCTGGTGTAGTGGTACAGGACAGATAGGAAGGTTGGCTTTGAGGAGGAGTCTAGGAAGCGAGCTGCAAATGTTGAAATGTTGGTGAGGAGGGTTAGGAGCCGTAAGACAAGCTCACGCTCGTTGGGCTTGCTAAGCATGTCTAGAATGTCTGGTGGAACCTAGGGAGGAAAGTATTTATTGTAAATAGATATTGTTGTGATAAAACAAGACTATACCATTTCTATTTAGAATGTAAGCTTGGAAAGCATTTCCTCCTCAACCACGAGTGCGGTTTTCTAGGAAACTGGGTGATTTATAGCAGTTTCGGTTTTTTACCCACCCTACATGGAGAAATACTAACTGTTTTGATTGTAAACCTGGATTAGATAAGTGATGTTCCCCCCTTTTCTCAGTAAAACCCGTGAAGGGATAGGGGAAGAGAGTCTTTTCGAAGCTTACATTCTGGCTAGAAATGGTATAAGGTTAGGCAAGTTTTGATTTATCGATGCACTAGAGCTACGTGAGGGCTATTGGCGACGGGTGTCGTAATTTATAACCACAGTCAAGTGCGAGCCAACTCCTGAGTAATGCAACTCTAAAGAGCGACATTGTACGCATCGTTGGGCAAGCGAAGCATACTTAATATGCTTTTCTGTAAATGGGGTATTATTCATCAGACATTTCTTGGCTGCACCGGCCGTTAATTTGTAGGCAGTTATTTTGGTGATGCCAGGATCCGAACCTGGGACCTATTACATGCAGAGCGAATGCCGTAACAGACTGGGTTTTCCAGCTTTAATACAATACTAAGATAGATTATCCTTAAAAGTTTTCTCTTTATTAAAAAAAATGACAAGCATAGAAATTAAAAATTTTCAGTTGAAATTCTCTATTGATTACTAATAACTCTGGGGGGGGGATTCTTTATTACATTACATCTCAACACACATTTTTTTTCAATAGAGTATAATAAAAAATATTTCTAATTGTAATTTATAAATGATGTTTATGGAAATGAGTGAAAAAAGATTATACTTACTTAATGGCATTTATCTAATATTAAAATAATTCATTAACAATAAAAATGGGACATTTTTAACCAAAATTAATTTTTTACTTTAACTTTATTACAATGACAAACATTCAAAAATCAGCAACAGAACATGGGTCATGCCAACTAAATACAGGACAGTGTAAACCAAACAGGCAAAACCAAATACTAATTAGCACATCCACCAACATTATTCTTGCTAACTTATAAATAAGATCTTAATTTATTGACATTATTATTATACTCAAGCACAAGCACTGATCCATTTTGGAAAATACTCACCTCACTTGTGAGAAGCAAAGGTATGACAGCATCATTGCAGGAAAGATTGACAAGCAGCCTCAGAGACTGTAACTGCACCACTGTTGTCCCATGCCTTGCCATTGCGGAGATGTGATGAACATGCTTGAGAATCATCTTATGAGAAGCAGAATCTAGGGCCAAATTTGCTAGGGCTGTCAGGGAGAGGGACTTTAAGAGTTCTCGGCCGTTGATTGCATTGTTTAGGAGGATTGGAATGTGAGACTGTGTTGAAAGGAATAGATTTCATTACATATTTATTGTGCCATACAAAACTTGAGAAAGAATTGGTGTTAAGCCCATTTCACACCTGCACAACTACTTGCAACTGCAACTTGTGGTAACCTGGTTTTTCGGGTTTCCACAAAAAATTATTTATCTCAAAATTTGGCAATTTTCATCTTTTTGAAAGCAAACTTTAATCAAACTATAGGCATCGTTTGCATCAAACAGAAATTTATGTTTCGGAACTTCCTTAATAAGAGCAATTTTCATTTTTGCCATCCAATTACTGCCCATTTTTAATTGCGCAGATTTTTGCAAGCAAGGAAAGTTAGCGTCTTAAAAAGTAAATAAACAACCAGTTGGCGAAGTCTAGTTTGCCACAATGCAGCTAAAGAAATCCTGAGTTCTGATTGGCTAAGGGTACATGCAACTGAGATTTTTTCGTGCTCGTATGAAAAAATCTCACAACTTGAGAGCAACTTTTTAATGCACAGTGTCCTATGGGAGTTGCAAGTAGTTGTGACAAGGTGTGAAATGGGCTTTAGACAAAAGTTTAAAGTGTTACCTATATACTTTTATTTCGCGTCAACTAATCATCTTAAAAATAATTCGATTTTGCCTTAATGTTGAGTTAGGAACTATTTACAAATTATGCAGTGACTACAGTATTGTGATACAGTGTCATATGATTTAAGGTAAGTGATGAAAGTTCAAGCTCAATGACACGAATAAGCTGTAATCAGAGTTAAATAAAATAATTTACTTTAAACCAAATAGGTTCACATTGATAAAATAGAAAGTTTTTCAAAAGACTGGAAAATACCTAAAATAAGAACAATACAAATTTTGAAAGCAAAAGCCATTTTTATATTATTTTACTGATTAAATACTTATGTAGTATAAATCAAACTATACAAATTTCAATTATTGTTAATTAAAAAACTGAAATCGAAAATAGTTAATAATAAAAATTGTTTTAGTTTTCTCAAATAATATTCTTATTATGAGTTTAAGGTTATTCTTTTTAATTCTTCCAGTTAACTGAAATGCTACCTAATGTATTTTTTAATGGTCTTTTTAAACAAATTAAGACTCACCTGGAAATAGCGATGGCTTTTATCTATCACAGATATATTGGAAATTGCTTGTGTGACTGAAATTTTCATAGATTCTGATTGACATAGAAGAAGATCTTTCAAAACCTTTGGGCATTCCGATTCACAAAGTAACTCCTGAAAATATCGAAGTATTGAAAAAAAAAAAACTCCACCAAATCATTTCATAATTACAACATCATTCATTTAATAATGTTAGTTTTATTAAAAGAGAAGAAAAATTTAACATAGAGCAACCATATGTGCATCCTATAATAAAAACTTTTTCAGTGTGTAGATTATAACCTACACTTCTAAAACAAAATTCTGAATTTCATAACTCATTTTATTACTGTGCACTAATTTACTTATATATCCATAAAGTTAAATACAAAAAAATAACTTTCTATGCCCACAAAAAATTAATTAAAATGCAATTTTTTACAAATGCTATTTATTTAAAATTAAATTACCTACTACTATCAATGCTTACCAAATTCGATGAGAAAGCTGCACAGTTTGAAATTGTATACAGTGTTTTTAATAGAATTTCTTCATTGACTGAATGCAACAACTGCACAAGGTTCTTTGCCTCAAACTTAGTCATCTTGGATGGGGCTTTTTGCAGGTTATTGAGGGACTTCATCATTATCACATCCTCCTAAAATAACACATGTAATTACTTATTGGTTTATTTTATTGGAAAGGAAATTCTCATACAGACATATAAGTTATGTCCTAATAAGAGAATATACAAAACAAAACACACAAATTGGTTAAAATAGCTAGGTTATATTTATTGGGCAAATTAAATTGGATTATTTTCTCTCTAAACCTAAACTCCAAATGTTGTGCAATAATGCTTGTACTGTGACGTGTATCACAGTTTTGCCCACTTTTTGCTTCCTTGGCTAAATACATAACTCGAAACGAGAGAAATTTTACATGTTTTTAATACCACAGCAATACACATAACAAGTGAAGTTAGTTTTAAAATGTTTATCTTTTTATTTTGTTACTGAGAGCCTGCAAAAAATATTCGTGTATAGGAATTAAAAATGGTTCATCATCATCATCACAGAATGGTATTTTATTAAAAAAAAAAACAATTTTTCTGTTCAGTCAATTTGAATAGTATATTGTCACAAAAACATGAAGCTAACTAAGAAATCAAAGCTATTTAGAATTATTGTCGAGTATTCTCAGAAAAGCTAAGTGCAATGACAAGTACATTTTAAAAATTAGGTAACAAAAATAAGTACAATCCACAGTATAACTATATTCTCTTTAAAATATACAAACCTGAAACTGCTGAGACATACTCTCAGTCAGATTCAGCTTTGCCAGCTTTACATGCAGCTCCTCATCCAAATTTCCCTGTGATGCCGCCAGCTTGGATTTCTCCTTGAAATCAGGTGACGGGCACTGCCTGGAAAAACTGATATTCTCAGCGGAAACGCTCAAATACTTGGCACAACCGAGAGGGGAACTCCAAGGCGACCCATGGAAACTGTGGGGCTTCACTTCTGGCGACACGGGAATGCTGTTCTTGCGGAGTCGTTCCGAGAGGTTTAGGTCGTTGACTCTTTCTCGCACCGACTTTGGGGAGACACACCTGTCTTCGTTGTTGAGCACTCGGCTGACTAAGACTTCCTCGGTTTGGGTTGATTCTGTCTTGCATAGTTTTAAGCAGTGGGCTGAAAGGATACCAAAAAATTGAGTATATTCTATTTAAAATGAAGAAAGGACTATTTCATCAAGTTACAAAGTTTAGCTCATGGATGAATTAAATGTGTGAATGTTTTGAAACTCAAAATGTGTTGCTCGATTCAGGAGAAAGCATACAAGTTATAAGAATTTGGGGAGACACATCAGTATTCGTTGTTGAGCACTCGGCTGACTAAGATGCCCTCGGTTTGGGTTGATTCTGTCTTGCATAGTTTTAAGCAGTGGGCTGAAAAGATACCAAAAAATTAAGCATATTCTATTTAAAACAAATAAAGGGCTATTTTATCAAGTCATGAACGTTAGCTCATGGTTGAGTTCAATGTGTGCATGTTTCAAAACTCAAAATGTGTTGTTTGAGCCAGGATGAAGTATACAAGTTAAAAAACATACACAAGTTTTTGAATTTGGGGAGAAACATTGGTTTTCGTTGTTGAGCCTCACTTAGACTAAGACGTCTTCGGTTTGGGTTGATTCTGTCTTGCATAGTTGTAAGCAGTGGGACACCAAAAAAAGTTAAGCATATTGTGTATAGAATAAGCAAGGATCTTCTTTTCAAGTTGTGTGATTTGCTCATGATAGAGTTAAAGTGTGTTTGTTATGAAACACCAAATGTGTTGTTTGAGCCAGGTGAAAGCAAACATATGCAAGTTATGTGAATTTTTATTATTTGATGGTATGGCAACCTCTAATAATTTTAACTGAGTGAAGTCGAATTACTTTAATTTATCAGTGAGTAGAAATAGTCATTAAACTCCAATTTTAACACAGTGGTAGGTCTTTTTTTTTAAAACTTATTTTAGGGAGTATAATGCAAAAAAATTTCAAGTATTTCAAGAGAAAATATCTTTAAAAACTTAAATAATGTTTTTGAATGAACAAGTTTTAAGGTAGGATCTTATATTTAATAAATAAATTTGAATAGAATGACGTTAACATCAATTTAATTAGCTAAATTTACAAATATCCATTTATTTAAAGCCACAGCAATGAGAATGTTTACTACATTAATTAGCATACTTTGAGATAACTTAGAATCTTTCTTTTTAGTCTTCTTAAAGCACACTTTCCGAACGACACTATAACCGGCATAAGCAAAACCAGCGCAGAGAACGGAACAAAAAGCAACTTTTTCTATACTGAATCTATTATCGCTGGCCATGGGGATGATGTATACATAAAAAAAATTATGAGAAGGATTCAAGTAATTAAAAGAACAATCATTAGGCAAAAGCAAATAAATATGAAAAGAACCAGATAATTTAAAAGGAATGAAATCTGACGAAACCATAAAATAAATTACAAGCGTCTGCTAACACTTTTCATAATTGTAAACAAAAATATCTAAGGTTACAGTTACAATTACAGTTTGCAGTAATTTGAAATTTCATTTCCCATTAAGAAAAACAAAATTATTTTTTTGGTGAGTTTTTTTTGTGTTTAATAATTATAAATTTATAGTGAAAAGTTTCCTTGAGCTATATCTTTTATAGTTTTTTTATACATATATTTTAGTGTTTATAATCAAGTTCGTTAAAACAACCGTATCTTGCACTGCACATGCGTTAAGTTTGGTGAGGTTCCCATAAGCAACTAGTATTCGCTACTAAATGTCGCCAAATAAGTATTGTAATAAAAATATATTTAAAACAGTTTTTTTAATATCAACAAAAATTGACATAAAATAAGCTGGGAAAAAAGTTTTGATCATATCATAATGGATGAACTTGTCCCATTCATTCTTACTTTTTTTTTGGATACTGCATACTGCATAGTTTGGCGAAAGAATGGTTTTCGTTCATTCTGATTACTAATTATAGCAAACATAAAACTGTGCTGAGATAAACTGAAACCTTCGTCGGTGTGGTGCGGTGTCAACAATCATGCTTTGTAAACATGAACAATTTAATAACATCTGCTTTAAAAAATTTGTCCGTAAACCAAAAAGTTCCTGATTTATCAACAAAAAAGAGCTGTGATATGAAGCTAAATACAAAAGGTAAAATCATTTTGAATGTATCCTTGTATAATTCCTTAACCAAGATATCCTTTGTAGGTATGCTAAATTTTCAGTAACCTTTTTTACTAAACTTATACTAACCGATGTTTTTCAACAAATTTCTTTCATATTATAATTAATATTTTTTAAGAGATTCAATCGGCACTTTTCAGAAGTAATTATTTCCAAATAGTTGCTTTGTAAATAAGAATATATTTTCTTTGATTTCAGGCATGGAACCTGATTTTATAACAAAATATTCACCAGACAGTTCCAGTTTTGTTTTATGGAAAGATGCCATGAAAATGGTTGCACGTCTGCCTGATGGAGTGCCACCTGATTTCCGCAAACAAGTTAGTAACTATATGCCATAGATATAGAAAAAAAAATTATATTCTAAAAATTAATTTAATTATATTCTGATGTTCTAAATCTATGCTATATGCATTCAAATCGACTTGGTTATTTTTAATGTCTACACAATTGTACACAGCTGGCTAAACTTGAATTACTTGCCTGAAATTTCAGTTATATTGGTTTTTTTTTAACTATATTGCTTGGAATTACTCTTTTATTTCCATCCTTAATACTGTACTGCATTGATATTAAAATTATCTGGTCACTATACTGCAACTGGCAAATTAATCAATTTGCCAGCAGTTACATTAATCTATGCTTAAATTTACAGCTATGGCTGACATTAGCCAAGAAAAGCCTTGAAAACAAAAATATTGACTTGAAAAAAGCTTTTTCTGTCTGTTTGAGTGAAAGAAGTGACCCTGAAGATGCAGAACTAGGAACACAAATTATAAAGGTACTACTTATAATATAATTTTTTTTAAATTAATCTCTGCAACAAAGTTATGATTAAATCGTTTTTATGTAATAGAGTAAGTCTTTCCAATAAGAGTGTCATAAGAGATAATTTTTAATTGTTTCTTTGCAGTAATACAATATACTACCAAAGACAAATTCTTTGGGTGTTTATCCACATGTAATGAAATTATGTATAAAATTATCTTTGAAAGTCCTATCGACTTTGGAATTCAACTTAATTTTTCTTTCTGAGTAAATTTTTTTCACTGTTTACCAGTGTTACTCTCCTTTAAGATCTCTTTTCCTTTAAATATTATGTATTTAATGTTTTGCATTCCTTACAAACTTGGATATAAGATGTTTACTATATTCTATTTATTTTCACTGTCAGATGTTTATTTTAGCTTCAAAAAATTCATATATAAAGTTTTCTTAAAAGTGTATTAAACTTGTGACTATACTATTAAACTAAACTTAGCAGCCCAGTAGCCTACAGAGGGACCAAAGACTGCTGTGCCCCTGAACCTGAAGACCAGAAACAGCTAGTGTTGTGGGTCACCTGGTGCATTGTGGCAGATGTTTTAGCCAGTTGGTTTGACTGACAAAAAAAACATTGGTTTCCAAAGCTAGTTTGGTCTTCATTTTATGACCCGCTAATTGGATGAAAGGCATAGTGAACTTTGTTCTTCTTGATCTAGATAATGACTCCTGAAGAAGAAATCTGACTTTGTCAATTCCCTTTATGCTTTAGCTGGGTGTAATAAAATGGCCTTCACGCCTTGGTTAACCCTGACAGAATATTTATCTCCAGACGTACATTGCCTATTGTACACAGTGCCACTACCCCCGCCACAATGGGGTAATATAATAGAACACAATGGCTATCCTTGATTTGAGCAACCAAACTTGTGACTGAGTTTCTGTTGAATAAATCTAAATCTAGTAATCACATACATGCCACAACTATTCAGAATCTTTTGCTAATATAATCTTTTCCAGGATCTTCATCGCACCGGTTGCAGCCCCTTTAGTGGAGATGTGGCAGAACAGAACCAGAGCCACCTGAAGCGGGTCTTGCTGGGCTATGCCAGGTGGAACCCCAGCGTCGGATACTGCCAGGGGTTCAACATGCTGGCTGCTATCATCCTGGAAGTGGTGGAATGGGAACAGGAGGATGCTCTCATAGTAAGGCTCATGGGAATGGGTTTAAAAGATAGCTCTCTCTCCAGGGCCAGATTTCTAAATAGGCTAAGTAGGCTGTAGCCTAGAGCGGCAAATTTTTTGGAGCGGCAAATTTTACGTCCAATTAAAGCGGTATTAAGCATTAAAAAAATATTTAAAAATAAAAATGCTAATATTTTCAAGAAATAAAGAAATATTTTGCATTAATGCGTAAATCGTAAACGTATATATAGCACTAATATTTAGTAGTAAACATGTAAGCTGGGATGACATTTGCAGCCACTCCCCTGGATTTGGAAGTTCAAAGAAAAGTGGTAGAACAGTTTAAAAAATGTGCCTATTATTTCGCTTTTGATTTAGAGTGTATGTAGATTATTCTAATATGTAGGAAAAAAATAGTCTAGAAAACTATATGTGGCAGCATATCGATCGTAGCCTACAGGCGGCAAATATTTAAATCCGGCCCTGTCTCTCTCTCTCTATAAGGCATGTCAACAGGTTGAGGAAAGTTTGTTTCATGTTCTCTGTGAAGTGGACAACTACTCTGCACAGATATTTGAGTATCTTGGGTATACCATTGTATCAATGCCTGGGAGGTTGATAATCAATCAGGGAAATTCATTTCAGCTATCAGCCTTCTTCAAAATTAATTGATTTAGTAGTTCAATAGAAGCGGTCGCAGTGCTTGGCCATGATTAGCTGTTACACTCAAGTCATAAGGCTTGCATACAAGCATGATAAGTTTTTCAATGTGGGTTTATACATTGTCAATAAAATGACCCAATTATAAATATGCAAATTCTCTGATTTTAAAAACTGGGCTAACAGTATCTAGTTTCCCGTTTCCGTATTTTGCACATTCGTAGTTTTGTTGTTTGACTGACGACAGGTAGTGGTATATTCCTGGGTCAAATATCTGATCAGTTCAATTGCCTTATTTGTGTCCAAAAGAACTTAGTGATCATCATGGATATTTTTTTAAGATCACTAATAAACAAACATGCAAATGTAATATTTGTGAGTTTGGTTATTGGTTGGATATCATAATCAATATGAATTTACATCAATAAATGACTGCTATAAAAATACTATCAAAGTAAATTTGGTAAATTTTTCTTTATTTTCATCAGATTGTCAATATATATCATTATTGTATGCAAATATATCTCTTATCTTAAGCATTCAGCTGTGTGTAAAATATCTAGGATCATTTAAAAAAAATACTTTTACAAATTATGCGAAGCGGAATTGTTGTTTATCATTTTCTTTTCTTCAAGGTAATGATTTTCTTAATCGAAGAAGTTTTACCTGAGAGCTATTTTGCCAATCACCTCAGAGGCCTGTCAGTAGACATGGCAGTGTTCAGAGATCTTCTTCGATTGCGCTTGGCCAGCCTTTCTGCTCACTTGGACAAATTGCAATCAAACACTCAAGATACCAGTACAGGTTATAAATCGGAATCTATTATTATTTTATTATTTAACAATGAAGGCCATTAATGATTAAAATGCCCTAAAGTTTTTGTTAACCTGGTTTTTTCAGCTATTTCTTATTGACCAAGTAAAATATAGTAATTATTAGCAAGCCGTGTAATATAATTTGCAATATGGAGTTTTACTTTAAAACTAGAGGTTCACATTTAAAAATGTATGCAGTTATTATCTTAATATTTTTATATTTCTGATTCTTTATCTTTTTTTTTTGTATTAGAATTGATGTATTTTAAAAGGCAATAACCTGTATTGTTATAACTAAAATAATTTTAAACAAATATTTAAAAAATTTAAATTTTCATTTGGCAAATGTATTTTTTTTTTTTGTATAGAAATAATTTTAACCTATGTTGCAAGAAATTGTAAAATATCTAGTAAGTTAAGTATTTCATGAAACAATTGTATCAAAGGAGTTAAATTAAGTTCCTATGTCGTCTTTCAACAAATTTGTAAAGTTATTGGTGTTTTTTAGGTCATATCTACGAACCACCACTTACAAATGTCTTCACTATGCAATGGTTTTTAACACTGTTCACTAATTGTTTGCCGAAAGACACTGTTCTCAGGGTTTGGGATCTGATATTTCTGGAGGGAAATGAAGTATTGTTGAGAGCTGCTCTTGCAATATGGGATGGGTTAGCAGAGTAAGTTAACTGTATATGTTAACTGATTTAACATGCATTTATTTATCTTTCATGAACAAATAAAATGTGTTTAAAAAAATTAAAACTATAAGTGTGAGTGATATTTTTTATTTAATTATTTTATCCTCTATTGGTGATACATTATTTTCATTTCAAAATCCTATTGTCACCACTATTGGATTTAATAAAATAAATTTCTTGTTTCTAAGCAAAAAGGTTGGTATGTAAATCAAGCCTAAGTGATTCAGATCTTTTTTCACAAAATACTTGAGATTTTAATTTTTTTAGGATTGAGTGATTTGAGAACCAAGGAGTTAATTGTAGAATCAAAGTGAATCTAAATTTAAATATAATTTTTTTTGTTATACTTATGCTTAAAGTTAGTTTTCTAATAGTTTTTATTCAGTATAAAATTTCAATAAAAAATTGTTAGCAAATTTTTATCATAGTACCTAAATCCTTATTATATTGCATGCTTATATATCTATGTTATAAATACTATACTCTTATAAATTGAGATGTTCTGTGATTGTGTAGCCGAATAATGTCCGTAGAAAGTGCAGATGAGTTTTATTGCATTATGGGTGTGCTGACAAGAGAAATTCTAGAATTTGGCCTGATGGATGCAAACATGTTTGTTAAGGTACTCAATTTATTTATTAAATAGCTTAACATTAAAAAAAATGAATTAAATATTTTAAATTAATTACTGGATAAATCTTTTTTTAAAAAGATACTCTTTGTAGAAAAGTGTACTTTGTAGTTATATCGTGCATTAAATATGTTTCTGCATAAGAAATAGTTATACAATTTTTTTTATATTTATTTTATTTCTTAATTTAACACTATGCTTGCTAATGCATGGATTTAAAGAATAATGCACATATTTGCATATTATATTTATGTATCAACAATAACTTTTTAAATATTGATGTTGATAATTTTTTTAAAAATTTAATTTTTATTACAAAATCTGCTATTGGGAATTATCTGATTTCTCAGTTATCTTAAAAATAACCACTCCTTAGGTGATAATAACACTCTATTATCAATCCAACGACAACCTCTAAATACCAAATAAATTTCTCATTTCGAAAATTGGAGTGAGGCTCAAACTAAAATAAGTCATTTTCCACAAGTGTGTTGAAATTCTCTCATCTATTCTTACAGACTGTGTGCACCCTGGCCCCCTTCCCATTCCCCCAGCTGCAAGAGCTGCGGGACAGTTACACCTACAACATTCAGCCGTTCACAGCTTCTTGGTCATCTGAAATATTCTCAGGGGAAGATGAGGATGACGATGGGGCAGCCGCAAAGTGGTACTTCTCCAACGAGCTGCACTGGGTCAAGAAGAAGGGTGAGATATATAGTTGTAGCAAAGATATTAAAGGATCCTTGTCTACAGTGGTGGCCAAAAGTGTGGACACTTTTTGAAAGTTTCATATTTTTCAACTTTGTGAGATTACAGAATATATTAATTGTATATCAAATTAAACAATTGTAAATCAAATTAAAAGTAATTTAATCTTTATGAGGACCACTGTGTGCAGATCGCTGAAGCCGTCTATGAGACCTTTGGTCCCATATAATCTATATTCATGGACACAACATCATCATCATCAAAGTAATTTCATGTAGAATTAAAAATAAATACAGTATTACAATATATGCAACTAATGGTATAATCTGTCTTAGTTTTGCAAGTCATTGAACCACCAACTTGTATTGCAATTTCAGCATAATAGAATCCAATGATTGTGCTTGTTTGTTCAACTAAAATTAGCATAACTTTATTTGTAATACAGATACTTTAATTCAGTCTTTTTAATGAAATTCTACATTAAATTACCTTCAACTTAATATTTAAATGTTTGTATTTAAGCGAAATTTAATAGATGCAAGAACACAGGTAACAGTTGAAACACATGAAACTTTCAAAAGGTGTCCACACTTTTGGACATTGATAACATGGATCCAGGAATTGTAGTGGCATGTTGTTTGTAACAATTACTTTTTTTGGTAATGCCATTAGATTTTTCAGAAAGTAACTGTAATTTAGTTACTTTTAGCAGCAACGAAGTAATGAAAAATTTCTTTGCTCTTCCATTACTACTCATGCCACACTTCACTGTCCTTTTTGTTCTTAAACTTAAGTATTTAGAATTTAAATTTTTGCAACGTTGAATTTTCATGATTATAAATGACAATGACAAATGACAGTGATTGCGCCCTCTAGAAGGGAGAGTGTAGGCTTTATGGCCCATTACCCAGCTCGCCAGAAGAGACAGTCACATGAGACACACAAGGAAGGACGACACAAACACATAGACAAATAACATTTATTGACAAGCACAAACATCCATGCCTTTATCAGGATTCGAACCCGAGCCCAGCAGCTCCAAAGGCTAGAACACTAACCACTGCGCCGGTGGGCCGGCCATGATTATAAATTCCGATTGACACTATTTTTTAAAAAAAAACTTGGTTCTCTTTGAAAAACGGTACAATCCTAGTGGCAATTTTTTTAAATAACTTGACATTTCTAAAAGTAACTAATTAACTATTTCTGTAAGAATAATAAGCTGTAATTGACTATTTCTAAAAGTAGCTGTTATTAACTATTATTTCTAAAAGTAGCTGTTATTAACTATATCTAAAAGTAACTGCAGTTACTTTTCATTTTAAGTAACTGTAATAGAGTTATTTTTTAAAAGTAACTTTCCAATCCCTACATGATGGTTCTATAGGAACAGCAAAATTTTGGAGGTCCTTAAAGAAAACTTTTTGTATGATTGCTTGTTTAATGGTCGATGTCAAAGTCAAAAGCTAGACCTAAAAAAATTTATAATAATCATTCATATAACTTCTTTTGCTGAACTCGTCTATTTTAATACTATAACCTGAATTTAAAAATAATGTGGGGCCACAAAATGATGCAATATACTGGAGTTTAGTTTTTTAGGGAATCACAGTTTAGCTTGAAAATCACTACAATTTGGGGTCTCTAAGCTGAAGCCTAACAGGCCTTGTAAACGATCAATCCCCGGATATGGATTATTAGATCATATATAAACACTAAATTCAATGGCATATGGAGAGACGAGGCCCTGCTGAGCTCATTTCAGCAGATAAGACTCGCCGGCATGCAGATATTACGGTCAGTTTGTCAGACTGATGTAAAACCCCCATTGTTTAGTTCCCAAGCGCACTTTGTCCTCATTTTATGGATCAACTGAAAGAATGGGATGTCTAAACAATCTTGCATAATTTGAAATCTGCCACACACCTGACCTGGCATTGTATTGCAAACCGATACCACTCTGATACTAAGCCTCATTAGGTCAAATAATCAACAAGTTTCAACTTTAAAAAAATCTTTTTTTCTTTTAATATGGATATTAATTTCAATAATTTTTATGAATTTTATAGTTATAATTTTGTTTATTAGATATGTTGTTAATTGTATGTAGTTATAATTTTTCATATTTTAGGTTTGGTTAACTCTGCAGTAGCATTTGGCAACATTGGACCTGGAGCATATGGATCCTCGGAGAATAACTTCCCATTGTCTTTTACTAATTTCAATACAGAAAGAATGACCCTGGATATATCTTCACTTAAAAAGCAGTATGGAAAACTTAGAGAAAGGCAAAAACAAGCTCATGTCATTCTTTCAGGTACAATATTTGTTAGTAATATATTTTTTAGGTCTCACTAAAATTTACAGTCTCTAGTATCTTTTAAAATGCTTGATTATGATTGTAATTATTTTCTTTTTATTTACTAAGTATTAAAATTGGAAGCATATTACTAAGGTTTAATGTGCTTAGAAGCATGGATCATTATTTCTGTTAGATTTTAACTATATTATTTTCGCAGAAAATAATTTTTATGAATTTAAAAAATTGCTTTTGAAAATAAGATTTTTTTAAAGGAACATAAATTAGATTTTTTCTTCCTCATATGAAAAATATCAAATATGAATGCAGATTTCAGATTATTCCTTTACATAAAGAGAATGTCGTTTTGTTTAGTATTGAAAACATGAATCTAATTGGAACCAATTATTAATATGCTGTAATTTTTTTGCAGAAAAAATACTTTATTAGAGATTTTACTAAATCTATATGGAAGATATGGATATTTTAATTTTGAGTAAATTTTAGTTCTAAATCATCATCTTTTTTTATTATTGAGAAAAATAAATGTTGGTCACTTAATAACCATTACTCCCTGATATAATTAAATGACAATAAATTAACCAAACTTGCATTCTGTGAGTTAGTCTCAAATGAACTGTTTATTTTAAATTTTTAATAAACAAATGTTTTGTTTTTAACTTTTAAGGTGCCTTTCAAAATCACTTCCAAAACCCTAGACGTAACTCCCTGGCTGTCAACCACCTTTTGATGGGTAAACAGCCCCTCAACAGAAAGAAATCTCACCAGTCACACTTTGTATTTGCCGAAAAGAATTCGAGCTTTAAGACATCCTTCGATGGAGCCAAATCAACGAAAAGTCATGATAGCGAAGATGATGAGTCTAAAAATCACCAGGCTACATTCCAAGTGGATCCCACCATGGATAACGTTTACAGTCTTGCTGATGCCAATAGCTCATTGACTAAAATCTGTGATAACAAGGCTGTTTGCAAGCCTCGAAGTTCGAGTGTTGTCTCTGTGTCTTCGGTTTTGGCAAATGATTGCAATTGTAGCTCGTCTTTCACTTGTCCTTTGCATGTTAGTACTGCTGTTGATAAGCCTACTAGTACTATAAATCCGTTTCCGACCAAAAGACGAGTTGGGTCTATGAAAACCAAAGTTCGACAGTCGTAAGTAGATTTTGTAAGAGTAGTTTCGTCGTAGTGTAGCACTAAGTGTACATTCCAGAAGTCGACTGTGATTTAGCAAGGGTTCCCACTCAACCTTAAATTAAGTTTTTATTTAAATTCAGTTAAATATTTCAAGTTTTTAATGAATCCTTTAAAAATCTTAACATTTTATCGGTTGATCAGACGAAGTAATTGGTTTACGTTTTTACAAATCAGACCTAAATTTTATTTTATAACCCTAATAAAATGGAGATTGCAATGTTCTATGAGTTAACTTAGCAAAGGTGTTTATAAAAAATTATTGACTTGGTCCTCTTGACCAAATATAAATGGAGCATACAATTTTAAATTTGTACTTAGTTATTTTTTTTATGATGTTTTCATACTTGACAGGGTAATTTTTTTTTATTTTTCCATCATTATCTATAGTATTTAAAGCTCTGTTTTGCATGATTATAAAGTGGGAACTCTAGGCCTTTTAAGTTGATTAAATTTAATGAACTCGTTTTTAGAATCATTTGCTGCTGGCATTTAAAAAATTATTTTATACTATGTTTTTTTAATGCCATTGTAGAGAATGTCTCCGAGAAAAAAATATTAGTTATAAAATTACTTAAAACTATTTAGTTTTCTTAATATATTTTTTTACAATACAATAATTCAATTTCGTTATTCAAAACTTAAAGCTTGCAATTTCAATCTTAATTAGTGATTATCTGTATAAATAAGATATTTGAAACTAGTTTTATTGTGTAGTATAATTTATTTGGACTGGAATTATCAGTTTAACAAAAGATTATGGATTGAATTTTTTCTTCAAATGGACACTATACAAATTGTTGATGCATAAAAGTATCAAATTATTTCTTGATATATGCAATATTTAAATACCTTATTCGTAAATTCTTCAGATATTTTGGCAGCTGTTGATCTACGCCTTTTAAATGAGAGAACTCATTCTTTTCAAAACTTGTTCAAGGATAGTTAGATTTATTCTTAAATTCATGTGTTTTTTGTTTAAAAAAAACTTGTTGAGAATTCTCTTTATCTTTTTTATCATATAGCATTGCATTTATTTACAGTCAAACCTCGTTAACACGAACTCGCTTAACACAAAATTTTGCTTAAGATGAACTGAAAGCATTTCCCCAGCCCATAAGCTTTGAGCTAATAATTAAAAAAACTAACGTGGAGTGGCTTTAGGTAAATTCCACTTAACCTGAACAGAAATTCCAGGATGTGACTTTTTTTCCTCTTAGTAATTCAAAGTTTTAAGTAACAAATGATACAAAACATAAAAAAAAAAAACGGATATGAATATTCAAAAAATAAATTGTCTTCCACTTCTGGTTTTGAGAAAATCATCATTGATGATAAATTGTTTCAAAAAGCGCAAATTGTGTCTATATTAGGTGTAGCTAAAATCACCATTTCAATTATTTTAATTTTTTTTCTTAATTGCTGTTCCTCAAAAAATTTCCTCATTTTTCTATAAAATGACTACTCCAAAAGAACATTATGAATTGACTTTCTAATTGCATATATGTATTATTATTATTGCTTACATAATAAAATTAGAATAATTTTTAGAAGTAACACTTTAAAAGATTATTCACTGGTTCAATGCAAATATATTTTTGATGGTTAACATGAAATTCGGTTAAAACAAAATGTTTGGGTGCTCCCTTTGAGTGCGTGTTAATGGGATTCAACTGTATTAGCTTTGGCTTCAATTAATAAATTCTTTCATTTAAAAACAAACCAACAAGCTTATTTTATTAAGACTGATAAATAATTCGACATGGTTCTTTTCTTCATTCAAAACACATCTATTTAAGCTTTTATGAACATGAATAAGTCTCAATGTGTGGATGTTAGATATGTACTGCTATACACAAATAAAATAAATCCTTATTAGTGCTGGCTTATAATAATGCAAATATTAAACTGACTATCAGAATAACTCTACTTAAAGAGTAACATTAAACAAGTAAAATATGTAGGAGAACTAATATTTAATGCCTCAATAATTACAGTTGAATAAATTGTAATAATACGATAGGGTCTATTTGAAATAGCATCTACTTCTAATTTCATTTTGAATTTAGAGTTTGTATTGATCCTGTTCATTCTATGATTGTCGAATTCTTTCAAGTGTTCTTTTTTTTTTGCTGGGTGTTGGGGACAATTATGGTTTTTGATGTTGTGATTTACCACAAGCAGAAACACCCCATTGTTCATGCTCTGTTTCCCAGACGAAGTAGCATGAACAGAGTTATTGTTATGATTGTTTCATGTTTGTAACACATAATATTATGGACATACATTGCATTATTTATCACAACTTAATATGTTTTATCTAATTTTGGGAAATACATATTAAATCAGAAAAATCTTCCTATAAGTGCCATGAAATACATATACCCATGGTTTTAGATGATGGTAATAATGCATATTATCTTCATTATTATATATCTTCATTATTCATTACTTGTCCGTAATGGCTAGTGTTTCTAAGGAATTTAATTTTAGTTGCTTTAATTTAAGTCAAATTTGATTTGATCAAAAAAATTATTTCAACATAATTAAAATATCTATTTACTTTTCACTAAATTGTTTATATTTGCTGTTCAGTATCTGTCTTTATAGTAGTTACATAAGGCATCAATAATCACTTTTAATTCAATGTTTGTATTTGATAGTTTTTTCTATATATTTTGGCCTTTGTTTTTTCAGATATGCTATTTCATATTTACATTTTTAATTTGGATCTCTATGTTAATATGTTATGCGTTTCATATGCATGTTAAGCTATATAATTATTTGTTTGCATATTATTATGCATTCAAATTTAATAATATATTAAATATTAAATGATTATTTATAAGATGTATGTTAATAATAAAATAAAAGTGTAATTGCACAGAACTTTGTGCTGAATTCACCTTATGCACGATCGGTGTGCTAAATTCACCTTAAACAATATAGTTTATGTTCTCGTGAAGAAGGTGGCTTTGCTCTCCATTTATTGCATTTATCATGATATGTAACTGTGTGTACTTGTTACAGCACTTGTAATGTCATAAAAACATGTAACCTGAAAAGATTGCCTTTTCTCCCTTTAACATTGATTCTTCGAGTTTTTTTATGTTCATATGAGAGTGATGTTTCACAATCATTTATTGCATTTATCATAATATGTAGATGTGTGTGTGTACTTGTTATGGCACTATGCAATATCATAAAAACATGTAACCTGTAAAGATTGCTCTTTTACCCTGTTTGGCATTATTACATTAGATTGTTCCAAAGTTCTATGTTAAAAAATCATTTTGCATTATCATTTGGCACATCCTGACCTTATGTGGCAATGGACAAAATAAGTGCCAAGCATATATTTCAAATATGAACCATATTAATGGACAGCTCATTTGAGTTAAATACTTTTTTTTAATGTAAATTGTTTTATGAGTGAAATTCTATTCAAGTGCAACAAATACTGGTCTGACAAAGACACACGTTGTAGTACAAACAAAACAATTTAAATTTTTGAACTTCTGGATGTTACAAATGTTATGATTGAAATAACAAAAGGATTATGATTAGTTTAGTGAACTCCCAACTACGTAATTGACTTGTTTCAGGTAACATACTTCCTTCCAGCATTGCCTTCAATCAGTGCTCCGATTGTCTGTTGTCCATATGTTCTCACATGTGATATTAATTTGTCACTCAAGGCTCGATAAATATTTTTTTCAACCCTTCTATTGCAACTTAAGAACTGAAACATGCCAATTCTAAGTTCTGGCAAATAGATGTTTAACACAGTCAATTTTTCACCATACTTGTTTTCATCATCTCACAACCAGTTTTTTTTTTTTGTAAGACTTCAAATATATATCCAGTCAGTTTACAGTTCCTCTTCACTATTTCAAATTAACAAGTCATGAAAATAGCTGGCTTTTTTTAAAACTGAAACAGATCTTTAAAAATGCAATTTTTTTAATGAAATTTTAAAATTCTTGAGCTGTTGGTTATTATGAATAAAATGTCATATAATTTTTAGCACATCTTATTATTTTATCAATATTAATTTATAATTTGTTCATTATTTTCTGGTGTGCATGATAAATTTCAGATTTTTTTTTAATTGTCTAGTGCACTTGTTATAGTATTATTTAATGTCATAAAAACATGCAACCTGGAAAGATTCCGTCTTTTGTATTCCACTGATTATGAAATTTTTATGAATGCCTCAAGATTACTGATTACGAAATTGTTTATAGAATTTATTATATTAGCAAATATGGTTGTTGTGATTGTTTTCTAGTCCATTCCCCACCATTGACCCTTTTTTTAAAAAAAAGAATTTTCAAGTATTATGTACTACAAATAAGTTTTCATAATAATTATTCGCTACTAGTCATTTATTTTAATTGAATTTTTGTTAAAGAAGACTGTTTTTTGTTATTGATTATTTTGTTTAAAGATTTTATAATATTTTACACATAAAAATATGAATATTTTGAGAAGCATGTTGTCACACATCATTGGTTGATTTCGAGCAATGATCTTGCAGTATTGATGTAAGCCATTTATAATAACTATGTTTATCTAAGTTTCATTGTTAAGTTATTCATTGGTCTCAACTCATTTCTTTTGTTTCTAAATGCAATTCCGATTTTTCTTTTCTTCCTAAAAATTAAATTAATGCTATGGAACCAATTCAGCAATGAGAAAAATTATTGAATGTTAAATATGTTCATTTTTTAGAACATATACTGCTTTTTCTAATATTTGAAGAATGCATGTATTCAATCGTGTTTACTAAATTTGCAAGTTCTCCAATCATTTTAAATGTACTCGGTAAATATACATACGTTGATTTTATAGACATTGTACATGTTTTACTGATTGTTCTTAAATTAGATAATGTTGAAAACTTATCTAAACTATGCAATATGTGTTTTTGGATAATGTTGAAAACTTATCTAAACTATGCAATATGTGTTTTTGGATCACTTACAAATTTCTGTATGAATACTACCATTTTATTATGTGGAGAATAGTTATTTTTAAATAAAAACTGTATTGAATTTTTTGGTCTTATGAATGCCTAATACATTTTTCTAATCTGAAAATTAACTAAAATCCTAATTGATTAGAACGTCATCACAAAATGAGCTGGGTCGTATTTATAAGCTCTTGCAAATAATTTTTGAAATATTGAGTAAAAAATAAGCAAAACTTCCCTATTTGGATCGCATGACTTTTTTTAAAAAACCATTTACTGTTTCGACACTTTGTCAAAGAAAACCAAGCAACGAAAGAAATCGCAGTTTAGAGAGCGGAACGTCAGAAGAAATATTCCCATTATAGTCACCGAGAGAATCAATCTTTTGTTCTTTTAAACTCTACGCTCTTTATTTAAATATACTTTTTTGGTATTGTCCTGTAACATATGACGTCACCGACTGCCAGGGAAGCTATGAATGCTGGGAAAAATGACGTAGACGAATCCAAGGAAGCGGTGCATCCGGGTCACAACATTCAGTTTCGAAATCGAATCGAAGTAACAAACTTTGTTTTTTGTTTAGTTATTCTAAATCTGCGTTCTAATTCTTCACGATGGATGCACATGGTTCGATTTGCGGAATTATACTGCATTTAAAAGGGACAAAACGCAGCTAATTCTATTTACATTGAAGAAACGAGAGGTAAATAAAGTTTATTTTTAAAGGTATACATTTGCCAATGGGCAGTTTCCCATCATGTAACGCAACTTTCAAAATATAAGATACTAATAAGCTAATTATAAATATATTTTATTGCAAAATCTCAGACAACTTTAATAATTCCTACAACTGAGATCGTATGATATTGGCTTGGTGACAAGCTTTTGAAAAGGTGCCAAGCAGCACTGGAAGTTATGTATTTACTCTTTATATCTTCCTTAGGTACTAAACACTTTGTTATAAGAGTCATTATAGTAGTCAGTTTCCTTCAGGGCCTGACTTACAACTTTAGGGGCCCAAACTCCCAAAGCACGAGCAAATTTGGGGGCTCCAAAACATCCTCGATGAACTATTTGAGTGTACTTTCTCATATCTTACTGTGTGTTTACCAAAAAAACTAGCCGAAGTTATTTGCTTCAAAAGTATACTTTATTCTCCCACAATAATTATTTTTGTTAATTGATTAATTAAGAGTTTAAACTCAATTTAACAGTAAATTTTTGTTCATGAATTAAATTTTTTTGTTTACTTCAGATTGAAAAGTTTGGGGCAGTTGTATTGAGCACAAATGTTTATGAAAAAAGTTTGCGGGCCCTCCTTACAGTGGGGGACCCTGGGCACATGCTCCGTTTGCCCTGCCGGAAATCAGGCCCTGGTTTCCTTATATTTAGGATTCCTAAATTGAATAGTTTGATTTGTTTTTATTATTGTTACTAAACTATTGTGTATGTTTAAATGTTTAGCCAGTCTTCGGATTCATGTTGAACGGGTCATTGGAGTTCTGAGGCAGAAGTACCGAATGTTGGAGGGTCAAATGCCTATATCCGACCTTGGTTTCACACTCTTCAAATCAAGACGAGAACATTTCAACCGTAGATAAAATAGTTATGATGGATGTAGCATTTTTAAATATGTGCCTATCTGTAATCCCATATGCCATATGACTAAAGCCCTATCCAACACTGACACTAGTGAAGTATCAAAAGTGTTTTGTAGGTTAACATGTTTTCCATTGTGACCAGGGTTTCACTTTATAAAATATGAAAACAAATAACTTTTCTGTGCAAGGTTTTTGTAATAATTGTATTTTACCATTCATACTTGTTTATCAATTGAGGACTTTTATCGAGCATTTTTATCAGACATGTTTTTGTGCTTCAGATATGAATAGTTTAGTTACTTTTTATTATTTTATTTCATAATACATACTATGTACGTGTCGTGTATAGATATCAAATTTATCAGACATATCTTTTTGTGCTACAGTTCTAAATAGTTATTTTTCATAAAAATTGTATTTTATACCTACTGATGTGCAAATGTTTCAGTCGACAACTTTTGACAAATAGTCTTATCGGTTTTTGTACTTCTGCTGTAAAGAGTTCATTTTTGTAATAGTATTTCACAACCATACAAATTTTGGGTTTATGTTTGCAGTATTTGTAATTGATTGTTTTAAAAGGGATTTCAATGTTAAATTGTAATATTTATAAAAGAGTTGGACAGATGAAATTAATTTTAATGGGGTGGGAGGAAGCACATAGAGGCAGCATCCGACATCTTTAACCAACCAATGTTGTAGCCCGGTTGGAGGAGAGTCATGCGTGTTTCAGTAACGAGGATTGGGAACCTCGGCTAATGGCCTTATTCTATTCATGATTTATGTAGTGAAATATTTTGTTTGTTTTTACAGGTACAAATCACACTGAGAACAATGCAATTATGGAGTTTAGGAGTTTTTGTGAGCAATGATTTTAAAATGAGTAAACAATGTGTTGAAGCAAGTAAGAAGGCCAATCGAATGTTAGGGTATATTAGAAAAAGTATCACTTCTAAATCTAAAGAGATTATTTTGCCATTGTATAGGGGATTGGCAAGGCCACATCTGGAGTATGCTGTTCAGTTTTGGTCCCCCTTTCTCAGAAAAGATATTGAAATGCTTGAAAAGGTTCAACATAGGGCTCAAAAATGATTAAGGGTTTATCGGGTATTGATTATGGTAATAGATTAAGATCATTAAACATGTATTCCCTGAAAAATAGGAGATCAAGGGGTGATTTCATTCAGTTGTTCAAGTTCATTAAACAGGGAGACATGGAGGGCTTAGGTTTTACCTTAAATAGCCGGACCAGAGGGCATGGTCAGAAATTTAATAAATCATGCTTTAGAAGGGAGGTTAGAAAACATTATTTTTACAATAGAGTCGTCAATGAGTGGAATGCTTTATCAGAATATGTTGTGTATTCGAAGATAGTGGAAGATTTTAAGAAGAATCTCGATAATTATTGGAAACTTTCAAGGAATTAGATATATTTTGGACCAACCTTGCTGGGCCTCTGGACTGCTGTTGGTCGACAATTTTTGTATTGTTTGAAAGATGTAACATTTGTAAAATTTACTGCCTTTGTCCCTTTGATTCTTTGAAGTGTATATTTTTAATAAATATGGCTTCTTCAATATAGTTTTGTTTTTTTCTTAGTAATTAGTACAAAATGATATTTGCTAAATCATGAAATCAATCTTCCTCAATTTTCAGGTCTTATTGAGCTTAAGTAAGAATTTACTCTAAAATTTTTATCGCAGCATATGGACAATTTCTCAATTCTTACTGGTGTGTGATTTTAACGAATATACAATAAATAATCCAGTTAGCAATAGTTCACCTGTTATGTACTTTGAATGTGTTTTATAGAATATTAAATTGGGTGAAATCCATGTGAAAATGTACTATTGTCAATGGTACATTAATCTTGTAATCCCATTATAAGAAGTGCAGTAAAACAGTTACGGATGATTTAATCCAATTCCCAATTAATATAATAGAACAAGTTTATTTTTGGAAACCTAACTGTACAAGTTGATCCAAAAAAAATAGCCTAACTTATTTTGTGGAAATGTAATATAAAAAAAAAATGTTGCACCATAGTGGATTTAACCAATTAACTTAAAGTTATCATTGTCAATAAATCAAAATTATGATTAACACAAATTTCGTAAATTTAATTTTAATAGGAAATAAAATGGTGATTTGATTGATATTTTTGTTTCCTTTTAGATTTAATCTTTTTCTTGAAAACGGTTGAAAAGGAATTGTGGTTGAATAAATGAAAAAGTAATAAATAAGACTATAAGAGATATTCTCAAGCAGATTTTTAAAATATTTAATAAATAAACAAAATGAAGTGGGTTTTTTTTTTTAAATTTTTGTACTTATAATAATCATATAGGATAGCCGCCTCGGTGGCTGAATGGTTAGCGTTATAGCCCTTGGAGCTGCTGAGGTCGGGTTCGAATCCCGGTCAGGCATGGATGTTTGTGACAGTCAATAAATGTTGTTATTTGTCTATGTGTTATTCATTTCTTTGTGTCTGTAAAATTTCTTTCTGTGTCTATCCCACTTGACGAAAGCTTATAAGCGGTTCTCTGAACAAGCACACAAGCTGGAATATATATGTACCGTACCGTTGAAATTGACTTTCATATAGGATACAGATGTAAACATTCATACAGATGTAAACATTCATGCAGATGTAAACATTCAATAATTTCACTGCAGTATCCATAATAGTTGACATATCATTTGAAGAACCCTTTAAAATCAAACAAAATATTTCAATCCATAAATAAGTAGTGCAACAAAAATTAAACGAAAGCTTTCAGGCCATTAGCCGAGGGGCCATGTCAGTTTCGGAAGACAATCCACGTTCAATTTCAAGGTTTTTCGATCAATTATGTAGGGATCTACACTATTTAACTGCTGAACTTTATTAATAAACCTTTCCTTTGATATATTATCAAAGTGATCCAGATGAGACATCTTTCAATTCCGAAATATAATAATAAAAGTGCGAAGTCGACTAAAATACAAAGGTAACGCTAAACAACAACAAAGTTTGTAGGATCTCCAGGGAGGTGAATGCTCCTTCGCATCTTCCGAAAACCAATGACGTCAGAAAGACATAGGCGAATTGAAAAAATTGTGACGCCATCTATCTCATCGATACTTAAGCAGAGACCGATTTGAAAATGTTCGATTTAAATGAAATATATATCCCTTTATTTACACCTACTCTCCAGTATTGGTTAATTTAAGAAAAATTTCACTGTGCAAATATTTTTAAGTAAAATATTTCTAAACTAATTATATAAAATACTGGAATTTGTTTTCAATCAATAATTATTGTATTACATATTTAGAAAATATATATATCAAAATATAATGTAATGAAGGATTTTACTTAAAAGTACATTCAAAGTAATTTGAAGCATTTTACAAATTTCTCTTTGAAATCGATATTTTTTTTTAATTCTTCCATTTATTTGGAATAAAATGAATAAAACAGTTTGCATATACAAAAATTAATTTATTTTAGTTATTTAATTTCTTTTTTAAAAATAAGAAAAAGGAAGTTGTACTAAAGAAATGAAGTTATAAAAGATTCATTAAATTTGAGTAGCATTGTGCCCGCATAGTGTAATACATTTTATTTTCTACAGCTAAATAAATTATTAAATGATTGAAAAGTCAGATAATTTTCAAGCAAAAAAGGTACACAAAACTTTAATTTAAAACAAATTTTATATTTTTTTACAACGAAAATATTTTCATGATCTTTATGAAAAAATATTAACTGATCATGAAAAATACATATATTTCAGTAGATTCGTTAGTACAATAATAATATAAAATAATTATATGCACAATGTGAAGATACAAAGAAAATTTCTTTAAAAAAAGGAAGGAATAACATCAAATTGATGGCCTTGTAACAATTAAAATGAAACTTAATAATCTAAAAAATTTCAATGAGGCTAAAATTTAAGTTTATAATCTGGATATATATCAAGCTTGAAGTTGGTGAAAAAAAATATAAAATGTATCTATTTATGTATATTCATGATTAATTATATAAAATGGTATATAATACATATATTATATAAAATGCAGTATGTGTCATGTAATTAGACATAAAAAAAAATGCTTAGAATTAACGACAGTTCATACAATTGTAAATGTAGTTCTCATTACTAAAAGCAACTTCTGTGATCTTTGCACATTTTTTACAAGTACTGCACTGCGCCATTCGCATATTCAAATTTGTTTCCTCGCCATTTTTCATAGGGTCTTCTGCACACACAGTACTGCTGTATCTGGATATCCTGCATTTTGTTTCTTTCCGTGCGTTTAACAGTTTCAGGAAATAGGGTAAAATGTCCATTTTTCAAACATTTCTTTAAATGTGACCTAAAAGATGAAGTATCGTAATTTATCTCTGAAGGGCAACATCCCCTTGCCAGGGAAACAGCAAGTGCGCAGTGCAGTACTTGTAAAAAATGGTACCACAAAAAATGTGCAAAGATCACAGAAGTTGCTTTTTGTAATGAGAACTACATTTACAATTGTATGAACTGTCGTTAATTCTAAGCTTTTTTTTATGTCTAATTACATGACACATACTGCATTTTATATAATATATGTATTATATACCATTTTATATAATTAATCATGAATATACATAAATAGAAACATTTTATATTTTTTTTCACCAACTTCAAGCTTGATATATATCCAGATTATAAACTTAAATTTTAGCCTCATTGAAATTTTTTAGATTATAAAGTTTCATTTTAATTGTTACAAGGCCATCAATTTGATGTTATTCCTTCCTTTTTTAAAAGAAATTTTCTTTGTATCTTCATATTGTGCATATAATTATTTTATATTATTATTGTACTAGCGAATCTACTGAAATATATGTATTTTTCATGATCAGTTAATATTTTTTCATAAAGATCATGAAAATATTTCCATTGTAAAAATTATAAAATTTGTTTTAAATTAAAGTTTTGTGTGCCTTTTTTGCTTGAAAATTATCTGACTTTTCAATCATTTAATAATTTATTTAGCTGTAGGAAATAAAATGTATTACACTATGCGGGCACAATGCTACTCAAATTTAATGAATCTTTTATAACTTCATTTTTTTAGTACAATTTCCATTTTCTTATTTTTAAAAAAGAAATTAAATAACTAAAATAAATTATTTTTTGTTTTTGCAAACTGTTTTATTCATTTTATTCCAAATAAATGGAAGAATTAAAAAAAATATCGATTTCAAAGGGAAATTTGTAAAATGCTTCAAATTACTTTGAATGTACTTTTAAGTAAAATCCTTCATTACATTATATTTTGATATATATATTTTCTAAATATGTAATACAATAATTATTGATTGAAAACAAATTCCAGTATTTTATATAATTAGTTTAGAAATATTTTACTTAAAAAATATTTGCACAGTGAAATTTTTCTTAACCCTTTCAGTCCCCAAAAAATACTACACTACAGAAACATCTGATATTCACAAAATAAGCTTATTTTAGGTCAAATATACGAATTCCGCAAGAAAAAAAATTCATTTAAATTTTTTATATGGTTTTTGAATCAATGCCAAAATTTTTTAATTGTGGAAAACAACAAAATAAAAAAATATATGTTACCTAAAAACACTTCGAGTTATATATTTTAAGGTATCTGACCATATTATTAAAAAAAATTTTAGTAATTATTTTAACCGAAATAGTTTAAATTGTGTTTTAAATATGTGGAAATGAAGTGAACTGATCAAAATTCAAGAGAAACGCTTGTTGACTATTTTCAAAATAAAAAAAAAGTAGTTCTGACTTATATTGAGATTAAAGTAAAATATTGTCTGATAGAGCAAAGTGTGAAGAATCGAATGATGTGTGTTTGGATGTCGTAACGGGACATAAAAAATTTGAAAAAAATATTGAAAGTGATGATGCCAAATGGCATCACTGGGACTGAAAGGGTTAAATTAACCAATACTGGAGAGTAGGTCAATCGGTCTCTGCTTAAGTATCGATGAGATAGATGGCGCCACAATTTTTGCAATTCGACTATGTCTTTCTGACGTCATTGGTTTTCCGAAGATGCGAAGGAGCATTCACCCTCCAGGGAGTTGCTAAGGCCCCGTTGCCAAGACCCTGAGGGGAAACTTCCGAAGTGTGTTACAGCTCTATAGGATGAGACAAATCAGATTAACAATGATTTCTAAAAACATGTTTGTGTTTGAACCATATCAATCGTTTTCATACCCCATTTGCTTCGTTTTAACACACATTTTTGGTGCATAAAACCATATATATTACTTGATTATAATTTAAAAAAAAAATTATGACCTTAGCAACCGTTTGTTAAACAAGTCGTTAGGTCACGTCATTATTTACAAGCTCATACTTTTGACACGGGCTTGAATACTTTCATTGGCCAATTCAAACACGCGGATGCATCTGAAAAAAAGAAAACATGAAATGGCAATGGCTGCTTCGACGCCGGTATTGTGAGTTTGTTATTGGATTTAAATTTGTTTTGTCTTTTTTTTCAAATGACAACCGATTTCACAAAATTGTCAAAGGATTTATTTATTAGTCAAATATAAAATGCGAATGTTCTGGTAGTTTTTAAGTTAATGTTATAAGAGACATACCTTCATTTGAAAATGCTTCATTCGTCTAAGCGCCAATCTATTTTGCAGTGGGTAAGTACCTAATTTTGATAATTGTTAGAAAATAGTTTAATGTTTAACCGAAAACAATTATTTTTTATTAAACACTCGAATTTTATTTTTATTTGATTACGTGTAATATTATTTACATCAATTCTCACTGCTAAATAGTCTTGAAAAGTTAGTGTCTACTCTACCTGTTAGTTTTGTTTTAGCCTCTTGTGTATAAGTTTTAAGGTCTTGTGAAATCCAAACACTTTATATAGCGTTATTTCTCAAAAACAAAATATCTTTTGGATCTACATCATAATGCACATAATAATTTATACCTTAAAGTTACGAACTAAATTGTTTAAATGTATTTAACATCGTATCAGTTTCGTAATGAATGTGCACTATGGGGCAATATGGCTGCGTAACTAATAATTTCGTTTCGTTAGTCTTCATTTGTCACCATATTGTTAGTGTTTGTTTTGAAGTCCTGTTAGTTTTCTATCGAGACTTTGAAATTTTACAATTAATTATTGTAAAACAATTTTAGATTTTATCTTTTTGTTATAATATTTTAAGGAATAAATTTATTTTTATTTAATCATGATATTAAAGTTAATTCAAAGTTACATTTTCCACCCTTAGGACAACTTGCATGCTAAATTGCAAAGTTAACACAGACATTGAAAAACCAAGACAAAGTCCATAAATTAAAAAAAAAAAGTGTTAGGGGACCTTGAATATCTTTAAAATTTGAAAAAAAATCTGCATTAAACTTTTGTGTTTGTAAAGCATTTCAAAAGGTTTCATAATGTGTCAAAGTGTCCCTAAGGTAACGTGACCGGACGTCCCGCTTTTGGCGGGACAGTCCCACTTTTTGTCTTACTGTCCGTGTACCGTGGGCGGAATGTTCCGCCAAAACGCCCCCCCTTTTTTGTAAAAGTCCTGCAATGTTCCGAAAAACGAGGCAATTGTAAATAAAGTTGGTAGATTTTACATTTTTAAAAAATGAATAATCGTTGGAAAGCGATGGAGTGTCCTGCTTTTTGGTTTTTAAAATCTGGTCACATTACCCTAAGGTCGATTGTGATTGGCCAGACACCCGGATTTTGGTGGCCTTTTATGACATGCATGGACTATGTTGTCAATAATTCCTAACCTTTTCAAAACCCGGGGCACAATTTGAAAATAAATCTTACTATTTTAAAATAACATTACTTTTCCGATAGCAGGGGGGCAAATGTGAACAAAATGCAAACAAATTTGCTAAGCGAATGACAAAACAGTCAATGGAATAAATACCACCTTCCTTCAATAGTAATAAACATTTTACAGTTAGTAAAACAAACTTTTCACAAATATTAAACATTTCCTTTGAAAAAAATACTATCTTCTTCAATTCTGGATAAATTCCAAAACTAAAGCAATAGGTATGTTGGCTATTCTCGTTTTTCCTTGTTATTATTGTATCTAATAATTCTTTATAATAAAATAAGGTTTTGTTTACTAATTGGAGACACTGATAGCAATATAAAATTTAATCGTACATTAAAAAAATCAATTAATGCATTTTTTTTTTAGTTTAATGCCCTGACTAATGCCGTTGACGTCCAGTCACTTTCACAATTCGCAGATGGATCTCTCTTTTGTGATATTGTCACTTGTGTGTAAGTAATGTTTTTTTGCTAGGTTTAATACGTCTAATCATGTGTAAACATGTCAATATTTTATTGAAATTTGCTTTCAAATTTATGTATTTGCAATTATAGATATTCACAAGCAGAGATGGGAAGCATTGAAATGCCAAAAATTGACTCCGAAGAAGGCTCTTCTCACGTCAATAAAAGTGAAATAGAACAAAAATATGAGATAATCGAAAAGTTTATTGACAGTAAGTCATTTAAAAAAATTTGTTATTTATAGTTTGTGTTGCTAGTGATGTGGGTCGGGCAAATGACCAGTCTAGGCACTTATAAAATGGACAATAATGACAAATGGCGTTTGTCCAAAGCATTTTTAATTGCCCAAAATAATGGCATTCAGGTATATATATTATTTTAGTTTCATTTTGGCACTTTTAATAAATATTGAAGCTTTTATAAACTACCAACACTGATCTAATTTTTATGTGCATTTTTCTCTAAATTAAAAATGAAGTCTATAAAAATATATGTAAAGTTATAGTAAAAATTTAGTATAATTTGTATGCAATGCCTCCTACAACAACTTGATATTTTGGGCATTTTGTTTTTGTTTTTAGACAAGTTTTGCTTTGTCATTAAAATTTTGTTTAACACAAAAAGAAACAATGTTTCAAAGAAACACTTGAACTTTCCATTTGGCATTATAACTGGGCATTTGCCTCTCAACTTACAAATGCTTAGGCCTTTTACATCTCTGCACACAAAAGCTTAAAGAAAGTATTGCACACTAATTTTTAAAAAAATATTTTACTGTCAGTTTAGATTAATGTAAATTGAACGTATTAAGCAATTTTTTCTTTCTATTCCAATTATCTGTTTTTTTAAAAAAATATTTTACTTCTACATGCCCCCCGAGGTCCAGTGGCCGAGTGGTAGTGCTTTCGCATTGCCACGCCACAGGTTCGGGGATCGAATCCCGGACTGGGCGAGGTTGACCCAGCCTTTCATCCCTTGAGTGGGTCGATGAAATGGGTACCAAGCATGCTTGGGAACTAAACCCTGGGGGTTCCGCGTGAGGCTGACCACCTTACCGGGACATATGCCTAGCACCCCAGAGCCCTAGGTCACGAAAGCTGAAATGGGCACGGCAGGCCTTGGCCCAGTAAATGGGCTGTTGCGCCGGGGAGTTTAGTTACATGCCCCCCCCCCCCCCCCAAACATTTAAATGTCACAAACCAACTATTGTCTTTCAGCTTTCTTTCAAATCCAAAGCTGCACCTTAGTTGCTTACCAAGAATGTATGGAAGGAGTAGACCTTGAACTTGCCAAAGTCTGTGTCATTCTTCTCTCTGCCATGGTTCAGAACTTCCTCTCAACTGACAACGAAGCCTTGAAGACAATTATGCTCCTCGATGTTATGGTTCAAGAGGACATAAAGGAGTTCCTGGCTTTGTTGCTTGAGAGGAGCGACAATAAAGGACCCCTAACAAAGACTGAGTTGGATAAGGTGTTAGGGAAGGCATCAAAGCAAAAAGGTAAGTTCAGGATTGTTTGGAAGTCTTTAAAAAATTTATTGTGCAGGGCTGCCGCTGGCTACTATTTAGGCGACTAAAGCGACTATTTTCAAGAGAAGGCGACTATGGCGACTATTTTCGGAAAATTTGGGTTAAAAGCGACTATTTCAGCGTATACTTCTACTATTTTTAACTGTCGGCGACTATTTTAGAAAAAAAAATCGTGTGTCAAAAAGCGGGAGTGAAACAAAATCATTCCAGGTTCGGTACTTTTTAAGCCCGCCGGCGCCGCACGCATAAGCTTGTATGGGCATGCGCGCGCAGAAGTTGCAATTTTCAGTTTTTGTTGTCGTAGTCAAGAAGTCAGGACACCGCATTTGTATTTCGAGCGTCTAACCGGTTTTCCGCGCCAGTTTCTGCCTTTCTGTTGTGGTGTGCCTTGGAGATCACGTGATCACTGGCGAATTTCGGCCGATGTTTTCCGTCTTTCATCGGCTGACGGAAAAACCAAAATTCGGTAAATCTATGTGTAATCCAAAAAAAAATTGGAAATAATGTATGTTTGTTCGATTAAGTCTTTTAAAAAAATACAATTAAAATTTTAAGGTACATAGGGATCCGAAAGTCGCAGAACTCCGGGGATCCAAAAGTCGCGAAAATCGGTGATCCGAAATTAGCGGTACTCCAGGGATTCGAAAGTCACGGAACTCTGGGGATCCGAAAGTCGAAAATTTAACGGCAATCCGAAAGTCGCGAAACTCCGGGGATCCAAAAGTCGCTAAAATATGGCGATCCGAAAGTCGCAAAACTACGAAGGGATCAGAAAGTTGCGGAATTTGGGGATCCGAAAGTCGCGAATATCCGGGGATCCGAAAGTCACGAAACTCCGGCGATCCGAAAGATGCGAAACTACGGCGATCTGAAAGTCGCGAAACTACGGCGATCTGAAAGTCGCGAAACTACGGCGATCTGAAAGTCGCGAAACTACGGCGATCTGAAAGTCGCGAAACTACGGCGATCTGAAAGTCGCGAAACTACGGCGATCTGAAAGTCGCGAAACTACGGCGATCCGAAAGTCGCGAAACTACGGCGATCCGAAAGTCGCGAAACTACGGCGATCCGAAAGTCGCGAAACTACGGCGATCCGAAAGTCGCGAAACTACGGCGATCCGAAAGTCGCGAAACTAACGGCGATCCGAAAGTCGCGAAACTACGGCGATCTGAAAGTCGCGAAACTACGGCGATACAAAAGTCGCGAAACTAACGGCGATCTAAAAGTCGCGAAACTCCGGGGATCCGAAAGTCGCGAAACTACGGCGATCTGAAAGTCGCGAAACTACGGCGATCTGAAAGTCGCGAAACTACGGCGATCTGAAAGTCGCGAAACTACGGTGATCTGAAAGTCGCGAAACTACGGTGATCCGAAAGGCGCGAAACTACGGCGATCCGAAAGTCGCGAAACTACGGTGATCCGAAAGGCGCGAAACTACGGCGATCCAAAAGTCGCGAAACTATCGGCGATCCGAAAGTCGCGAAACTACGGCGATCCAAAAGTCGCGAAACTACGGCGATCCAAAAGTCGCGAAACTAACGGCGATCTAAAAGTCGCGATACTCCGGGGATCCGAAAGTCGCGAAACTATGGCGATCCGAAAGTCGCGAAACTACTTCGATCTGAAAGTCGCATCGATTTTGGGCAATTTGGCCGCAGAGATCTTCCAATCCAATTGGGGCAGCTGAGTTAAAAGGAACGAGAACATGAACAGACAGCAGAAAAAATAAACCAAATAGTTCAAAAATGGAAAGCAAATTTTATTGATTTCTTTACAAAAATTCCTAAAAAGTTAAATGTAAAGTCTTTCTTCACAACTTATATTTTCTAACTGTATCCTTCGAATTTGTTTTTCCTTACTATTAATTTCTACCATGTTTTACAACTGAAATTTTGGAAAGTTCTGTACTGTGCCTTAATTTTATAACTTGTTTTCTTGTTAAATAAAATTGCAGCCCTTTTGAACTTAAAAATTTTGCATTTCCCATAATTAATCGTCTTTCTTATGGCTACTATTTTGGTTACTATTTTGTATCCCAGGCTACTATTTTGGCTACTATTTTTTACATCTGAGGCTACTAAAGCAACTATTTTCAATGCTATTTACCAGTGGCAGCCCTGATTGTGTCAAGTAACTTGTTTTTAAGGAATTGAAAGGTATTTTTTGCTGAATTTTGTATTAGAATTACGAAATTGAAATAATGATGTTGTGCAGAAGTTAAATATTCATTTTTGGGGATTTAATGGTTTTAAATTAAGGGCTAATTTGTTTTAAATGGACCCTTGTTTGTGATTGTTTTGTTTTTTGTTGGTACTTATTTAAGAATAAGATACTCTCATTCAAAGAGTTGGGAATTTTTTTAAATTGCGTCATCTATCGGCAAAACAGATACTAGGATTTGATTCTAGCCAGATTGCATAATTATTCTTCCAACTATACAAAAAATTAGCTAATGATAAGGAATATTAATTTAATTGCCCAAATAAAATTGGAATACAGTCAAACCTCAGTAACACAAAAACTCGCTGAACACGAAATTTCGCTCAAGATGAACTGAAAACATTTCCATGATCTGTAAAGCTTGGAGCTAATTCTGAAAAATCTCTTAAATAAAAAGGGCTTTCGGCAAAATTCCGCCTAGATCAAACAAAAAATTCAGAATTTGACTTTTTCCCCAAGTAATTCAAAGAACAAATTAAGCAAAATATTATAAAAAAAGTGCTGAATGAACTTTATCAAATCATCAATAACAGTGAATATTTTAATTACAGCAACTCCTCGTCGCCAAAAATCAGACAGAGGCACTCCTGCTAAAAAAACACCAGCCAAACATGGGGAGCGGGTATCTACCATGGTATATGAGGACATGATGGATTCACCCTTGAAGGGTTTACTGCAATCCCCCATATCACAACATAAGGTAGTGTTTTGCATAAATATCTACTTAACTATCTTTAAAGTATTTAATAAAATGTGAAAATTGATTTTTTTTTTATTTTGGAAGGGGTGGATGAATTTTTAAATTTATTTTTCCCAATGGGATATTGGTTTTTAATGTTGTAAACAAAATTAAGTTTTAGCTCATTTTGTGATTTATTCAAAATGATTGAGATTGGATTTTTTAAGTAATTCAATTTTTTTCTTTAATGATGTTTTTATATAATTTTAACTTGTGTGTTTATAACAACTTCTCTTCACCCTTTTATTTTGAGAAAAAAAAAGGCAATTTGCAATTTTTTTTAGTGTGAGCATTTTAAAGGGCAGTATTAACACCTGCAAAACTGCATTCAAAAATAAATTTTTTGAACATTTGGATGAATAGGTAATATCCTTAACAAGCTGTTTTAAATATAAAGTTTGATAAACAGAAAATACATAATTTTTTTTTCACACAATTTTAAAGACTGCTTAGTTAAATCCAATTTCTATTACAAAGATTTTTGTTATTTCAATGTTTTCAGTACCAATAAAAAAGGGTTTTTAATCAATCAAAACTCATTATTCATGTTTAGTTATATGTATTTCCATTATTAAATGATGGTAACTTTTCATAAATTAAGCATGTTTAAGGACAGATAATTCAATAATATATTTTTGTCAACTTTTGAAAGGTACATCACGAAAACCAACATATAGGCATAAAAAAAACAGTGTTTGCTAAATGTTAAAATATTAATAAATTCCTGCTTTGTAAATATATTCTACATTACTTGTAAGTAAATTATCATTGGTGACAAAGATATTGAGATATGACACTAATAAATTGGGATTTAAGGTAGGACATACAATACATAACTTTGGATTTAATCATTCATTATTTTCGACTGCTTGTATTTTAGATGGTGGTGCAAAGATTCAAGTGGGATACAGAACTATCAAACCTTCGTAGGAAATACTATGAAGAAGAGTCAAAAGTGTTTGACTTGATGAAAGAAAAATGGAAGAGGATTTCACACAGAAAAGTAATATTATATCTTATAATAACCAAAACCTATATTTTTTTTACTTCTTAACAATTTAATATGTTCGACATATTTTATAGAATAAAATGCATCAGTATATATTTTTTTAAAGGACATATGCAATAAAAGGGATCCATATCTATTTTTCTAAAATTTGACTTGATATTAGACCTTTTGCTAGCTTCTAAGTATTCAATTTGGTGATGTACTTTTTTTTATTTTGCAATTTTATTATAGAGGAAGAGTTACATCAATTAAAAATAGAATTTAGAAAATTTAAGGAAATAAGTGAAGAAAAGGAAGGCCTTGCCAGCATGGAAAGGGCCACCTTTCTATCTGAAATAACGAGGTAAGTCATCATGGTTAACTCAAGTTTTTTTTCTATAAATTCTAATGTTGTCTTTGCAAAGTAATTTTAAATGTAAATAAATGAGTAACAGTAATGTTTAAATTATTGCCTGTGTTGGTAACGTGAAAAGGGCTGAAAAGAACTTTAAAATTTGAATTATAATAATTTTTTAACAATTTTGAAATCAAGTGGGATATTAAGAGGACTACAGGAGAAATGATGTTTTATGCTTGTAGAATTCAGCAATTTAAGTCAAAATGTAAAGTAAATTCAATGGTTGGCTAAATGCTAATAATATGTAAATAATGTGTTAACATACTGCCATAATCGGCATTTGACTAAACCTGTTTCTGTCATGTTGCTGTAAAACAAAAACATTGAAATATTTTAGTATTTCAAATAGTGTAATTAGTAAAACACGTTTAATTTTTCATTATTTACCACAAACAAAACGGGCTAATTTTACAAAAAGTAACTTGCAACCTTTCATTTAAAACCTGGGTTATAGTGAACTCTCGCTTGAATGAACCTTTTTAGTGGTCCCTTCTGAACTCCGATTTAACAATGTTATTTTAAATGGATATAGTGAACTACTCACAAAAGGAGAGTTCGCTTACAGTGAACCTAAATTTCCCATCCTTAATATTTTTTTCGGTTCTCCATATTTTAAGTTATATTATTTGTGACAAGTAGCAGAGAGATTGCAATCTTTAATAATGTGCTGATTTCAACCTGTCTTTCGGATTTTATTGTACTCAAACTGAACCTGTTTCAAAATAAACATAGCCCCTTTTGTTCTACCCCCTGGTTTCCAGGAACCATCATTTCTTTCCAACCCACTACTCATATCCCCCACCACACTCATACACACTTCTTCTGGATTATTCAACGGCTTGTCAAACTGCAGTATTCATTTGTGTTGCAAGACTCCCCCCCCCCTCCCCCTCCAGAGTTAAATGAAGGCATTCACTTCCCCAGCTACCTATTCTTTATTCAACCACCCCTTGAAAACTTTGCTTAAATGGAACTCTGTCCAATTTCCCAGTTAACCTGTACTTCTCTGTTATTCTCTTATTTCTTTATGAAAGATTTAGACGCATTTTAAAAATAAGTCTTCTGGAAAATGGTGGATTCTGTAAAGAGAAAAGCCTAAAAATTGCCAATTTCTTTTCTACAATGCCAACGTCCGGAAAAATTTCAAAAATTAATTAATGAATATTTTTTAAAAAAACTTATTAAATATTTAATTATTAATTCAATTATTTATTTAATTAATTCAATATATGTAAAAGCTTTATATCGTATAAACCTTTATTCCAGAAAAATTGGATATAGTGAACCACAGGGTTATAGCGAACCATGGGGTTATTGTTATAGTGAACCAAAAGACTCATTTCAAAAACTCAAATCACACATACAACCATATTTATTCACCTTTGCAATCTGTGTACTTTATGTTCATTTCTGGTGCTATACAGACATTTTCTTTCTTTTTAATTTTTAGCTTGAAAAATTTGGTTGGTGAAAATGAAGAAGAAATCAAGGCTTTACAAAATGAAAAAAATGAACTCAATATTCGAGTTCAGGAACTTGAGGAAAAGGTGGATATTTTTTGTGAGAATTCATTGTTTATTTAAAAACTTCTCTTTTTTTTTAGAATTTGGTTTTGCTTATTGAGGCATGTCCCACAACCTTCACACCATTACAAAATTTTACAATTCCTCTCAAAGCGTTTAGTGAATAGAACTTCTTAAATTTGTGAAATTTAAGTTTCTTCTTATGATTAGATCCTCAAATAATAATAGTATTTTTTAAGAGATGAACAATAAATCTGCAACTCCTTGGATTATTTATTTTTTCCCTTTAATTAATCTCAGATTGCCTCAAGTTGTCAAGCACCCATTGACCAAGACATAGTTGCAGAGGCCATGCACCAAGTTCGGGAGACACAACAAGACAACTTGCGCAAAGAGAATGAGTTGCAAGAGTGCAAACAGAAAATTGAAGAGCTCTGTACAGACTTAAAAACCTACAAGCAGTTATATGACGAGCGTATGATGGCTAAAAGTGAGGAATCTTGTAAGTATAGAGAAAGTTGTGCACTTTCACAGGGTTTCCACGGGTCCTTGAATGTCCTTAAGAAGTCCTTGATTTTTGTTTTCAATTTCAAGGACCCTTTTATACTCCTTGATTTATACCTAAAGTCGTTTAAAAGTCCTTTATTTTTATTTATGATTTCCAGTACCCCTTTCTACTCCTTAATTTTTTCAAATAATTGTTGAAATGTCCTTGATTTTCTTAGTCCCCGACATTAAAATTTCAAGAAGACATTTCTGAAAATCGTGCCAAGTCGGCACTAAATGGCACACATATCAATTGGGCATTCTACAAAACTGTTTACTAAGCAGTTATATTTTTTGCCTAATCTTTCTGTGATTTCATTTTAATGGTTGCCAAAAAATTTGGTTTTGGCGATATTTCCAACACTATTTTAATGTTACAATTGCAATTTTTTTGAAATACTTTGTTATGTATGGATGCATCTTTTTCAGCCATGAAACGTCTATTTCTAAAATTACTATTTGCTGTCCTCTTAACTTCTCGTGGGTGGTGGTTAAAACGTATTTTTTGCATTCACTTGAGATAACCAAATTTGGTATTTAAATTTGTTAGAAAATCTTGGCAAATCAATTGATTTTTATTTGCTAAAATAATCATGCATTATGATTACGGGTCCTTGAAAAACATTTGGGAATCCTTAAAAGTCCTTGATTTTTATTTTGAAATAAGAGTGGGAACCTTGTTTCAGTCTTGAAAAGCCCTAAAGAGTGTGTGAGAAATACTCTCATCATTCTTATGTAAATACTTTTTAATGTTTTAACAGCCTCATTGGACACTCCTACAAGATGTCCTGAAATAGTCAGTAACATATTTAATGCGGATGCTGAAGAAAAGCTGAAAGAAATGGAGCAAGAGCTTAATGCAAAGAAAGAAAAGCTCATCAAATTTGAAAAGGAAGACCAAAAATCGAAATCTCTTGTGTCTAGCCTCCGCTGTCAGTTGAAGGTTTGTTATATATTTAACCTGTCTTATATTTATGCAAAAAAGTAATTTTCTCTAGAAATCTCTCTAATAAATTTCTCAATCTTCTCTAGAAGTTTTCTCTCTCTCTCTCTCTCTAGCAAATTTTAAGGTGAGAAGAAAGTAAAGAAATTATAGCAGGGGTATTCAGTTTCGTGACTAGACAATGTTTTCAAAATTGAAAGCAATACTTCAAACCAACAATACTAATGCTTGTTTAAATTCATACAGAGGTTATTTTTTTATCGTTATAAAAGAAAAAGCATGTCTTAAAGACATTTATAAAGTACTGATTTTTTTTTATTTAAAGTTAAATTACAAAGTTTTTGGCATTGATTAAAAGTTAGTAATATTTCTTAAGTTTAAATAGACAATTGAAAATACAAAGAAAAAGTGTAATTTCTTAATAGTATATGTATGTGTCTCCAAAAAGTTTCATTTCTTCTTCTTTTAAAACTTGCTTAAATGAAGCACCCTCGACGCTGACAACCATGCAAATTGGGAGTTTACAAAGTCTTAATTGTAAAATTCTGTTGCTCATCTGTTTGTGAAATATAACGTAAAATTAGTAGTACATTCTCATGTGTTCTCAGTTTACTCTGCCCATCTTTCATTTTCAAGAACATAAATATGTAAATTAGCTATTGATAAATGAAGATTTTTAGTGGATGTTTATAGAGAAACAACGATTTTTTCCCATGCAGGAGAAAACCGAGAATATGAAGGCAATTTTCGACCGAATGTCACTCCTTCAAGAGCAGTGTGATAAACTGGTAAGTTCACACTTCTTACCAATGATATTTCTATTTCTATGAATTCTAACTCTTACACATTCACGTCCACTGCCAGCACATGCTTTAGCTTATTATTAGCTGTGCTTTATTTCACATTTTATTAGTCATAATCTTTTGCTATGCTAAAATAGTAATTAGTACATTAAAAATAATCTTGATCACCGGAAAATATATTGTTTATAGCTCCTTGTATATAGTTATGTAATGTATACTACAGTTTAGATTTTAGTACTATATTTATAAAAGATCCATTGTGTGTGCAGTGTGAGGTAGTTCTTAAGACTAATCATCTGTTAATGTTTTCTTAATTTGAATTTGTCACAATTTTGTTTTTTTTTCTGCTATTTTAGCTCAAACAAACACAAAATTGTGAAAAATGTGGTGAGAATGCATCTGTTTCCAAAGAAACTCCTGTAGATGCTTCCAATGCATCTACGGAAATAGGAAGTCTGTGGAATGCAGTTCCAGTCAAAGAAAATATTCCTAAGACAAGATCTAGGACTGTGATGCCAACCCTGGAACCAGTTGACTCTGTTACGGTCCCTACTGTTTCAGTAAATCCGTTCACTATTGAAAGATTGAAAATTGGCTTTAGACAATTGTACAAACTAATTTTAAGGTAACTGTTTATCGTCTGAAACCAATGTATTACTCGATGTACATATTTTTTAAGTATTTTAAGCCAACATAATTTCATTTTTTTAATGTAATATACAACATTAACAAAATAAAACTTATTGCTTTAATATTTTTTATTTGTTTCATAAGCTAGGTATTTAAATTTTGAATGCATATTAGGTCCTTGAACTAAATCTATACGAATATTGCAGATCTAAAATTGTAGAAGATAAAGTTCTACTGCAAGAATGCTCTGTCCAGACTTCGGAAGGGTCAACAATAGAAGATGTTGTCACCATATTTGAAAAAACTCTCTCAGTGTTGAAGAAAGTTCTCCCACGCTTGTCACAATCATTTCTCCAGGAGATGGCAACCCTCCAGGACTCCACTCAGAATGGAAAGCTCATTCAGGAGCACAAGAAATTGCAGGAACAACTTGAAGAGAAAGAAAATGAAGTCAAGGCTGCAGATTTCAGGGCTAAGGCTTATGAAGAGGTAAAGTGTGTTCTTTACATTTATTCATTTGTAATTTTTAACATGTTTTGTTTTTTAATTAATAGTTAATAATTACGTGCCTACATTTTTCTTTAAGAAAATGAAGTATACGAAATCAACTGCTTTGAAACAAGTGGAGCAGTTAAAAAACGAGCTTAGTAAGTGGAGAAAGGAATATAAAAGTGCACTGGAAAGTCAAGAAAAGTTAAGAGAAGATAAGAAAATGGCCTATGAAAAGTAAGACTGAGAAAGAAATAAACCAAAATACTTAACATTGAATCATAATAGCCTCTATAATTCTAAGACTTGCAAATATAAGGAATGATAATCAATGAAAATATTTAAAATGCATTGATTTTTAAATACTGTTTTAAAAACTAAGATAACGAGAAAACCTTTCCCAAAACAAACCAACCATAGTAGTATTAAAATGTCATTATTCATTAATATATGCTTAAATAAAAATGAAAAATTGTGTCTTCTGTTTAAAATAGACCACCCAGGGCCTCTTTCTAAAAAAAAAAATAATAAAAAAAAAACATATATTAAATATTAATGACATTATTCCATACTGAATTTAATTATATCAGCTTTTTAAAGTCTTCTAGTTTTAACGTGCTGAATTTTTTGATGTCTCACTCTTGTCTGTAGCATATGTAGTTTGGGACATTCTGTGAAAGTGGTGACAGTTGGACATATCCTTTATAAAACCTTCTACTTTTTTACATTATAAACGTAGTGTGACAGCTATAAGCTTAAAATTTTGGTGTCTGGCAGGGTATAAATTCTGAAAATATAAAAAATGTTTTACTTTAACTTAAATCACAAAAGTTTATTGCATAGATTTATTTTAGAAATTTTTACTTGAAAAAGTGTTAATAAATTGTTGATAATTAGTTAATAGTAGAAAGTTTATAATTTGTTCTTTAAGAAAATTATAATTTCAATGTTTTCTTACTCCATCACCAGTAACCTTTTGCTCATTTTAAAATGTGAAGATTCCTTGCCCCCCCTCCTCCCTCTTTTATGTAATTAAGTATAAGCGCTTAATGCCCTTTAAGTATATTTTACAATTTTCTTTTTAAGGTTTGAAAAGTTGAAAATACATTATCAAAAGAAAGAGCTTGAAAATAAAAAGAAGCCTTGTGATAAGTGTGTCTCAATGGAAAGGGATCTTAGAGAGGCCAAAGCAAATATTGTTAACTTGCAGCAGAATGAAGATAACCAGAAGCTGTCTTATTTTTCTATGGAAGAAAAAGTCCAAAATTTAGAAGCAAAAATTAATGGTCTGGAGAAGGAGGTAGTATAGTCTTTTCATTATTTTAAACAGAAGTGCCCTAACTTTTGATATTTGTTGAACCCTTCTAAATTATAGCTGAAATGTTTTCTTAAATCCTGCTTAATCTTGCGTAGTAAAACAACAAATATTCTTGCAGTATCTTTTACGGGGAGTAAAAATTAAAGAAAATTTACAATGCTTGATTTTATTATAAAATAGGATTTCCTATTGCTATACAGTGCCTAATTTAAGAACCTATCAAATGGGTTATTTATTTAATTGAGTCTTGAATTAATTTTTTTAAGCATATTCTTACTTAATCCCTCTATTCTCTAATTGTTTGGATTATATAAAATATAACCCTATAATATATATTCTATATTCTTAAAAAAACATGTTAGTGTGGACAAACACCAATCCTCCCTCCTTTCAGAGGTTTTTCTGCATATTAATGACTTAGTGACTGAATCCCATCTGAGGAAATGATTATTTATAATTTATTGGTGTTTTGTTTTGCTCCTACTACAATTTCTTGTTTTCCTGCACCACATGTTAAATTTTGTCGGTCCAAAAATGATTCCTAATTGCCTCTTTAGAAATTACAATTCGTTTAATGTGTATATTTTTTTCTATTTAGAATAAAGAATTGAAGAAGCAAATCCAGTATCGCATTGGTTTTCACGGAAATTCTTCTGTTTTGATGGATCTACAACGTAAAAATTTTCAAGAACTGGAGGAAACTATTAAGAGAGAAGAAAAAGAGAAAGGTACGTAATTATCTTGTGCATTAATTACTTTGAAGAAATTTAACTTAAATTGTTTTATCTTATTTAAATCAGCTTTTCTGGATGTTTTTTTAAAGTACCTTTCAAATTTTTAAATAACATTTTCCCTTAAATGCTTTTTCCTAAAGTTGTTTCCAAAACAAAATATTTCAAATAGCTTTTCATTTTTTTAAAGCTCAATCAGAAAAGGAGTCTCAACCAGTTATAAGGTAACTATATCTACATTTTTAATTGAAGATTGTTTAAATTGCTCAATAACAGAAAATTATAAAACATGTATAAGTTAAATTTAATTATTCATTCAATTAAAGCTTCAATTAAATTTTTATTAATTCATTAAAGCTTCCTAAAAACTGGCATCCAAGGAATTAACCTTTTTGTCCTTTTTTGAAGAATTGCATATTTTTTCAGCTTTAAAATAAGTATTTTTTTAAGGAAGTTTTAAAGATATACAATGTATTGTTTATTATTTCTATATTTAAGCTTGAACCATTTTCCCATGCTTGGTATCTGTATTTTGCAGTACATGCAAAATGCTACAAATTGAGTGAGAGAATCAGTGGATTTTTATATTTTTAGCTCTATATTTTTTAGTGCTGAATTCAATAATTGATCTAAACTAAATACTTCTGCAAGGTCTGCATACAATATTCTTTTGCATATATTTTAGTGTCAACACGTACATTCTTCCACCAGACCAGTGGAAAAAGAACTTGAACCAATCTGTGACCAGTAATTTTGGTAATAGAAGTCAAAAAAATAGTAAGATTTGCTTATTATTTTTTTTATGTGTAATTTATCGAATTCAAGATGTTATGTTAAAAAAAAATTCCAACAAAATAACTATTTTCTGCAACAACATAACCCTTTTACTTGTTAATTTTTATATTAGTTTTTAATTCAACTATTGCTTGTTTTGAACAAACTGATGTGGCTTTTAGATTTTGCTATGTAATTTCGAAATCATAATTTTGATTTTCTCTAATTTAGTACTTGAAATAATATCCAAGTGTAGCCACAAAAATATGTGTATGCGGTTATAAAGAAGCCTCTAAATTCTGTCTGAGTAGTAGAGTCTAAAGACTGTCTTGAGACTGAAATCTGTAATAAAAATGAATCATCTATATATATTAAATATTGTGTTTTTTATATAGTATCCATAATAGCACTCTTTTTATCCAGTGTACCTTCTTAATGACGACGAAGAGGACTTTCTGAACCACAGCAGTCTGGCTCAAATCCAGAACGGGCCTTTCCCCGAAACTCCCAACCCCAGAGAGCGCCTGACAGAGTTGCAGAGAAGAAACACTCTCTGTCCCCCACACCTTCAGTCCTCCTACCCTTTAGAAATTCAAAACATGACCCCCAGTGAAAGGAAGTATTCTATGGTGCCACCAAAAAGAACGAACGAGCCTGTTCCAAGTACTTCTGCTGGTATTGGCGGCATAAAGGTATTTCTCCTTTTACTCTTGGGAGTTGTGTGTATTATGTATGTCTCTTGGGGTAAGTTTAATATATAGCTGGTTTGTTACTTGATTATTTTTTTATGTTTGGCCCGTAATAAGTCCATATATTGGAGAAAATGTAATAAGCTGGCTCTGAATAAATTTCTTTATTATCTTTCCGATGCTGGCATCTTCCTTTTTAGTTCTGATCTTTATGGTCTCCCATATACAAAGTTTTGGTGACATACCTATTGTTACAAAATTAGGTTTTTATACATAAAAGTAATTAGTTTATACAATCTACATCTACTAAAATCAATATAAAATGTGAGCAACAATTGTAGATGGCAGTAGTATCCAAAGTATACAATCCTTAACTAATAATTTTGTATTGACACCTTTATTTGAATAACTAAAAAGATGTCAATATACAGAAAGGTTACCATATATGCTTCTTATTATTCTTTTATGAAAACTGGTGGTGTTTTTCAGCGTAAAACATCAGGAATGAACAGCAGTCGCCAATCGCCCTCTAAGAGAAGATTGATGGGTGTGGTCAGACCATCCAGCCATACCATGGCCAAGCCCACTACACCCCTAGCCAAGCTTAAGACATCTTTGGCCACTAGATCGTCTTTTAGAACCCCCTCCAGTATTCGCCGCCTCATGAGCATGCATGGCAGAAAGAGCAAAATGCAGTGAATGCTCCTATTCATTTGTGGTTGATCGGACTGTTTAATCAGTTTTCTATTTGTCGGCTCATAGCCATTTATAGCAGAAAGAGCTAAGTGCAGTGAATGCTCTTATTCATTTAGGGTTAATGGGACTTTTTAATCAGTTTTCATCTTGTGAGTTCAATTCATTTGTAAGACTAGAATTATTAGTATGTGATTGTCATTTTGTAATTTCATTTGTGTTAAAGATGCTTTCTTTGTGTGCCTAGAGCTTTTTTTTTAATTAAAATTTTTGTCCAGTGCAATCTGTATGTGATATGTGTAATGTTTTCTTTTTGTATATTTTTTTTGCTAAAAACTAACCATAAGATTGTTATAGGTAACACAGCACATGAAATTTTTAGTGCCAATTTAATTAATTTGTCCTCAATATATTTTCTTTATCCGTTTTAATTTCTCAACAGTTCACACTTATTTAACTTTGAGCTATAAGTGTTAAATTGAAGTCATCCTGGCTCCACATCTTTTAAATAATATAAAAAATAAGGATATTAAGAAAATATCTTGAAATAATGAATGCAAATACTATAAAAATAATTATATATATTTCAAGCCTTGTTGTTCTGGGTAATAAGATAATTTTTTTAAAAATTTCAATGCATGGGGAAAAACATATGGATAAATTTTGACCATTATGAGTTTCTTTTAATGGAAAGTATATTATTTGGTTGCTGCAAATTTCTTGATTTAACCTGTTTTTCAATTAAAAAAACTTATTTGAATAAAAATATTAGTAATATTTTTGCTAAACTCTAAATTGTTGAAAGCAGTTTATCATGCAGATACTTATTGCATTTTTATACATGTGATACTTTCTTTGTAAAATTCATTCCTTAATGTCTTTAAATGTTTGCATTTTTTTTGTATATTTCAATCTGTGTGATATCCTTGTTATATGTGAATTAAAAAAAAAAACTTTATAATGTTCCTTTATATGAAAACTGTTGATGTGTATTTGTGTTGCAAATATGAAATATAAAAAGTTTCCTAAATTCTTTTGGTGTTTATTGGAAAACTTCAATTTGGCTTATAAATACCTACTTAAACACTTATTTTTCTCTTGATTGCATCTAAATAGTAATTCATAAATGTCCAAATTCTTAACTTATAATTTCACTCTCTTATGCCCCACAAATAAACCAAGCGGCAGCTTGTTTGTATCATCTTTCTTACTGAAAAAAATTAAACTGTTACATTTTTATTATATTACTGCACAAAAAACTTTCCAATAAACATATGTGCTTACACTGCTTTCAGTAAACATGTATAAGTTTAACTTTCATGAAGCAGTATGCAAATCTCATAGGGGGAATCCAATGGTAACTAATCCCTTTTAACTAAGTCAAGAGTTAGTTACTTTTACATGAAAAGATATCTTGTTGCAAACTTTCACTTCGCCCATGTAATGAAATTTTGAGGATCAGTCTACTTTCTGTGTTCTTATCGATACTCCCCCCCCCCCTTTAATAGTTAATATTACTTGTAATGTATATTTGCATTTGCTGTATTCATTTTAACTTGGGGCCCCCTTATTATATTCATATTCTTACTGACTATGCCACTGAAAAAAAAATCAAAAATCTTATTAAATGAAAGGTGGTTTAGGTAGTGGTGTAATATACGCAGATGTTCTTATTATAGCTCATAAAATAAATTCCTAGAAAATTAAATATTTTTTTGTCACAATACAAAAATGTGAAATAAACCAACACTAGTTATGGAAAAAAGGAAATTTTATTGTTTTTCAAACATGAGTTCTTTTGAACCCCTACTATAATCCACTATTCTCAAATGTTACTGGAAATAGCTTTTCATTAATTCACAAACTTCCTGCAATGATTGAATCATTACATTCTGCAACTACTTTGTAAACACACGCACACATTAACTATTGGATGAAGTATTTTGTTAAATGTTTATACACCGGGGTACCATGAGAAAGCAAACACTTCTCCCCAGTGTTTACAACAGTGGCTTACGCAATTTCTAACTGTGCATACACAAAATGTAAGTGTCAAGAGTTATTTTATCTTCATTGAATATAAAAAAATATAAACTTCTAGTGCTTTACACTTTCAGAGGCAAATGAAAACGGGGGTTTTGACATTTCTGTGTGGCTTTGAAATTATATACAATCAATTAGCTCAAAATTATTGAAATACAGCAATTTTAAATGAGGCATCAAAAGGAATAACGGATTGAGGCCTCTTTTTATCACTGAATGTCCCTAATAAAGATGGGTAAGTAAAAAAGAAAATGAATTGCCTCAAAACCCCTTTTTTCTATTTACCCCTTAGTTATGAAGTCTATTTTTTGTACTTCCAGGGCAAAATGTTGACACTTCATGCACTTAAAAAAATTAGACACGTTTTAAATCATTTAACTATGATTAATATGAAGGTTAAATTTTTTAAAAATGAAATTCAATGTTTTAACTATCTACTCAAATATCGAGTTAAAGTTGTAATAAATATAGAAAAGGTTCTGAAGCAGTTGTCCTTAATGCATTATTTTTGATTTAGTTATAGTATTGCTTAAAATTGTGGATGTAAGTGCAAAAAACTGGCATGAAGTGTCAACATATTTCAAAATTTATAACTGAAAAATAATGGAGATTCCAAAGAAGTTGCATATTCCATTACAAACTAGTTATAAGTATTTGACAAACAACTGCACCACTAAGATACCACAACTGTATCACTTATTTATAATTTATATATATACATACAATGAAACTTTATCTTTAGCCAATATATTATCTACTAACATATGACTTACCTGATATTTTCCACATATAGATATTGATTTCAAAATAAAAAGTTAACATAAATAGATTTTTCGAAAACTAAAAATTTTTCATACCACTAATTTATTACATAACAGAGGTATTATTTTCAGCTTAAAGCTTTTTTTCCCTTGTCAATACTATTGAATTATAAAAGTTTTATTTATAAATAACCCCTTGACAATGTAATAACAATTTGTTTAATGTAAGCAGAGTGTAATACATCTACTTTTAATTCATAAGAGCACATTTAAAATGTAATATCTTCAAACCTATATTTTTTTATGCCAACATTTAGTTTCTCTTTTGAAAAAATCCAGCCATGAATTAGATTCTATTAACCTGAATTACACAATAAATCTAAAAAATTGCCAACAATTTTTCTGTGCATTACATTTTGAAATGCACATAACCTAAGCAATATTTTTTTTTAAATCTAAAAACACTATCACTTAATACTAACAAGTTATACTCGTTAATTTTTTTTTACCCATTTGACTGATTTTAAAGTGGATTTTAAGCCACTATAACAAAGGCATGCATTCCACATGAGGTAGAAATATATAATTACCCAGTGAGAATACATTGTTTATTGCGGAACAGATGTTTGTCAAATACCTTGAATTTAACCATCAATCAAAAATACACTTATGAGTGCTTTCTACCTATATAGACAAAGGTTTTAGTCCTTTGTCCCATACTTCTTAGTACAAGGTCATAGAATTTAGATCGTATATCCTGGTGAAGTCGTTTGCCCCTATCCCCCCAGTTATATTCCTTGTCTCTAACTACATTAAGTAGGAGAAATATTTGACCTTTTATTATGTTCTGGGATAAAAGACTAATATTCTAGTTAAAGGTGTAATCGACGAATAACCAAAGGTTCATGCCAATTAGCAACTAAGACAGAAATTATTCGGCGATTTCTATCGCTAATACAGAACAAATGCAAGCTTATATGATGATCGAAATATATGCTGCCTGAATTTTAAACTTGTAAAAATTATACAATGCGTCGGTTGCAATACCTTATAACTAGAATTTTACCACAGACAAATATATATTTACAGTTATGAGCCAAGTAGAAGTGTTACATGAAAGGAAGTAAGCATTTACATAGTAACTTATTTCCTCTAAAAATATCATATACAGTTCCACATCTACAAATATAAGATTTTCATCACTCAAAATTATATGGCACAGTGGAAAAACACTTATATGTCATTAGTTTTGTACTTATAACTTAAGGGAAGCATGTGTAGCGATCATCCTTGTTTTCTTTCCACGGAAAATTCCTCTTTATGTATTATACTTTGATAAATGTAAAGAGGTAGAGATGACCTACAGTTATTAGATATCTAAAATATTGCCTGAGTGATATATATCTAACTGATGGGAAAAGTGACTCGTTTCTAATGAGTTGGACTTAGTGAATTAAAATGTTTCTTTATACGAAATACACTAAAAAATTAACCCAATTCCAAGATTTGTACCTCAAGTGTTTATATAAAAAGCCATGGCAAGGGTAAAGGTAAATATGCAAGAGATTGTTTATTTTGTTGATAATATTGTAATATTAATCAAACGTATTTGTAACCTTATTACTACTAAAATTTAAAATAATTTACTTCAAAGTACATTTGGCAACAATTTCTTTAAAAATTTCAATATTTTATACTTATTAAATTAAAGATTTATAAATTCCAGGTTCATTATGGTTATTAGATAAGTATTTTGTAAATGATAAAAAATGTTGCAACTCAAATATAATAATGAAATGATAAACTGACTAATTGCAACAATAAATTCGATTCCAATAGGTAGGTCCTGACTGGTTAAAAAATATTGACATCACCAATTAGTAGAAATATAACTTATTTCAAGAAACAATCCCTATGATATTTAACTCCACCCGAAGTTGTACTTTTGTAGGTTCATAAAAGTGCATAGAAAGGAGGAATAAATTCCTATTTAGTACTCACCACGTGATGTATTTTAAAAGGCACGTGATATTATGGAAGTTCTCTACACAAATACTCACTGCATCAGTTGTCTACTAAAAAAGATGGTGTTGTAAAGGCTAATAAATATATTGTATTGAAGTAATACTGATCTTTCAAATCAGTATGGCATTGATATTGAAATAGCTATCAGGACGTGGGTCCAATGATATATTGCATTGATTGCATCACAACTTCAGCAGTACTAATCTATTGCATTTATTTTTTAGTTAGAATAAAGTAGGAAATAATGTTTAAAAACTCAAAATCAGATTCAGAGATTATTAGATAGCAAAATGTGAAAAGCAGTTTATACCTAGGATATACAAAAGAACAGTACAAACTGAACAAACATACTACTTTGAGTTTTTATCAACTTGCAATGGTGGTGAAAAAATTATGGACTTATAAATATTAGCATGTTAAACAAACTTTCAGGTATTTGGTTCAAAAAACTAAAGTTATAAAAAAAACTAATTAAATAATAAAATACATAAAATTACAATATTGTTCAAATATGTGTAGCTCCATTAAATATTAACCTTTGAATGCATACATGACTTCAGGTATTAATGCAAAAGGTAAAGTGGTAATGTTACAAATTATATTCTAAGTAAACCAAACTTAACCTTAAAACTACAAACCAGGACAGATATTTACCCCAGATAAAGGTTGAACTACGTCTCAGCTGTTCAGGGACATTATCGATTACTATTTAAATAGACTTTTCACAAATTCTACTTCAATAAATTGAATTTGCTATTCAAAATTCTCTCCAGCATGAAAAAGAAAAAAAATCATGTATTTAATTAGTTAAATTGCTGCTTTTGGAATAATTTCATAGGCAACAAATCCTAGGGCTTAAAGTTTAGCCTGTTTTGCAATTGAAGCCTAAAAAATAGGTTTGTATTTTTAAGGTTAACTTCTATAGAATTTAATATTATAACCATAAATACTCAAAATTAAAGTTGAACCATATACCCTTGCTTAATAATTTTAGTTATGGCATAACAAGGCTCTTTTTAAATGCATTATACTTTTTAACTAATATACAAAATGTGTAATTGAAAGTATTACACATTTTGTGGATAGTAAGCATATAAAAATATTTCAAGTACTTGTACTTTTTAAATCAGTATTCTTAACTAGCAGGTACCAGAAGATGTGTCTTTGGATAAAGACACGATTGAACTGCGAAAGCTTTCAGCTTTGTGCTGAATGATTTAAAAAAAAAACTTAACTACACAACTGTTACCAAATAACTTCCCCAATACACAAGCTTATAGTTCACAAATTAACAGATTTAAATAATGAATGTACATATCTCTATTACAGTAAGTAGTATTATTCAACTGTAGTTTGAAATATCAAGGTATAAAGTATTAGAATACTGTGAATGGCTCATAAAAAATTATTGCAGCCTCACTCATTTTAAAAAGCAAAGTAGTTTTAAAGCATGTGTGTAGTTTTAAGCAGTTAACTTTATTATGAATAACTTTAAATCATTCATACAATCACTAACAAAAGTGCTTGTATAGCTTTAAAAAGTAGAATTAAAAATTAATCAATTACACTAAGTCCCATAGGGACTCAAATCATGTTTTTGTGCTGGATGGACATGAATAGTTTTCATGTAACATTATGACAAAATAGCAGTAAATGGGATTATAGAACTCTTAAGATTGCTCTATGGTTAGTGAATGTATAAAAAGCATGTTTTATTGAAAGTTAAGTATTTGCATCACATTTTAAAATGGAAGCACTATTTATATTCTGAAATTCATATTTGATCATGCATTAAAGTAAGTTAAATGTTGCCTAAAATCAACATGAACTGTTTAAAACATAGGACTCCTTTTTTTTCTATTTTGGCATATTGTATATTAATTACATATGTGTGTCACTAGCCAATTGTAATTTTTTTTTTAAATTTTAGGCCTCAAGCATTCATTTTTTTAATGGTTGAATACCTTAAAAGTCACAAGTCATATAAATTTTTCTAAATAAAAACATGCATCGACTGGGAAAGTTATTTTTTAAATAATTCAGTATATATTATATTAAAACTTACCTAGAAAAAAGTTTGTTCTACAAAGTTGTCAAAAATGCATTTTGTATCAGGTAAACTTTGTTTGACAATGCCTTGAGAGTCAGAGGTAATTCATTTACCACCCGTCTTAAGAAAAGGCTCAGTTTGAAAGTAATTGTAGAAGACAGTCCCTGATATTTGTACTATTATTATTTCCATTTAGCAGAATAGATTTTTTTGGAACTGGATATGGAGATACAATGGAGTGAGAGCATTTATAAAGTATTAGTTGTTGTAAGAGATGTCATTTAGCACAACAAATTTATATAAAAATACCTCATTTTTTAATCTAAAATAAGCCTAACTCTTAGGTAAATAATTATTTAAAACCTTTTTTTTAAATAACCTACAGAAATATCGAACACCATTTAAAAAGTTGAAAACAATAGACCTTAACATGCATAAGTATATAAGAGTATCTAAAAAGTAAAAGAAAAAATATCGACTTATTTTGCATACTTTTTCTTAAAAATTTATGATAGCAAGCAAAGCATACCAAGGATTACTAAGATCAAAAGGCTATTTGGATATGTGTTAAAGACAATTTTCAAGTCCCCATTTTAACTTAGGCTACTTCATTTATTCAAGAAATTTGGAAAAGATTAAAAACTTTTAAACTGTCGCATTTTATAAGGGGATAAATCAGTTTGACCATTTCACAAGGCTTATAAATACTCCCACTTAATGAATTGAGCTGTGTGGAACATGTAAAGATGATTGCAATGAATACTGTGGTTATATATTTAAAAAAGTTTGCACTCAATTAGACATATGAATTAACTTTTAAAAATGGAAGAGATGTCACCAGAATGGATTTCTATTCCATTAATAAGTAAAAAATAATATGGAAAAGTGCTAAAACATGATTTTGAAGTTTTATGCCCTCAAATAAATGTGTTATGTATGTAAATATATATGTGCTATAAAATTAAAAAAAAGACCTTTTACAAAATAACATCTTAAACATTTAAAAAGTTCTTCATGTATAAAAATACACGTTTCATTAATGGTTTTGCATAACATTGAGTTACCCAAACCATTTGGTATTTGTACTGTTGATTAATGTCAGGGGAAAATATATTTCTTTTGCAAACACAAGAAAATTATTTATAAAAAGATAATAGTATTTGCTGGTTTTGCTTGCTCTACATCCTTTTGAATAGTAGTAACGATGTACGCATTTTTGTATTCATGTATTGCCTCCACACAGCCCATATTTGTACTACAATGCATATTATATAAAAGTTAAAATATACTTTTGCATTGCATGACACATATTTAAAAACTATATTCTATTGATGCATAAAAATATTTTAACATGATTTTAAAATAACATTCCAAGACTATTGTAGCACAAAAAGTACGGTCAAGGTAGATATTTGCTTTTGAGGGACACAGAACCGAAACACTAACTGCAAATCTGGCTGCATTAGGCTCGAATCAGCATGCAACCAAAAAAGTCGCCAATGACACAGGTAGAAGATGACAGTTAAGTTCTATTTCACGTTTGGCCCTTAACCCTTTCAGTCCCAGTGATGCCATTTGGAATCATCACTTTCAATATTTTTTTCCAAATGTTTATGCCCCGTTATGAGATCCAAACACACATCATTCGAATCTTCACACTTTGTTCTATTAGACAATAATTTACATTAATCTCAATAGAAGTCAGAACTTTTATTTTTTTTTTATTTAGAAAATAGCTAATAAGCGTTTCACCTGATTTTTGAAAAGTTCACTTCAATTCCACATATTTATAACACGATTTAAACTATTTCCGTTAAAATAATTACTAATTTTTTTTAATAATATGGTCAGATACCTTAAAATATATAACTCGAAGTGTTTTTAGGAAATACATATATTTTTATTTTGTTGCGTTCCACAGTTAAAACATTTTGGCATTATTTCAAAAACCTTACAAAAAAATTAAAATGATTTTTTTTCTTATGGAACTCTTATTTTTGACCTAAAATAAGCTTATTTTGTGAATATCGGATGTTTCTGTAGTGTAGCAAATTTTTGGGACTGAAAAGGTTAAAAATAAAAAGTTAGTTTCAACACTTATCTCCTTTATGATAATAGAGTGGTTTCCCTGTACTGCATGGACGCTTGAAACACGTGTAGTTTTATAGAGGTCAGGATATGAGGTTACAATATGGTTTCTTTACCCAAAGATCAAATGTTAAATTCTTTCTTGAATTTAAAGCTATTCTTTCGATACCACCTGCTTAGCAAATAAAATAATATGTAAAATATAAACCAAATCAAAATAAACAATAAACGAAAGGAATGAAAGAAAACTGAAAGTCAAATAAAAAATTTATTGTCAGAGAAAAATAAGGAAACAAAAACTAAGACAAATATAAATTTAAATTGTCATATCATTGTATTAATTTAAGGAAATCACTTGGTTTGTATAATAAATAATTCTAAATCATATGATTTTGGTAAAATAAAAGGAAATTAAAAATTTTAAAATAAAATTAATATAAAATAACTGCCACTAAATTCAACAAGTAGTAATTCCATATTTTATAATTAACAAAAAAACCCTACAACATTAGGCCAACTACTTAAGAAGCATGCTAAATAAGCAACGTTAAAAATTTGAATAGATTAAATTGCTAATAAAAATTCAATTAGTAACATAATTATAAGTTAAAATGATTGCAAAACTCAAAATAATAAACATAAATATTTGTTACTTGTTGAAGTTTAGTGCTCTAATTATAAACAATATAAATAAACACAAATTTAAATTCTATAAACATTTTAAATCAGAGTGATTCAAATGTTAGATTAATAAATATTATTGCACTAAGTGCTTTTGTAGCCCTTTAACATAGATAATACACCAGCTTTTAAACATACGTCATTTTGCAATGTGAGGTATTCTTCTTCAAATATTACATTGCGATTATATTTAAGGTTCTTACACAAAATTGAATATTTTCAATATCAGTAAGTATTAAAAGTAATGCATAAAGGTCAGAAAGTTCACATAAGTATAATTATTATATTTCTTTAACACATAAATCAGGCTTTTTTTAAATATAAGCTCGCAGTAAGAAAAGCACGGAAGCAACAATTTCTTTAGTAAATTAAAGTAATACATTTATATCTAGCCTTATTTTTTTAAGGCTGAAGTTATTAATCACCCAATCTCTTGCATAATAAATTATTTTTAAACAGTATACTTAAGACATATGTTGGCTTTAACAATTTATTAAAAAACAATTTTAAAATAATTAAAGTTTAAATACGAGATAGATCTTAAGCGAAAATACATTAAAAAACTATCAAAGTAAACATTGTGACAAATATAGCATTCTTAAACTATTAATAACTGACCTTTAGCTATTATTTTAATAACTTTTACAGCACCACCAACTCAAAAACTAAAAGTTTAAAGTCTTCACCTGTACACATTATTTAGTTATACATGCACATATCTTTCCAACACTGTCAAGCTGGGAATATCTGACTAGCATTACCAGAAAACTGGTTAAACTAATGTTTAAGCATGTAAGTAAACATTTGAGTAAAACTAAAAATAAATCATAAAACTAAAAAATACAATAGCTTTTGCATTTTTGTATACTAGAATCAGTTAAAATAATTCTTCAAATCTAAACCTAAATATATATTCAACATAAACATCTTCAGCATGCAAAGAAGCTACAAAAACTAATAAAAGCTCTCTTACTCTACCACAAAGAATATAAAACTACAATATATAACGAACTAATACTGACATTCAACAAAAATACAACAGAAACACAAATAGTCTTAGAATAGGGTACAACAGTAAAAATATTCCACAAACTTTCACTAATATAATTTATCAGGTAATCCTGAACATTTTAATGTATCAAAATTGCACAGAAGCATCCAGAAAATAAGTTTTTGAGTGTTCCGAGTCAGAAAATCATAAATTCCTCGTTGTAAGAAAATATTGAAAATTATTGCTCCATTACATAGTTGGAAGTCATGAGTATTGCTGAATTATTTTGACTTCCAATTTGGAAAGAAAAAAAAAATGTTTTTTTTCCCAAGCAGGAATTCCCACTCATACACTTGTTACAACTTTCCTCTGTGCTTTATGTAACAACTGTCAACAATAACTGAAATAACATACATTCTTTGTATTTCACGATTCCCAATGAATAATAAATTACTGGACAATAACCAACAACAGGACATTAACACTTTTTTTCTACAAAATAGTTTAAGTAGACGGAATATACTTCTTACGCTCATGCTCATACATAATAACAAAAATTGACCCTTAAGAAAGCCATTAATGTCAAGTTATTAAATATTTCATACTCAAAAATACATTAAATAATTCATACTATGTATGAATTTTTGTGGCAAATCTTAGAAAGAAAAATTTATCTTTAAATCTTACACTCCACAAAAGTGCTATCAAGCCATTTTAACTAACCCTTAAACATCAAAAGATTTTAAACAAGTATAAATTTTATACCTTTGCACCCATGCAATCTATGAAGTTAAACTTCATAACTGCAATATTTCAGTTTTATATTTTAGACTTGAAAAAAAATTTAATTTTTTAATGCTTTCCAACAACATTTTACAATCAGAAGCTCAGTTGTAACAAATGCAAAAAAAATCAAACTTATCTATAAAGGTTATTGGTGTTAATACCTTGTTGAAGAGTCATTCATCAGCAATATACATACATATCTATGTACAGATTAGCTTTCGAAGAACAGGCATATGCGAGGATCTCACACAGCTGCAATACGAAAACGACATCTCATTAAATAAATATGACAAAAGACTAACATAAAAAGTACTCTCAAGGAAATCTACAGCTGAAAATGAGGACTGAATCACACACGTAAACTCGAGAAAAGAACTAAAAGAATCAACTTTTTCCAGCTGCTATTAGGGCATAGAGAACACACTTGCACAGAAAAAAAACAACTCTGCACAGAGTTATGAGATCTCCGAGTACAAAAATAAAGTCAAAAATTTGAATAGACGACATCTGCTAAGTTTTTTTTTTCACCGGGCAACACAAACTAATTGCTTTGGGACCACAGCACTGCAGTTTCTTAGGCAATAGAGCAAAATTTGTGCTACGCACATTATTAAACAAAGACAGCTTGAAGCAATTCTTGAGGGCTATATACAAGGGCCTCAAAAAAACACCTTTCTTTTACAAGGTGTATGGCCTTTACTGTAAACCATTTAACTCATTTCTTGTAAATATATTATTGACTCAAGACTAAGTAGCTTCGAAGAACAAAGTTTGATTGGCCATTAAATAGTTGAGAAAAACCATTGAGTGAGACATAGGTGGAAGATTATTTTTCAGCATATAATTTTCAATTAAATCAATATGTTAAGTTAGAAACAATAGTATTCTGATATGTTTCTATCATTATAAATAGAAACCAAGGGTGTAAAAATTTTTGGAATTATAATTTTTATTTTTGCAAATTTTTAAATTGACAGTTCTTATCTTTAAAAATTAAAACAAATATAATTTTTGACTGAGCATATATACAACTAACTTTTAAATAACAAACATATTAAGGCAAAAATATTAAATTCTTTTAAGCTAAGGAGAACCTAGGTAAGTCATTAGCGGCAAATTGCAAATACATAACAAATGCAGATTGAAAATTGAGTCTAAGATACAAATATAAAATAGCATTAAAAATTAAAGTGACTACATTTAAACTCTGCTGTGTATAACCAGGATCCTTTTAATACCTGATGGTTCACTATTTTTCCCCCGTGACCTTTAAAAACAATAAACATCCAAAACACACCTGAGAAAACAATTCTGGTCATGAACTACATACCATCTAAAAAAAACAATTTGGATCTCACTTATTTCACAGCCAATCCCAACCTTGCAAACAAAATAAACCGTCCCTCTTTCTTATCATCCATTAGCGTGGCCCCAACTGGACTAGCATGATGCCGTTGCTGCCAATGGGCATGTTCACAGTCTGTGGGTGGGGCTGCCAGATGGCCGCCGCCCTGCCCGGTGCATAGTGGAAGGCCTGTTGAACCTGTTGCTGTTGCCGCGGCGACTGAAGTCTGCGGATTCTCCGGTAGAAGGCCTCGTTGGCACGTTTGAACTCCCGGTCGCGGATAATGGAGAAGGGCTTGCTCTGTGGGGGCAGGGTGAGGTAGCGGCTGATGCTGGCTCGAATTGTGTGCATGGTGCTCACGCTGTACTCCTCACCGTCAGGCTTGGTCAGGTTCTCGTAGAATTCCTCCAAAATGGCCGCGAGTTCCACAGCGCCCAGCGACTCGAAGTGACGCTGGGTGTTGCGGGATTGGAGCCACTCTGGAAGAATAGAGGAATTTCAGCAATTGATTGAAATGATCATTAAAAGACAAAATGTTTGGTTTTACTTAAAACTAATAAAAACATTAATATTTTTCATTAGAACTGCAAAAAAATGGCAACGAGTTCTAAAGCACCCAGCGACTCAAAGTGACGCTGGGTGTTGTGTGGTTGGAGCCTCTCTGGAAGAGTAGATTAATTCCAGCAATTGATTGAAATAATCATCAATCATGAAAGAAGGGTGGCACTCAGGCGGGAAAGTTAGCAATTGATAGAATACTAATTATCTGCAGAGATAATTAAATAAAAAAGTTATAATTATTAAAAATGCTCCCAATTATTATAATTTACACAATGTGCTGCACTACTGCTATTTGACTTTTGTCCATATCATGAACTATATATATAATAAAGCAGTAGTGGAGTTTAATAACCATTTATTATTAGCATCAGTTAACTGATCATAATTTTAAATTGTATCATTTTCACTATCATATAGAACTGCTTACAACATGCATGTTGCTCAACATGAATTAAATTTCAAAAGTTTTACTAACATACAATATATAAAAAAAACCATAAACAAAAACAGCATTTACCTGCTTAACACTTATATCTCTGATTGTGAATTAATCTGATCACATTGTCATCAGATAAGTCCATAAGCTACCAATATTACTAAGTTCCTTTAGCTCCTGGAAGACCTTGACGCTCCAAAATGTCTGCAGTTTACTCTGCTGGTCTATCTCGCCAAAGGTGGTATGCAAAGCGAGTACACACTGACCGGGGGGCTAGGGGCACTTAGTAATATTGTTAGTTTATGGATTAATCAGTGTAATTTTTTTCTGCACTTTTAGCTCAAAACGGCCTGGGTGCTTTGTAATGTCTGTCTAATAGAAGCTGCAGTCCAAGACTGATGGAACTACTGGATTTTTAATGTTATACGTATGACTGCCAGACTGAAAGGTACTTGCCTCGGAAGACCTTGACCCCCCACAGTGTCTGCAGCTTGCTCCTCTGGGCTATCTCGTCCCAGGTGGTGCGTTTGGTGGTGCGGCCACGATGCGAGTACGCACTGACCAGGGGCTCCGCAATGAGCGCCTCCTCACACTTGGCTAGTGCCTCCACCGGGGGGATGTACACCTCCTCTTCCTCCTCCTCCTCATTGTCAGACTCCTCCACAGACATCTGTCAAGGACACATTTGGAGGTTAGGTTGGGTTTGAATTATCGTCGCACGAGAGCTACACAAGGGCTATCGGCGTTGTAGTTTAGAACCACAGTCAAGCGACGAGCCGACACCTGAATAGGGACCCAACGCAACCGTTAAGGGCGATATCGTACGCAGGGTTAGGACTTTGAAGGATATTTAATGTGCACTCCCTCATACGGAGTATCATTTGTCGGACATTTTTGGCTGCACTAGTTAGCTAAATTAAAAAAAAAAATTTAAGAGGCAATGTTCCTATAACACTCTAACTTACAAAGAAGCTTTTTATGGACTTTGTCCACTTGTATTTTGAGCCCTCCATTATTAGAAGCACTTGATCAACATTGCATTGGAGGGCACATAGGAAACTCTCTATTAAGTTAAATAATAGTTTTAGAGAGCTTATTATTTTTGGAATTAACAGTGGTATAACTACAAAAAACCGGAAGCAGAATTCAACTGCAAACACTTAGTACTGAGTTAAAGCTTTTACAACACTTTAATTGTGCAATGATGTAGGCATACCGACTTAGATTTGATCAAATAATTGGCTCTCATAGTTAGCTAACTGCCATAATTAGCTAATCATTAAGGTAATTGAGTAAAGACTTTTTTTTAACCAAGCAGTTGAACAAAAGTAAACTAGAAACTACTGTAGTAACAAATATCCAAATATTACAGCATGTTTCAAATAGAATAAAAATTCTCAATTACAGTACACATGTCATTGTTACCGACAAGCAGGATGATTCATAACTTCAGCAGCATATTTCACTCTTTAAAAAAAATACGACCTTTTACATGGCGAAGTGAAAAATAACTTATTTGAATCCTCTAAAAGAAATAAGCATTACTGCTATGGGTGAGTATACAGCAGTAACCATAACAATGAATTGGACCATTTTGGCTCAGAAATAACTTGTCTTTTACAATATGTTTTCTTACAGGTTAGAGTAATCGGTTACTTACAACAACGGTCCAAGTCATTAGGCTAGTTCCTGGAATTTGCCTGCCCACTGCAGATTAGAACTCTCATGCTTTTTAATGACTGTTGATCAGAGTACAAAATTCACGGTTGCTAGTCGCAAAATGCGGCCAAATACTACAGTTTCGCGACATCAAAATTAATTTAATCGCAGTTAAGACAACTAGTTTTCTTTAATGTCACTATCAACTTTTTAAGGTGGTTTCCAAAGTTCTTGCTAAAAATAATCATCATAAAATCGTGAATCTTTAACCATCTAAGATTTAACAAAATTCTCTAGACTGGTCCTTAAATCCCAAAGAACTGGCGATACATAAAATGCGATACTCTGACAATCGTAAAATCTAGAAATTCCAACAATCGTTAATTGTGATTCCTAAAATTTGGGAACTCCAGCTCTCCTAAAATTGCAAAACTCTGATGATTCTATAGGTGCCCAACTTACCAATCTTAAGAATTACATGAAACTAGCAATTTTTCTGTACTTTTCTCAAAAATGCTCCCAGAAAATGTGCAGTTGCTCCTAGATTTTTTAGTTAGTCACACAAATTGCTCCTAAATTTGTGCATCCAATTTCTAACACTGTTAATAACTCACCCACAAAGAATCAGTATCCTGCACATCGTCAAAGCACTCGAGAGTATCTCCATTGAGGACTGAGCACTCCTCCACTACATCATCATCTTCCGAGTGGTCGTCCTTGCTGCAACACGTGCTGTTCACAACGAATTTCGGGTAAAAACCATTCCTCAGGATGCTGTCAGAGAAGTACGTGCTGAAGTCTACGACAGAAATATTAAGTTAATTATTTGTATACACATTCTGAAAGGTAACATTAGGATTCCATTTAAAATATTAAAATTTTAAGGACTTTTGAAAGAGTGGCTAGAATTAAGGGGTGGTCAGTTTGGGTATTGATGACAAGTAACTGCTGGTAACTCTCTTCAGAGTATATTTTCATAAATTTTTAATTCATATATATATAGATTTGAATTTAAATGAATAATTTTTAAAATTTTCAAAACCTAGTTTACACTGCTTTAACTAATAACCAAAAATAAATTTCCTTATTTGAAGTCTCTTAATAACCAAAAAGATTATGTGTTTCAGGACAAAATACATTGATGTGGAGAGATTGAATAGAAGATAAGAAGAGAGATGTAAATAAGATACTTGAGAGTTACAGCAGTCTATAATGGCATATCTCACAGTACTTATCTAAAAAGAAAGTGATAGAATTAAATTGCTCCTCCTCAGAGAATGCTGCTGGTGCTTAATGCCATAGGCCAAATAGGTTATTGGCCACTTCCACAGGGATATGTTTTTAAAGATGTTTAAATATATTACTTACTAATAACATTGAAAGAACACTTTTCCATGCAGGAATTTTTTTAAGGAAGGTAATATTTTATGCTTTTAAATGGATGAAAACACCTACCTGTCTGGATACCTTGGCTTTTGAGTATTGGCTTGCAGGATATTGCACACGAAGACATAGCTGGCTGACACATCACTTCTTGGTCACACATTTGCTTTGGTTCACATTCCTCCATGTCAGAATCATCTATAATACCAGGGTCTAGGTTGTCAGGGTCAGAGTCAACAGTTTCAAGAAGGGCTTCAGGGTATACCTAAACAAAATCATATCTATGTGATAACAAAATTTATGTAGAATTTCAGTTTTTTTTAAGAACCACACAAAAAATAGCAGAGTAAGGTTTACAAATAATAATAAATGACTGAATAAAGACATTGCCCTTCAACAAGAAAGTAAAAAATAAGAACAGCTGAATGATGGCAAATGATGTATTATTAAGTGCCACTGTTAGACATAAAAAAAGTTTAAAGTTCTAGAAGGTATTTTTTTTATTGCCTCAAGTTTTCATTTAAATTAGTTAAAATTGATTATCTTATTTGTATAGTTTTAGCATAAGTATTTTGTATATTTCCAGAAAGAACCAAACTATAAACTGTAGTAGCCATTGTTGGTTTCAAGAAACTTACAAAAAAAATTTATTTCTTTTCACACACAACTTTATTTTAAAAGGAAAAATCCTCACTTTTCCCCACTCACAAATTCGAAAACTAATTTTTTCCATTTTCTACAAACTACTGATGCCACCGAAACTATGCACTATACACAATTTCTTGCATGTTCACAATTTTACATTAATATCTGAGCGTGACCCATACATAAACTTTTAACAGCATTTTAATTAATATTTATGGCTTAATAAATATCAGAACATAAAAAGTTAACTCACATCGTCTGGCACAATGAGTTGAGGTGAGCTGCTCCTCGACTCATCTTTTTCAACACCATTGGCAATGACTTCTGTTTCAGGAGGAGGAGGGGCTGGGGCAGGGGGAGGGTTAGGAGGAGCTGCTGAACCAAACAAAAAGATGGCTCATTACATATTCATTTTAAAGATAATGGTATACTTCCTTTAAAACTTAAGCTTTTCTTGAGGGTTATAATCTTTTTAAAGGTTGAACATAAAGTAAATGTGGTACATACCTGATATTTTGTACCTAAATTGAATAATAAAAAATTTAAATCCTACCGCTGTAATTTTACTACTTTATATATAAATTTAATCTTTTTTTTATTTTTATATAATTTATAGCACAAATAACAAACTTAATCTAACTAAACTCAGCTAAACTAGAGTAAAATTTAAAAAAAAACCATTAACCTAGTGAAAGAATCAATTCAGTTAGCATAAGATTAAAGTAAAAAGATATCGACTCACTTGCAAAAACTTTGCACAAAGATGGAAATGTTATCTATAAATTAGAACCTACCACTATAATTTTGCCACCTTATAAAAATTTAATCTTTTTATATAATTTATAGCTCAAATAATTTAAAACTTAATCTAACTAAACTCAGCTGATCTATGGTAAAATTAAAAAAAAAAGGGTTAACATATTGAAAGAATTAATTCAGTTAGAATAAGATAAAAGTAAAAAGATGTCAACTCACTTGCAAAATCTTTGCACAAAGATGGAAATGGTATCAATAAATTAGCTGATGAACATAAAGTAAGTAGTTTCTGAATTGTAGGGTTAGAGGAAGCATCAGTTGAGGCATTGCTTTGGCCGCCATTTGTAACCTTTTGATCACCATTCACTGTCGGAGGAGGCTGAGCCTGAAGCTCGTTTTTGTGTTCTGCAGTAAGCCACTTTCCGAGGCACTCAGTAGAGCAGTATTCTTTTCCTGCTTCACTTGATTTCAGAACCATGCAACCCTTTAGCTCTTTCTTGCAGAAGTCACAGTTTCGAGTTGGAGTTTCCTTAAAAAAAAAGTAACCAGATTTTAAATTATTTCCTAAATATATTAGAACACTTTAAAGTTTCTATGATAAGAAACGTTGTGCCGATATTTAACCATTATAAATTTAAACTGCTTACTAATTATTAATCAAACAAGGTAGCATTAATATAATAACTGTAATCACAGCTTAACTAATTGATATACGACCTTTTTTTGCTGGTTAGCTAAACCATGAAATTCTCCGAACTACTTTCAAATGCTGCCACATCCAATGCTCATGTAATTACTTAACAGAACTTAGCAAAAAGAATATTCTTTACTATTCAACAAAACAAAAATATTTATTCAAATAAATACAGTAGACGCCGCTTAATGTGATCACAGTTAATGTTATCAATTGCTTTATGTTATCAAAATCGCTTAGTCCCGTCCGCTTATATCCAAATACATTGAAAAATCATCGTTTATTGTAATCAAATGTTCATTTATTGTTATCAGTTAATATGTAAATTTTATTTTCCTGATATCAATAAACTCAAGAAGGAAAACTTTTTTTTATTTAAAGTGATGAGGACATGTTCGAAGCCATATGTGTCAAAGATCAAGCTTCGTCACAAGATTCTAATGCCGATGATGAACCCAAAGTGATATAGAGGACAAAATTCCGACGCCTGCTCAGATCAGGGATCACTTCGAATCTTACGTCTAGGTGTGCAAAACAAAGCCGAAGCGGAACATTTTCATAAACATTATGATTATGAGCGATTCGTAAATGAATTGCTTCAAAAGAATGCTAACCAATCGACAATTGATGATTTCATTTTCAGTTAATAATTAACCTTTTGTATTGTTTTTTCAACAGATCATCATTAATTATGTAATTATACTGACTAGTAATTCTTTTTCTTTAGTGTGCATTGTTTCGATTAAATAATATAAAGTTTTACAGCAACAACTCGTAATATAAAATTAATTTTTATTTTAATACGCATGTAAAAAATAATTTTTTTAGTTCAAACTTCTTTTTCGTGTATTGTAATCAATCGGTTATTGTTATCAAATCACGTTCGTCCCGATGTGATCACATTAAGCGTCGTCTACTGTATTCAAATTAAAAAAAAACTTTACCAAATCAGCACTCACTATGACTGGGGGTTTTGGTGGTGCAGGTGCAATGGCGGGCTGCCCATTGAGCAGCTCTGGCTTCTTCACATTGGTGAGGGCGATGGGGAAGACACGGTTGATAAATGAGCTTGCACTAGTCACTGGGCTGAGAGAGTTTGAGACTGCGACAGAGAGGCAGGCCTGGACAATGGGAGCATTCAGCTGCCGTATTAAATGGGAGTTCTGTGTCACCTGGGACAGTGAAGTCAAATATTAGACTTATGAAAAGCATGTATGGATAAAAATGATTAAATTACATAGCTCAGAAGTGCAAAGAATCCTTGATCATTTCCAAGTTTTTCCAGCAGAAATAGTACGGAAAAAAACAGTAATACTTCTTACAAATGGAAAGGTCCATGACATTTTAGATGCAAGTGTTCCATATTTTCAGAGCAAATAAAATGGCCCATATAAACTTTTTATTTCCTAAAATTGTGAACTAAGGTTATCCTAAAAGAACCAAAAAAAAAATGTAGATCTCCATGCTTTAAGTATTGTAGTCCATGCTTACAAATCCAAAAGCTTTTTCAGCAAACTATGGTTTAAGTTAGTCTGAGGTTAAGTAAGGCGAAAGAAGTCATAGCCAACCAGCCTACTTTTGACATTAGATTATTGACCATGGACTGCATTAAGTAAACAGTGTTCCTAATCAGCATTATCATCTAATTTATGAGGTCTGTTTTTTTTTTCAACCTCTGATGGGCTGTAACAAAAAGACAGGTCAAAATACAAAAAAGATTTTTTTTACCAAAAGTAATGTAGAATTCTGCTTATTCCTCCGCATAAACACTTAGAGAATTAAAGCATTTGTTATATCTGTAAACAAGCTTTAAAATTACCTCTCAATAAAGTGAGCCACCAATGATAGGAAGGGAGTAGTGACGGTTTCCTTGAGCTACGTCAATTCAGAAGCTTCACATTAATTTTTTCTGTCCTATAAGCCACTACTAATTAATAATTCACTTATGGTGAACCTTAGAGTTTCCCTGACTGCTTGGTCAACTCGCTGTCGTCTGTAGCGACAGACTTGCTTCCTTGGTCCCCTTCTTCATGAATATCAGTTCCGCCACCTTTAAATTTTCAAAAGCACTCACAAACAATGACATCACTCCTAAAGGCATCTTCATACACTTTAGTAATTCTTTGATGAATTTCTATTACACTGTTCCCTTCTGACTGCGAGAAACAAATAACAGCTCTCAATTCTCACTGGGCAGCTTCATTTTATGAAGAGGACATTTCGAAGCTTCTTTACAGATATGAAAAATGCTTTAATCGCAAAGGTGATAATTTGGAGAAATAAGCAGTATTGTACATTTATTTTGGTAAAAAAAAACTTTTTTGTATTTTTACCTGTCTTTTTGTTACAGCCAATCAAATGTTGAAAAAAAAATAGCCCTTGTAATAACCTGCTGTTACTTTAGCAAACCCTGCAATTAAAAAGCTTAGTGAAAGAATGTGCAAAGTGACATTTTGAAACAAATTGATATTTTTGTATTAATGAGCTGGATTGTTCCATCCTTTAAAAGGTACAAGATTCCCCCTTTTGATAAATTTTAATTTAAGTACACTGTTTACCTTTTGTAAGTACCATTTTTAACGTATCTAAAAGAAGGCCAAAAACTTTAAAGCTAATTTTTTCAGCTTCACTTTTTTGTCACGTTCTTCCACTAAGCTCATCAATAGCCGCCCCGGAGGCTCAATCGTTACGATGCTGGCCTTTGGAGCTGCTCTGGGGTCGGGTTCGAATCCCGGTCAGGCATGGATGTTTGTGACCGTCAATAAATGTTGTTATTTGTCAATGTGTTTGTGTCGTCTCTTTCTTTGTGTGTCTCTTGTGCTTGTGTCATTTCTAGGGTTTAGAACAATAGACTTAAAGTCGCAGTGCTTGGCGATCTTGCCCCCTACCAAGAAAGTCATAAGTTTGGTTAGGTTAGGTTTGAATTATCGTCGCACTAGAGCTACACGAGGGCTATTGGCGACGGGCGTCGTATTTTAGAACCACAGTCAAGTGACGAGCCACACCTGAATAGGCACCCAACGCAACCGTTAAAGGCGACATCGTACGCAGCGTTAGGACTTTGAAGGATATTTAACGTGCACTCCCTTACACGGGGTATTATTCGTCGGACATTTTTGGCTGCACGGGCCGTTTATAGGTCGGCAGCTATTTTGGCGATGCCCAGACCCGAACCTGGGACCTTCCGCATGCTAAGCGAGTGCTTAACCGACTGGGCTCCCCAGCCCACGAAAGTCATAAGTCAAGCTCATCAATAAATTGAAAACCCATTTTAAACTAGCCACTCTCACCTGGACGGGTTTAGGAGCGATTTCCACTTGCTTCTTTGGAGTGGCTTCGGGCGGAGGCTTCACCGCTTCCCTAGGAGGTTCACCGTTCCCCTTTTCTGCCCCCTCCAAGCAAGGCTGGGCACAACCAGCCCCATCTGCTGGCGAGTATGTCGTGGCCCGGATCCGCACGTTGGTGTAGATGCGGCTCAACCGGGCACATTTGGAGATGGTGGACATCATGGTGGCAAGCATGTTTTTGCCCACAGGCGAGTTCACGTACCAACAGCTGTCTTGCTCGTAAATGTGTTCTTTGGGTCGCTGGAAGAGGGCACGACATGCCGGGTTCAGCCGGCTCAGGTACATTTTGAGGGTCTTGACGGGGCATAAAGGGTCGCCGGGGATTTCAAGGATGATGCCAGCTTCTTCATCATCTCCCTGTAATGTTAAGTAGTTGGTTGTGTTTACTAAGTTTTGCTGTGAGTTTATTTCAATTATTTTTATAAAAGGTTGGCTTGTCATAAAAGTTAAGTCGGTAACTTCCCAACTTCTAAAGCAATTGCTTCTGAAGCTTTATGGTTTATTTACTTTTTCTGCTTATTCTTGAAAGTCCCAGAAGCAAATTTCCTTTTGCTTGGGTTGGTTATCCGTATATTTCCTTCCCTTAATTGTCAAAGTTGGACACTGTCAACCGAATCACAAGCTGTAATTCTTTTGGTACAGCTTTCCTTCTTTTGACTGCAGTCTAGTGAAGGAACCTGGTGACACACAGGCTAATTAAGCCTCCCATCCTCTTTGTTCAAAATCTGTACGCTTATGTTTCTTGTGCCTTAATTCAGCCTCTATTTGCCTACATTTAGACAGTGGCGCTCATGTGTCCTTACTTTGAACTAGGTTTAATGACAATACATCTCAATTGCATGATTCCTTGCCTCAGAATTATTGGCGGACATCAACTAACTGAAATTGGATTCTTTTAATTTAACATTGGCAACTTTATATGCATAGCCAAAGAACTGATTATGGAAAGTAAAAACTAAGTATGGTAAGCATTGACAGCCAATGATTTTGCAGATTCATGCCTCTCAACCTACTGCTCTTCAATTTGATAAACATCTTGGTCTATGAGTGCATATGCATTTTTTTTTAATGAGTACGGTTGAAAGGTTGTAGTTAAGTTACACAATTCGTACTGACATATATTTCACATTTCTCTTTTTTATTGGACAAAAAAAAAAGAAATTTAATACTTTTTAAAGAAAAAAATCAGTAGCTGAATAACTGACTCTAATTTAAACAAACTTAAATTATGTGTGTCTCTTGTCGCTAGCATAAAAAAGCAGCAAACTATACACACATTTTGAGCAACAGATAGTGATAAGCAAAGGGTGAATAATCCAAAACAGTTTTAATATTGTATAATTTTTTTTCAAAAGTTGATATATAAACTGGAATGAATAATAAGAATATGTCAAAATTGTCAGAATGTCAAAATTAAAAGAAAATTCTGTTCTGTGCTTCACTCCTTAAAATGCAGGATATTTCGCAGGGCTGGTAGGAAAACGACATTTTTAAGTATTATACTCTCTTGTCATAGTGTAACAGGCTGAAATTGTCGCTATTCTAGCTTGTGCATACAACTGTCTCACCAAGAATGTTAGGGACTAAAAAAAAATAAGTTTATTTATTTTTCTAATAGTCAAGCAGCACTACTTGACCTGTCCAAACAAGTATTATACCCTTTTGTCACAGTGTAACAGGCTGAAATTGTCGCTATTCTAGCTTGTGCATACAACTGTCTCAATAAGAATGTTAGGGACTAAAAAAATTAAGTTTATTTATTTTTCTAATAGTCAAGCAGCACTACTTGAGCTGTCCAAACAAGTATTATATCCTCTTGTCACTGTGTAACAGGCTGAAATTGTCGCTATTCTAGCTTGTGCATACAACTGTCTCAACGAGAATGTTAGGGACTAAAAAAAGTTTTTAAAAATTCTAATAGTCAAGCAGTACTACTTGCGCTATCCAAACAATGTTCCTCTTCTGGAATTGTATGGGAATGTCCAGGGCCGTCTTAAACTAGGCTGGGGCCCTTGGGCACACAATAATTTGGGGCCCTTTTGGACAGTACAAAAAGCTTATAACACTTTTTACTGAGTATGATTATCATTAATGATGCTAGAATGGTGCTGTTTTTTTTTATTACGATTACTGTTTCTTTCGGAATTTCTGTTGAGCAAAATCTTTTATTATATCATAAAGTCAATTTTTTGAAGGATATATCATTTTCTATGCACATAATTGACAAATTACTCAGCCGCTCTTGTACCATTGCTGTTTGCAATTAATTTTTTATTCTCTTAAGCTGCGGAAAGCTGCGAAAGCTGCTGTTGTAGCAATTGTACAATTCAACCAGAAACAATGTCAACATTTATTTTGGTTCTTGTTCGGCGGTGCAGCTTGACTTTGGAATCGGAGTGATTGCGTGAGTAATCGCTAGATGGCGTACTTTGTAAATTAGGTAGGATGTGATTGGAAAAATTATTAATTAGTACAATAGGAATAGGTGCAGTTATCGATATAATGGCGTAGTATATACCTTGTAAATACCTTCTGATAAGATTACTGTTTTGTGAAGAAAATGTTATGTGCCCGATAAGTATGTTTTGAGAATAAGTGTGCGAGAGAAATTGTCCTTCCTTCGGGGCCCGGTGAGAATGGGGGCCCTGGGCACGGGCCCTGTGTGCCCTTATGGTAAAGACGGCATTGGGAATGTCACCTGTCACTTTCAAGTTTAGCTCACCTTACTAAAGTGTCTTTATTTTGAGTACCCAGGTACAGAAGGAAATTAAACATACATCATATTGACAAAAGCATTTGTGTGGTCTTTCACATAATTCTGCCAGGAAGACCGGTAAGACAGCTTTTCCAAGCCTAAAACTTTACAAATTGGCAAATGGCGACCAATCAAAGGCAGGTTAGGGAGCTCAAACAGAGTGCTCCAGGGTGGAGAACCAAGGAATTAGTTAGTCTTAGCGGGAAAAAGATTCATGTAGCAAGTGGACAACTAACGGGTCATTGTGCTTTCAATAGACACCGGAGCATAATGGGCATAAAAGATGGCCCCTCTCTTTAAAGCACGTCAACAGGTTGAGGAGAATTCATTTCACGTTCACTGTGAATGTGCCAACTTCTCTGTACAGAGTTTTGAGTATCTTGGTACCAATGTATCAATGACTGGGAGGTTGATAATTTACCAATCAGGGAAGCACTGAAGTTCATTTCAGCAATCAAGGGTAAACGATTGGGTTAGTGGAATAGACCAGTGGTAGCAGTGCTTGGCCATGATAGGCCAAGTCACAAGAGCATAAGTATCATACAATCTCATGTCATAAGATCATAGATGTTATACAGCTTGCTGAAACAGCAAACGTGGCTACAAAAAGCAGTATAATACTATCAAATGCACCATGCAGGTAATTGGGAAAACTTCCTCAATATATTTAAGCGTTTAACCTTAAATAAAAGCTATAGAAAAGAGACAGTACATTGTTAAAATTTTAAAGCTGGTATAGCTAATTACAGCCAAATATATCAATCTAGAACCAATGCTGTATCCATAAGTGTGCATAAGGTACACAGTATATAATTTATTTCCTAAAAATAAAATTTCATAAGGATTTGATAAACTTGATTCTAACTTCCAAAATGCTCATTCAAAGTTGTAAATTGTCTTTAAAAATGTTTTAAACCTGATGTTTTAGATTTTCTTATATGGCAAGCAAATTTTTTTATAGTACGACAAATTAAAATTTAAATCTATACTTAATTTCAAAATGTTACTTTAAATTTTAAAACTTCAAATTCAAAAACCTAACATGATACCTTAAACTTGTTTCTTGTCATTTCAAAATGTCAAAAATTTAACAAGCTATTTTTTTTTTAAGTTTAAAAAAACTTTAAATTTTAAAATTCAAAAGCTAACATGACACCTTAAAAAAATTGTCATTTTAAAATGCCAAATATTTGACAAATATTGTCAAGATATTTCTTGACAATTCAAAAATAAAGAGATAAAAAAAAGTGGATTTTTTTTCTAAAGGCGCACGTGAGGAGTGTGTTGGTAAACAAACCTGATAGATGTACTGCCTCCCGTCGGCCGTCTTGGCTATCCTGAAGGAGTTCCTGTTGAGCAGGCGCTGGCTCTCGCGGCCCCTGCGGCCCACCCGCAGCATCAAGTCGTACCACACCTTCTGCAGCAGGCCCCGGGGGGTGGCGATCGCGTGCTCGAAGTAGTGCCGCAGCTTGCGCCGATCGTCCATGTCGACCATCTGGAGGTCGCCCCTGGAGCACGAGGTCGCCCCCGCCATCGACCCCCGAGACTCGCGCTCCAGCTCCTTCAGCACCCCCCGGAAGGTCTCGTTGGCCTCGCTGAAGGCAGAGTCCTTGACGATGTCGATCTTGCGGTGGACCATCGGGGACCGATAGTAGCGGCTGATGGCGTAGCGGATGGCGATCAGCGAGTTGACGCTGAACCGCTGGCCATCTTTCGTCCTGGCCTGCCCGTAAAACCCCTTCAGCATCGCGGCGATATCGCGCGGGGGCAGGCTGTTGATGCTGTCCACCCCGTGCTGGACGCAGTACTCGCGGAACAGCCGCACGCCATACCTGGTCGCCTGCCTCGTCTTCGCGTTGTCCGGCTGCTGGACCAGTTCCCCCGACGAAATTCCGTTGTTGACATCCATGTGCTGATGTTGTACCATTCCCGATATCACGGCGTCCATCTTGAAAAACTAAAAATTATAGAATAGCACACGCATGCGCAATATAATTTTATTTTTAATCCCATTAATCTCATTCGCATAATGAGGTGGCCTTTATTTTAACGTTGTTTTGCTCGGACCTACTTTTATCGATTTTCCGGGAGTGGGTGCGTGAATGGGGTGAATTGGTTTTCGTGTCATTGCGTGGCGTTTACGCTCGGCGATCGGACTCTCAAAGGATTGCGCTAATTGCCCATGATTAGTCAGGGCATTACTTTAAAATTACAGAAAACACCACACGGCTTTTCATCCCATTCCCATAGTTTCGCCCAAATTGAGACATGAGTAGTTTATCTGTTTTGACTCTTCATGGTAGAGGAATGATAGAAAGAAAGTCATCTAGTTTCGTTTTCTAGTTTGCATTGTTTACGTTTAGTGGCGCTGACATTGTCTGCTAGATTTCAATGTTTAGGTTTCGTTTTCGATGGGAAAGGAGTTAATTTGTTTTGATGGTAAAAGTTTGAAGGAAAATGAACAGTTTGATTTTAGTATTTAAATAAATTTTCGTTAGAATGTTTTTTTAGTCATTTTAAGAAAATCTTTTTGCAAAATGGTCACCAATGTCAAGTTCTAGAAAATGAGCATGTTAAGTGGCAACAGTTCGACAGAAATGAAAATAATCAGGAAATCGTCAGGATGGGTTAATATGAGTTGTGGGCGGTGCTTCCATATCATCCACCAATCAACGAAAATATAATGCATTGAAAGCAGGAATGAAATACGTCATGTGAAACAAGAAGTTCTTCAAGAACTAAAAAAAAAAAAAAATCCTTTATCTTTAATGGGGTTGTTTCATGTCATGAATATCAACTGTTTCAGCGGTCTTTTTTTATTTAACTTTTTGTCTGGAATTACTTTTGTCTTGGTATTCAAAAATTAGTTTTCTAAGAATAATTTACTTATTAAAATGCCAACTTCTTGCTGTTCTGTTGGTTATTTAAATCATTTGTTAAAGAAAGCTTGCATAGTAAGGAAAGTTTCATTTCGTATATGACGGTCATTTTGAGAGTGAAACTGAAACTATGAAATCGCAGAAAACGGAAAAATGAATAACAAGAATTTTAACATCATCTGAAATATTCCCTTTATATAATGTTATGGACCTAAATCAGACGTACAAAAAATATGAAATAAGTTACTAAAATATCTTTCAAACAAAAAGATGCAAAATGTAAAAGTCTCTGCTGTCATTACGGTTGAAATAAATGAAAAAAAAATAGCATAGTGTGAATGAAATTTGAAAGGGGAGTACGGGCATACAGATGGATGGAAATCTTCACCCAACAATGCTAATAATCAACTTCTTAAAAAAAATTCTTTCGAATTTAAAAAAAAAAAGGTTAAATTAAATATCGGTTCACTGAAGGAACCTGGATTAGGGGTGTATAATTAGAACGTTGAGTTGAATTATCATCGCACTAGAGCTACACGAAGATTTCTGACGACGGACTTCGTTATAAAGAACCACAGTGAAGGGACGAGCCGACACCAACGCAACGTTTTGGTTTTTTTTTTCAGTTAAAATATAATTTTTTCCTAATTTTTTAACTCCTTTCAGGCGACCTTTGTAAATAACTGGGCAAATTACGATATATTTGATATTACGCTAGTAACCCCAACTAGATTGCACTTTCATAATCACCAAAAGAGAGCAAGGCACATTTGACACTGAATCGTGCCAAACCCTGAAATATCTTCCTAGTTTGAAACGCATTATTGATGTAATCTACCACCCCCATTAAGTTCCCTAAATTTTCAAATAAAGCACAAAAGCTCTTTTTACATGTATGTTATAAACTTAATCGATACTTAGATAAATGATTTATGTTTATACATTAAATGGACAATTATTTGTATTAAAATTACTTTATTTCAATAAATTTTCAAGTACAAAATTTCATTAGGGCAGAATTAGAATTTGCACAATTCCATATTAAATTTTTATTTTTAAATAAAAAATATTACCTAATTTAATGTTAGATAACTATTTGGAAAGTAGTAGACAGTTATAAATGAAACAATATTGAAATTCTAAATCAGGTCTTGGACTATGTGGCAGTAAATCCCACACCATCTTTTTTGCGACTTGCCAGTGGCCACTTGTCTGATGATTTCTGATTGTGTGAAAACCATCGCTTTACGTCCAGAATTCCCTCAACATCATGCCTCACCCCATGATATTCTGGAAAGTTTAAGACTCTTTAAAATTAAAAAAGACATTTGTTTCTCTATTCTACTTGTCACTTTTTATTTGTCAACCGATTCCTGGATCTAATCCGACTGGGCTGGGTTGGAGATTAGCAACAACTCTAAACCAAATACTATAACAAAATGCATAAAAAAATATTTAGAGACAATACATTAGAAACACATTTATAGCTCTAAATAATTTAACCGGCTTAAGTTTTGTCATCATCAATTAAATATTTTATTTGTTAAGGGTATACCACTTTTGAAAATCAAAGTGTTAGTAAGTGACATTCCGGAAAGCAAATAATAATTCACTCTAAAATAAAAGCAACTACTGAATGTTTTTTGATACTTGTTAGAAATATAAATTTGGCTTAGTTAGCTGCCTATTTAAATAGCACTTCTACATACCTATCGTAACAAATTATTTATACACAGCTAAATTTATTAGCATGAAACAAAAATCCTTGTACGATTAAAGAATTAATAAATTATAAACGAAGAAAAGCATACAAATATTTCGACAAAAATATGAATCAACAGAATATTGAAAAATACCAATAAATATGTTAAATAAATGAGTATTATGATAAAAATATAATAAAAACTGGTTTCATAAGTAACATTAACAAACCATTTTATAAAACAAAGCAATGTGATAAACATTAAAGATTTAAATGAAAATGCAACAACACATTTATGTATTGAAGGCAGATGATATTTGGCTTTAAAAATATCTATACAAAAATATAAACTTTATAATTTTTGCTACAGCAGTTCATAAAACATAAATGATTGTTTCAGTGTTTAGTCCATAGAGTTAGAATAAGTCACTAAGCAATTTGTTTAAGTCTTTATGAAAAATTTAAACATTCACATGTTTAAAATTACTAAAAACTACTTATAGTACAAGAAAAAAATTAAATTTTTCAATTATTCAATTTAAAACTTTGTTTCCAATTGTTATAATCCATTTATGATTTACAGTGTGATTTGTGACCTTAAATTTTTACAACGTACAACAACTCTATAAACCTAGATTACCCCAACAGACACATCACAGCAAATATTGTAACTGAATATATTATGCAATTCTTAATAGGTAGAATTAAAAATATAATATGAACAAAAAACCTTTGGAATAGATTATAATGGGTCAATGAATACATTTTGTTTGCTAATTAAAAGTCATTTAGTAATAGTTTTTAAAAATGTTTTTATCAACTCACTAATGACACATCTATGAACACCATCAACATCTTTATTTCCAATAAGAAAAGATAACTTGCAAATATTCTTGTCAGCCGTATTCAAGGAATTATTATATATAATGTATATAGAAAAATTAACTTATTATATTTTACTTATATATTATTCTATATCATGAATAAATGTAGTGACTTGACAGTTAATTACAAGGCACTGAAGTTAGTTTAAGCTTATAATAATAATATAGTAAAAAAAAACCAAGCACCTATTTTAGAAGGTTAAAAATAAAAAAAATGGGCACCTCAAGGGTAAAAAATTTACATAAACACTCAGCTTTAGAAATCTCAATTTTAGCCTTTTTCTTTAAACATAAAATTTTTTTTTCTTATGATTAAATTTTCTATATTACAAATTAGGTGCCACTAATATTGAGAATGAAATTGTTTTACTGTTCCTCGATGTATTAAATACTTGTGTATTAAATACTTGTTATATTTACCAAATAAAAAATATTGTAACAAAGGAGACAGTAGAATAATTTTAAGGTTATGATTGAAGTTTTCTCTAACATTTCTACATGCATGACATTCCCTTTTCATTTTCATATTTTTGAGTACATAAAAACTAGCATTCAGTGTGATACTATACTAAATTAATGACAAATTAAACAAAAATCGAGACAAAATAAAACAATAAAAATAAAAGTAAATTGTAAAAATAAGCTACATTTACATTTCGGTAAAAACAGATCCACCACAAGAAACAAAATGATATTGAGTATTTGTATGGTGTTAATAACTAATTACAAATACAAGATAATTGTATTATACTGTAAAATTAGGTCAAATTTAATATAATATGAAGTTCATGCATCATACAAATACACACTTAAATGATTACTTTTAAATACATTTTTCAGATTTTAAACTAAAAGTTTAGTAAGCTTCCAAATATCTCGTGCATTTAATGATCAAGATATCTAAACAAAATCATTACATAATTCCTAAAATAAAGCAGCACACTTAAACTTAAGAGCATTTGATCTGCACTTTCCTTGAAGCTGTATAAAAATTTTGAATAAAATACTGTAATGGGTAATCAACTTTCATGCTTCATTGGCTATAAACACTCATTTCTAGTAGTAGTACCATGCACACTATGTAAGATTTAACAAGTATAGTAAAATCCTCTGTATATACACAATTTACAATATCTGCATACAAGAATATAAATAAACATGAAATACACAATAAAAGCTCAACAATTACTTGAATTATCCAGTTTTATTCCATATTATAATTAAAATTTAAGTTGCAACTATCATGTTAATAACACATTTTCCCCACTATTTGGACTCCACACTATGAATTGGTGCTTTCCAGATGTTAATTTCAAAACAGCCCATTAACAGAGAAAAATTGCTTAACAATTACAACGGCTATGGAATTATAAAATTAATTAAAAATTCCAATAATTAAAAGTTTATTGCATTAAAATAATGAAAACTAGGAGCTACAACTGACTTTTTTCAAAATAAAAATTTAATTTCTAGAAACATAGGTATACTATCTTAAATAGAAAAAAAGCCAATGTATAATTCATTGTAAGGTCATAAATTCTTTAAATTAGTGACAAAATGAGTAAAGTTTAAATTAAATTATGTCAATAAAACTGGATAGATGAGCTTTTATATTAAGTATCACCACCAATATTTTCATTGGAGTTAACATAGTTTTCTAGTTAATAGTTATATGAATGATGAGTGGTCTAAAAATAAAATTATATACAAGAAAATATAAATTCCAAATGCAAGTACATGATGAGATGAGCATAGGTTTATAATAAATAAAGCTAAAATATGCTTTGAAGTGTGATGCCTTATTTCAAGACGTTCTGTAAATCTTCGGGGAGGGTCCCAATTATGCTATTTACATGAGATTGTAGTTTTTCCACAGTTTTTTCAGGTAAAGACAAATTACCACTCTCAGCTGCAGCCTATTGGGGAAAAAAATAGAATTATACACCATACAATACAATTTAGACCATTTAGTTTAGTTAATTGAAAAAATAAAAGGTTACTGTGCGTTTAAAAAAATATATAAAACAGTAAATAATACATCAATTTAATTTAATTAATTGAAAAATAAGAACATTATAGTATGTTTTTTGTTAAAAATATAAACAGTTATTAATACTTCAATATCAATAGTTGAAGATTTTTTTACCTAAACTTTAAAAATAGTATATGAATGTTTCAACTAATTAATAATTATTATTAGCAATCAACAGTAATTCTGTGGCTAAAAGCAATAGAAATTTTATTGCAGTTTCAAACAAACAGATATTGGTGAAAAATACACTCTCAAGAAAAACTAGTAATAAATAGATATTTTGACTGATGGTTCATATTAGTTTCACTAGTTCGACCTAATAGTAAAATATTGAGTAGAAATATTTAGTTTGAAATGCATAAGAAGAAAATATATTGGGGCCACTGTTCCACATAGAATTAACTTCAGTTTTATGATGTTTGGATTAAATCAATGTTTGCCAGAAGTCAGATAGTAATGCAAAATCCCCTCTATGAATTAGTATATATTTAATAATTACCCATAAGGTTATCTATGGTTTCTTTCAAAAGCTTGATTAAATTCTAGTTTGAAAATACAACTTATTGTAGCAATTTACAGAAGTATAAGACGAAAGTATATGTAGATACTAAAATGAAGATATTTATTACATTTCCTCAAAAGTAATTTACAAATGTTAACATAAAATACTAAAAACAAAAAGTAAGCTTACTAATTTTTTGCGTAGCCTTAAAACTAGATCAACAATTTCTACTTCTTGTTTATCATGTATCCACTCAAGCATATTCTAAAACAGTTAAAAATGGTATTTTAGCAGAAATATACACAAGAAAATTGTAAAAATAATTTCTTTAATAATGTTGTTAAAACATAAGCAAAATGTACTTTTTTATGTGTGAAAAACTAAATCAAACCCATAAATACTTACAGCATCTGAAATGGCTTGTATGTGTAAACCTTGGAGAATATGGAGAACTTCAGTGTACCTGTTTTCATACCAACTGGAAAATATAGCACTTCGAAAAAATCTCCTAAAATAAACACATTTTAATCAAATACAAGGTACACAAAGGTTAAAGAAAATCAACCAGTATATTTAGAAATGCTTTTTAAATACTTTCTTGATATAACAAATACTTGAATTAAATAATCACAGGCCTCCCAACAGTTTTCAACCCCAAAATTGGGTAAAATGGGGACCATTTCAGCTAAAATGTGGACCAATTGGGGACCATTCTCAGGGCCGTGTGGTGCTATGATGCAGAGAGGCGGCCGCATCAGGCGGTAATTGAGTAGAGGCGGCACTATCGGGTTTGACGAATCCCCCCTTTTTTTAAATTTATTTTTTAAAAATCCAATGAACTTTTCTTCTTGGTTGTAATTAAAAAAAATAACATTAAATTAATTAAAGTTTTTTCAAACAAATATTTCCAAGTCTTCTAAAATGAAATTAATTAACATATAAGAGGGCCAATTCTGATGAATGCGCCTATGTTTTGATTCGTTTCCTGGTTTTAAATGAGTTGCCTTAATTTAAGCTTAAGTTGCTTCTTTATTGCAGAAAGGTTCTAAAAACTTCTACTATAAAAGTAAAAAAAAAAAGCTCCACCTCAGTTTTGCATAATGTAGCATTTAAGTCAAAATTTTGAATTCGATTAACTTAATTTTGTAAAGGGCGGCATTTCAAGGACTTAGCATCACATGAAAACTTTTTACCTTACGGCCCTGACCATTCTTATGAAAAGATAAGAACAAGACCAATTAAATATATAGCATTTAAATATAAATATTACATACACGAAACATTCTTCGTGTCTGCATTGTATTGGAAAAACGAATTAAATTTTTTAAAAAAAATTGCATGGTAGTTCAGATTTTGCAACATCAGTAGAAGTTGCATCAGCATTTGAAGTTCCGGCAGTCACTAATAAGAGTTGATCAGGGCTTTTCTTTTTGCTTGAAATTACTTTTGTGTTTTTCCGATTCCGAATGTCTTTTTATAGAATAAAATCCCTTTTCCAGAAGAAGTTACGACATCACAGACAGTACAAAACAATTCAATATTTTCAGGCTTTTTACTCCTTTCGATACGGTATGATTATTAGCATCTTTCATCTGCAACCACCAATCCAAGAAATGTCATTTCCCCATATTCCATTCAATATCACATTTGAACCTCAAAAAAACAAAAATTAACTAGCAAGCAGCAGAGGAGCACGTGCATAGACTGTTTTTATTTATTAGCGATGGGTCGGTCCGGAATGAGCGGGTCCACAAAAGGATCCGTTCCGACGGGTCGGATCCGTTATTTCTAAAGGAACGGATCCGCCGAACAAAGATGTCCACAAAAGGACCCGTTCTTATGGATCCGTTCCGATGGATAGGATCCGTTTTTTTCTAAAGAAACGAGTCCGCGAAACAAGATTTTGGTAGGTTACGGCCCGTTCCAATGGATCCGTTCCGATGTATCGGATCCGTTATTTCTAAAGGAACGGATCCGGCGAACAAAGATGTCCACAAAATGACCCGTTTTTATGGATCCGTTCCGATGGATCGGATCCGTTTTTTCTGAAGGAACGGGTCCGCCGAACGGGATTTTGGTAGGTTACGGCGTAAAAATTTGAAATTGCGGTAAATGCGGACCGAACTGCGAAAATGTGGACTTTTGCGGACTATGAAGAAAAATGCGGACTTTTGCGGGATTGCGGACCTATTTGGGAGCCCTGTAATCATCTATGTACCAGTTATTAGAACAGGAAAATACTGGATTTTTTTATGTATACATTATGGAAAAATCTAAGTTCTTTGTTTAACTTTTTTTTTACTATAACATTATTTGAGGGTGTTATTACAGTCATATATTTTGAATAACTTATAGATTGCACTTAATACATCCCACTTTTTAATGTATACATGGTGGTTCTATACTGTGGGAGGCATGCTACTATTATAAGAATAGCCACACACTTTATCTTAAATGAAGAGTACAGAAGAAAAACCACTTCATCGACAAGGAATCTGTCTGAATTGAGGTATGCATTAGAGGCAATCGGAAACTGGTTTCTCTCTTGGTTTTTCTTTTGCGGTTCAGGCCTCAAACTAGTGTCTGGGGTGAATTTAGATCATAGAGATAGTAAACATGTGTGCCGCAAGATAAGAACCAAGGCAAAACTAGTTGTTTCATACCAGTTTAGGCGATGATTCGTTATATTTACCAAGTAAACCTGATGCATTCAGATTCCCAGTCCATAAAGAGGTTCTTCTCCTAGTCTTCTACAAAATGTGATAATTTGATAACATTCCAGATCCTTGAGAAATATAATACCTATATAAACCACTCCAGTTTCCTTTAATTCCACTTGTTAATTGAGGACCAGAATGTTCAATTGACTTTAAGAAGTCATCTGGATTGAATGGATGTGGTTGAGGGATATCCTTAAAAATATATTATGTAAAATCATTAATTTATAAGTAATTTCATAAGTTATTAGTTTTAATTAAAAGATCTATTTATCTGGTTTTTTTTACATTGACAATATAATTGAAGTATATATTGCAATATTATTAAGTTTATAAAAGAGGGTAAATTATTAAACTCTGTAATTCATAATCGATAAAAATATTTTGTAAATACATAGCTTAATCCATATTTTCTAATATCTTTAATTAAAAAAATTAGATTATGTACTTACACCAAAGAATAAAACATATTCTCTACCAATTATTAGAATTTTGTGTAAAGAGAAAAACTTTTTATTACCTTATGAGGCGATATATTCTTTTTCAGAGGCATTAATCGTACCATGTACCTTTCCTGGAAAAAAAATGCAGTTTTGTTAATGGTTTATTCTAAAATAATGGTTGAATGTAATATAAACACTTGTAAGTTATACTGGTTAGATGCAAGTTGGTTAGAAAAGAACAAATTACTTCAACAAAAAAAAGTAAGTAAATAATTTGATAATCTTTCTGTTTTATGCTAAGATGCATATTAAGTATTTTGAACAAATATATTACAAAAATAAGTAAACATAGTATTATATTTTGAGAAATCTATTTTAAGAATTATTGATGTTACTTTTGATTTCTCCTAGAGGTATTCTTACTGAGAATTAATATCTTTTTCTGCAAAATAAACCAATTTTTTTTTTTGCCTAATTCCTAATTTTTAATACTCAAGAATACAAGGTATGAACCCCTATCTTTAATACTTTTTGTTTGTCGTAATTGTAATAAAATCGTATTCTTATCCATTTGGAGTCATTCCACGTCAAATCGACCAGCTCAAAATCTTCATGTCACAGAATTCAATCTTGTTTTTATTCCAAGTACTAGAGACAAATTTATTCAACACGTATTTTTTATTTTTTCAAAATTTTAAGAATTAAGAAAGTTATGATTTTTTGAAACCGAAAAGTTAAGACTAACTTTTTCTCATTTAGCATTGCGGTCTATGGGAAATTTAGTATTTTTGAATGAGTTTAACTAAAAAGGGTAACCTGGGAACAACTAACAAATTTTTGTATGGAATACTATTACTAATGGTAACATTTTGGTAAAGTGCGCTGTTGTTCCCAAAACTCCTTCTACCAAAATTATTTTTTTAAAAGTCAGAGGAAAATAGCATTAGTTCCAATGGAGAAATGGGTACAATAGGTTTGTGTTTATGAAAGAATATGTGCAAGCGTAAAATACCATAGCAAATATTTTTAAAACTTTGTATTATTGAAAAATGTAAGTCTCTTGTACCTTGGAAATTTCAATTAATATTTATATCAAATAAAAAATATTATAAATATAAGTTAAAATTTGAAAGGAGGAAAATACTTACATTTTTTTTCTCAATAACACGAAGTATTTAAAAAATGTTTGCTATCATATGAGAAATTTTAATATTAATACTTCATTTAAAAAAAATTAGTCGCTTGCACATATTCTTTCATAAACACAAACTTATTGTACCCATTTCTCCATTGGAACTAATGCTATTCTCCTCTGACTTTTAAAAAAATAATTTTGGTAGAAGGAGTTTTGGGAACAATAGCGCACTTTACCAAAATGTTACCATTAGTAATAGTATTCCATACAAAAATTTGTTAGTTGTTCCCAGGTTACCCTTTTTAGTTATACTCATTCGAAAATACTAAATTTCCCATAGACCGCAATGCTAAATGAGAAAAAGTTAGGCTTAACTTTTCGGTTTCAAAAAATCATAACTTTCTTAATTCTTAAAATTTTGAAAAAATAAAAAATATGTGTCGAATAAATTTGTCTCTAGTACTTGGAATAAAATCAAGATTGAATTCTGTGACATGAAGATTTTGAGCTGGTCGATTTGACGTGGAATGACTCTTTGTTCTATGACCATCTGTCATGGTTTCTATTCCAATGGTTTAATTTTTAAAAAAATAAAAATTACTTTCACGTAAAAGAAGAATGACATCAGAAACCCGATATGTTATATTTATTTTTATCTCTATTCTTAAACTAATAGAAAAGCATATTCTAGTTAACTTCATGTTATAAATTAATGTCTTTTTTGATGGAAAGCAAACTTTCAAACCAACTATTGCAATATAAAAAGTCTTATACTGAATTCTTCACTTACCAGTGGGCTCATGAAACTTTGAGTTAGTTCTAAAAAGAAGTATCTGAGAATAACATTTTGAATATCTGATGATGTCTCAGTTTGGATACCCTAAAAATAAAATGTCACATTTATATTTATGCCTACAAAACAGATGTTGCATAAAAAATATGATTAGGACATAATTTTTAGACATATTTAAGGGGGGACATATTTACTTGGGGCAAAAGTCACATTGAAAAAAAATGAATTAAAAGAATTGGGATATGAGATATGTGTCCTACCTTCATAAGTTTTTTAAGAATATCCTTATCTTTGGAAAGAAAGGGTTTGTATCTTGTGTATAAACCTGAAGGAAAACAACCAATTTAGTAAATGTTTTGAGAATTGATTTTTAGCATTATTTTATTTTAAGGTAATTTATAGATATTTTTTATACCTGGTTTGGAATCTAAAGCTTTTATGTTGCCAGCTCTTTTTATTTTCTGTTTGTTGGGGCCACTTGAATCTAAAATAAGCATAAAGATAGTTGAAATACAAATGTAGGAAAAATTGTCGCAGGTTACATAAAATATTATTTTTTTAATTCAGGTCATCATCATTCAACTATTAGGACTGTTTTAAAAGTACTGTGTTACACATCTTATTTCATGTATGAAGGTATTTTATATTGCTAAACGAATGTAGGGACTAAAAATATAACAGTTTTAACTACAAAAGCAACAACTTTGGCAACTAATATAACAATTAAAAAACTTGTATAAACATCAAGTTTCAATAAATTTATTGTAAAAAAAATTGAAGTTGTATCAAACTTTGTAACTACATTTTCAGCACTAAAAATTCAAATAATCATACTTACTTTGTAAATCTCCCACCCTAATTATATGGGGCCAATGTTGCAGTGTTTTGGCAAAAAATGGATTGGTAACACCAAGTATAACAGGAGGGCTATCAGGAAATAAAAACAGTAAGTATTTGTAGACACTGAGCAGTACATGCATAACAACACAACTATTAAAGACTTACGGTGCTTGTACTTTGGTAGTGTACTCTTTAAATTCACTATCATGAATAGTAAAGAAGGGACGATAATCACAGCAATAGCGAAGTGGCCAGATTGAGCTAAATTGTTAAAGCAAAGTTAATAATTAGTTTATATCAGTAATAAATTAAAAATACTAAATCATTACACAAAAAATAGCTGATGTTGTTTAATTGGCAAATTAACAGCTAGAATCTGATTATACATTAACAATTTTTAAAAACACTTTTTATCTGAAATAATTTAATACATTAAATATAATTTTTCATCATTTGTAATTGGTGAATAGTCTGGCTATTACAGCAATACTCGTAAAAAAAAACTTAAGAAACAGACATAAAAGATTTACAAATATGGCTTTTTAAATGAACCAACACTGCTCGTAAAGTATAATTTATGCAATAGGTTTATGAAATACTCACCAAATTAATGCTTGAACCATATCACAGGTTACATTTGGAGAACCAGCCATTACAACAATGGGCTAAAAATGTAAAACAGGTGTTAAACAGTAGGCATAATGCTATTGAATATAAACAAACATTAACTTTATATTTTGATGAATGTACAAATGCACCATTTTCTACAATAAATTTGAGAACAAAAGTACATTTAAATACAACTAGGATTTTTTCTTTAAATATTTCGTTTTGTTAAAACCACTTAGTTTCAAATTCTATTTGAACCAACTAGATAGCACCAAGGGTAGGTTATACTGATACTCCAAAACTACTAAACTCTACTTCAGCAGAACTACTAGAAAAATCTGCACCTCTGGTCATCCTAAATAACCCCATAATCTTACACCTGATGTTAATTTTAGTGTATTGAATCAATAAAAAATTAAACTTAGATAAATTTACATTTGAAAGAAAAAAAGTTAAAATATATTGAACAATTTTTATGTACATGAATTCTTATTTAAAAATATGTACACATATTTTCTGTTCAAAATTCGACTGAATAATTTTGAAGCATATAAAATTAAATTTGGTAAGCCAAGAGAAAAAATAAAAGAATACCTCAGAAGTAATGACAAGCTCCCATAACAATTGAATGTGCGACAGTATAGGGAAGAAGCACCTGGAAGCAAAATTGATAATGTTTTGTAAGTTATTTACTGCTTTACTTAAGTAGGACATAAAACAAAAACAGATAATTTTATATTGTTTTTAAAAAAAAAGATAAAATTTTAATTAACGTTATTTTACATGCTTGGTTAGATTTATTTATTTTAAATATTTAAAATGTTCATTAAAAATTCCATTACAAATCAGTAAAAACATGTATGCATTTAAAAGTAAATTGTTTCGTTTTAATTGTAATAAAAAGTAAAATATTAAATTTACTTAAAAACATCCACTTCTAATGTGGCAGGTATTTGAATTTTTCCTGAAGGAGAAGCCTGGAAAAAAGATTTTTCTTTTGAATCATCAACTTTTTCTACACAATATAGTTTAATGTACAAGAAAAAAAAAAACTCCAGGTTATTACCGTCGTAACCTTGAAATCCATGTCATCCGTGAATGGAACAGATGATTCCAATTTACTTGGAATACGAATCTATAAAAATTGAACATTAAATAATATTTTAAATGAATGTTAACACACACACTTTAAGAAATTTTACTTCAGAAGTTTGTTATACTGCTTTCAATTTCAAAAAACTTTTTAATAGCCTTTCTTTATACTAATTTATTTATACCAAATATAAAATTAATTGCGCCTTTATGGTCTAAAGTTATATGGAAACATAAATGTTTATTTTATCGATATTCAGAAGAAATTAAAAAAATCTGGTAAAATTTATCTTTACATGTGCTATTCAAGTGCAAAAAAAAAAAAAAAAAAATAATAATCTCTTTTCAATATCATACACAGAAGCAATTTAAATATTATCTGTCATATACCTGCATTACATTGCCCATGAGAGGAAGACTAAGAGCCTTGCCGGGTACAGGGGAAGGCCACTGATCAATATCATGACAGGCTGGAAAGAGACCAAAACAAATTAAAGATAATGTAATTTTCCAACTATTACTAAACTAATAAATTAATGGTGAATTGGTATACATAGCATTATTAATATCTGTTAATGCAAGAATAAAAAGATAGAAACATTTCTGTGGGAGTTTTTTTTAAAAATCTTAATGAATGCGACTTATATTGAAATTTGCACTTTTATAACAACAGGTAGAAAATAACAAGTTTTTTTAATGAAATTCATAGGCATATTATATAACTAAATGCTAAAAAAACTTTTATTTCAAATTACAAACTAAACTTAGTAAATAAAAATAAAGCAAAGGTAACACTTTAAATTATGTTTCTGTATTAAAGATACCAATTAACTTATATATTTTCATATAGATTGCAATAGAGCAAGATGTAATTACCAGATTCAATGCTAGGTTCACCGGAAGAAAAGAAAGAGGGAGCTATTCTCCCTAAAACCTCTGTGAAAAGTGACACTAAGGGTACTTTAGTCAACAAAACCATAGACTGAAATTAAAAAGCTCAGATTAAAACAATAAAGTAAACTGGCAAATTGTAATATTAGTCAGAAACATATATTCTGGGTTTTAACTTTAAATAATTTATTTTTTATTCTTGAATATGCATCTAAACATTTAGACAAGTAAACAAGTCTTATAAAAATGGAAAAATTTGGAAATGCATATGTGCAATACCTTTTGGAAATACCCTCTTGGAATTGTTTTGTCTTTCACTTGACGAAAATACACAAATCCAAAAAAGTGACAGAAATCTATCTGCAAAATTTAAAAGTAAATATTTTTAAACATATGATTTTTTCACAAATATTTTTAAATATTGGTGGAAAAAATTAACAGCATAGTTTTAAGTTCAATAACTTTTTTTATATAATCAAAATAAGGTTTGATAATTGTATACAGAGAGACAAAACCTGACAGCTGACAAATTAATTTTGTAAGTATAAAGAAGCTAAAATGCAATTGTGAGTAAACCACAGTTACTTTTAATATTCTCAAGGTTTAAAATAGATGGAAAATTTAGATAATTTTGAAATATTTAATGTCTTGCTTGCATTGGGACTAGTTTGAAGGTATTAATGAATTTAATTTTGCTTAATTACTCTACAATTAAGTTGAAGTATTTGTCTAAAGCTTTTTTTTAATAAAAAATACTTCATAAACACATAATAGAAGATTTGAAGGAAAATAAAAAAGACATCAAAATAATATGTTTTGCTGACATGTCTGCTGAACCATTTGAAGTGTATAGAACATTTTTAGGATTTTTAGTTTTTTACCACCAAATATAAGAACTATTTAACATTAACTAACAAGGCACAAGGTTAATTGTTCACAGTTTAACTTTAATTAATGAATATCAAGTTTTCTGTACTTAAGAATGAGTAAAAAAGTTTAAAATTTATACAAATGAATAAGAAGCTATTATACTTGAAGAGGTGCTAAACAACACTTGTTGTATTCCTGATGGGCTGGCAGGTCAGGCCTTTTAACAGGGCATTGGCGCATGCGGAAATGGAATTGCGTGTTTCCCATACAACCAGAATTTGAATCAGGAAAGGCCATGTAACAAATGCTGGTTTTCTAGAAAAGAGTGAGCAATAAATTATATTACTAATGACTAGTAAATAAAATATATATTAAGCAATGTAACAATTTTAATTCTGACTAATTTATATTTTAAAAGGCAGAGGCTACGCGTATAGGCAACGTTCACACATTTTGTGCACTGATAATTTGAAACTATGGGACAAATTTAAAACGATGAACTTTCAAGGTGAAAAAAGTCTTATAAAAAATTTGTAATTCAGCCGAAAGCGTGTTTTAAACCCCGAGACCTTTTGGATACAAACCTCTTATGCTACGGTGATCAAGGATAAAACTATTAATAAGCCTCGGTCCGGCACAGTTACTACCCGCATGCGCAATGCTTGTATGGTGCCAGTAGACACTCTTGTGGTGAATCTTATTTAACTTAATTTCTATTAACTTTCTTTGTTTCGGCACCCCATTTTGGGAAGTAAAACCTTTGCACTCGGTACTTTTCTTTGCACCCGAATCCTTCAAAAGTGCGAACTAAAACTAAAGTTCTGTCAATCAATTTTCTCACCCAATAGTATAAATTCTTATATATTCTTTTAACCAATCCCTGCACAATAAAGGCGGGACAAATTCATTCCCAGTGAGATTCGAACCGAACAACACATCACTTTTGCTCCATCTCTCGATCCAAAAGGACCTGTGTCATTTTGATGCAAATTTTACTGTTATCTGTTATGTAGTTTAGTGCTGTGGTCGTTAATTAAATGTCTTTAAAAACCTTCTGATCTTTTTAACTTATTCCCTCTACAACAACACCGGTCACCTCACTCTGTTTTTTAAAAGGAAGTTCATTCAGCAGAAACTATACATTTCTATTTCTTTACACTTACTTCTTTTTCTGTAAGCTTTATGTGAGCAGGATAGATCATCTAAAAGATAAAATTTTATATTTTAATGCATCAACAATTATACAATAGTGTAACATTATTTTACATTTTTGTCAACTCAAAATTGATTGAAAGTATGTCTTACAAATTAATTTTGGTTCGTACATAATTCATTCTATTTCAATACTAGTATTAATAAACATATAAAGAGCTTCCCCCACATTTTAATGACATGGCCCAAATTAGTGCCTCTTTTTCAGAGGCAAATGAAGTTGATACCCTTGTTTTGGTAAAATTAAACTTACCGTATTGAAAGGAAGCAAACAAATAAATTGTTAAAAATTCTCTCTTTTTTTGCTAAAAAAATGTATCTTCATTGAAAAATCCGTCTATTAGTTACTTACCTCCATAGCCTGTCCTAACTCTAGGTCGAAAGTGACAACACAAATACAATAAACCCATCGTGAAAATCTGTCCCAAGGAAGTACAGAAACGTCCTGTTTATTGTTTTGAAACGAAGAAAAGGTAGGGGATGAATCTATTGAAGATGGATTACTAGTTTCTTTGTCATCAGAATCCATATTTACGTTTGTGACAAACTTCAGGAGTGTTTCGGAAAGAACCTAGATTCTCCGTAAGTAGGGGCATCAAATAACACCACATCTCAGTTCGAATGAACTCATTATTTGAGAATTAAAGATGCTATTTTGGAATTATGAAATGTTTCTTTTTCTTAATTGAATTGAATATTATGAATATCAATAAACTTTAAGTTGGTTGGTTGACATATATTTTCAGGCTTGTGTGCTTTCGCAGGGACCCGCTTATAAACCATCGTCAAGTAGGAAAACACAAGACACACACAAACACATATGACAAATGTTGCTATCTGTCGCCACCTCCACAATTTAGACATGTCCCTGATGGGGAGGGAAATTTTCTCCAGGAACCTGTACCCATGGTGAACTGCGCAATGACCGACCACGGGACTTTCGGACCCAACAGATTTTACGAGCATGTATTCCGCATATACTCGGTAAGTCTTCAGTGGCACCGGGTCTCGAACTCTCAACCTTCCGATCTTGAATTTAAGATCCTGACCACTAGGCTCCTTACAGCTCCCTTTGAAACTTAACCATGGATGTATATTAATGGATGTACTACTGAATGTTAAGAAAACGCAGCCGTTGTCAACGGCTTAGAGGACAACTATTTGGCTTCTTTTCTAATTTGGCGCTTTTATTTGGCTCCAATTCTTCCAGCGATTTCATCGATCTATAAATGTTACTGGAGAGACCGAAATACGTATGCCCATTTTTCAACTTTCAGTTGCTATGATAAAACACAAATTGGAATAACAGGAGATATTAAAAATATTCCAATTAAAAAATTGACTTTGGCGGTCAAGTTTGTAAAAATCGCCAAATGACGTCATTTTTCTTTACTGCGCATGCTCATAATTGACCTCTGAGCTGGTGGCAACGGCAGCATTTTTTCTGATCCATTGCGATTTGAGCGAGACACGGTTGAACTTAACTTGAGCTATAATTTTTATCAGTTATAGATGCAGTTTGAAGAAATGTAAACAATACCAACAAACTGAACTAATATTTTCAACATAGTCTATAAAAGAATTTGAAAACTAAGTTTTTTTATTGAATCGAAATTTTTTATTCAAAATTTTCTGAGAAAAGTAAAGAGCAAGATAAAAAAAATTATTGTAACATAAATACGTAGAAGAAGAAAACAAGTATTAAATTGCCTTTTCTCATACTTTTAAAGTGTGTATTTGCGTTAAAAAGTAGTTCTTCTTTGTTTTATTTATATTTATTTAAAATAGCCCTTAAATCAATAGAATATGCAACTAAACTGTATTTAATAGGAGTTATCTTAATTTACAATTGATAATATTTACGAAATTGTTGCATTTTGCTAATTGCGCATGACTACAGTTGTTTATAAATCTGGGTAGCAACCGTTGCCCTTGGATAATGAGGTAAACGCCATTTTCTGCGTATCTAGGCGACCAACTACGTTTGTTGACAACCTGGTGAATATAATTTTTCAATATCACTTTTAGTTCTATTATCTTAATTCTTTCTCTTTAGTACATTCATTTCTCACGATCTCTTTACATAACCATTAAAAGATTTCATTTTATTTTAATTATCATGGAAAAACATTATTACAATCCGAAAAATGTATTTTTAATATGTCTTTAAATCGATGAATTTTTCCTCTTGTGGGTTGTTCGTCATTTGCGAGCCTTTATGACGAAGAAAGGAATATTACAAAATCCAATGTATTTCAGTTAATATTATATGAGTTTTAAAATTTGGTATTTCTTAAGGGTTCTATTTATCAGACTATGTAATAATATATTCTTAATAATAGCTAGGTTACCATGTTCCATTTCTGTAGACTGATCAAAGCTAAGTATTGGAAATCTATAGGCCGCGGCATTGTGATTTAAAAAATAAATCTTTAGAAATTGTTACTTTATACTTAGGAAACATGTATTTTAGCAATGCATATTTTCTTAAATAAAATAAAGTTTATATAATTCTGTAGATAAGATTTTTTTAATAAATAAGGTATTAAAGATGTTTTTACTATGTTAAAATAAATCTTTATGTCAGTATAAGGAAAAAAAAGTTAATCTACGCTAGTTTTTGTTTTAAATGTATAAGAATACATTCAACACAGCCAGTATGCACCAAATAATTTAAAACTCCATATAAGTGACTTTTGATGTTTTTTAAATAAATAAAGTACTTAGAATTTGAATTCTTTTCTGAAATTTTCAATGTATTCTCATTTTGATGCGCTGAATTTTTTGACTTATCTCACTTGTCCGTAGTAATTGTAGTTAGCAACAGCGATTTAAATGACACAAAATTGAATTTCAATGCTAATTCAATGGGAAATTCGTCGACAAATAGTAGATTTATGCCCGTCCGATCGTACAGACAGACGGACAAAAAGGATAAAAGTTGGGTGTCTGAGGTGAGGTGTTAAACCTTTCTAATAAAAAAAAAAAAATTTAAGATCCGATTGATAGAACCGATTTTGGAAGGGGGTGTGGACAAACGGACGGACATCAACATCGTCAATACCTACTTTTTCATTTTTTTCAATTCTTAGAATTAAAAAAAAAGAAAAGTAAGCTAGAATTCTCCTGTCAGTAACAAATAGTCTTTGGAAAACTAAAACCTCTTTGAAAACAGCGCTTTTCTTTAAAACCCTTAGACATCAGTAAAACCTTGGACTACTTAACACTATCATAGTATTATTAGTAACTGTATCATAAATGCGTGGGGGCATATACTATTTACAAAATGGGAACACATGCTTAATCATCGTCAATACCTACTTTTTCATTTTTTTAATTCTTCGAATTAAAAAAAAAGAAAGGTAGGCTAAAAAGGTAGAACTATCTAAATAGATTTGGACAGTGCTTTAAAGCCGTGAAATTGGTTGCCAAATCTTTCCAAGTATTGCACAGTTAACCCTTCTATAAATCATATGTTATCCAATACAATACACGATTTGCAAAGTGTTAATACACGCTTAAAGTGCATGGAAAATCGTGATATTTTATCTAGCGGTAAAGTTTAATTCACATTTAAATAAAAAAAAACCCTGTTAAACAATTCTTTTTATAGCCATTGTCAATGCTGTGACATTTTTGAAGTTTTTAATTTTCAGTTCCGCACTTACGGTTGTTAACTCTAAGGATTTAAGTTATTTTGATTTAGATATTGATAGAAGAACAAAGTGTTCTTATAAACTAATTCTTGGAACTAAACAATATGTTTATGTTTATTTCTACTTTCTATCTGTTGCTTTACCTTTAAGAGATAACCTCGAATTTCAACTTCTGTTAAGAGAAAATTATTTAAAATAATGCTGCACCTGAGCTGTTGGCAAAGGCTTGACACATCTCTTGGTGGAAGAAGAATAAAAACGGTTTTAGTACTTTATGGGAATTTTTTTTGCCTATTTGATTTAAACTTGACCTTTTAATGGTCAGGTGGTCTTGTAAACATTTGAGTTGTTATCCCACGTAAACACTTTGTGGAAGGTCGCAACTAGAACCTAATTTAACATACTCAATTCTACACATAAGGCTTTTTAAACACATTTTATTCAATATTTTCAGATGTATTAAGAGGGAAAGACTTCACCAGTTATGTTTTAACAAACCATAGTTGTATTTAGCCATGGATCTATTTAATAGATCTATTTAACTACTGTTGTTACATAACCAAAGATAACAGCCTGAATGCAACTTTGTACAACATTGAAGAAGAAAATTTCATTTTTTAAATTATGCTTATTATTCCTTTTTTTTTTATAAAATTAATGACTGTGTACTTTATTAGACAAAATCTGATGTTTCATAAAAGCAAAGCATGCTAATTTGTACATTCATTATGCTATGTAGTACAGAAAATAGTTTAATAACAATCCCTGATTTAAGGATAAGCCAGATTTACTGACGAAAATAGGAATATTAATGTTAAGTCTATTTAACTGAAATCACTTTTTTAAAACAAGCCATGGATTTTGTGAAAATGTGTTTCAGTCTGACAAAATTTGTATTGATTACCCTGACAACCTATTAGATCAGTGGTTCCCAACCTTTTCTGGACCATTGCCCCTTTCGTTATATTGACTACCACATATCGCCCCCTTTTAATTTTCATGATTTCTGCAATTATAATTTGAGTTAAAATATAATTAATAAATCAATTTTATTATATAAACACTAACTACCTTATAAAAAAACAGCTTAAGCCACTTTATCCGGTCATTCTTAAATAAAATAGAAAAAATAAAATGTTTATATTTAACAGATTTTTTTTAAAGAACAAAAGTTAAATAATTAACTAAGATCTTTAAACTGGATTCTGCAAAATTTAAGAGAGTTGACAGTAAAAATTAAATAAAAAATTGAGTGTTTGAAAACTTTTTTTATTATTTTATCTTTTGTCAAGTTCATATGCAAGTCTTTGAGCCTCTCTGCTTGAAAATAATTTTCGCTTAGTGTCATACTTCAGATCTACTAACTCCGTCTGCAAAGAGTTATCAAGGTTAACCACAACCCTCAGCTTCATATGAGAATGAATCTGCAATATAATCAAGAATTTCTAACTTGGTCAAATCTTGTAAGCATGTCATTTTAACTTGCCAAGGTGATCAATAAAAATTAGAATGGTTTTATTGTACTACAGTACAGTATATTATTTTAATTTTACCCCTTTGGATACTCATCGCCCCCCTATTGCCCCCAAACTATTTATTGCCCCTTTGATAACACAAATCGCCCACTTGGGGGCTACCGCCCCCAGGTTGGGAACCACTGTATTAGATAAAGGTGCTTTTATTTTAGGTACCTTATAGAAAAGATCACCTGCTCTTGACTTATATATACCTCTTTCCGTTTTTTTTTCTTGGTGCTTTAGTAATTTACGAGATCAACTGTATACCACAAAAATATGGTATGGATTAAAGAGTCTGTTATGTGAACTTAAAAAAAAAACTTATTAATGAACATTTAATAGGGCAAAAGTTTTTTTTTAACATTGGTCTACCTGTCTATTTGAAACCACTCTTCAGCTGAAAGAACTATGGACTTCAAATTCAGTATGTATACAAGTTCCAAATAACTATCAGGAAGTGTTAGAATAAGGTTTTCGAGAAAATCGTACATACACAAATTTATAACGTAATAACTTTGATGGTTTTAAAGGTATAGCTGGAAAATGAAATGAGATACAAAACTTGATACAAAATTTATTTTTGCATTATAGTTACTACTACTACACCTGTGTAATTAATTTTTTTTAATTTAGCTAAGATTCAGATTAATTGTGTTTTCTTAGGTGTCTGCTTCTTTCTTTGAATTATGAGGTCTGTTTCTAGGTACTTATAGTACTAGTGTAACAGTATGTTCAACCAAAAAAAAGAGTAAGTGGAGTTGACATAGATACACTGTAGGAGATAAAATTATGTATTTCGATGGGTGTTTCTATTTGAAAATTAAGCAATTTAGCCCTTTTGTCCTTTTCTTGGAATAAATCTTTAAAATACACTACACAACTTATTTTTGAGCTTCAAGAAATGCAAAATAGAATGTTCCACATATTAAATATTGATAGATAATTCTATAATTTCATTTTTGCTGAGTAAAATTGCACCTGCAGAAGCAGAGTTGGACAATAAAAATTACACTTTTTATACATTTCTTTAAAAAAAAAACCCTACTAGCATTGAAAATGCTTTTAATGACTAACCACTTTGGACCAAATTGACCTCACAAATCTATAAAAGATTAGCACTTTTATGGAAACATTTAATAAAACAAATTAAGCTAAATTTGTGTAACAGAACTTGGAGAAATAAAAGTTTTGCATTTAGACCATGCAATTGCAGTAGGAGTTTGACCCTTTTGTGATTTTTACTATGAATCATTTTGTTCTATAATATTGTGTAACATAACAGCTAGTTAGCTTAAAAGTACATTTACAACTGTACATCAAAATATACTAAAGATTTGTTATTTTTATCGGCTTTGATATTTTATTTTTGTTTTGAATTTTATCTAACTTCTTATCACAAACAACTGTCTGAGAGATAATCATTCCATTCGATGTGTAGCAATAATAATGTGTAGTTTTGTGTTAGAGTAAATGTGATAAGATACTATTGATCTTACTGAGTTTATGTTCAGGGCACTTGCGTAATAATGCACAAGCAACTAACAGCTGCTATCTATGCAAGCGTAAGCAGCTACTTTATATTACTTAGCAAGAAGGTTCTTCTCTTTGAAAGTAATTTTAATTTTGTGTCAATAGTCAGTTTGAGCAGGTTAAAGATCTATTTTTTTTCTTCTGAAAGATCTGAAACGCAATTGTCAAAAGGAGGGGATATATATCATCCATAATTTTTCTTTTTATTTACATGCATTAATTTTGATTAGTACTATTTTAAACCATCTATTACATTATAATCGAAGGTACACAGAAGTGCAATGCTAAGTTCATTGTCAAGAGCCCACCACATAACTAGGTTTTTAGTAGGAGATATTTAGTATACCCTTACACGAGATCCCTTTTTGTTCGTTTTTCCCAATTCGTACATTCCGTTTAAAATCATTTTTCTTAATGCTCTATAATATTGTTCATACTATTTTGAGACGTCTGAAAGATACTGGGAACTCGTATACCAAGTTTGAGCCGAAAAGTGCTTTCAGACAGGGTGTAGTTAACACAAAATCACCATTTCAGATTTTCGACCCCATCACTATACTCCATTACCTTACATTTCATATTTTAAGAGTAATTGAATGTACAAATTTGATAACTAACCAAATTGGAAAATTTATTTATTAATGCTGAAATAAAAATCTTTATCCCCAAAAAGGTATTATCTTTTTTTTTTTTTAAATTAACAAATTATTTTAAACATCAAGGGAATATTCTGAATTAAAGCAACTTAGTCAAGTCAGCGGCTTGAGTCTTCAGAATTAAATGAGTTTTTTTGTTAACTCTTTGTTTTAAAGATGCGTTCTTTCCGGAGGAAAGAAGTTTTTAGTTGAATATTTGAACATGAAATTTTTAATGTCAAAATACGTTATATAGTTTATTTCTTGAATTTCGATGTTTTATTGGTTCCTTGCAAACGCATTTTTTAATCACTTTTCATTTTTAACCCTCTAAGAATTGGGGAAAAAAAAAAAGGATTAAGCTGGGGTTGGGTGGTTACACTGGTATTGAAAAGATATAGAGGTTTTTTCCGTCGTCAGTCCGTGAGAACACCGCTCCCTCCCTTGACTTTTTTTCTGCATCACATTTTTTTTTAAACTTTGAAACTCATGTGTTAGTTATATGCGTATATAAATAGTACTTTCGAAAAAATAAAAGCAATTTTTTATACAATAAGAAGGGATAAAATATATTTATAGAATAATACCCTTATTGCTAATTTTTTAAATACGCTTTTTCTTCTGTATTGGATACAATAATTTGTTAGTGTATACCTTCAATATTTTCTCTAATGTGTATACAATTTTTTTTACTTTGCCTTTTTCTTTCCTTTAACATTTCAATAGTTGACAGGTTATAATTAAACATCTAAGTTTATCAAAATAATGCTGCATTGTTGTTTTTTATGTGCTCTGTTTTCTCCATTTTCGTTATCATTTTAGTCATTCAATCTACAACTTTTTTTTTTTATTTAGGGATTTCGTTCCGTTCTATGTTAATATTTGTTTGTTTTCTTTTTTTTACCTTAAACACACACAAAAATCCGTATGTAATTTGAATATATTGAATTTGTATTTTTTCTCAATTGTGGAATTTTTTTTTATAATTTCGTGTTCGAAAATTTCGGGCCCAACCCTTATTGGCGTTTTTTTTTCTCCCTCTCTTTCCCTTCCATCTGGAATTGCGGTTTCCATGGCGACGTAGAGCAACATTTGGGAGTGGTTGCTATGACAACTCAGCCGAACTTCGTGTCTGACTTGCCAAGTGTCAACAGTAATGGAAACGCTGTAATCCAACAACAGAGCTCAACACCGCAGCAAAGTGAACCTCAAAACCTCTCTTCTAGTCACTCTTCTGAAGGACAAGTAAGATCGAATAATCGTGTTCAGTTATTCTTAGAACTTTCAAAAAGGAATTAATATGACATTTTTAAAACTAAATTTTATCAATGTAAAATTTAAATAATTTTTAAATGCTAATCTTGTGTTTTATTTACCTTAAATTATAACTTTAGTTAAAATTAATGATTTTTTTTAAAAAATATTACCAAAGACCCCCCCCCCCCCCATTTTATTGAAATTTTAGTGAATAGCCTTTGGTAAATAAAATATAAAAATAATAGATAAAATAACATCTATGATACAATTAAAAGAAAATTGTTGTTTGATGGTTTACTGTTGTTTAATTTTCTCTTCTTTCCAACTCACTTTCGTTACTTTTAAATATCTAATATGAAATATAAGTATCGGGATGGGGGTCGAAAATATTAAACGGAAATTTTTTGTTCTTTACACGTTTTAGAGGGTGCTAAATTCTGGAAATTGTATCGTGATTGCTTTTTATCTCAAAACTTATTTTCTTTTTAATTTAGTTTGCATTAAAATATTTTTTTTGCATTAATATTTTTAAAAAAATGCAGCCATATGAACAGTGACAATGCGCACATGGATGGAGAATAATTAAAGTTATAGCATGTATAGATCATAATAAAATTAGTGAAGAAGTGCAGCAATATCGATTTTTTAATAATGTTATGAAGAAATCAAGACTTTAATTGAGCCTCAATTTTTTTTCTAGCTTGCATACGTTCTTTTATTTAATTATAAAAAAATTCAAAAAAGAAGAGTAGAATGATCCGTACCCCTGAAAATTCGTTTCTACCCGTCAGATCTTAATTAATTTTTTTTGTTAGATATGGTATCGCATGGTATATGGTTTAATTTTTTATCCTTTTAATAGCTGCTGCCCAAATAACAATTGCATGAGAAACATTTTATTTAAAATAAAAGAAATATTTGTAAGAAATTTTATTTTTGTCTCAAATTTAGAAAGTTTTATTTTTGCATTAAAAGTGGGTTTTAATTTACGTTTTTGTGTTTATTCAGGGTTTGTACGGTGCTTAAAAACTTTAGAAAATACTTATAATTTTGTTTTAGTTTATAAGGTTTTTGGAAAGTGCTTAAAAAGTACTCATTTTTCTAAAACTTTTCTTATTTTGCATTTATATCCGAGCCGAATCTTAAAGAAGTGCTTTTTTTCGGTTTGAGTGTAGCAGTTTTCAGAAAGCTTGATTTTCAATGTTACTAGTTTCGGAATTATAAAAACGCCGGGAAGCGACTATAAAAGTCGGAGTTAAGAAATTTTATGATCTTTTAGAGTTTCACTATTTTAAAATAAAATCAAGTAATTTTTGATTTTTTTTAAGGACATTTAGAGTTTTGCTATAAGAATGCTTTGGGATATTAGTATCGCCGATTAGTATTAGTATGTTTCGGGATCGACGAATTTAGGAGATTATAGGACTAGTTAATTTTTGCGATATTAGGATCGTCAGAGTATTTGCGATTATCGGATCACCTGACTTTTCGGATTCCCGGACTTTTCCGATGTTCGGTTCCCCAGAGTTTTGGGATCATGGACTTAGGTGTTTTAAGGACCAGTGCAGCGTATTTTTCGCATTGTCGTACTTTTACTTTTTTTGGATTGCTGGTTTTCTGCATTTTTGGTACTATTTAGATTTGTAATTGCAAGAACTCTGAGATTTCTACAACGAAAAAATTGCCGGAATTTCACGATAAATAATAGCTTATCCAATATATAAAGCTTTTTTCTGGAAAATAATAGATATAATTAATTTTTGAAAACAAAACTTGGTACAAGTAGAAGTAGTTGCATAGCCACCAAGGGGAGGGAGGTTAAGGTTGTTCGAAGTTGCCGCCTCAGTTCAGAGGAAACACAATTATGATTAATTAACAATAAAGTTTGTTTCTTAAAATGCTAATTAATAAATATATTATTAATTGTAACTTATTAACAATTAAAATGTTTATATAAATAGAATTAATTAAATTATTAGTAGTCAAATTATTTCATTGAGGATAGACTTACCTATAGTAAATTGAAAATGGGAAATTTTTACACGTTTAATCTAAGGCTGCCTATTTAAATAGATTGATTTTTTTTACAAATAAGCTTTACATCATATAGCTACTTCAAATAACTTAAAAAAAAGTGATCACAATAAATAAAAAGGATGTACTGATTATTACATAAAACATAGCAAACTATCACATCTTAAATCATGGCTCTTAATCAAGGTACACAATATATTTTGCAAGCATCAATTAATTTTTTTGTTACAATATTTTATTTTTAATCAAAATATCATTTATTTAATAAAAATAGAATAGAAATGTTTTTCAAATTAACTCCTTAACACTTTCAGTCCCAGTGATGCCAATTGGCATCATCATGTTTCTGATCATAATTTAAAAAAAATAATAGGGTTTATATCTATTGGGATTAATAAAATCTATTTTCTTATAGACAAAAGTTTGAAAAATAGAATGATGCGCTTATTGATATCATAAATGGTTATAGAGGATCAGAATTTTTTTCTTCTAAAATGATGACGCCAAATTGTTTTTGGGACTGAAAGTGTTAAATCATAACTCCTAATCAAGGTACAAAATTTATAAGAATCAAGTAATTCTTTCAATATAGCATAACTGTATGAAACACAAAAAAATTCAAACATGCCTTATAAATCATACCCCTTCAACTATAATTGATTTTCTTCAACTACCAGTCAAAATTCAGTCTCACTGCATGCAACTGTTTGTATGTTCCAGGGCTCCCAAGTGGAATCAGCGCAAGTGGCCAAGGTTCTTGTCCCAGCACAGGTTGCGGTAGTGGCCCACTCTTTCTCTGAGCAACAGTCACAGCAGCAGTCTGTGCTTTTCCAGGCACTCACGGCACAGTCTACACCACACTTCATCACACTCTCAGGTAAGGTGAATAGGTAGTTAGTTTTGTTGGTTAACATTTTGTCTCCCGATTAAGGTTTTTGTTTGTGGATTTTGAATGTTTCTGGATAGATTATTCAATCTTCTTTGTAAAATTTTGTATTGAATTGATGTTTATTATTATTATTTTTGCAAAGCAATTATGTGTTTAATGTTCACTTTTTTGCTCTTCAATTTTTTTTTTAAATAGTGAAACACCATCTGTCTTGGAAATGAAGGTCTAAGTTAATTTTGCACAAATTATATACTGGCATGGCAGTAAAAATCATTGCTAGAATGATTCTGTTATGTTGTGAAAAGTTAATTTAGTATTTAAAAGTCCATTAAAAATAGATTCTGTCTTGTTATTAATCTTGTATACATTTGTTCACAAGCCTTTTCTGAGGTAGATGGCTTGTTAATTCTTAATTATACTTTATGAAGCTAACTTTTTTTTTACTGTTTAGGCTCATTGCAGTGTACCTATTAATGCTAAATAATTATAATAAATTTGTTTCAGTTCCAAGTCAAGACAGTGAACGTCAGGAAATAACGGTTCCAGTTACTCAAAGCGTGTCTTGTGTCCAATACATTGATGAAGGAGGAGGAACAGTATTTTCTTCACCCAACACCCAGATGTAAGTTATGGTCTACATTTTGTAAGTTGAAGAACCTCATTTTGATAGTTTGAATGAAACGTTTTGTGTGCTTCTGAAATAGAAGAATAGTCTGAATATTTTGTATGTAACTATATTTTAATTGTGTTAAGCATTAAAAAAGCATAGTTTTTTCAAATATCTTGTTTTTTAAGGCATAGAAATCACTTACTATTGTGTTGCTTAGTAAAATTTGTGTACAATTTTTTCAGGACAACATTTTCAATTTATACTACTCCTGAAACTGCTAGTATGTATACACCAAACTCAACAGCCTACTATAATTCTACAAATAGTTCCGAAAATTATACACAGGTAATTTGAAATAGTAATAGTGATTAAACCTTTTTTCCCCAAAAAACTTGTGTTAATGTACTAATGTTTACTAAAAGATATTTTTTTCTATCCCTATGTTTTTAGTTTTATAGAATCTGGTTAATTAGAAAAGTGTAAAATTAATTAAGTAGAATTATTTGCAAAACTACTTTTTAAAAATATTCCTATGATATTTTTAAAATTGGCCTTTGTATATTTTATTTAGTTCAGTCACTTAAGAAGAATTTTTTTGTGTGAAATAACACTGGTGTGTGAGCTCTTTCAACTACATATTTATTTGTATCATGATTTTTCCATGCTTTTCATGATTTAAAAAAATAATAATAAGAAGAATTAAGGCATGTGTTTTAATATCTTGTGTTATAAAAATAAAGTTAGCTAAATCCACAACAACCACAAACATAATCTTATACACTTTATAAACAATTAAAAGTTTATCTTGATTTACAATTCACCCCTACACTTCCAAGTGTTAATAGTTCCTATTTACTCACCAGGTTAATGTGAATGACAGTGACCAAGGAGGCCAAGACACTGGATGCCAATCCTTCAGTGATGACCAGGACATGTTTAATGTGCTTGATGACAGTAATCTTACAGAGTCAGAGAATGGTCATATGTCATGCTATCCAAGCTCAAGGCTTTCAGCAGCTTCAGTTAGTTTTAAAGTTTTGTTTGTATATTAATACATTTTGGTTGACAATAAAAATAACACTCACAGTTAATTGTTTTTTTTTGCATTATAAAAAGGTCATTTAAAAATTTGACTTTTAAAAATTTAACTTTGAGAACAGGATGTCATTGATCATCTCCTTTTTCATACCTTTTCAAATTAAGTTTGCTTTGAAAAATAGTTGTCAAGAGGTGAAACTTTCATGTCGTGAAATCATGGCCAAAATTGTCTCTATCCTAGTCTTGTGTAGGCGATCCCTAGAAAGGCAGGCTTTTCATATCAATCTAGTAGAGATGTCTATGAATATAGTAACGTACAAATGATATTTTGAAATTGGGCCATTAGAAGGCTGTTAAAACCTATCGATGAAAATCTTCTTGAACAGAATTTCAAATGCACAATGAGATTTTTTTTTATCATCAGCTTTTTGTGCTTGTGTTATCAAGCATATGTGGCAGCAGTTCTTAGTAACAGTTGCTGTTACAATATTCTTTTTTTCCCAGATGAAGTGGCTGGTGGACAACTATGAGATGGCTGATGGTATGAGTGTCCCCAGGAGCAATATGTACAACCACTACCTGAAGCACTGTTGTGACCACAAGATGGAGCCCCTCAATGCTGCTTCTTTTGGGAAGCTCATCAGGTGTGTCTTTAATGGGCTGAGGACAAGAAGGCTTGGCACAAGGTGGGTATTTCATTTTTTAAAAATAAGTATTAATATAACAACTTGGACAGTTTTGTTTATTGGACAATGATTTTTCAAAAAAAATAAAAATAAAATAATAATAATAAAATAAATAAATAATAATAAATAAAAAATGCTAGCATTTATCCAGAGAATTGTTAGAAAACAACTGATTTTATAGTTTTCGGGTATAACTCTTTAGTTTAAGCCTAATAAAGTGTGTTAAATTAAAAAAAAAATCCTAAGCCTAATAAAGTGTGTTACATTTAAAAAAAATTCCTAAGCCTAATAAAGTGTGTTACATTTAAAAAAAAAATCCTAAGCCTAATAAAGTGTGTTAATTTTTTAAAAAAGTTCTCCCAAAAAATGTTTTTAATGGTAGAACAAGTAATTGATAATCAGTGTTAGAATGAAAAAAGTAACTCTATTGACATTGAGTCATGTATTGAAATGTCAGTGACCAGTAAGTTCTAAACACTCATGCAATCCCTCCTAAATACAATGATTTCTGGTTGACCTATCTAGCTTGTCTAATGTTTGTGAGTATGAAGAATACCATAGTGATTCACTTTCTAATCAGTGTGTGTCTGATTTTACTTTTTTAACCATCAAAGATACATTACATACTGTCTTTTATAAAACAAGTTTTAAGAGTATATATTGAGCTAAATTAGTTTCTTTTTTTATTTCGTAATGTATTTTTTTCAAGTCTATAAAAAACTTTTATTTTAGAGGAAACTCAAAGTATCATTATTATGGTATACGACTGAAGCCTTCTTCTTTAATCAATAAAGCGATGGAAGATATTGTCAATACAACTTATCGGCACAATTCTTTCACTCATGCTAGAAGGTAAAGTATCTTTGTTCTAATCATTCATTTCAGATTTAAATTTTTAATTTGAACTTTCTTACCAGAATTGTTGTTTTTAGAAAATCTGTATTCACATTGGGATTAATTACTAATTTTATAGTAATCAAACTTTTTGTAATGTTGTTTTATGTTCTTTCCATGATACTTTGAGGCTAATTGAATGCATTTTTATTTGTTCAGTTTTTAAGATTTTGATGTTAATGATAAGGTTCTTTAACGTTTTTAAAACCAAATCTTTTGTGCCTACCTTCTTTAGTTCTTCTAATACTTATATTTCTCTAAATCAACAGAAATTGTATTTGTTAATAATTAACATAACCATTTAAGTTTTTAAAACTTATGTTGACATAACTACTAACTGTTAAATAGCTGTATTAACTCATTCCTTTTCATTTTTCATTGAAAGCATGTTAGAAATGAAATAAAATGGCATAAACAATGCTGTTAAAGAATATCCTGGTTATCAAATTTATAGTATCTACTACAAGGTGGTAACAGAACCTAGAAATCAGGGAATTCTCAGGGAACTTTTTAATTAATTCTGCAAAATATCAGGGAATTATTTCCATTTACATTTTAGATTACTTAAACAGCAGGTTTGGGTTCTGGTGAACACTGCTAACTGACACTTGATTAAAAAAATATATATTCTGGTCGATCCAATTTGCCGGAAGGACCAATCTTGGAGGAAAGATAATCTTTCTCACAAATCATGTTATAAAATAATTTTCGGATAACATGATTCTTCTAAACTTATTAAGATTTTCGGAAATGTAGAAAAGTTAGGTAGGCTAACGCATTATCCAGAAAGTCTTAATTCCTGCAATGTCTAGATTAAATTTTCTGTACTGCATTGAATTGTGTGTACTGCATGTTTTCTAGGTAATTGTAAAATCAGTTAAATTTTTGTGATAGTGTCAGGGAAGTCATGGAAATATCAGGGAATTTTTTTCTAGGATTTTGTAACCACCCTGTACTAGATCCACTTACAACTTTTAAGTTACGAATGACTATATAGACCTTATAGAATTACATTTGAACCTACCTTTCCAGATCTAAACCTGAATCCTCTGTGAAGGCAGAGAGCAACACCCCCAACTGCAATGGTAAGAGGTACCTTGAGTCCGAGGAAGGAGACAAGAAGCGAGCCAACCAATCACAGTCCAAGTCTCATCATGTGTACCTGGGAGATGCCTCCACCGCAATTCCAGAGGTGGACATTGAGATTACTGAGCCGACCCTCCCAGAGGGTATAACCATGGAGAAGATAAATTTGTTTAAGGATGCATATAGGAAACATTGTGAGGTAAAACAGATGGTGCAGTTAACTTGTTCTTAAACCAAATGGCCACATGGCCAGAAAATTCCCTTTTCCTTAGATAAAGAAGTTTTTTTTAGACTTTCTTACAGACAAATTCTGCTTTGAATAACCTCAAACTGGGTCACAAGTAATTTTACACTTTTTGATGTGTAGAAACTTGTTTATACATGAATATCTCAAATAGTAAATGTCAGAGGGGAAGCCAGCAATTTTTCGGCAATGTAACCTGATAATGTTGTAGTTGCATGGTTCAAAGGGATATTATTTTAAAGGGATTTTTTTTTTGTATTTGAAAAAAAAATCAAGATTATCTTATAAAACTTACAGATAATGATGGTGTAAACAAAAATTATACATCCTAGTACAACAAAAGCTAGATTGTGTTAAATTATTACAAAATTTGTCTTAGTAGAGTTCCAGCATTTTTTAGTCCTAGGCTTCTTCTTATGGTCACTCCTTATTTATCATATATTACTCTATACCTTATTGTGAACAAAGATAAAACAATCCAAAGAGCTATGTCAACATGTAAGCTTTGATTGTGGATAAAAGTTTCTTCAACAAGGCTAATTATATAAAATTGCAGGTGTAAAAGATTAAGAACATTTGCATTATTGCTGAATATTTGCGTTGCAATATTAGCTGAACATTCTTAATTATCTTTTTCAGAGTATTTTAGAAGCAGTTGTAAATTTCCAGTTTTCTGAAGTTGAATCTGTGTGGCATTCCTTTTGGAACACATCAACAGAAAATAGAACCGAAAGGTATGTTGCAAAATATTATTTAACAACGTCGAGTTCGATTTATGCTCTCAAAAAGTAACGCTGTTACAAAATTCTTAAATACTATATTGCAATGAATATACATTTACTTAAAATTATTCCTCTTCAGTCTTAAATTTTTTGTGTTGATATTGCACAATTTTTTGCTTGTTGTATTCAAATATTCAAGAAACATCATGCAACAATTTAAATTGACATCCTTTTTTAGTATCTGTAATTGTTCTGTATATATTTTGTGAATTTTATGTACTTAAATAGACATTTATTTAATTAAAGTTTTCAATAAATATTTATATATTTTTTTGTTTCAGTGAATCTGATTTAACCAAGCCTTTTCTATTAGAACTAGTCACTTTTGGCCCTATTAAAGAGTTCATTAAGCAAACTGATTATCAGTTCTATCAAAATCTTGTTGATGTGTTGATACCTGATGTCTTACGCCCAATACCAAGTGAGAATGCAGACATTTTATATTATAAATATTATAACTTGTTTCAGTATTAAAATTATTTGGATTTTATATGTTTTTTTTATAACTGTTTATGCTCTTGCAATGTACTTATTTTAGTCAGTTTAGATAAAACTGCAATAATAGCTTTTGTATATTTTATTATACATACTATAATTTAATTTAGCATAAAATGTAATACAATGAAAACTCCACGACCGACCACCTCCATTAAACGACCACCTCTACTTACGACCACTTTTTCAAGGCACCGATTTCCTCCCCTATGTATTCAATGCTAAAGACCACTCTGGGAGAGACCAGATTTCACTCCCCAAGCAACCGGTTTCAAATGCCGTTTCTTGAAAAAATATCTTTTTCTAACACTTTTTCTGATTCAAAAAATAAATTAGAAAGAGATTTAATTTAGGGAAAATTGAAAAAAACATTGAAACTGTTAGAAATTTCTGCTGACTTAAAAACGTTTAATTAGTTCCCATTAGTTTGTTAAAATAAGTTAGTATGTATATTTTTTTACATACTACAGTTTGTTCATAAGTAAGTTAGTATAATTCTGTGTACATTATTTACGAATTAATAAATACACGTAATAATAAATAGATTTTTGTAATTTCGTAATGGTTAATAATACGTTGTAAAATGACATTTTAACTTTGTAGCAAATTCACTTTTTGTACTCTAGGAGCGACCAACCTCTATTTACGACCGATTTATTATGGAACAGGCGGATGGTCGCTCTTAGAGGTTTCACTGTATATTTCAATTATTAAGAGTGGTGCAAAAAAAAAAAACTTTTTCAGCATTTCATTTATTTGAACTTATATTTTTTTTGCATTGCAGTATTAAGATTTTGTAATTTATTCAATGATTACATAAATACATTATGATTAAATCTATTTCTATAACATAATTTTCATTCTACCTAATTCGTTTAAAACAGGTACACTTACTCAGGCTATCAGGAATTTTGCCAAGAGCTTAGAAGGTTCTTTGCGAGCAGCAATTACGGAATGTGGAAATGATATTCTCAAAATTAAAGTAAGTTAACCAGTTTATGCCTATGATATTTTATAGAGTCCAGATGTTGTAGTTTTTCTTAATTGTTTTAAGACAAACTTGAAGAATGTTTGATTAAATCAGCGTAAGATGTCAAAGAAGACAAAGTAGAACTATGCCTTGTATTTTCAAGGGATTTAAAGGGTGATGGGAAGATTTAAAGTTACTTAAGAAATATCTATCGCATGAACTAAAATTGGAATCACTGGAAATCGAGATTCCTTTTTTTTTTTATGTATCTTGATATTCAAATTTAAAGTCCCCCCACAAAACTGTCAGGTGTTGCTTGATTGTGGTTCCAAATGAGGACGCCCTTCTCTAGTAGCCCTCTTGTAGCTCAAGATCGATCATAATTCAAACTCAATCCTGAGTAAACTGCCACTAAACTAAGTTTTATCTAAATGTTTATATCAACTTGAGTAATTAAAATGCTTGTTCCTCCCAGTTGAGTGCCATCAGTGCCTTTGCTCAAACCCTCCGCCGCTATACCTCACTCAACCATCTTGCACAGGCTGCAAGGGCAGTGCTCCAGAGTACAACTCAAATAAAGCAGATGACAACAGACCTCAATAAAGTGGATTTTCGAAATATACAGGTTAGCAGATTTTCTGAGATTCCTAGATGTATTGGGCTTGCAATAGAAACAAAGCTAATCATTCCTGCCTTATAAATATTTTGTTTGTACATGTTAAGTGTTGATTGTAAAAAAATAAAGTGTATATATATGATAATAAAAGTATAAATATCTTTAACTTTAAATTACTTTCTTGTTGAATAAATATATACAGTTGAGTAACATCATTGTAATTTTATTTTAATCAGGGAGATTTATTTTTGTCTGTAAATAAGTTTAGAATGATGTCATTAAATGTAGTACACTGTAATTCTTCAATTGTTCACTGTTTGTTTACTTAAAAAATAACAATGTTTAATTTCTTTTGCATGAAAAGATGGTTAGTTTAAAATTACATTTCTTTATTTATTAATGCAATTTGGAGTTGTTTCTTATTTTGTTAATACTAAATAAATTGAAATTAATACCTTTTTGTACATTTTTTTATGTTGATACTTTATTTATATGCCAACTGTCATGAGGAAACATATTACAAATTGACCCAAGCAAATTCACATTATTTCTCTAACTGCACTGAAATAAAGTGCATGATAAAAAATTAGATTTTAAAGATTGCGGATTTTTTGAGGTGTATAAATCTTAGAAGTGGTTGTAGTTACAGTTGTTGTTACGAACTTTGTTTCGATAAAAAAAAATTCAGGGAGCATTAAAGTAATAAGAAAGTATGCTATTTTGTATTTAAGTTATTTTAGAAATGCTTTTTTTTTAAACTCTTATGAATCTTGCTATAGGAACAAGCCTCCTGGGTATGTCAGTGTGATGACGCCACCGTTCAGCAAATTCTTACAGAATTCCGGCAGACCTTGCAGCACAATCTGTGGCTTGAAGACTGGGCAGCATGGCTGGAGAACATAGTCCACAAAACTCTAGAGCCATACGAGGGCAAGCCAACCTATCCTAAAGCGGCTCGCCAGTTCCTTTTAAAGTGGTCTTTTTACAGGTAAGTGATCATGTTTGAAAGCTTTGTAGCATTTTTATTACCATTTATCCTAATTCAGTTTTTAGCTTACTTTAATTTTTTTTTCCAAAAAAATCTAACACATGGAAAAGTACGTATTGGAGAGGAGTTAGTAGTTGTAGAAGATTTTAGTTTGGCCATACTCCTGTTCCAAATTTCGTTCTATCTGTCCAATTAAAAAATTTTTGTTAAAAAGGTATGACACTTAAGACTTATCGTCATAATTTTTGTCTGTCTGTACGTCTGTCTGCCCCGGACGAACATCTGCTCACCTGCCTGTCAACAGGTTGGCATTTAAACAGCTTGAAGAATTCATTTTTATTCATTTTACTTGCTGTTGCCTTATTAATAATAGCATGCCTGGCTGTATTGAATATTTTTAAAAGCATTTTTTTATATTATAAATGTAGCTGTCTTGAATGTCTCTATGATTCCACTTTTTGAAATTGGGTAAAATATTACTTTAAATATGTAATTTTACAATAGAAACTTCAAACCGATTTGCAAAAGTGAAATTTTAGACATTTTATAATGTAAAAGTCTGTAAAAATAAAGCACAGCCAGAGTAATGTGGCTTTGAAAATCCCCCCCCCCCATTGGATTAACAAAGAGAGACGAGTTTGGTTTAGTGACCTAACTTGCACACCTAATTTCCCCTTAACTCGTCTTGTGTTGTTTGATGTTAATTGAAAGACTTTGTGCTAGTAACATGTATTAGTTTTAAAATTGAATTTTAACCAAAATAACCAGAAAGAATACCTTAATAATTTATCACAATTCAGAAAATTTTCTTATACATAAGCAATAAGCAATTTATTAAAATCGTCGTATCTTTCCTTTATAGCTCCTTAGTAATTCGTGACCTGACCTTGAGGAGTGCATCTAGTTTTGGTTCCTTTCACTTACTGAGGCTACTTTACGACGAGTTCATGTTCTTTGTTGTTGAACACTGCATTGCAAAAGCCACAGGAACCACAAGTATTGCTGTGATGGGGGAGGTAAGTGCTTAAGTTAAGTCAACAATTTTTTTATTAGTTAAATACAACTTGAATTAATTTAATTAACAAATTGTGCAATCGGGGGTTATAAAATAAGTTAAAAATATATTTCAAAAGGGGGAAACATATGTGATGATATAAGGTTTTTGTTCATTATGCTGCCACTTCTATTTGATCTGTCTGGTTTCCCCTTGCCCTCGGGTAACTCTAGTGTGACAATAATTCAAACTAAACTAAATCTGGCTTTCCCTATTAATTGTATTGATAATAATTTTTTTATGATTAACAATTGAAAGTTTGTTATTTGAAAGGTAACTACCCACAAGTTATTGCTAAAATGCCACTTTGAAAAGCCTTTTAGGGTGTGTTTAAAGTGGTTATTTTTATTAAATCAATCAACAAATACTGCACTATAATGAAAACATCTTATACCCATTTACTTTAATTTAAATGTATATGATTGCTTAAAAAAAACAATTAACCAAGCCATTTATATTCAGATATTAAATTCATTACTTGCAAAATATTCAATAATCGGTAAATAGTTAAAAGTTTTAGATAAAATTATATTCCTTCCTTTCTCAATTGATTTTGCTTAATGTCAATGTTTCTTTTCTTCTAGTATTTATGTTCAGGAGAACCCGAACAGCTAACAGAAATGCTGGAACCATCAGATTGTGCCATCAATATTGGTACTGCTGTACAATCTGAAAATGAGGATAAGAATGAAGAATGCACAGCTTCATCGAAATCTAGTCAAGATTTTAATGTGTCTCTTGCCAGCACTGAAGAGTAAAGAGTTTTGTTTCTAATTTCCTGCATTGTTATCCTCATCACAAATTTTAAAGTTAACTATGAAATGTTAAGCATATAACTATTGTTGATTATGCCTTGTTGCAAAATGCATTGGATTGAGAAATCACACACAGAGTGTTTAAAAAATTTCTCACTGAACTCTTCTTCGGTCTACTGTACTATTATCACTTGCAAGGATTTTTGAAATTAATTTATTAAATACTTAAATTTGTGTTATTATAACATTTGACAAAAAAAAATTTAAGAAAAAAATCTCATGCAAATTTAGTGACAATGTGTGCATGACATTGCTACAACAAACTTTGAGGCACTAAATTGACACACTTATTCATGCTTTATTAGGTTTTTTTATACCACGTTCGTAATTTTAGAGTTGCAAGATGTAACATTGAATGTTTTTTTTCTCCTCATAATATATAAGTACAAAACAATTTTGAAAGACATCTTATTAATAAATCATTAAGATTTATAATGCTTTTAATGATTACTGTTAATTATTTCAAAGTAGGATTAATTAATAGTAATGCTTAAAATATAAATTCTAACTTGATATTTGTAATGCTTTTTACTTTAACATAGGTATTTATTAAAAGCAAGTAATTTATAATTATTGATTTGCCCATTACATTTTCTTATAAAATTAAAAATTGTAATTTTTAAGAATATAAAAATATGTTAAACTATATTTGCTCATAAGTGCTTTTGACAACGTCTAGTCTGAACATGTTTGTTTATGCCAAATTCTGCTGTGATCAGACTACTTTATGTTATGAATTAATTTTTATAGTACACTGCCATATATAAATGCCGAAACTTTAAGAATGATAAATTTATGTTATATATATTATTTCCATTATATAAGTTGTAATGCTGTAAAAGCTTTAATATATTGTTTGCTATTTGTTTATTGTGATATATTGTGTTTGCCTTTTGTTTAAAATAGTTTATTTTGTGACCATTTGTTTACGTTAGAATTTAGTATAAAGATACTGGCTTGAGAAAATATTTTAAGGGCATGTTTTTTTCCCAGCTTATTTGTTGAGATAAATATGAAAGCATTGTAATACTAAGAGTTAACTTTTCATTTTTTTTGCATGCAATTTTCTACGCTTAATGCATCTGTGATAGTTTACTCTTTAAAGAAAACGTAATCCATAATTTGGTCAATATTTCAGCATTTTTTCCTTTGGAAAAAAAATCTTAGTTGATTTTATTACTGAAACTATTTCTAATATGTTATGCAACCATATTAGTAAACCATACTATAGATGGCATGAAGATGGAATCATTGGTAGAAAAATGTTTTACAGTTGAAATAGTTAAGTTTGATGATAGATACCTTTACAATAAAGGATAAAAAATATATAATTCGCAAGTGCACTTTTGTCTAGAGTTGTAATTCTAATAAAAAAAATTCTCCTGTTATATAAATGTTGGCCAAAGGCCCTTTTTGTATTACATTAGAAAATTTTATCTCCTATTTACTCTTAACCTGCATGATTGATAATATATGCAACAAAATTGGAATAATTTGACTATTTATTACATTTCTGTATGCTACGCAAGCATTTCAAATACATCAATTTATATTTAAAAAGACTAATTTGATTTAAAATATTTAAAGCAATTATGGTATTACTCCATTGGACTTGCAAATTATAGCTTTTTTTAAATAAAAAAAATTTAAACTGTTCTCTAGTTAAAATTACAGAGGATGTAAAATAAAAGATATTTTTTAAATTGAGGGTATTTATTGTTGATTCTTAAATTTTATTAAATGAAGAGCTTAGTGGAGGAACATGCTAAGTGACAAAGTGAAAACAAGATAGGGCTTTAAAGTTTTTCATTTGCACTCGGATCTGTTGAAAACAGAACTTGTTATTGCATGTTCTTCCATTAAGCTCTTCAAATATTCCCAAACCCTATATCATACACAATACCGTCCTCAGCAATTGAACCTCTCCTCCTTTACATCATTTAAAGTACCTGATGTTGTAATTTTTTTAGATACAAAATTAATGCTAATATTCATTCACAATAACAGTCATCATTGATATCACCAACATTTATTGTCCCAGCAATAAAACTACAAACATCTTTATTTCCACAATCAGAACCACAGTCCTGCATGTCAGTGTCCCTCCGAAGGAAAAAACTTGGCATACACAGCCCCAAACTTCTCAATGTTCGCAAACAGAATAAACCTCAGCCTGTTCGTGTACTTCTTATCGCACTCCACCATCGAAAAGTCTCTCCAACCCCTCCCTGAACCAGTTCCACCGTCGGTCGGGTAAAACAAAGCCGGGCTGGGCACATTGTCCCTCATATACTGCCATACGTCTGACATGAGACCAAAAGCTTCATATGGCGTCACCAACGGTAACACCTCATCGATGAAAGATAGCGGTGGTGGCAAAAGCTGTCCCGCCGCCATGGTGTTGATTAGGCGTACGGATGCGGCGAGTTCGGTGGGACAATCAGCGGTGGTGGCATGTTGGGTGGAACACCAGAATGAGAGCAGGACAGCAAAGATGGCTCGTAGAAGTACAGAACAGTAGCAGAGGGCAGGGTGGGCATGGGCTACAAGAGAGAGTAGGTCCCACAGTAGTGAGTGTTCCTCGAAGGTGCGCTTGATGTGGAGGTCCCTCTCAACCGTCACCTGAAAGTAATTAAATTTAAAACAATAACATGTAGACTCATAATTAAATATCGTTTAAGGTTTTGTTTTAAGCTGACTACAACATTAGTTTGTGTTCATTCCTACTTTGATTAAGTGGAATAAAAATATTTATATTACTGTAATATGGGAATCGGAAACATCAAAGAGAAAATAGTAATTCCTTTTTATACATTTGCAATTAATACGGTTATAGCTGTAAAATAAAGCTGTTGCAGTAATTTATATATTTTTTGATTAAATTACAGAAAAATAACCTTATTTTTAATTAGGAATTTTAAAATTCCCAAAAATAACCAGGAGGGTTTGTCACCAGATCCAAATCTTTGGTTAAAAAAAAAATATGAAAAAATTGAAAGGGAAGGAAAATGCTATAATATTATTACAATGATAATGTTATAATATTATTGTTTGCAAATGTGGATTCATTTAAAGACAAATGATTTTTTTTAAAATAAAAATGATATAAAAGACAAAGAAGTTAGATTTTTTTTTATGAACTTTACCTTCAAATAGTCCTCATCTGGCCATGGCAATCCATTAAACATAACATCAGGGGATATGAGCTCCACCATAAGCAGAGCCACTATTTTCATTCCGGGAATTGGACTATCAGGGTTGGTGGTTGTGGGTTCATCTAGTGGAAATCTCCACGAAGCCTTACAGCATGCCTGGATGGTATCCAGGATGACCTGCTTGTTAAGAAGAATAATGTCCCTGGCCTTTTCATCCTTGACAACACTCACTCTCAAGCCAGTACCAATGACACCTGAAGTTATAAATAAATATTTACGGAAAATCGATCACAAAGAAATGGATCGAAAGAGATATAATTCTACAAGAATTCTTAAAGAACTAAATAGCTACTTTCTGTTACTTAATTAAATCTTACTAAAATTCTTATCTTAAAAAACTAGGTTCGCAACAGTAAGTGACATCAACAACCGTTTTTCCACCTTAAGTTCTAAAATAAATTTCACTAAGCACAGCATCTAACTAAGCACAGCATCTTTCACTAAAACAGCTTTATTTGCAGTTTGCTTAATTTTTCGTAGAACAAAAACCAAAAAACTTCTCAATAACTACTCAAACACATTTACTTGCTAAATTCAGCTAGTTTCATTTATTTTATTTCGAAAAAATAATTTATTATTTAATTTAAATTATTTGCAAAAATTTATATTTCAAAGAATAAATATGTAATATTCCCCCGCTTTTAAATAGAATGAAAACAATTTATATCAACATAAAAGATCTCGTAGTGAAATATATTTGAGTCATCTTTAAATTGATCGATGTCTCAAAAATAAATTTATTTCAATTTATTGTCTAAAAGAATTAAAGTTTCTCAAGCAATTGTTGCGATGGCCATGGTGATTTAATTCTAATAAAATGGCTTCCTATGCTTTTTAATGAGCATTAAATTTTGAAGTTTTTAAAACAATTGAATCGACTTAGAATTCGAATTCTTTTCTGAAATTTTCAATGTATTCTAATTTTGATGCGCTGAATTTTTTGACGTATCTCACTTGTCCGTAGCATTTGTAGTTAATTTCAGCAATTTAAATGACTCGAAATTGAATTTCAATGCTAATTTAATGGGAAATTCGTCGTCAAATAGTAGATTTATGTCCGTCCTATCGTACAGACAGACAAAAAGTATGAAAGTTGGGTGTCTGAGGTTATACCTTTCTTATAAATAAAAATTTTTTAAGATCGGATTGATAGAACTGATTTTGGAAGAGGGGTACAGACGGACATCGACCGCCATGTCAATAATTACTTTTTCATTTTTTTTAATTCTTCAAATTAAAAAAAAGAAAAGTAGGCTAAAAATATGATATAGGATAAAAAAAAATTGTAAATAATAAATTTAGTTGTACTTAATCAAATCTGTGGTTTTGTGTGTTTCTGTTCAAAAGGGGCTTTCATAATAATTATTATTTATGTTTCTTTATTTGTATTAAAAATGGATGCGACTGCTTACAGTTCCAAGCTATACAACTTGACAAAAATTCAAAGTAGCTTGGAATATCAAGACTAAAATTTTGCTAGGCTTGTGAAGAATTCGTTTTAATGGTATTTAAGGAATATAAACAAATATATATAGATATTATTAAGGAAAGGTAATATTTTACTTTGCACATAAACTTCCATAATACAGTGTCCATTAAGTTAAAAACAACTAGATTCAATGAAACTCGAATTGTTAAGACATTTCTGCACTTTTCAATCTTACTCAATCATGGAGTACTGAAATTAGAAGGCCTGAGAAGCTTTCCCAAACATGAGCATGGACAGAAAGTTTAACGTCACTGTTCCAAGTGAGGAAGATAAAAAAAAAACAATTTGGAACCAATCAGAAACCTAAAAATGTGGTCAGACGTCGAAAGAGTGGTTCAGGACAGGTGTTGTAATAAGTTGCCTTCATCTTTGGAATAACGACACTTGGAACAGCGGCATTAAACTTTCCGTCCCCATGAGTAAGAGGCCTCCTCTGGCCTTGGCAGTTGACTCCAATAGGGACACCTGATACATTTAAAGCAACTTCCAAACCTTACCTGAATGGAAGACGGACGAATGACTCTGGGGCAGGGTAACCGACGACATGTACTTGACGTTCTCGTTGAGAAGGTTAGTCTTGGCATATGGCCTCACGCCGTCACTGACGACCTTCGCACCGAAGAGCGTGGAATACTTCTTGTCCAATATACCTAACAAATACAAATAATTATTATGCCTTTAAAAAAACAAATTTTTGAATGTTTTATAAATGTCGATAACTTGGATCTTTATCTTTCGTATTAATTATATCTGTGTGCCAGCTGATTGCCATAATATGTTCGATCATTTCTGTGTTTTTTCCACTTTAACCATATATGATTTTGTTCACCTGTAAGGGATTTTATGCCCCTTGGCGCGCCCTAATATTTTTGTATTACTTCGATGTTTTTTTGTGTGTAATGTGTGTGTAATAATAAAAATTATTATTATAGTCGAACTTGTTAATACGAACTCGTGTAACACGAAATTTCGATTAAGATAAACTGAAAGCATTTCGCCAGCCTATAAAGCTTTGAGCTAATGGTAAAAAACTCTTAGTATGAAATTGCCTTAGGCGAAATCCGCTTAAACTGACCAAATAATTCAGGATTTTTTCTTAGTGATTCACAGTTACAAAGAACAAATGAAGCATAAAAAAAAAGCGGAAAGTGAACATAATAAAAATTAAGTAACAAGATCTCAGTGATTTGTCAGTTTTAATCCAATTGCTGTTAATTAAAAATTTGCATAAATTTTTTATTGTATGTACTAGTCCAAATGAACTTTATTGATTGAATTACTAATTCTATACATTGTAAAATTAGAATAATTTCGGCTGTCAGTTTTTAAAAATATTCCCTGCTTCAATGTAAAGAAAAATTCCCAACGGTTAACATGAAATTCGGTTAATACGAAATGTTCCCTTCGAGTTCCTGTTAATGGGGTTCGACTGTATCTTATTATACCCTCCAGTAGCATCCGAAGCACAGCATGCTGGGCTGAAGACTGCTGGCACAGATTGGCCAGGAGGCTCTTGACGTTGTTGATGAGTGTTATCTTGATGACCAGGTCCAGGTTCTCTCTGGACATCAGGTGGAAGAAGTAGCTGACCACAGAGCAGCTGACTGTGAAGAGGGTGCTGATGGGCATCTGCTTGGGGTTGACGCAGATGGAGAGGAGCTCCACCACTGCGTCAGAGTAGTCTGTGGTCCTGCCTGTGAGGATAACATGGTGATTAGGATCGATGATGTAAAGGAGACCGGTTTTAAGCTTATGTGACTTAGTATATGGGCATTGATTGTTGTTTTTTGTGTTTTTATTTACAAGTTGGATGAATGTAAATTAACATTAATAATATGAATTAAAAATAATAAAATCATTATGTAGGGTTCCTATTAAAATTGTAGTGTTATCTGACTTTTCAAAGATTTTCAGAGTATTTAGATGCAGTGATACATAAATCTTTTAATATTTTATAGAACAGACAGGCTAAAATAGTTGCAATGGTACTTTAATGAACGATGTCATAACCATAACTTAGGAAAAGCTAATAATAACTGACTTTGTATTTATCCTACTTAACAAGACAATATTTTCCTATAATTAACAAATAAATTTGTAATAACTCACATTTTATTAACTTTTAGGGAATTGCTAAATACAAGCTTGCTAATGCAAGTTTTACAAAATTTAGATTCAGTGCCTCAAACACAGAATAAAACCTGTTTATAACTACATTAATACTACCCAGAAAAATATAGCATTTTCAAGCATTCAAATTCGAATCATAGCTAGTAGGAATTTGTTTAGGCAGTACAGGGTTATATCAAGGTTACTGTACACAGATAATCCTCAAAATGATATGGAATCATCTGATAAAAAGTATATGACACATGTATTGCTTCGAAACTTCACTGCAGCACTGTGTGGATTAACGGAAAATGCCAGGCACATTTGCTAAACCTACATTCAACATGAGGAAAATTATAAGTTATCAAGACAGAAAATTAATACCCTTACCATTGATCTGCCCTGCCAGAACTTCCAGATTGGGGGCCATGCCTTGGGTGACAAGCGTACTCCACTGTTCCCTCTGGCATAGAGCTGTGATGTTCTGTATTAGGGTGACTGGTTTCTGGACCCGGTTGGATTTGAGCTCTGCCATTTCGTGGCTGAGGGTGGCACACAGGGCATTAGGCTGGTGCATGCGGATGTCCTGGGGACATGAAAAAGGATTGGTTTGGGGATTTTGCATTCTCCACTTAGTGCAAGATGACTGTTTAGGTTGGCTACCTTAAAGGTTACACAACAGCTATAGATGTGCTTAGTGAACAACTTTTTAAGTAACAATTAAGGATCTATACAATGTATTTTGATATTAAGTTATCAAGTTTGTATGGATTTTACACACTTGTGATATTGTATAGTTTAAAAAGTATGTACTTTGAAAAGAAAGGCTCCATTGATTAAAAATTATATATATTTTTTAAATACATAAAAAAGCATGTTAAATGGTTTTTAAAATTTTATTACACAACCCATTTCATACATTTTCATACCTTACAATTTCTGATATTGATTTTTTTAAAAATTTAGATAGCAGCAACTTGGTAAAAATAACAATTCCTTCCAACCATGACAAAATATCAAATGAAATTTAACTCCTTATCCCTCATAGTTAAATCCACGTAGCAACTATCCACATATAAACACAGAACAATGACAGTGTTCTTAATTAATTGATATATTTAAATCTTAACCCTCTAATGGATGAATTTTTTTTCATCCCGAAAAAATGTACATGAATCTTTAATACTCATACATTATGGGAAAAATACTGAACAAATATTAACTGCATTAGAATTTAAATAATTTCAATTTTTAAATTTTTTTCCATATTACAAAAACCAACTACAAAATTCCAATTTTGATAATAATGACTAGAAAACTACTAAATATATTTCAAAATAACTCTTTAACTACACTTAATTTTTCAAAACAATTTATTTGTAATTAGTATTAATATTATTATACTTTGAATACTGCCAAAAACGTAATTTTGCAACAGTTAATAACCTCACTCTTTAATTTTGAATACACTTTTACTACTGTCATCTATGAGGGTTATTATTAACTAAAAACTTCAAAATGGAATGTAATAGATTAAAAAAAACACAAATTTGTCGAAAGGGAGGTCTACTTTAATAGAAAAAAGTGGATTATGTAACTTGTTACCAAACGGTAACAGTATGCATTAGAGGGTTAATCCTATCACCTGGTAAATGTTGCTGATAAACTGTGCTGCCCCTTCCACATTGCTCATGAGATGTCCCAAGACGAAGATTGTAGCAGGGTCTTCTCCATGGAAGCAGATGAACTTGAGGAGGTTGAGAATCCAGCTTGCCTTGCATGTTTCTGGACTAGAGAGGCATGATGTGAGGTCGGCCACGTGAGTTTTGAGGAAGTGAAGGAGAGGAATTTCTGCAGCACCTCCGTAAGCACGCCTCTGGATTTCAAGGAGGACCGAGTCCAGGATGAGGCCAGTTGCAGATTTTATCTAGAAAGACGGTGCAAATTATATTGAGTAGGAAAATACTTAATAATGTTGAGTATTTATTAGCAAATTTGACTATGGTTTAACTTATCGTCGCACTAGAGCTACACGAGAGCTATTTGCGACGGGCGTTGTACTTTCAGAACCACAGACAAGTGACGAGCCGACACCTGAGTCGGCACTCAACGCAACCGTTAAGGACGACATCGTACACAGCGTTAGGACTTTGAAGGATATTAAACATGCACTTCCTTTAAAAGGGGTATTATTTGTCAGACATTTTAATTTGACAATGGAATCAATATACAGGCCGATACTATTGAATGAGCATAAATTTCTCAAAATTTATGCTCATTCAATAGAATAGTTACAGAAAGATTCAAATTTCTTTCTATGATATTATATTTGAATACACACACAAAAAAAAACTAATATTTTTAGAATCTTTTTTCTTTAATCCTTTATATATTTTTGATAAAGCATGAAAGTCAATTTTTTGTTGCATATAAAAATTGTGATTGAAAGCGAAAATTTGAAAATTCAGCAATCTTTACAATTTTGTCCATAGAAAAAAACCTGATAATTTTATGACTTAACCCTCCAAGCGCCCAACCCGAGTTAACTCGCGAATATTTTTGTGCGCCTAGCGCCTGACCCGAGTTAACTCGTGAATGTTTTAGTGCGCCTAGCGCCCTGCCCGAGTATACTCGGGTTGACCAATAGTGCTTACCCCACAGACCTCCGGTAGAGATAATTGGAGGGATGGGCTAGGTGTCAAACGTGATCCCTTAACCCAGTGGGGGGTAGGTTCTAACTTAATTTTCTCTGGTACTAATTTATGGTTGCTGGAATTTTATTTTGTGCCAAGTATGGATTGGCGGCAAATAACTTTAAATTTTGGCAATTTATTTTGGTTTTATTAACGATGACACAGTCGAGGAAAATCGATGTTTGTCAGGCTTTCAACTCTAGCTTCTAATTAAATACAGAACTCCACTTTGTTCATGTTTTTGAAATGTTGTTTTTAACCCTTTCAGTCCCAGTGATGCCATTTGGCATCATCACTTTGAATATTTTTTTCAAAATTTTTATTTCCCGTTATGACATCCAAACACACATCATTCGATTCTTCATACTTTGTTCTATCAGACAATATTTTACATTAATCTCAATAGAAGTCAGAACTACTATTTTTTTATTTAGAAAATAGTCAACAAGCGTTTCTCCTGATTTTTTATAAGTTCACTTCAGTTCCACAAATTTAAAACACAATTTAAACTATTTCGGTTAAAATAATTACTAATTTTTTTGTAATAATATGGTCAGATACCTTAAAATATATAACTCGAAGTGTTTTTAGGTATTATATATATTTTTATTTTGCTGTTTTCCACAGTTAAAAAATTTTGGCATTGTTTCAAAAACCATATAAAAAATTTTAATGAATTTTTTTTTCAAATGGAATTCGTATATTTGACCCAAAATAAGCCTATTTTGTGAATATGAGATGTTTCTGTTGTGTAGTAAATTTTTGGGACTGAGAGGGTTAAATTGGAGAATTTGAATTTCGATTCTTTTTCGATTTTCCGTACGAAAGTAGCGCAAGTATTCCTTTAATGAATAATTATATAACTTTTTTTCTGGTTTTTTTATAGCTATTTATTGGCTAGCATTCAATTACCTTGATCATAACATAGTGTCGGTTAATGAGATTATGCAAAGTGAAAAAAAGTCTTAGCATTTTCTTACAAAGCTTTAATTTTAACGTTTTTATGACAATTATATTTTCCCCCTTAAAAACCCTAAAAACTTTTAAAAGAAGTTTTAACTGTTTTTAGTTTTACCAAATTTCTATTAAAGTAAAACTTTCCTGAAAGTTATGATATAGCTTGTATTGTTTTAATCAATGGATAATTGTAATAAATTTAAACATTTAAAAATATATCCATTACTGACGAATCTACAAAGTTTACTATAATGAAAAGCCCCACCCGGACCGGAAAAGACAATAACGGTGTTCAAAATTGCAAATGTTTAGGTTATTTTAATTTTTATATAGATTTTAAAGAACAATTCTTTTTTTGTAATACTTGCTAATTTAAAAAGAACGCTTATTTCTTATTCTGTCTGAAGTTATCTCTCTGTAAAATAAAAAAAAAACTTTATATAACAACTTGAATTTTAGCAATTTATTTATATCTGTGAATTCTTTTAAAGTTTGTCTTGCTTTATAGATAATGAATGAAGTGGACAACATATTATTCATTGATTACACTGTAATGTATTAAAATTACAAAGAAACTGACATTTTTTTTTTACCAACGTACGTTTTCAAAAACAGAACTATCTTCCCTCTGAAACGAGAGTCCTTCATTTCAGCTCTGACTCTAAACACAATATAGCACCTGTCCGCTGGCTACTTCAGCCCGGGGATATAATGACCCTGCCAGATGTTGGAACTGCACATATTAGAAGGGAAGAAGCTTCTTTTAGTGAAATCAAACAATCCGTCTCATATAATTCTTTTCAGAAAATGATCATGAGCAACATTTTTGATTATGTTTTTAGGAGTATTTTGCAGATTTCCTTTTATTTAGATTACAATAAATTTTTTTCGATATCCAAAACATTGTGAGATGACGCTAATTCGAGAAAATTAACTTGGCATCGAAAGAACGGAAAGGCACTTTCCCACAACCCACAATCAGGGAGGGGGAGGGGGAGATGTCGAGCCCCCATCCCCCTTGGCTGTCTGAACGCGCGCCTGAGATATGGACACATACATATGGGGCATGTCCTTAGGCTACCCTGATAAGGTTTGGGTTTAGGCGGAAAAGAAATACTAGCAGGTTTTTCAAATGGATAGTCAATACTGAGGTAAAGAGAATAAGGGAGTTAGGAATCCTGAAGTGAAACTGTCGAACCAAAAAGTGTTTTGGTAGTAGCAGTCAGTTTGTATTCCCATCATAATCTTGAATAATGCCATGTGCATTCACCTAGTCAGATAACCTCATATTTTTCTGACATATCATAAATAATGGTTGCGTAACAAGTAAATAATACGAAAATTTAGTGTGCAATTTTAGTTATTTGGATATTAAGTAATAAAATAACGAAATTGACAAATATTATAAAATAAAACTATCGAAATTATTATTTTAACTTTGAAAAAAAAAAATGCATAAACTATTTTTTTCTAAATCTATGAAGTGTATTAGTCATTAGAATTTTTACATGCTTAGCGAATTTAATTGCAAAAAGAATTTCGTCATCTCAAGTTTTTGTATTATAGTTTAGTTAATTATATTTTTCAACTTTGGTATTGTTTTCAATAAAAATCTTTCAATTTTTCTGCGAATACTAAAATATATACTCAAGTTTATTTTTCATTTTTGATGATAATAAGATTGCATATATTTTTAAGAAAATATAATAAGAAAAAAATCTCTTTTTTTTTCTATTTCGTTTAACTCTTGGCTTTGAAAACAATGGTTTCTGGCTTCTATAGGTAGACAAATGCAGTCTTTATGTAACAAAAGTGCAAGCTGAAAGGCTGAAAAGTGATACTTGGATCTTCTTCTATCTGACCAGGTTAATTTAGGAACTAATTAGCGTGTTAATTGTTTGTGGGGAGGTTTTAAAAAAGTCCCCAATTGGAGTCGCCAGGCGCAAGAGGATAATACTTATTATAATTTTGTTTTGTATGTTCATTTTTAGCTCGTAAATAGCACCTCATGTCAGTTATAATTCAAATAAAAAAAATTGGGGGGGGGGGGAGAAATGAATATTTCAAAAATAAATAGCATTTTTTTTTTTTGAAAATTTCTCATCAAACTCTGAAGACCCGTACTCAGAAGCGTAGCGTGCCTTGGCGGGGCCCCGTATAAAATTTTTTTTGGGGCCCTAGGGTAAAGATTTCTCACAAAAGAAAAAACTCATAAATTAAAAGAAGGATTTATTCAGCATCATTATCTGTCATTTTTTCCAAAATTTGTAGAAACAATTCAAATTAAATATACTCTCTCCGAAAAACTGATTTATTTAATCATTTATAACGGATGATGACTTTAGTTTTTCTAAAGTTTCCGCCTCTATTGACAATAGTGACAGGCCTGACAAGTGTTCCTGTTCCATCGAAGTTATATGGATTTTTTTATCGGTTTTAATTTTGAAAACTTCTTCAGCAGTTGCGGTTGTAACTGGAAGGGTCAAGAATAAAAAGCATGCTGTAATTACCTCGGGAAAACTGGATGCAAAACTATTGAATTTTATCAGTAATAATTCAAAGAATTCCTTAATGGAATTAATTTTTTGAATTTCTAGTTTCAAGCATGTTTTTAGAGCATTTAATTGGTCATAAGGATTAACTGAGATGTCTTTGCCGTAGTTATACGAAAGTTTTCCGGAAGCGTTTATTATCTCTTCGTTTGTGTGTGTGTGTGAAGAAGATAGGAGTTTCTCCGGTTGTAATATTTAGAACATACTACTCAGTCTCAGGTCGTAAAGGCTTTGAAATCTTTGTTTAGTTTGAGAAATTAGTATATCTAAACAGCAATAGTATACATTGACTTGGAAATAGGATTCTGGGTCTGAAATTCTTTCATCTTGTGATAACTTATAAAAAAAAGGTTCGTTATATCCTTCGCCCTTTATTTTTAAAAGCAGTTTTTACCCTAAACTCTTTTTTGCTAAATCTTTGGACTCATTTAGCAAAGTATTGAATGAATTTTTATTACTTAATTCGCACACTATTCAAAAGATTACCTAATAAAATGAAGAGCTCGAGTGCAAAACAAGCTAGATCACTTTTTGGAAAAAATTGAGTAGGTTAGATTTTCGTACAGATTATATACGTATTGATGATTATGAGTGATTATAATCGTATGTACAGGGTGGTTATAAAATAACGCTCGCTATTCGGAGTGGTCTGTGGCTTCATTGAATAATCCCAAATGCATCAAAATTTGAGACACTTACTAATGAAGAAGGGGGGGGGGGGAGAATATAATCGTAAAAAACATAGAATCCTAAAAAATAATCATAAAAAAGAATGATCATAAAAAACAAACTCGTCTCTTGACCAGGGTTCTAAATTACGAGGCGTCGTCAATTATGGCCAATTACGGCCAACACATCCAATTACGTCTCGTAATTTAGAACCCTGGTCAAGTGACAAGTTTGTTTTTTATGATTCCATTATTTTCAACATTTCTTGATTAGTAAGTGCCCCAAAGTCTTTTTGGATTTGAATTTTTATTCATTAAAGCCACAGACCACTCCGAATAGCGAGCGTTATTTTATAACCGCCCTGTATATACATATGATTTAACTTTTTTTGTGCAAATCAAAATGTTGATGGCCTACAATACCTGTATGAAAAGCTAATCAACTCATTTTTTTCTTTCCAAAAAGTGATTTAACTTGTTTTGCACTTGAGCTCTTCAAGTACTAGTTTTCTGTAAGTCCCTATTTACATGTTGTACAGCTTTAGAAACATTATTAAATTTTGTCATTTGTGAAATAAAATAAATTGGGGAAGTTTTTATTAATTTTTGCTAAAGCACGTTGGGGGCCCCCATGGCCCGGGGGCCCCGTATAATTGATACGGCTGATACGGAGGTAGCTACGCCTCTGCCCGTACTATTAACTGTGAAAAACAGACAGAAGTGTGGAACGATGTTCTGAGAACTCTTTTCAGACACTTCGGGTCATATTGGAAACTAGTTCCAAAGCTGTCTCCTTCACCCTATTTCCGGTGGGACGCTATGAATGGATGGTGGGACGCTATCAACAACAGCAAAAAAAAAAAGGGGGGGGGGGTCTTTACTAGCACCACATACTTTAACGAGATACCTTCGGGTCAAAAGAAATTGTACGTTCAAGGTAAAAATGCAGCTAAAAAAGATCTCGTTTCTTTGTGGATACGATACACGAACATTACCACTTGACACCGCCGAAAGGAAGGCGTTCAGTAATTTGAATCCCTCAAAATTGTACTAGTTAGCTTTTTTTTAGAGACAAATGCCCATCCGGATGTGCATGCAGACGGCAAGTATGAAAGTTGGGTCTCAAAGCTTATAACTTTCAGATTTCTAAAAAAAAGTAATAAGACCCGACGAATAGTACATTGGACCAGACCAATACCCTTTACCCATAAACCATGGATGTACTTTGTATATTTGAATTTTAGAAGTAATTTTCATACTTTTGATACCCTAGTGTTTCGTAATCGAAACAGTAAAATCTGTTTCAAGATGAAATCTGTAGTATTTACAAATTTTATATTTACGTTTATGAAGAAAATGTGTATTTACAAAATGAGATTATCTCAAAACTTATTCCTGTTTTAAAACTAGAAATTTTCCGTAGAAAGATAACAGAAAAAATCTTTGCTACGAAAATTATCTCTTACGGAGAAGGTTGCACGGTACACACAAAAGCCAGTAAAGTCGGCTTTGTGAATTGTCACCATCTGTGGGACGCTCGCGCGCTATTGAAAGAAAGGATTGAAAGGTGAATGGTTCAACGAAAGCCATTGAGTGAAGTAAGGTGTAAAACATTCAGTGTTGCCGTAAGGGGATAAGAGTGTAGCGTAAGGATAGCTTTCTATATGGTACATTAGCATCTGGTATCTTTAGGAGGTTAGCGAATGGTGAGTGCCGCTCACGTCTGTTCTACAGGGACATTGATATCTCCGGACCACGCGCGTACAAAAAATGTTATACTTGAGTGTGTCTTTTATGGTTCATAGGTTCATTGTTACTTATATACTGTATGTATCAAAGATTGGTATTAAACATATGTTTACCTGACATATCGTTATTGTAGGAGACACTCAGTCGCATTTATCTGGTCCCGATTTTGTGAAATCAGGTGTTTAGTGCCATTTGCAAACGTGAATGCCCCGCTATGGACGTACTTTGTATAATTGAATTTCCTAAGTGAATTTTTATGCTTTTGATTCTAAGTGTTTCGAAATCTATTATAGGAGAAAAGACTGTTTATGGAGTTCATCTGTTGGTCTGTTCCATAATCTATTTATAGAGAAAATGAGTCTTTTGACAAAATGATTATCTATTTGAAAAATTATTCCTGTAGTTTTAAAAATAGATATCATCTGTAGAAAGATAACATAAAAAAAAATTTATTTTCGATTTTTTTTACTTGTAGAAATAACAAAACATAACCCTATTATTCCGAATTTATTTCAGGAAAAATCCTCTAAGTGAATAATAGTATACATATTGGCGCTCTGGTATATAATATATTCTAATAAAGTTTAAACTAAATATTATTAACTTTATGAAGACATTGGAAGAGTGTATGAACTCTCTCTGAAGAATAAAAAAAATCCGTAAAATGATGAACTGCTGAATAAATGCCCATTGCCATCTCTATTTTAAAATTCGAGTATTTCCGTAAACTACTTAAGGTTTATTTTCATTGAAAATATTTTTTAAATCTAATTTAATACTTAAACTTAATGCAAAGCAATGACCAATAAAAAAGCTTTTATTTTGTGTTCAAGAAATATGCATCTTGGAAAGAAGTAATCTCACAAATATTTTCACCCACGTAGTGTCCTGTACAAAACCAATTTGAAAAAAAAAAAATCTTAAACACATCCTTTGAAGGATGGCCTAAAAGAACAAGATTTAAAATCAACTTAGTAGTACCTACTGTTTTATACTAGCATTATATGTAAATTATTATATATACATGCTGCTTATGAAAAATTCGAAGATTATGAGCACATAAACTTGTGGATCCTATAGAATATGGCCTCAATGACGTATAATAACCAGCTGCTGTATAAAAGTAATCAAACCAAATTTATAAGAAAAACTCATATTTTCAAAAATATGAAAATAGATAAAAAGAAATAGCGTGCTACTTGAATGTTATCCTCTTGCAACCTGGCGTTCCCATTTGGAGAAATTTTTTAAAACCTGACCACAAACAATTAACACGTTAATTAATTCTGAAATTGACCTGGTCTGATAGATGAATATCCAAATATCAGTTTTCAGCCTAAGATTTACAGGTATCATTCATTTATTTCTATAAAAAATGAAGTTGAACGAAGGTCAATACGATATTAGAGCTCTTAAAAAAAATTAAGAAAAATTCCTTGCAAGGGATACTTTTTAGCATATATTTGTATGAAATGTATGTTTAGATTAAGGTTATACGTGTAGGATTTTGCTCGGGTCTTAAGAGGTTATTACTCTACCCCACACTCAAATCTAAATACCTATCTACACTATAAAAAATATGTTCGAAAAGAGGATATTTCTCCGTTATTTTCCAACAAAAAAAAATATTACTGCTTCAGATTGTATCTCTTAAATACAGATATTTATCTATTTTTATTAATAAAAACGTTTCAAGGTATCAAAGTGGAAACAAATCACTTATAAACTTCAAAGGGCCATGATTCCTAGTGGTTAAGATAGCTACCTACGCTAACAGTCTGGGTGCAGGTTCGATTCCCACCTTCACCCTGGGTATACTTCCTTTCTCTGTGTCGATAAAAATTCTGTCTGTGTTCTGTCTTATTTGACGAAGGCTTATAAGTGGGTCTCTTATCAAGCACACAAACATGAATATATGTTTTTTATCAGTGTACTATTAAAATATGTTTTTATGGAACAATTTTTTTTATAAAACCGATACTACCACCTCTAGCAGAAGTAAAAAATATTTAATTGTTTGCATAAAGAAAAGTAAAGTAATCGACAAATGTGGCTTTATAGTTCTTAAATAATTCGAATATTCAACATCTTACAATCTACCGATTACTGAAAGTCGAAAATTTGTTAGTAAAGCAATTTAGAAACAATTATCTGATCATTAAAAAAAGCACGAGTTAAAATATTTCTTTTGATAAAATATCGGTATTCATTGTTCCCATATCTTTATAAAAACCATTATGCAAATTTAATTAAGATTCTTCATCAAATAAAAGTATGTTAAAAAAAAACGCTATTCTGCAACAATATAAGCATGTAAGAAATATGGTACATACTATCATAAATACTACTGCACACTTCAAGTAGTTATTTGGAGTTGTCCCCAATCTCAACCACCTCCTAACTACATTTTAGAACGATAAATGCAAAAATCTACTTTGCGTCGAAAACGAAATGCTCAAGGTAACCCAGCACCCCTGATCGCTAATTATCTAATGAAGTAGAAGTTCCTTGAGGGACTCTTCTTGGGCGGACTTTCGGCAGACCCTGGACAAAGACCACACAAACGTAGCCATTCGTCACTGTCATCCCCACCACAGGTAAAATGGGGGATGCAGAAGGTCTAAAATCGTGGCCGCTTTCTGTGTTACTTGCATGTTTTTGGTGGGCGCTGGGCAGTTATCTATGTTAAATTAGAACGGCGCTTGCAGGGTTAACAGCTACTCAACTGTACTTTCTTTGAATCATACTGTTCAATAAAAAAAAGTCAAGGAGTTATAAAACTACATAAAAATTGTTTAACATTTGTTATTTTTTTTACCGCAGGATGAATGTCCACTTTGGCTGGTGGCATAATATTTAGGAGGCACCTGATGACTTGACATCCACCATCACTTCGCAGTAACAAATGCACCACTAGATTTGCCAATCCTTCCGTGCCTGGTATTTTTGCAAGTTTCCACTTTTCAACTTGCTGGTACATCTTATTCAAAATTTCAGGGTTTACTGAAACAAACAGTACTTTGAGTAATTAAAATATCATTATAGAGTGTTTAAAGGATTGTTTATTAGTTGTTATTGTCACACTGATATTGTTTGATAATCAATATCAGCATTATTTCAAGCACCATAATCTTCAACTCAATGTTTAGTGATTAACCACTATATGCCTAATTAATCGTAGCTAAACCTGTTGGACTACCAAGCCAAGAAGGATACACTTCATACATAACCAATTTGCACTTGAAAGACACACAAATAGAACAAAATTAAAATGACAAAAATACAAATTTTAATAATTTATAACTATTAATGAATTTAAAGAAAGCCATTGGCTAACTATCTGTAAAAAAGTACTATTTTGTTGATTCTTTAAAATTACAAAACTCTGTTTATGGTAGACTTGGTGTATTTGACAAAGATAATTTTAATGAAGAGGCGAACCTTACGCTATAGAAATGTAAGGTTAAGGGATAACATCGGAAAAAATGGTTTAATTTTTGTGTCAAATCTGCATAAAAACATCCCAAACATAATGCCATCAAGCATAAAAAATATAAGTCAATTTCCTACACATACCAACTTTAACAAACTCGGAGGATATAACATGCGACAATGTGTCAGACATTGCAGCGAGATGCAGTAAGAAAGGTCCTGCTGCCAACTGCTCTCTTGTGGCAGGGTCAGAAAAACTCTCATCAAAGAGTGCTCTAATTGCTGTGCGTGTGTCGGCATCATGGTGAGTTGCAAGATGTCCGAGGATCCCGACTACAGATGCAATTTTGGGGTTCTTGTTGGCACTGATCTGGGCTTCGTCAGTGATGTCTTGTTGCATGAAGTCTTTCATGCCGCAAGCTAGGACCCGGGTGATTACTGTGTTTGGGAAGCAGGAACCTGTTGGGAGAGATAGATTAAACAGATATTTTTAGGAAGGTCCAATTTCGGAGAACGTTAAAGAGGAGTCTTCATTTGGAGACTTCCCATTAATTCTGAATCTTGTTCAAAACTTTTTAATATGTAATAAATTACAATAATGTCTTGGGGAAAATTGATATACAGTACCTAATTAAGTTGTGTCTTGTAGAAATTACAAATTTCCTAGAAAGGCTAATTTTTTTAAGAAGACAGAATTTTTATTGATAGTACATTTTGAAAAGACTAAACTGCTTGCAGACTATATTTTAAATACACCAGTTTAATTAATAGAACATCGGAGAAACCTTTATTCCACTAAACTCGGAGCACTCTTAACTTTAAAGAATATAATTTCACAACTTTCATCTCATCACAAGCTAATAAAACACACCATATCCAGCTGTGTATTCACTCACCTATATGTGCAACCACCCAGTCAAAGTGTGGTGAATGCCTTACAGAGGTCTCTATGAGTGCATCAATGCAGGTGTCTGGGTTAGAAGAGACTAGGGTTGAGAGGCATTGGGTAGTGAGGTCAATGAGAGATCTTGTTGGAGGACACGAGGTCCATAACTGAAGCACTTCTGGTAGGCTGGCATGGAGGACCCCTCTGCGTTCTGCATATTTACTGCTCAGGTAGCTATAGAGGATGATAGAGGGTTTAGTTAATGAACAGGGAGACCACTTGTAATGTTTAGCAAAATTTAGAAGATTTTTTTTTTCAGGGATACATATAATCTTTTTAGGGCTACACATGAGCATTATTCAAAGTTGTACAAAGTTAAAGACTGCTTTTTACGTTTTCTATAAAATTCTACATGTGGACTACATCATAAATTCCAGTTTTAGGTGGGACCCTAGAGTGATGTTTTATCCTCTTGTTAAGAAATATAACTTCCAAAAAGATAAACTTTGAATATTTAGGGTCGTTTTGTACAAATTAGAGCCATTTAGGTGGTTTAGAGAAAATTTAGGGTCGTTTCAAGAACCTTGGGAATCCTAAAGTAGACTGGTTTCACCTACATATTATAAAGTGCTAGTATGGAAATTAAAATGGTTGTAAAGTAGTCTAAAAAGTTGTATGCAGTGGAATGCTAGGGATTCATACAGAATGGGAACTAAGGTTGTCCCAATTTCTGATTTTTTAAAAAAACTTTTTGAGCAATAAAGTATTTTATTTTTGGAACACTAATAGTTCACTGATGTTATGCCAGCTTCTGTAGTTTATACTTTCATTCTTAGTGAACTATCATTGCAGCATTTTCTAAATTTAAACACTCGGATTACAAATAAGTGAAATTATGAAAATCTGGTCAAAACTTATTGCATAATTTTGACAATAAAAAACAATTGAGGAAATTCGTGTGTGAAGTCATGAAATTGAAATTATGCATTTAATCAGTCTTTCAAAACTGCTACAATTGATACTATATACTATCAATACTACTGTAAATTTCAAGAAAGCCTTAAAAACATCTAAGATATTCACTGTCCTTTTATTTACATTTAATCCGACTTCGTAAAAACCATTACAAAACATACCCAAGCAGGTCCAACGACCAGGTCGATATAACCGGAGCCCACGTCTCTGGCTCTTTCTCCACATATTCCGCCAGAACTTTATGCACCTCTTCCACAATCTCATCATTCGCGCTTTCCAACGACCTATCTTCCGCCTCCGTCTTCAGAAAAGTGTTGACAGACTCATCGAACAGGTTATACGCATGCTCCAGAGCTGCATCACGGGCTGCCTCAGTGGAGCGAAGAAGCAAGATGGCCGCCTGGGCTACTTCTGCATTCCGGACCTTAGTCAGGCGACCAGCGCCATTCAGAAACACCTGAAGTTGTTGGAGGATGACCTCAGGTTTAGGAAGGGGGTCATTTTTGGTTGGGGAACGGCTCTCGGCGAGCATGGTGGTAGGCATTTTGGGCGACTGAAATGTGAAAAGAATACATATAAGATTTAATGGAGTGTTTGCCGGCGCAGTGGTTAGTGTTCTAGCCTCTGGAGCTGCTGGGCTCTGGTTCGAGTCCCGGTAAAGGCATGGATGTTTGTGCTTGTAAATAAATGTTGTTATTTGTCAATGTGTTTGTGTCTTCCTTCTTTGTGTGTCTCTCGTGGCTGTCTCTTCTGGCGAGCTGGGTTAATGGGCTATAAATCCTACACACTCCCTTTTAGAGGGTGCAATCACTGTCATTTGTCATAATAGGGTGTTTGACTACTACAGCAGTATTTTATGTAATGCATGAAAATTTAAGAATTTTGTCGTAGTTATTTGAAGTAGCTCTGCGTACACCAATTTGAGTCTACATATTTCGGTGGAGGGTCTTAACTATGGGATTTCTAAAAATATCCAATAAAAGTAAACATTACCTAGGTTTTCTCTAGTAGGGGAAAAATTTAAATTTTCAACTGTGCCATACAAGACAAGCTGTATGACAAATAATTTTTTTAATTAGCTACTTATTACACACAGTAAGAAGTGGATAAAAACAACGTGGGACAAACAAATTAAATAAACTGTAGATAAAAAACAATGTGGGAAAAATTATTAAGGGGAGAGAATGTCAATATGCATTTAGCTAAGCTATTGGTAGACTTATAACATTCAAGATTTTACCAAATTCATAAGAATGAAATGTTTAAATCCGATGTTAAGTAGTTTTTTGTGTGTGCCTTAATTGAGGTTGGAATGATTAGAAATTAGGGTAGAAATTTACTGTATGGTAACTATTGGCGAACTTTCCGAAATCGCGCCAGAAGTCCGTATTCTGGCGACTTTTGACGTCATGCTCTCTTCACAACGATGACGGTTTCCGGCAACCCTACCTAACCATTATGCGTTTCGGTCAGGTCAGACAGGTTGCCACAAAAAGCTATTTATCGCCAAATCGCGCCAATAGTTACCGTACAGTAAAGGTGAACCGAAATTAGTCCTTAAAAGCTGATATATAATTAACCTTATCTTTGTGCACGCCATGAAACAGTTTTTAGCTAAAAAGGTATTCTGACAAATAAAATGTATTCGTTATAATTCGACAGATGAATGTTTCGTTTTTCAGAACCAGAAACTTAAGGATTTTTTAAATCTAAATGTTTCAGGAAACTTTAAACTGCTAAGATTATGTTGGCAATATACTAGATTTTAATAAATTTTAACACCTACTTAAATGCTTGCTAATATACTACAGTTTTCATATTCAGCTACATAAAAGATATAAATTCGTAGTATGAAGCATTTGTAGAAGAAAAAAACCTAAAAACTTTTGTTTTCTGCCTGCTTGCTCTGTTTATTGGTTGATATATATATATATCTTTTCAGGCTTGTGTGCTTGCTCAGAGAGCCGCTTATAAACCTTCGTCAAGTAAGACAGTCACAACACACACACTCACATTCACACATATACGTGACAGATGCTGCCATCTATCACGCGCCACCTCCACAATTTAGACATGTCCCTGAAGGGGAGGGAAATACTCTCCAACTCCATTAACCTGTTACCGTGGGAAACTGCGCAATGACCGCCCACAGGACTTTCGGACCCAACAGATTTAACGAGCACGTACTCCGCATCAGGGCCGGATTTAAAGATTTGCCGCCTCTAGGCTACGATCAATTTGCCGCCAGATAGAGTTTTCTTGACTATTTTTTCTTTCTACATATTAGAATCATCTATGTACACTCTTAAATAAATTCGAAGGCGGAAGAATATGTAATGTGAATTTTTTAAAACTGTTCTTATGTTTGTTTTTCAAACTTCCAAATCAGGGGAGAGAGTGCAATTGCCCTCGCAGCTCGCAGCTGCCATGTTTTACCACTTAATATTAGTACTATTTATATACGTTTACGATTTACACTTTATGTAAATTATTTGTCTTCTTTCTTAAAAATACTGGTATCTTTATAATATTTTTTTATGCCGAATGCCGCTTTAATTGTCGTAAAATTTGCCGCCCCAAAAAATTTGCCGCTCTAGGTACAGCCTACTTAGAAATCCGGCCCTGCTCCGCATATTACTCGGTGAGTTTTCAGCGACAAGGTTTCGATCGCGGGACCTTCCGATCCGTAGATTGCTACTTTGACCTTAGGGCGCCTCACAGCCCTTGTTTACAAATTCTTCTATATTTGTAATCGTTTTCGGTTGCCTATTTTAGCCTCCGTTAGGAGCTTTTAACACAGCCAAAATTCTTCTATAAAGCACGGTTATAATCAGAAAGGCAATTTACTTATATTTTCTTAAAAATTAAATTCAAAAATATTTTTGAAACTTAAAAAAGATAAATTTCATTTTATATAGAATGTGAAACATATATTTGAATATATATTTTCTCTAAATATTTTTAACCTATTTTTAACGCAAAGCATTTGGCAGTAGTGCATATTGTTTGGGAAAATATGGTTGCCTCTTGTCGATCTTCGAACCGAAATATTTAATACTTTAATTAAAAAACAAGTGAGATAATATTCATATTTTTATTTAAAAGATAATTACAAATAAATGTTTTCATCTTTATGAAGAAAAGTATTTATATATGTAGATTTCTTTTAATGTAAAAATAAAATACCTACCCCTTTGATGTACATATCACACACAACCGGGATTAAGAATAATTTTTTTTATTTCCATAATAAATAAGAGACTGCTTAGGAAATGCATTTGGGACTTTTATTTCTTAAACTTAAGTATTTATCTAAAGATTAATTCCTTTAACAAAGCGTTACACACAGATCGATAGATATCTTGATCCTGAATGACCCTTTATTTACCTTGAATATTAAGTAAACATTTGTCACTTTTTAAACTTCTTGAAGTATTGAGTAGATATTACTTTTTGATGAATGAATTTTTTTTAAAACATAAAAAATCTTTAAAAGCTAATGGTCAATTATTTTTTCTGATACTTATTTCCTAACCTCTATTGATCTCTAAATATTTTCTTTTAAAAACTACCTGATGGTAAAAACTAAAAAAATACAAAGTTACCAATTTCCATTCATGATTCATCAGACAAACTACAAAGCTTTATTGTTTTGTAAAGCAATTATGAATGTTTATACTTTAATAAATAGTTTAGTTTATTTCGGTACAGCCATGATGTAATAGCCATTCTCTGCTTTTTATTGATTTTTGGCAAGCTTGAAAAATTTTTGTGGGGTAATACTTATCTTAGTTGTATGAAGTGGAATGTATTCCACATTTGCACATTTTCATTGCTTGACTACTTGACACAAATCAAGACCGGCCATTTTAGCATTGCATTGCTGGTCCCCAATTTCTAAATCCTTTTCCTAAATTATTCAAAATCAATTAATTGCAAACTTTCAAAATCTATAATAAATCATCAGGCATATTATCAACTATGTCAAATCTCTTTAATTAGATGCTAGAACTAAGCTGTCCCAAAAGTTTTCAATCAAATCACAACCAATTCCACTCAAACTTTTACAACTTTCAGGTAACTAGAAGAATCCAATATGGATTTCCAGCATCGTGCCGGTGGGAAAACCGGTACAGGCGGAGTGGCCTCGTGGACGGAGACTAACAGAGATCGAAGGGAGAGACTGCGACAACTGGCTTTGGAGACAATCGATCTCAATAAGGACCCTTATTTCATGAAGAACCACTTGGGTGAGTGAGGAGTTGTAATGTATGGCTTATAGGGTTTTCAGCTTTTAAAGTAAATAGATTGGTCAAATGAATGTTGCTGAATTTTGTAATTACAATTGGAAAACCTGTATTGAAAAAACTATGCACTTACTCTAAAGTTTTTCTTCTAAGTCTAATGAAAAATCTTCTTATGAAGTATAAGTCTGCAAGCTATCTTCTTTTAGATAAAACTCATTGAATTCCTTATCAACCAATGAATAAAAAACCCCAGTAATTTGCTAACTTACAGAATCAAATTATAGTTATGTTTTTTCCATTACTGTTTAAAATAATTGTTTAAACTAAATAGTATGCGGTTTAAGAAGTCTTTTGAATTATCAATTCTGTGAAACAACTATGTATTATTTGGATTCTATATAGTTCAAGGCCTGATTAAGGAATTTCTAATTATCATTTATATTCTGAAAATATACAATATGTAATTTTAATTTGGAAAAAGCATTTTTTTAGCAATATCATTTTTGTATATTATTTTCAATATTTTTGAAAATTTACAAATAATTTGCCTAAAAGAATAATTATAAATGCTCACCTGTTTACAATTAGCTCAAAAGGAGTGACCTCATGTTGGTGACTGCTTGCTCAAAATCTATTATCATGTGCAACATAGAGCACAAATGTATTAGCAAGTCTAAGTCAGGTTTATAGTCACCAAATTTACTTTTACTATTAAGAACCTATGAATTGTTGGGTACTGATTATTTTTAACCATAAATTTATTTACATTTTATAATGATAAACTGTATATGCTTGTATCTTACTCATTCAGCGTTAACTAATTTACAATTAAAACGTTTCCTCCCTACCAGGGTCCTACGAATGCAAGCTATGTCTCACTCTTCACAACAACGAGGGAAGCTATCTAGCCCATACACAGGGCAAGAAACATCAGCCAACCTTGCCAGAAGGGCCGCCAAGGAGGCCAAAGAATCCCCCCAACAACCGGCCCCTGCCAAGCCACGTGTGGACATCAAGAAATTTGTGAAGATTGGTCGTCCTGGTTACAGAGTGACCAAGCAGAGAGAGAGGGAAACTGGTCAGCAGAGCTTGCTCTTCCAGATTGATTATCCAGAGATCGGGGAAGGGATTGCACCCAGACACAGATTTATGTCTGCTTATGAGCAGAAGGTGGAACCGCCAGATCGTCGGTGGCAGTATTTGTTGTTTGCTGCTGAGCCGTATGAAACCATTGCTTTTAAGGTGAGGCAGTAATATTGTTTATTAAATTTTTCTTTGGTAGTTTTGATAATTTCATTATTGTCCCACGAAAAGCAAAAGCTTCTTCTTTCTTCATGGGCTTCTAAATGATTTGATAATATTTTAAGTTAAGTTTTTACAGAAAATTATTTTTTACAATATTATGTTTGGTGTGATAGCACATAAAGTCTGAGGTTCTATATCCTCGGTCAAATGATAAAACCATGAATGTGCTTTCCAGGGATTTGCGTTTTTTTAAAAAAAAATTGCTTCTCGGTTCAATTGTTTCTTTTTTCTCTTAACCAGTTTAACCACAGTTTAAAAAGTAACTAAAAAAATCTTTTGAAAAAACGGTTGCAGTTGCTTAGTTGGTTACCATCGCACTAGAGCTACAAGTGGGCTATTGGCTACGAGCATGTAATTTAGATCCCCAAACATGTGGCTAGTTGACACCTGAGTAGGCAACCAACACAACTTTTGATTGCGACATTTGCAAGTCAGACTTTGGATTATATTTAACGTGTATTAACTGTGTAGTCATAATTTAGAACCTCAATTATGTTACGAACTGATACCCACTTCTCTACTTAAAAAATATCTGGAAGGTGTGATTTTCGACTACTTCCTTAAAGACGTAAAATCGCAAAAGCGTTTTATCAGAAAAGATAATTTATATTAAGACGCCATTTCACATTTATAAACAATAAAATTTAAACTAAAAGTTTGTTTTTTAATAATTAAAATATCTCACTTCTTGTGCCCATTTCTTGAGATTTTTGTTGCCGCGTAATGTGACATTAATAACATTACCGGTGGCATAGTACTTGGTGCCTTAAGGTATGATCCGGAGTGAGAGTGTTAATAAATAATGAACCCATATCAAACAAATCCATTATGCTATACTTTATGACACCATAATCCATTAATTTATCTAACAGCTATTATTTAAAGTTTGCCTTTAGTTTAGGGACAGTCAAGTGATTGATCACTTGACTGTGGTCTTAAATTACAACCCTGTCGCCTATAGCGTCGTACGTGCTTGCTTAGTGCGCGCCAATAATGCGGGACAATAATTACTATACAATAACCTTCAGTTAAACAGTTAAAATGTTTATTCATCAAACGGTTCTCTCACTTCTGTTTTAACTGGGTTCAGCTTAAGAAACCACATTTGCTTAGAAAACACTTTTGCTAATTCAACCAAATGCCCAACTTGTTTAAATTTTTAATGTTTCCGGTTTTTCATCCCTGTGTTTTTGAACATTCGTGGTTTTGCCACTTTTACCAACAATATGTAACTTCAGGATATTGGAAAAATCAGGTTAGATTATTATTAAAATCTTTATTTTATAGTCTTGCATTACTTATTAGTGTTGATATATTACTTTGGAATGTGTACCATGTTTTCCCTATCAAATTTTACTCTAAAAATTACAACCATCTATATTTTAAGTGACAGGTGCAATGAATTGTAAATTAAATAGTATGGTTTTAAAAAACGGTTGTTCTCTGCTGTTAGGTTCCCAGTCGAGAGGTTGACAAGAGTGAAGGACAAATTCTGGTTGTTAGTCATGTGGAAACAAAAGACACCAGAACAGTTCTTCCTCCAGTTTCAGCTTCAAGGTCGAAGCCCAAGGTGATCAACTGCCCCCCTCCCCCGAGCAAACAACTCCCAGCCCCAAGCGCAGTTCCACTCCCCTCCTCCCAGCCGCCACCTCCCCGGGCCCCCATGAATTGCCCCCACCCCCTCGTTCCCATTGGGCATGCCTCCTCCCCCTCCCAACTTCCCCAACATGCCGCCTCCTCATAATGGCCAAAGTTCCAGCAATTGCAGGAGACCCATGAATCTCCGCCTCTATGAACATGAACATTCGGCCTTTCCCGCCCATGATGCTTTTGTCCGACGGGTCGGGGACATTATGGCGGCCCCCTCCATCCCACCCCCGCCCCCACTTCTTCCAGTATGGCTCCCCCTCCGCCCCTCCCAGTGGAATGGCCCCTCCTCGCCCCCTCGAGTGGAATGGCTCCTCCTCACACCAAACCCATGGCCTATTGTTTCTCAGTCCAAAACCCTGTAGGTGCCGGGATTTATGCCGGCCTCATGCCTCCGAGGGGGGGTTGGAGTCCCCTCGGTTTCACCCCCGTCCCCTCCGTTGTCCGACGAGGAAATGGCATGATGATTTATTTTGGCTGTATTGCCGACGCAACACTGTAACCTCCCCCCCCCCTCTAAGCTACATGGAAATAAATGTTTTGTATTTGATTTATCTGGGTTGTCCCTGTTATTTTTCCTGATGTGGCAAAGGTTCGCATTTAGTTATTCTAGTTAAATTGAGATCGATTATGAAATGAAGCGTTTTGGGTTGTTTGATTGATTTCTGGTTATTCTACATTTTTCTTGATCTTAGGCCAAGTTTTTGCCTTATATATTCTGTTTATAGTCGATTATTTTGCAATGGGAAGGTTGGCAAAACGATGAGGAATAAAAACTTTTAGGAAATTTTAAATACAAGAAAATTAAAAAAGATTTCTAATTTTTTTTAATACTTAGATTTGGTGGTCCTCATATAGTATTTATTATACTAAAAGTAGAGAGTGGCAAATACTAAAGTAAAGTATGTTACTATAGTAATGGCAATTTAATGGGTTGTAAGCATGTGATTAATAAATAAGGCAATATTTTCAAGAAATGCATTTTATTCTATACAAGACCTACTTCCAACAACGAGTCATTTCAACATCTTTGTTCATAGGAAATGAAAGAAAAGTGAAAAAATGGAAATTCAAAAAGTTTTCTTATGTACAAATATTCCTGGAATATTTATTCAATAAAAGAAGCTTTTATATAGGCTATATTATACAGAAACAAGAGTTTGTATGAGCAATAAACATCTTCAGGTTTAGCAAACATCAGCCTTCCAGTTTAAGCTTCTTTGAGTATAGAAACTTTATAAGCACATTTTTGTCACCCTCCCACATTGCGGACAGCAACAGGGAATTGGGATTTGAATGTATGTAGTATCTGATGCGATCTAAATACCGAAATTTTAAAATTATATTTATGGCTTTGATCTTATTTTTTATTGCAGAATTACCTTTGTTAGAATTCCAATCTGTTTTAATTCAATATATTCGTACTTCAACAAAAGTTAAAACATTTTAATTTCTACTTTTGCAGAAGGGGTGGGGCGGGGGTGGTGCGGGGATACTTAAGTAATAGTTTTCTGTGACTATTTGCTGGAAAATATTGTTGGTTAACAAAGATTGTTTGGATGCTAGTTTATAATATCTTATCCAACGAAAATTGCTTAAATACTTTTGATGCACAAATTATGACAAGCAGGTGCAATGCCTAATGTAGTTTACAGTTTCAGAAACCGACTACACATTCAACTAATCATCTCTGCAAATTTTAATTTTTTCCCAGTCATAGTAAAAATACTAATTGAGATCACATTAAGATTCATCTGTATCCATAAAAAAGTAGTATAAACATAGACGTTGTTTTCAATCAACATACAATGAATTTAATAATTACATACAACTAATATTGCACAGCATTTAAGTAGAGTGGGAAGCTTTTCTTTAATTAGTTCAGCCAAGTTTGGCATAAAGATTGTTACTATGGTAATTGACTTTGGCACTTCATTTGGAATCATGTGGTGCGACCATGAATGTTTTTTGCTTTGAAACTGGTCCCTAACTTGAATAATCCACAGACCCACAGTCCAGTTTATAAAGTAATACAAATATGTCTTTCAAAAACGTAATTGGTGGTGCTTTAAGGTCTAAAAATATTTTACAAACTACATTGATTTCAGAGTTTTTAAATCAGTTTTAAATATCATTTAGTTTTGAATGTACAAAACTTTTTTTTATTCAACCCAACAATCTTTACACACAAATATTTTTGTTCCATTTTTGTACAATTGTGTTTCTCTCATTATCATCAATTGATCAACTAAACATTGATGTTAAATATAATCTTGGATTTTTTTTTTAAAACACACCCCCCAAATTAGTTATTTATTTGGTTACCGTTTATTATCTTAAAATATTTCTAATAACGCTATTTTATTCTATAAAATATTTTAAAATAATAAACAAACACTTTATTGTTCTCCCTAAAAGATTTGCTGGACATTAAGAATTTAAATAATCTTGGAAATTATGTATTCTACCTTGGTGATAATCTTTAATGTTAATGGTTGTGGCGGACCTGTATCATTTAAAAATAGTTTTTATTTATTTTGCATGTTGCTAAATTGAGGCAGATTTCATAGCTTCTTCCATGCTTAATGGAAAACGTACGTTTGAAACATCCCACGTATTATTTATAAACATCTAAAGCTTCCTCTAAACCCAGTTCTCTCCAGTTTTCTGGTCCGTGGGGGCAAACACAAAGTTAGGAACCCACTCCTTCACAGAGATTAATCAATGCCATTAAAACGAGATGGAAGCGACTTCCCATATACCTTTAGAGAAGAGTGCGAGTTGATACCACCACTCGTAATAAGGGTGCTTAATTAGGCAACAGCAAACTAGGGATTAACCATATCTTTCTCCTATAGGATGTTAACAAAATGGAAAAAATTTGTGCGGAAATTGTTTGCGGGGGGGAATTGGAAAGGGTTATGATTGTGAGTGGAAAGTGCACTGGGTAAAGGGGATTTGCTTTAGATATCGGATGTTTAGATAATTTTTTTCTGGTACAATTTAAACGTCTATTGGGTTGTTTGGAGATAAATTTACAATTGTACCACTATATTCGGAAATCGCTTATACTTGTTATAAATAAGGCATTAAAAAAAAAGAGTTCGAAACTTAACTGTCTTTTAAATTTTACATATAACACTCCCATAAAAAGATTAGAAATTTAACCCTAGAATAATTAAATATCGCTTTAGAATGATTCAGTTACCAATTGAAAATTACTCAAATTGATATCTAAAAAGTAATGGAAATTTGATATAAAAAAACGATTTTAATTTAACCAAATTAAACCAACAAATATTCATTTATCTAAATTGGATAAATTTTATCTATAATTATTGCCCGCATGCATATTTATTGAACTGGTTAGTGACACTGACTCAAGTTTTCTCGTGTATGAACACATTCCGATTTTATAGGCAGAAAACTAAAAAAAAGTATACACTGCTTTATGTTCCAGAAATAGTGTCCAAACAACCGAAATCGCGAAGTTGTTCCATTGAGAAGCTCGAAGTTGGCGAAGGGGACAAAGGGGGGTAGAGTTACACATTAAAAAGTCCAGAAGTGCAGCAAAATACATGTTTTCCAACAATAGATGAATAACGAAGGGATTCCAGGTTGTATCGGGGCGTGGGGTACAACGAAGTATGTTTAGTCCATGATGAATCAAAAAAAGGAATGCACATTCATCCTGAATATATCTTCTCTGCCTTCCTGTACATTAATATTCCTTTGCGAGGGGAATCGAACAAGTCGCTGTGTGTGTGATTTGCCGGATTTTGTGTCCAGGGTGTTCATAGCTTCTCGCTGGCTGGAACCCAGATGGTGGGCCCGGACTCGTCCCGTATCACCTCCTTTATCCTTTCGTAGATGTGCTCCGGCGTGTCGCCTTGAACCACGGCTGAAAAACAATGTTCAATAAAGAATATTAATTTCAAATCTATAATAATAAAAATGAAGTTTTGTTTGTGTATGTATGTTGTGTGTGTGTGCGTGTGTATGTCTCTCGAAACTCACAAACTAGACATTTGTTTGACTCGTAACTTGGCACAAATGCGTAGTTCCCTACTTGAGTTACAAAATAAGACTTTCAGAGCTCAAAGTGTTCTATTTTTTGAGGAAAATTCGAATTTTCAGGGAAAACTACACCACTTTGGCTCAAATCCGACGATTTCTTTACTTTCCTGATGCCATCTGAAGAAACAATTAAATAAAACTTTCAACGAAAATAAATAAAATTGCAATGTTTATTTTATTGTGTTGCCATAACTTTCAAAAACTAAATTCATTATTTGAAAATAATTGATATGTTTCAGTGACGTATTTCCGACAAGTCTTGATTCCTGGATTTCTTTTTATGGTTTGGTCGATGATTTCGTCAATGATGGTTCTGTTGATACAAATATGCATGTTCAGGCAATAAATGTGTAGTTTTCCTACCTATAAGTTCTAGAGCTGCCGTTAGGTCTTTATTTTCTCGCCAAATACGTTGCCAATCCCGCAATTATAATAAAAAACTCGTCAAATGGGCAAATAGTTTGTTAAGCTATTACTGAACAATGATGGTTAATAAAGGTCATCGCACGAGCTGCATATTAGGGTTTTATGTCTTTACTTTTTCGCCAAATACGTTGCCAATCCCGCCAATTCATTGATTAAAACTCGCCAAATGAGCAAAATGTTTGTTAAGCTATTACTGAACTATGATGGTTAATAAAGCCATCGCACTAGAGCTGCATATATGGGTATTATGTCTTTATTATTTCGCCAAATTGTTGCCAATATCGCCAAATTATTATTTATTATAAAAATCGCCAAATGGGCCAAAATGTTTTTTTAAAATGATTTAATCAGTTGTTGGTGGTTGGATGCTAAGGTCGTTGTGTTAGAGCTGTATAATGTGTGTGTTTGTAGCTATATCTATTTTCTCGCCAAATTATTTACCAAAACGAGCCAAAAGAGTTAAAAGGTTTTATGTATTTATGAAGGAATTGTGATGACATTTATGAGTACATTTTACAGCGTATTTTTGATTTTAGAATATTAGGGCAATGAATTGAGATTTTTTACTTGATAACGAGTGGGAAGAGAATAACTTAAGTTTATGATTTTATAACAGGTTATATGGTACACATACTTGGATCGATTTGATATTTATTTAATCCGTTCGAAGTACGGGTATAAATTTGCTAGTAAGATAATAAATCCAATGCAGACGTTGCACCAACTGATAATTAAGTGTAAAATGATTGGGTGAGACATTATGTGCCCGCCGCATAAGCCCAAGATTGCGAGTTCGAGCCCCGGGCTGAGTCGGCAGATTTTAGGATAGGAAAATCGTCGGCACGCATGTCATATCATTACGTGGCATGTAAAAGATACATTGGACCCCCATTTGTGTCTAGGGCTTGTATCACGGCAAAGTTAAATCTTGGCTTACTTTAACATCCACAGAAAGCTTAGATTAATTATAATCTGAGCATCGAAATTGGTAGCGAGAGCCGCCTAAATGGTGCCGCAAAAAGATGGCTATCAGTCTTGGAGAATATGCCGAGTCTGCAAATGGCTTAATTTGCCAAATAAGCAGTTTCGTTTAGTTTAGAAAAAAAAACGAAGTTAATTTTAATTGGAAATTGGAATGATATCCGGTCTAAACATATAAACTGTTAAAATATTTGGAAGTTTCCTGAAAAGATGAAGTTTAAAGATTTTCCCCCCTGCCGACTCTACTATGCCAACGATACTGATTCTGCAACCTGTTTGAATGGAAGAGTACGTTTATGGTTTGTGTAGTAAACGTAAGAAACAAATACCCTCTTACCTGTAAAATATTCAGCAAATTCCTGTTCTAACTTCAAAGACCTCTCAAACGTCTTCCGTGCTTGCTCTTCTGTTATCCTCTTGTTGAATTCCCTGAAGAAAGAAAAATAAAGCATTATTATAAAAAGGTGAAAAGAAATATTTACTATCTCTGTTTACAATAAGTGATAGTTACGTAGTCTGTAACTCACATGATTGCCTCCATGGATTTGGGTTTGACAAAGATTGCTATAGCATACAGGGAAGCCATTTGTAGTCGCTTTATTGCGTTGCCACTTACGTCCAGAATGCAGTGTTTGCCCTGTAGAAATAGAAATGGATTGTAGGATTTTCAGCGACAGAAGTATCATAGATTTTAATAAAAATATACGCTTTCGAACTATAAGTTTTCGAACTATAGATTACGCTTGTAGTAGCTTTAAAATTAAAGAAAGATCTCTAAAAAATGATGTATTAAGTTATTTAAGTCAAGTTAGGAAGTAGTAGTATGTTGAAAAAGGTGCTATGGAATATCATAAACACTGAATTTTAGAAATGTTTCTATGCTTTCTACAGAGTATACAGAAATGAGTTACATGAATTAAGATGCGGAAGATGTTCATTTATATTTCTGAATACCTGCCGAATTAAATGTTCACTGTTCATTCAGTGAAAGTCGTCATTTTTCGTCGTTCTATTTTTTCAAACCTGTATTTGAAATTCGGATCTGGAGCTCTCCAACGCTTTGATGCGACGACTATTTATGATGGTAACATATTAATGTTTGGAAACGGGGATTATAACTCTTCTAGCTTCGTGTACTTTCTATAAAAACTCACAATTCTGATGTATGAATATCTTCAAGTCTCCATAGTCAATCATACTCACCAATTATGAAGGTAGTATCTACTACCAATGTTTGTATCTTCGTCGTCCCAAACCTGAATCACGACCAAGTGTTCGAAATTGGATAAAGAAATTTAGGAGCAGTCCGTGCGACTAACTTAAAAAACTAAACACAAATGCACATTACCTAGGAGCATCAATTTTGAAATGTTTCGCCATTTTAGAATAACTAGAGTTCAAAAATTAAAAAAAATCACAATTTACTACAGCCGAAGTTTGTGAATATTACGGTCGTCTGAGTTTTTAAAGTCTTAGTCAGAGTTTCTATTTTTGACCATCACCACAATTGGAAAATTTTGCAATAGCCGCAATTTGAAGATCTTATGAAGTTCGTCGAAGTTTCGAAATTTGCAAATCAATATAGAACGATTTAAGGACTGCAAAATGTTTGCGATTATATAGATCACAGCCATGGTTTGAAAGATTTAGGATTGGTGAAGATTTCCGATTTTAAGATAATTATGTTTGGCGAGATTATCGGAAACCGCAATAGAAAAAAAAGTTAGTATTGGATATTTTTTAAAAAACTGTAGTCGTGATAACTGCGATTAAACTAATTTTGTTCTCGCAAAATCGAAAAAACTGGTCGCATTTTGCCACTGTTGAATTCCACACCCTGGTCACGAAAACTAGTAGTAGGTTTGGCGAGACTGCAAACGCTTCCTTCTGTTACCCGATACCAATTTAATTCCCAATATAGTGATCCGCCCAAATTAATGACCTTTGTGAACGCGGGTAGCTTACTATGGTGCCACTATCTTTAGTCGTACCTTGTCTGCCATCTCCCTGACGGAGGCGACGCTGGTGCCGTAGAGGTTGTCGTTGTACTGTCCCGCCTCGATGAAGAGGTGGTTCTGGATGTCGCGCTCCATCTGCTCGCGGGACTCCACAAAGTGGTAGTCGCGACCGTCCACTTCGTAGTCGCGCTTGGGACGCGTCGTGTCTACAGGTTTAATATACGTACAAATATTTAATACATTGCACATGGTAGATAATTGAGTACTATCTGCTGCAATGGTGAAACGTAACTGCAAGGTGAAAACAAGCAAACGTTTTTGCTAAACGTTTCAACAAAGTTTTGCAGTTTGGGTTTCCCAAATTGATCAATTTCACATGGTATATAACTACTCAAGAACTGCACTGTATACCTTTGGTAAAATGTTACTCTGTAAACACTAGCAAAAAATGTATCCTATTCTTTTGCAATTTATTTATTGATAAATATTGTTGTAGTTAGGTTTTAGGAACGGTCTTGCAATATAGAAAAATATATATATATTTTCATAATATATACTTTAAGGACATGAAATTTAAAATTTTGATAGAATAGCCCACTTACGAGGTACACAGCTTGCAAATTTGTCAGGGTACTCAGAAATGAGATCATCGTTTATGCGGTCTTTCAGAGGTCCTAGGATGATGATGGGTCGAGCGTAGGAAACTGGAAAAGAAAACGGCCATTGAAATTGCGAAAAATATATAAAAGGGCTATAATGAGTGTCAATTTCATCGAACAATTTCCCCCCCATTTAATCACGATTTAAATCACCATTTATATAATACGGTTGGATGAATATCACCGTATATAATTTTGAGATAAGCAGTAAAGAGTCCGGGCACTCTAGATACTGCAAAAAGTTGTTGTAAATACAGGTTTATAAAAAAGGGGTATTATTTTTTTTGGATCACCCTGTATTAAAAAATAAAATTATAACAGATACTTAATTATTTTTTGTACTTAAAATTGTTAAATGGTTTCTTAATTTTCTGCAGTTTTGAAGATAACGAAGGCAATTATTATTATTTTTTAACAAAGACTATTTTGTTTCTTGATTTTTTTTGGGGGGATCGCTTTAAATGAGAAAATCGTGGTAAAAATAGACCCAATTAAAAATGCAATAAAATTTAATTTTTTAAACTTTATTTTATTCTTGTTATACAGCTTATTGCCAAGCTTTCATGTATATCTTGTCAAGAAGTTTATGATGTTGTTTTATTAATTTTAATTCTCTAATATGAAATATAAGGTAATTAGTTTATAAGTACTGTAGAGGGGCGAAAATCCGAAATGGAGATTTTGTAGGTTTTTGCATGTTTTGGAGGGTTTTCATTCTGAAAAATGGTTTTGAACATTGGTCCATCTGTCTGTCATTCATCAAGTGAAAAATAGTGGCGTCGGTAATAGCCACTATTTTTCACTTGATCCCCGGTAAAGTGTCAGGCTGAATCGGATCCATTGTCCAAATGAGATCCGCGGGAGCCTAAGACCCGTGTAACGTGAACACCAAAAGTTGTTTTATAAATGCACTGGAGACCCAATTTCCTCCTTTAGAAGTGTTCACTTTTTTTTTGTGTATCTCCACCCCCCTTTTGGGTGTTTTTATATTTTGTCGTCGTTTGTCGATTATAGAGGAGGGCTGCCGTTTATTTGGGAGATCGTTTTAGGTGTCTCCCCCACCGTTGTACTTATTTTTTTTCTTGAAATTCTTGTTTAAATTAAATGACGTTTTTTTATTGTATGCATGTAGACGTTATTTTTTTTATAAATGAAGATTAAAGGTAGGGCCTGATCTAGGAAAGCACAGGCTAAAGGCAAAACAGATTTTGGAACCCTTTACCTGGAACTACTCTACTGCTCGTATTGGTACTCAAGCATATATAAAATATGGGAAACGTAAATGTGTACATATCTTCATAAAACTTACTTTCTTGTTGCACAACAGCTTCATAGGATAAAACAGGTTCTTCTGTTCCCCCTGCAACAAATTGAAATCCTATTAATTAAAGATATAGAAAAGTTTTTTCTTAAAAAGTTCCATTGTAAAATATTGTATTTTCAAACATGAATTATACAAGGAAAATTTCAAAGTTTGTGTGCAAATAAACTTTTTAAAATTCATATAATTAGATTTGCAATTTTATATAAGGAAAAAGAAAATTATGATAAACTGTCTTAAAACAGATAATGAAATTGCAAGCATTGTGCATGTTAAGTACTAATTATCAGAGTAATAATTTTGCAATGCCTTAATTTGAGAATTCTTGTCTTCATTGAAAGAATATGAGTATAAAATTCATAATATTATTTGAATATTTTTGGTTGTATTTTAAAATGTATTTAATTGAAAAAAAATATTCTACCAGAAGATCTTAATTTGTCTTTCATAGCTATTATCCAAAAATAATAAGTTAGTCGAAAGTATAAAAAAATAACCCTTAATGATACTTACGTAAGCTACTGGTTTCTGGGTCACTGGTGTTGGAAATATTCATTTCTACATGCAACGAAAGGATACAAAATCATCAGGGAATCACAGAAAATATTAAATTTTGAAACATTGTCGAATAATTCAATAAATTTATACTAATTAGAATTAAATTTAAAAAGGGCATTTAAAAAACACTTCAGATATGAAGTTAGATAATTATTTAGAATTTTTTAAATATGAATTTTAGTAAGATGTCACACTTAAAGCACATTGAAATAGCTCATGCGCATGCAACAATTTCTAAGTGCACAGGTAAGCTTTATATATACATTTAGATATTATTGCAAAGCAATAAATATGTATTTTTAAATATTAATTTAAATGTATATTTTAAAAATGTATTTTTATTGTATGTGATTAAGAATGGATACATGTTTTTTATTCCTAGAAGTGTTATTGCTTCAGAAAATAAAAGGAGGCGTTCTGAGATTAAAAGTCTGAATTTAGTTTTTGAAAATATTTAAATACATTTATGTAAAAGATATTACATTAAAATCAGTAAAAGTTCAAAGACTCTTAAAGTATGTAAAACAAAACATCATTTTCTAGGAAAGTATATAAAATAAAGTGTTTTTAAAGTTTTACACCTTATAAATTGTAAAAATATTGTGTCTTAATATTTTTTTATAATTTAAAATAGTTTTTAAGTTCTTTCGTTTGTAAAACTAAAATTATGTAGCTTTTCCAAATATTTATACGTCATATAGGGTTATTAAACTCCATACAGAATGCAGTTTTTATGTAAGGAACTCTTAAATATTTGTTTTCCACTTTTGAGTAGCTTTCTTACCATCTTTGTTGTGCTATTTTGTACTTAAGTATATACAATTTCTTGTTTCATATGCGACAAGTAAATTGAAGATAATTACGTTTTCAGAACCAAATTGTACATAAAATATTAAAGAATAATTTTCTAGATCATTATAATACACATTAAGATAAACTATTTTCTAATAATAAACTATCAATTGTAATCATCATCTGTTAGCAACCCAACTAGGCAATTTTATTTAGTACTTATATATCCTTTTAAGCAGTTCATTTTGAAGGCGTGTTAATCCCCCAACAAATTATGAAACAAAAGTAAATTAAAATACATAAATTAGAAAAATGTGTAAATCACAAGAAAATGTTTCGTATGTAAAACTTGATGATTGAGTAGTACATTTTTTATTACTTTTTTTTTTAAATAATGCAATTGGTTATTTTATAGAAATATTTATTTAACCAAATTAAAAGAAAATAAATCTAGTTCTAAAATATACTATTAATTTGGTTGTTTAAATGCTCAATAGTTGCAGTTGAACGGTTTTTCTTGGAGCATGACTTCAGGGATCAAAACAGTGACAGAAACACAAAAGTATAAATAGCCAGGGTGTCGGAAAGAAAGGAATCAACACAAAAATGTGGTGAGAAAATAATCTTTATTAACACATCCTCTATTCGTTACAAGTCCCTTGTTACAGTTCCCTATCTACAAACTGAAAAGAAAAACGAACCAAAAAGGAACGAAACGAAAAGAAAGAGGAACTTATCTTGTTCTTTTTTTAACTGGAAGAGAGAGAGAAAAGAGCACAAGAGACAGAGAAGATGGCAGAAAATATCCATTTGTTCGCTTTATACGTTAAAGTAGACGTTATAAGGTGGATACAACACTATAAGAGAACACACAAGAACCTTAACCGTCAATGGTGTTTTACACAAGGGATGGTATTTGGCAGGTTTTTTATATACTAACGCTTTTGACTTAATATTTAAAGCCTTTCTGTAGGGCTTTTAATGCTGCCAATATACGCTTCTAAATTTGAAGAGTAGTCAAATAAGTCGAAGTGGAGCTTTGTTTTCAGACCTACAATTCATCAGTGAATGTTTTTTTTAGCGATTGCGCCCTTGGACACAAAATCTTATAAATTTAGTTGGGTATAATTTGTGGCTGTTTATTTCTAGCTTCATTTATAGGTTTTAAAATATATAACACAAAGTGTGTAAGTTAAAAGTAGGTCGAATGGTGTTAATATCCAATGATTACTTAAGTATGAAAGAGGATACGGTCTTCGTGCCTTTTTATTGCAAATAGCAAGGGTTCTAATTTAATCTTTTCTGAATAAAATAAAGAAGTTTAATATTAGATTCTTTGATTCACAGCATAAATCTTTTTCAAATTAACTACTTTATTTCTGAAGAATAAGTAATGGTCGTTGAGTAATGGCAGATTTGTCCTTATGTTCTAATGCGAATTTATGGCTTAAAGTATGAAAGCTTCCTAAAATGCAAACTCTAATATAAATTGATATAAGAGAAAATGTCTGGTATGCACCTGGACAAATATTAAGTAATTCATACTCGTTCCTTTAGAGGGGAAAGAAGTCTGATGTATAATTTTTTTAAAAAGTGAAACTGGTTTAAGATAGGTACTTTCGTTTAAGTAAAAGTTAAGACAGTTACTTTCGTTTAAGTATTGACAAATACCATCCCGAAAAAGGCATAGTTATGCTTAAATAAGTAATGCAGAGGTAGTTGCAATGAAGCGATGGAATGGATCGTTTAGCCTAAGAGGTATAGAAAATAGAACAGGCAAAATAAATGACAGAGAAGCGACAAAAAAAAGGGAATAGCAACAAAAAAGAATATTGAGCAACATAAGAGTACTATGTATGGATTGAAGATGATGAGTGGGGAAAACTATATGTACCGAAACATTTTAAGCGAAACGGTAAAATTCATGATATCTAAGATATAATTTCGGGTCATTTACAAAAATGTGTTTTTTGCGTGACTTCATAACACGATCACTGAGACTTCTAAAATAATATTTGTTTTGGTGGTAGATTAAAATGTCAATAAAATTAAGTTTGTTTGTGTTATGTGTACAGATTTACCTTGAAAATGTATTCAAATGTTTACTTCTACCAATACAACCCCGTATTCTTTATTCCCTTTTCACATTTTTGTTTCAAAACTTACAGTTTACAATGTTCTTAAACATTATACCCACATTTTCTCTTTTAAAGTTTATGTATACTCACCGGTAAGTAATTTTTTAATCAAAAAATAAGTAGGTGAATTGTAATTATTAAAAATGGATGATTTTTCGATTTTTAATTTTTTTTATTATTAATATTTAAATTTTAAAGATGACCACATAAGACACGGTATTTTTAAAAGATTACTTCAAAAAATAAGTTTCGGTTATCCTTTTTTTTTAAATCATATAATGTCGTAAGTAGAGCAAACATATTTGGACACTAACCTTTGGTGGGTGATCCTTCTCCTTTTAAAAGACATCACATGAAAGGCAACATTCAAATAGTTAATATTATTGTCACGTCAGTCACATGATTTGTGTTACGTCAAAGGATCACTTAATAACACAAACTTAGTCAATTCATGCATAAGAACACAGGAGTTTAGAATGCCGTGTATGCAAAGCAGACAAGAGTTATATGAAACAAAAAATCTTGTTTAGTTAGTATTTTCATATTTTATTAGATTATAATTTGTGTTTTTTTGTGCTGTGGAAAATAGGCATTCAAAGCTATGCATAGAGACTTTATAAAGATAAACGTGGAATATTTTTAAACATAGTCCCCTACTCAATTTAAATGTTTCATAAAATCTATCGAGCATAAAGTTTATAACGATTTTCATTTGTCTTATAATTGTTTACAGTTTTCAAATAGGAAAAGTAAAATTGCATTGTACTATTCAAATTTAATTGAAGGAGTTCAAAAATAAATTGCAAAAAAAGTTCCAGTATTAAACCTAAACCATCGTTGTTTTAAAAATAACTTCGTGTATATATATTTTTGAAATTCGTAGCACATGTTAGATACAGGTTTAGAGTTACAAGTCATGAAAAGTTAAAAGGAAGAGTGTAACTGACCTTTTTTCATGTTTAAAATTATAAGAAAATTCTATTATTTGAAATAATTTGTCTATTTTATAGACATTTAATTGGAGTTGTTTTAATCACGTTGCATATAGTCAGATTATTTGGACGTATAGGCTATAAAAATATAATCATGCACACATACAATTTTATACATATTTCGGCATTCAACCATGCATTTACTAGTCTTCTACGCTTTTCTTAACACAGCTAGCAATGGGGAGTTTCTAAGTATGTTGTGCTTGCAGCTAATATGCCCTTCAATTCACCATGTTACAAGTAATGCAGAATTTAGTATCTGAATTTAAACAAATCCTCAAAAATTAATGCGATAACCAGAAAGTGATTTTTATTTCTAAAAGATAAAATCAATGCATAGCTACATTAATATTAATTATGTTTTAAAAGTGTAGACATTTTTAAAACATAATTAATGTTTCTGCGTATGTCTTTGCAGAAACTTATAAATGTATATTTTTATTGAAGTTTATTTATTAATACAAACATATATTTTTTATATCAAAAATAAAATTAATATTTTTTAATTAAGTATTAATACTTATTATTTACCTAAAGTTTTTTTACATGCTTTTTTTGCGGTTGTTGGACAATTCTATGTATATACTTTGAACCTTTAACTTTTTCACATTTCTCATAAACTACTGAAAAATAGGTACTTTTTTGATGACTTGTAATACGCTTTTGTGTATAAGTAACGCCTTTCATGAAATTAACAAAAACTTTGAAAACCATCCTGATCTTAAAAAGAAAGCAGGTTTTGTTTATTTAAATGAAAAAGTTTAAGATTTTATGCACAATATTAACCCAAAGAACAGATTCTTGTTTTCTTTAAATGATTACATTTCTTAAAATATTCTGTATACATGTTAGGTCCATTACAAAATTGTACCTTATGTTTAGGTAAATATTTCTTTAAAGGACTAATCTTTTTATGGAATATCAGAATCCGGGTTGTCTAAAACGCTTTTTTTTTAAATCTTTGTCTCTGTTCTGCAAATAACTGAATCACATTAAATATATTAATTGCACACAAAAACGTATGGCGTAACGTGTTACAAGTCATTAAAAGATTTTTAAATTTTCTCAGAAGTTTATGAGAAAATTTATTAAAAGACAGACAAAAATTTCAAAGAATGTACGTTATTTTGTCCAAACCCTGTAAGCCCTAGCATTCTAGTAAATATTTATTATTCTAGTAATTATTCCAGTAAAATATTTGTATTTGTGTCATATGGCCTGATTCTTGTAGATTTTACTGTTCATGTTACTTGCGAATGGTGTGATGAAGTAAAAGTAGATGGGTTTTTGCATATATTGCGAAGAGCAATAAAGGGTAACAAATATTATATAAAGTTTTTGGTTTTAAAAAGCATTTTAAAATAAAAGAGTTCTCACTTTCGACGTCGCTGCCATCTTCGCCCGCATTTTCCTTACTCTTCATAAAAGGAAATTTGCGAGAAAAAGAAAAGTTTTTCTTTTTTCTATCCAAGGTGCTCTGGAAAGAAGACCATGACAACCAGTAAATTAAATGTCTCAAGGGGGTTCAGTATGTTGTATATCGGTAATGTTAAATTGGCCAATCGCAATGTACCTTTTCACAATAACTACTGAGCAGATAATCTTAAAATTTTCTATGTGTGTTATACCAACCTTATATATTAATCTGAGGTTAAAAGTTTTTTTAAAATTACTGTTAGTTTTTTTAAAAATAAGTTTTAAAGTACCCAAAAAAATCATGAAATTTTTCACTTCTTTGCCCCATAAAATTTTTTTCACTTCAGTTTTATTAAAATTTATAACCTCAGATTAATCTATACCATGTATTACATCATATAAAAAAAAGTTTACGAGAAAACATAGAATAGTTTTTGAGAAAAGGTACATCGAAGTTCAAAAAATCAAGTTCTGAGAAAAACGCGTTTAAAGTTTTTATTGTTAACCCATTTCCTTACGAAGGATTTTTGCTTCCTCGTAATAAATGTCAAAAATATTTTTCCAATCGTCTTGATACCTTGTCACATTATTAATAAAGGTTGTAATAGTATTTTAAGCTAATAATTTTTTTTTATTTTTTCACCGATTTTGGGGTACTGAACCCCCTTAACGGTTTACTAGACTATACTTTTCACGTTAGAGATTGGATGCTACTTTTTTTTTTATCATTTACTTATCCTGTTTTATGTTCGGTCTCACGCTCTTTTGTTTGTGTCCAAATATCTAATCAAATACAAAACCAACTTTTCAACTTGTAATTAACTTTTATTGAATAATGTATTTAGAAAATAAATGTGTTATTGATGTTCATCATTAGAGTTAAAAATAAAAATGTTAAAGTAATATAAAGATTACATATTATTAATATTTTTATATAATTATTTTTCTATTTTGGTGTAAATAGGGGGGGAAAATAAAAATGTTACAATATGATAGTTTAATAAAATTATTAACAGATAGAAGAGTACCCGAAACCTACTTATTTTTCTTAATTTCAATTATTTTTTTTCCTATTGAATAAGCTAAGATACTGCATTATAACATATCATATCAATATAACATATCAATAACTAAATCAAGACGTTAAATTCTAAATTTAGTCAATATCCATAAACCTTAAACATTAAAATATAATTTTAATTCTATTTGATTTACCTTGCCGTCATTTACGCTGCTTTTCCCCTGAAATTTGACAGACTTTAACCTCGCTTTTTCTTTTCTTTCAACTCTGGAATTAAACAACCAACACTTTATTTACCGCAAATACCAATAATATAAAAACATTAAGTTAGTTCAAGTTCTCAATTCAATTTTAATCCCTAGTGTGCTAAGAAGTTTCGGATTTTGTTAGTTTACGCCAGTAAGTTGGTTTTTCAGTCGAGTGACTATTAGAAAGATAAAAAGACATTTACAGAATTTTCGATATATGGAGAAGAATAGTTCAAATCATTCCAAAGTTTGAACCTTAAAGCGATTCAGGAAACATATTACTCCGGTAAGTTGGGTTTTTAGTTGAGTGACGACCAGCAAGATGAAAAGACACCTACAGAAGTTTTCTAAATAGTGAGGAAGTTCAATTAAAATGTTTGAACACTTTAAAACGAATTGTTAAAATGTTTCACGAACGCCGGTAAGTTGTTTTTTTAGTCGAGTAACGACCAGCAAGATAAAAAGACATTCACAGAAGTTTTTTGGTGAGGGGTTCGGCTGAAATATTTGAGCATTCAAATTATTGTGAAGAATGTTCCACAAACTCTGGTAAGTTGTTTAATCGAGTGACTTAAAGAAAGATGAAAGTAATTTATGAGAGCTTAGTAGAACAGGAAATTCTGATTAAAAAACGTATCGTCAAATTATTAGAAAAACATGTTTTACAAACAGCGTGGCTGTAATTTTTTTTAACCGGTTATACCAATTAAGTATAGCATAAAACAATTTGTTTAATAAACATTGATATCTTTTTGTTCTTTAGTTGACTTCAACCCTATCTAGGAGATATTTCTGTAATTCTCATGTACACAAGAACGCTTTATTTTTCTTTAAACTTTAAATATGACTGACAATTATATTCCTGGATTCCAATGCATATCCTTGATTTCATCCCACAAGTGTAGCATACAATGTCGCTCGAAGGTTCAGGGGTCAGAACCTAGTCAGTTGATAAGGTTTCTAAATTTTGACTGCGTAATTGTCTGGTGTTTAAGCTTCATACGGAGACTTGAAATAAACAGCCCGGAAACGCACAGCCTGCCTACCTTTTAAGACGAAGAAATATTAAACGTCTATGATTTATAATAAGGTGCAAAAAGCTATTAACTGAAAAAAAAAGTTTTGTAAATTATTTTAGAATTACAATTTTTATGATCTCCTGAAAACTAAATAATTTTTAAAATGAAAATAAAAACACATGCTGCTTAAATATTTCCGAATCTCTAAACATGGTTTTTATTTGATGATAGTACATGTATGCTGCGCCCGCCACCGCGACACCCGTGATTTTACCCCTAAAAGACTATTGGCAAGAAAACTTACTATGTATAAAAAAGTTTTCTGTTTTAGTTCATTTAAATAAGCAATACATATGAAGCCCAAAGAACTGAATAATTTATATAGTATTACAAATTATGTTACGTTAAAAACGAATCTTAAAAACTATTATTTGGTAATAAAGGTATCAATGCAATTTTAAAATGGGTCTTTAATATATGGCATCTACCCACCTCCGTTTAGAAGGCACGATGCCTATGCCCTCCTCCCTTCCGCCGGGCAGTATCTTCGTGGCCTGCCACCATTCGTCGTCGGAGGCGTTCAGCACGTGCAGCACATCCCCAAGCTGGAAGGCCAGGCCCCTGCTGGGCAGCCCGCTGTCCTTAGACGGGTCATAGTCGAACAGGGCCCTGTCGCAAAAATGCACATTTTAATGGTTTGGATACGATTGCAAAAGAATTTGTAATAATAGGATCCTGCAAGAAGGCTAAATAATTCTACTCATTCACTCTCAGAAATAACACTTTCATTATCGACGATTCATGAATCCCCAAGCCCCATTTCGTTGATTTTGAGGATGGTTTCGTCAAACTATCGCGTGACTTTTGAGTAAACGCGAATCCTCACTTTTACGATCGTGATTTGACGATTCTGAATCTTGATTTTGAGGAAACTGAATCTCATTGGTTGTACTCACATGCTCAGAAATGATGAAATATTTCTTTAGATTAGACGACATTCAAATCCTCATAAAAATGACGATTCAAAATTCCTCACTTTGAGGAAACGAAAACTCGTAGCATTTGCCAGTAACGGAATCGTCAAAATTAAGGAAAATTTCGTCGTTTTTGAGCATTCATTTTTTAAAGTGTTCAGGTTTATAAGACTGGTGTAGGTTAAATCCTTTCGTGCTTTGAATTCTAAAAGCCTAACTACATCCGGGTGTGTCGCATGCCATAACAAGTGCCCTAAAACTCTCGGCATAAATTTGGTAACGTTATTTTTACAGTTAGGGTAGGGTATTTTACATATATATTCCGACTTGTGTGCTTGCTCAGTGAGCCGCTTATAAGTCTTCGTCAAGTAAGACAGACACAGGAAGATTTTTTACTGTCACAAAGATAGGAAATACACCCAGGGCGAAGGCGGGAATCGAACCCGCGCCCGTTACAGCACGCAGACTGCTGGCCTGCGATGCTTACCACTCGGCCATCCGGGCCCCTTTTTTTACAGTTGAGTGGTCAATGAGTGTAATGCTTTACCAGATAATGTTGTGCATTCGAACAGAGTAGAAGATTTTAAGAAGAATCTTGATAGCCATTGGAAACTGGAAAAGTATTAGATTTTGGACCAACCTTGCTGGGCCAATTCTTGGCTCTCTGTCTTTTTGGCTTGTTGTTGGTCGACAATTTTAGTATTTGTATTTGATATCAAAAACTATATAAAATATTATGGAAATTACTTGTGGAAAATAAATTGTAGAGCTCCAAATGATGTATTGCTACCAGTCTATTAATTTTAAAATAAAGTTATGAAGAACATAACGGTAGACAATGACGGACCCAGAATTTTTTTTGGGGGTAGGAGGAGAGGGTTAAGAAATATTTGTAATCCTTTTAATCAATGAAACTTATTAATTCTCCAATAAATTCCTTAATTATCCATTGAAATTTGTCAAAATTTATTAATTATCCATTTTAATTGATTAAAATTTATTTATATTGCTGTAATTTTATTTATGTAGAGCAATTTAATTCACTTCGGAGGAGCTAAAGCCTCCTATCCCCCCTCTTGCATTCACTAAAATTGACGGTAGATAAAGCTAAGCTATTCCATTAGAGACAATGTGCTTATTTGTTACATACTGGTCCAAACAAGGTAGTGAAACATCAAATGCAATTCCATCAAAATCTTTTATTACGTTGTTTTGATACATAAGAATATCTTCTTGTATGTCTTGATTGACTTTTTGATCATTGCACCAGTGTCCTCACCTGACATAGAGCGACCTCTTCTGCGATGTGCGCAGGCTGCCAGAGGTGTTTAGCATCTGTTCCCGAAGTTCATGGATCTTCGCCTCGAACCGGTTGTACTCTGGAATACAACAACAAACAATGAGTATCCTAAAGTAAAAATGATCAAGTCCACAGGAGAGTTTCTTCCCAAGCTCATTTTCCTTGAAAATTATAGTGTAATATTAAAGCGTAAATTGGTTTGGAAATCTTATTGTGTGGAAGTTGACCCCGTTGTTAGATTAGCGATTCAAATATGAGGCTGCGTACAATTTTAAGTATCAAAAATAAGAAGTAAAACGCTTTTTTTATTGGTATCTATTAAGGATTAACGTAGATTTTACACATAAGTACTTTAAAGTTGCTAATTTGTTAATACTTTTCTTGTTGTTGTTGAAACATTTATAAGTAACTTTCGAAAAAAATTAAATATTTTGTTACTAAATCCTAACTTTCCGGTTTTAATTATTTACCAGGAATGTGTAATAATTCATTAGTAAATGAGTATCCACGATGATTTAAAATTAATTGATGGTGAAAGATATAGTAGTTACAATCTTATAAGAATGTGTCGACTTTCAAAACTTATTTTATGTGAAGAAGGATTTAAACTTTACAAAATTTATGAATAACTACATGTTACGAAACATTTCATTAAATAGATATTTATTTACGCTTTTAATTATGTGCTTGCTTATTTTTGTAAAAACAATCCACTGCATTCTTATTGCAAGACTGTAGCCATATTGAACATAGCATTTATTTACAAAAAAAAAACAAATAGTTTGAAAACTTTTGTATAACCTTATACGATTTAATGCCAAAAGACAGAATAACAAACAATTTACAGAAACTAACAAGATAATATTTGAAATAAATTCTATTCTTTGAATGGTTGGAATTAAGATAATCATAAAAAAAAGCCCGAAACAATTAATTCCATACGAGAAACACACCAAAGAGTAATCCCTAGTTGCAATTTATCTCCTCGAACAAGCTTGTTTTTTCCAATTGAAACAAAAAAGAAATAAGAATAATGATTCCGATTCCTTTTTTTCAAATGTTCGAAGCAATTACAGCGGTTTTCGCGACCACTACCACTCGTTAGGAAGAGTACAAATAGGAAATAGGATTGTCGTTCGTTAATTCTTTTTGTGAAGATTTTGTGGTACACTCAATTAAGGTTGTTCTTTGCTTAAACGCTCTTAACGATACGATGTTCTTAATTGTATTTCCTGGGTTTGATAAAGATTAGTGATGGTTTTAAGTCTTGAAGCAATCTCGTTTTTTTGTCAGTGTTGATGTTAAATAAACATAAAATGTTGGTAATTACTTGTTTTTAATGATTTTGCATTGAGGGCTCGTTTAATAAGAAAATTATTAATACATTGTTAAGTTGTGTAGGTTAAGAATATGTTATCCTAATGGACCAAATATTGGTTAATAATAATTAACGTTAACTCGTTAAAAATTGCATAATTGTCAAGAAAACGATCATAAATATGCATGGTTTTTTGTACCCAAAGTTTTTATAAAAATATGTATGGGCATGATTTTTTTTTTGCAATAGAGCTGTTTTTTTAGCACTGTGTATGAACGTTATCGATATTCATTTTCAAATTTTAATTTGTTTTTAGATTTAAATATAAAAAAGTTAGTTAATCGAAATTGGCATTACTAGCGTTACATTAGTGTTACATTAGTTAATCGTTGGCGTTACTAGTGAACACTTCACCCATTGGCCTTTTCATTTTGGAATTTAACCCTTTCAGTCCCAAAAATTTACTACACTACAGAAACATCTGATATTCACAAAATAAGCTTATTTTAGGTCATAAATAAGAGTTCCATAAGAAAATAAAATCATTAAAATTTTTTATATGGTTTTTGAAGTAATGCCAACATTTTTTAATTGCAAAAAGCAACAAAATAACAAAATATATTTGTCCTAAAAACCCTTCGAATTATATATTTTAAGGTATCTGACCATATTATTAAAAATAATTAGTAATTTTTTTTAACCGAAATAGTTGAAATTGTATTTTAAATATGTGGAACTGAAGTGAACTTTTCAAAAATCAGGTGAAACGCTTCTTAGCTATTTTCTAAATTTAAAAAAAATTGTAGTTCTGACTTCTATTGAGATTCATGTAAAATATTGTCTAATAGAACAAAGTGTGAAGAATCGAATGATGTGTGTTTGGATGTTATAACGGGACATAAACATTTAGAAAAAAATATTGAAAGTAATGATTCCAAATGGCATCACTGGGACTGAAAGGGTTAAGTTAGTTTTAATCTTATCGGGATGTTCATTCTGAACTCTGTAGTCTGGAAATATTAAGGGAATGAGAAATAGAGGGCGAAAACTCACACCGTCAAATTCACGGGAGTGAGAAGGAAGAGGTTAACGTTCATTAAATTTTGTTATATTCTGTTGTTGTTAAGTTTCGTTCTTGTTTTTTTTTATGCTTTTAGCAACTTTAAAAGTTTATTACTTGGGTTAGCGATACGATCTCTTTATTGTATTTCCTGTGTATTTTATTTCTGAGCATTAAAAGTTGGGATGGTTTTCAAAGATTATCGAAAGTAATTATAGCACTTAGACAAAGTGTAATTTCTTAATTTTGTGAGTCATATGTGTAATTCAGTTTTGTTGTAAATGCTTTTTAGTAAAAAACGCACTATAATTAAGATGATTTTTTGAACCCTTATATTGCCTTTCCGGTATAAAACGTTTACGTCATTCAACTTTTGTTCATCTCTTAAAACACTACTGAATTCGTAGGAGATGCAATTTTTTAACGTCATTGTTGACAGTTTTTCCAATCAATGTAAATGAGGCATTTTACCACAAAGTTTAATCCGTTGATCGTGTAAAGTTGACCTTAAGAACAAAAATTCTTTTCCATTTCTGCAGACCACAACTTTTCTTCTCTTCATTAAAGTTTTTACTCATACGATATTTTCTCTTTCCCCGAGTACACCCGTTGCTTCTAAGAACTCTCTACTCTCTTTAATCATTTAAAATATAATTTTCTTCTTATCTGCCTGAGGTAAAACGTGCCTTTCACGGCAGTAAACTTTTAATAAAATTGAGTCTCAAGAGGTAAAAACCATACGAGAGTCATGCTCTTTTGCCATTACGCAGCTAAAAATAAACCTCGAGCTAACAACGCTAAGAAACAGCAGAAGACGGCAAAAATGTGTATTTTTTCTGTTTACTTGTGCACGATTCTCTTTTCGTCTGAGAAATAGCAGAAGACTGCTCAGCATTTTTTCCTTCCCAAAATGAGGTGAATAAATTATTGGCCGAATGACAAGCTAGTTCTTGAGTACTAATGCCACTAAGATGGGCTCTATTTAGTGTTGAAAACGTTTTAATAGCATCTACTTTTGAAAAAGATTTTCCCAAAAATAGTAAAGAAATATTTATTATTATCATGTATTTAAATAAAATTGTATTATCTTTCCTCATTTGTTAATGTTACACTTTGATTTGAAGAATAAATTATTATTAGTATGGCTTAGTTATAATTACCTCAAAGTTTATTGCTTTTGACATTTAAAATGTGTTATCTGAACTAGATTAAATGTCACAAAAATATTTTATGTAATGTTTGGTATAATCACGTTATAAGTCCTATAAAGTATGTAATAGTTATGTAATAAGTCTTATAAAACTAAGCAATCATTAAACTTATACTGATAGATGGAAGGGATATAAAACGTGTAAATAAGTAAAGCTCTTCAAGTAACAGTATGAAATACAACGAGTTTAATTTAAAAAAAATTAGAATTTAATTATTTAGAATGTTTATATTCTCCCTCTCAGAAGTTCCCAAACTTTTGGAAAAAATTTCAAACAGAAAGCAATCTAAACAACAACATAGAGTTTTTGTAAAAAATACTTTATTTCAGCTTGATTAAATAAAACATTCCATTTGCAGAAAATCAAGCCTTCTGTGTAAGAAGTTCGTGCTATAGGAAGCCACGGTTCATATTTTGGGGAATTTTCACAAAAGTAGGATCCCCTTTTAAGTAAATGAAAGGGAAGCCACCGTGCCTTCAATATCAAGTAACGCCCTCTGTTTTTCTCATTTGGAAGGTACTTAGTTAAATGGGATTACACAATTATTATGTCTCTATTTATTTTGGCTATGCATTGTGAGTAAGGAATGGATTCAATGGCAATAATGAAGGGGCCCCTTTTTACATGGCGGGCACTATGTAATTGAAATGGTGCATGAACGCTACCAAGAATTAGATATACATGATGGTCATTTGATGAGTAATACTAAATAATATATTTTTTATGAGTTTGATGATACATCATTTATGAAGATAATTCCGTTAGCATGGCAACACTTGCATAAGGAAATATTTATCAAATGTTAAAGGAAAGTTCTTGTTCTTTACAATCGTATTCTCGATTATGAGATACTGTTGGCATATGAGAAAATGTATTTCTAGTCGTGTCCGTCGGCAACCGAATTCTATTTAGTAAGGTGCCACTTGGTAGCTCGTTTTGTATTTTCAGTTAGTGTATTTTGTAACTTTATTTTGAAATTGTAAATATGGACTTTAAATGCATAAAAGAAGTCTTATAAATTTAAATCGGCTAATTTAACTTGAAGTAATGCCGTTCAGGGTAGTCAGCAAGAATAAATTTTGCTTTTAATCAATTCTTATATTTCTTTTGTAATTTTTCTAAACAAGGTTGCTACATCATTTATGAAGATAACTCCGTTAATGTGGTAACACTTTCATAAAGAAATGCTAGTTATCAAATACTTAAAGACAGTGCTTGATCTTTACAATCCTACTCTCGACTATAAAATAGGATAGAGAGGCTTCAAAGGTTTCAAAGGGGGTAAACAGGGGTAAAATATTTAACATCTAAAAGCGTAAAAAATCTTTTATACGAAGATTTTTATACACACTCCTCTATAAAACTATAAGACTTCTCTAGTAAAAAAGGATTGGAATCGAAAGTAAAATTATCTCAATTTTTTTAAACGAAAAATATCCTTTTTTTTCGGATACATGATTCCAACTGAAACATTCGCATTCTCAAAAAGCCCATCCCATCTTCATTGTAATGCCATCTAATCTCACGCGAAGATTCCATTTCCGGAGAAAAAGCCAAATTCGATTTCCTATTCGCACCTGATCTACGGTAAAGTTGAACTTCAAATGGAATAGAAAATAAGAAACCCTTTTAAATCACAATATGCAGAATGGAATAGAATCAAATGAAATAGCCCCATTTCCTTCAACGTCCGAGGCAACAAGATGCAATCCTCAATGGAAAACCAATGGTTTTGTAAATGAAGGATATTTTTTCGAAGAGTCTTCTAACTCTAAGTGGATTGTAAATGATTGAGATGTATATAAACTCGGTAATATATATATAAATAGATGGTAATTGATTTGTATTTAAGGATTACTTAATATTTAAGTAGATTTGATTGAGTTTAATATACGCTCAATTATTCTACAATTATGAAATAATTTTAAAGAGGATTTAGACTTAAGGAAATGTCAAACCTTATTATGTTATACTATTCATTTTTATACCTTGGTATTAAGTATATAATGCAACGAATTTTATTAAGACTTGACAAATGGAGACCTTAAATGTAATATTAGGGACAAAATTAATTTTTAAGTTCAAACGCTTCCACAATATAACCATCATTTAATATTTTTTTTGTGCAATAGAAGAGTAAAGTTTAAAATTTTAACTATGCCAATTAACATCGGAAAGCGAAAATGATTTAATTTAGGGCACTCCGAAAAGTTCAAAATTGCTGAATATAATAAAACAATGTACGACTCTTCAAAATAAAACATCGAAAAGCGAAAATGAGTTAATTTAGGGCAAATACTATGATTCCGTACTTGCCAAGTCTTATCATTGATTTACTTATTGATTATGTAATCCACAGGTCGACTTAGCTTTGCTGAACAGGTGGGAGAAATGAAGTTCCGCGCTAGGTAGGATGGAGAAAGAAAATCGATATGAATTTATGAAATTTTGGATACATAAAAAATACTTTAATGGTAAATAAGCGAAATAGGACATTTAAAGTTGTTTTCTGTGTTTATGCTGGCAGATAAAGAGTTACAGTAAGGAGTAGACGAGTAAAACAGTTATAAGAAAATTAAGAGGTTAAATGCTTCTATGTTAAACAAATAGTTACGGTAGTTTGAGTTTTGTAACTATTGAGAAACCAGGGTTCGTTGTGTGAATTACACTTGGTTTTGTTTTTCAATTAAATGTGTTTTTTCATCTTGTATGTGATTTACTCGTTTTTAATGTGTAAATTAGTTTGTGTAGAACAATTTACGAATTTAACGATAGTTTGTGCAAAAGAAGGTAAATCCTTATTATCGTTTAAACCTATGTAGTTAGACATTAATAATAACTTTTTTTTATTTATTTGTGTTTAAATTCAAATTACTATCTGAAATTTAGACACAAGCAGATCCCTTCTATATAAAATTAAATGATATAAAAATGATTAAAAAATAATAAGAGTAGAATAAATAGAGGATTTCCTTATTGTTTTATATATTGACATATTAATAATAGAGCATCCACTAAACACTTAACTATTTTTTTTAATAAGAGCAAAATATCCATTTGATTGGATTCTAAATATTTTTGAATTGATATTCTGACACTAATAAAGATGTATATGAATATTATCTTCAATAACCAAGTATTCATTCCACTGACTTGGGAGTTCATACGACTATTGATATTAAATTTTATGTGAAACAAAATTTCTTCTTGGAACTTTTTCTAAACTTCTAAAACCTAGTTTTTTAAATAGTTTTATAGATGACAATCGTTGCAGTCATCTGTGTTTACATCGCACCAAACTACAACGAAACTTTTGATTCGATCCTTCAATTAATTTTATATTATAATGCTTAACTAATCATCGCACGATTACTTTCCTTAACCGGCCAAATCAAACCAACTCCTGAGTGGTCAAAACTAAACTGACCGCACCCCTTTACACCAAATGACCTTTTCCTCAGATCAGGCGCGGAAGTAGAAAACAAACCCTCCCCCCCCCAAACTCATCCCCCAATGTCACTCCCTTAAGAATCAATAAGCCTGCATTCCCCTTACAATCGTCTGATGGCCGATGCATCTGGCAACACTAGAAGAAGTAACAAAGGTAACTTACCTGAAGATTGCTTTCCCTTCTTCCCCCGTCTGTGGTACAGGGAAAACAACGAATCAAGGAAGAAGATGTGGCGGGAAAATATTGGGGACGATTTTCTACTATGTTTCGTTTTTGGGATTGGGGGAGGGGAGCGGTTACGGAGGTTGGGGATGAGGAGGGAGGTAGGTGGCGACATCTAGTTGCGGAAAATAGTAATACTGATAAAGTAGTAAGGGATCTAGTTGTGGAAAGTAGTAATACTGATAGTATAATGTGTTACGTATCTAGGAAAGGAATGATTTTTATATTTTGTTTATTAATTTTACAAATTTTGTAGTAAGTATGTTATTAAAATGCTAAGTTAACGTTGATACATTTTGTATTATTTTTAGAGCATATTGTTTTAATATTCAGCGTTATAGAAGATGTTTACAAGCAACAAAACTCGATATAGATAATTATTGTAAGACTTAGGATTATTTTTTAATTTTTATACTCTTACGCTTCATTACAATTAAAACTTAAAAAAGGCTTGAAATTTTAGTTTCTGTTACGTTTCTTTAGTTAAAAATTTAATTACATTTTTATCCATATGTATAGAAAATTATAAAAATGGCAGTGAAAGGTAATAGTCGACTTTAAGTTATGAAAAAAAAATGCTTCAATAATTTTTTAGAAAAAATATCATCTTTTGAACACACAAAGATAGACTACGGAAACATGATTTGATTTCCTTTGTTGATTAAGTTATGTTGATTTCAATGACTTTTTAGGATTAAAGTAAAAAGTCTTGATACAAAAGGTGATTTTCAAATGCAATAATTCGATTTTATAATTAAATTTGTATCAATTATTAAATTCAAACCCATATAATTCACTCAATGCTAAACCATATGTACAAAAATGCCAGCTTCCAAGTTAGAGTAGAAAGTGGATGCAGAGAATCTTTCAATTTTAATAGTGCTGTTTTGTAGGGTGAAGTTTGGAGACCTATCTATTTACCTTGTTTTTGATTGAATAACTTAATACGAAGTTTAAATAAATCAACGACACACGGTATCAGTATATATGTACGAATTCGGATTTTTAAAAATATATTTTACTTTATGATGGTGATGCTGTGATATGGCCGATTTTTCAATAAATCTGCAAAGAAAACTTAACGTCCTAAAAAAAAATCCTGAAATAACTACTAAGGTTTTTTTTATAGCGGTCGCAAATTATTGAAGATATATTTTTTCTTCTACAATAACAATGCTCTACAAATTCGGTGTTTCCAGTTATATTTACCGTGCTATTCCATTTCATTGGATCGTTAATTGGATCATGTAAAAATCCTGTTCTGTTTACAACGCATTAAATACAAAGAACTTTAATCAATGAACACACCTTGAAACTTTTTAAATTTTACCAAATTGATTTCTTTAATTTTTCAACTATACTACCAATGTTTTGAACTTAAAAATGTGGATGATGTTGTGAATGAACTTAAAAATTGTGTCCACGTATTCAGTTTTGTACCATTTTCATATGACTTTTTACCATTATGTTCTAAATTTTCAACAAGGTTGCGTTACATTACGGAATTTTTCGTAATATTATGCAACCATTTTTTCCCTATTTTGCCATCCTTTGTAAATGGGCTACGTCCCAATACAATAATATCTTATTCTATTTTATCCTAGTCTTCATTTTAATTAAATTCATCTAAGATCCAAATTCATGCATTGCACGAATATTCCTAAAATTTAAACTTTTAGCTATCCCAAATCATAAAAAAATCTATTTACCATTGTTTGAAAACGAATGGAATAGATATAAATTTTAATTGTTTTACACATAGTTTGTACTGAGGAAGCACTAGAGTTCGAATATATTTTTATCTATATCTTAAGTATTACTGTTAGTTATGATATATTATGCCAATCTATTTAACAAAAACAAATATGTTAACGATGAGAAAATTAGACTAACTTAACGTTTAACAAGCACGACTCTGCTTTTGCTTTTACATCGGAATCAAAACTCACAACCCGCCAATTGGGAATCCTCGTCTGAAACGTTTTTCTTCATTGATGTTCACCAACGCAAATTAACAATAGATATTGCGCCGCGTAAATTCTACTTACCCGGAAAGTAAACAAGCGAATAACCAATGGCTGTCTTATCAATTATCTCTGAAATGATTACGCGCTTAATAATTGATCTTCCAGAACAATTATCTTTGGAGCCATTCGCCAGAAGAATGGACGAACAAAAGATAATGTTCCTCCCAGCGAATTCATTTATGGAAGTGGCATTTTCGCAAAGAATCATTAAGACAATTAGTTATGGTAAGACCATGGAGGTGGGAGTAGCAGAAGCTGCTTCGTAAAAAAAACTAAAGAAACGTGGTTCATCAAGTGTAACCATTGATACTTTTCCCGGTGGGCACAAAGGACACTGGTATTTGACCTACGCTGTGCATACAATTAAACAAATAAAAAAATAATTAAATTTACATAAGAAATGAAGTATTAGAGCTTCGTATTAATTTTGATCTTGTACTGCCACGTACAACTGTACAAACTGAGATTAAAAATCTAATTACCGATTCTAAAATCTAAAAGGCATTTCGAATAAAAACTTCACTGAGAGATCACAGTGTTGTTTAATTGGGCCTAGAAATTTGAATGGTCTACTTGCAAAATTCATATTAGTCAATCACATAACTTATATATATGGTGGCCGGCCCGTTCATTGGCAACTTTATCAAATTGAATTTACAATAGTCAAAAGAGTCGGCAACGAACGAATAGGACCAGACATCTTAAAAAAAAAAAAAAAAAAACTTTGGAGAATGTGAGTTTGGCAACTGCACTCCGTGCCAACCTAACTTGGGCAAAAACAATGAGTGAAAAGGCAGAGGGAAAAGCACGGTTGGTCCCGTTAGTTGGAAACTCTTGTAGGTAACATTTACATACAAAATGATCTGAATACAATTTAACCAAAATACACTTTTCATTCTGATAAAATTCCCAAATTTTCTCAAATACTATTCAGATCTGTTAGACCTTAAACGAAATTAATGTTTTAAACATGTTTCCTGGATGGATTCACAAATATTTTATGGAACTCTTTACATCCGTGGAAGGATCTTCTCCATAGCATCTTTTTTTTATTTACCCAACTTAGGTTGGCAAGGAGTGTAGACCCTTCATATCAATTCGATTAGACAACTTCCACACAACTTCACTTTTTTTTTCGCTCCAAGTATCTAAATCTGATTCCTATCTTCACTTACGAGACTGTCTTCCGCTCCATAGGAGTCACATTCATAAGTTTAACTAGATTACTATCGATCGCTTGTGTTGTAACAAAGTTGTGGAAAATGCAGATATTGGTAATGCATTAAGTTATGAATGGTTGCTAATTATCGGTTAAGTTCGGTTAGTTAGTTTAGTGAATGGGGTTGTGCATCATTTCGAAGTTGTTGGCCTGAGTTGTGGAAAGTTTAATTTATGAAGCTTCTTTCGCTTTAACGAAGTTCAGTAGAACTAATGGTTAAAAGGTTATTAAAAAATAAAGTCATTCATCGCATACGATCATGCAGGCCATGATCAGATATTTTTAGTGGAATATTAGAGGAATAATATGTGTTGAAAAGAATTTGTGAAAGACATGTTAAAAGAGTTAAGTTTAATGCAAATATAGGTTTTCTTATCAAATTTTAGTCAGAGAATATAACATTTAGTAACAACGTTTATAAATTGTTTCATAGTCGTTAAAAAAAAGAATAAAATGCACAGGTTGACTTGAAGTAATTTTAAACAGTAACAAATTTATGCAGCAAGGAGACTTGGACGGCATAAAATTTTAAACAGGTAATCGAACAAGAATACACATACTCAAATGGAATAGATTTTACTTTATACGTGCAGTAAGAAAAATTATGTTTATGAATTAGTTAAACAATATTATAATGCTTTTTGTAATAGAGTTATCAGTAACTGGATTTGATTCGACTGTTTGAAAATTAAGGCAATTTCCTTAATTTTACAGTTTTAGCTCATCTATTAGCTGTATAGGAAATGAGGGGCAAGATTGTTTTTTTAACGGGGTGGTGACTGGAATCCCTACGGCTGTTTCTTGCCCGTTATTTTATAAGTTTTTTTTGTTTAACAGTGTGTAATACAATGCTCCAAAAAATTAGGGGAGCACATGGTTTAAACCCTTTAACCCCCAATGATTCTATTTGGAAGCATTTCATCATCAGCTTTCGATTTTTTTCTCACTAACTTAAGCTCGCACTTATTCATCGTTGGATGCAAGAATCATGTCTCTTGAAGGATTAAATAATGTTTTTTTTAATTAAATGGAAATATGACAAACATGGTTAAAAAAAATTTACCCAGAAACAATTTTATTAAATAAATAGAGCCTAAATTTTTCATGCTTGCAGTTTTAGATGTTTAGAAATTGCTTTTAAATATTTTTAAATAGTAAAGTTTTTTTTAAAAAAAATATTGTTATAATTTATTCAAAAGTTATACATACTTCCAATCCCCCCCCCATAATTTTTATTTAAAAGATAAAGATCCCCCCCTCTGTTTTTACCATTTTATTCTGGATCCCCCCCCATAATGAATTTATTTCACAAATTTCAGATCCTTAGAATGAAAATTAAAAGTTGGGACTGAAAGGGTTAATAAAAGTACGCAAAGTACTCCCCTAATTATTTTCAGTAGTGTAGCTTGCGAGATAAGAGCCTTACCTTCCGGCCTGTACTGCACCACCATGGTGACTGTCTGTCCTGCTCCTTTGAGGGCTGCCGCTGCCTGCTCATGGGTGGCATGCCGAAGATCGACGTTGTTCACCTACAACCACGAAATGGTGAAAAGCATTATTTAGTAAGAGTTATGGCAGGTAAGCGTTTCCGGCTGCCTATTTCTAGCCTCCTTTAGGAGGTTTAGAACAGACAATAACGCCTAGTAATTTAGAACCCCAGTACACTCTTAAAACAAAAGAGTGAAATCCACTCCAGTAGGAGAAGTGCATTTTCGACAATGGAAACGAGTGAATATTAACTCAGACTGAGTTAAAATCACTCGTTTGGAGTGATCCTGTCGGAGGTTTAACACGCAAAGGATCCACTCCTATAGGAGAAGTGCATTTTCTAGACTGGAGGAGTGAAAACTAATGCAGACTGAGTTGAAATCGTTCGTTTGTTTTAGGAGTGTAGTAAGAGCTAACGTCGAATGATATCAAAAGACCGCGGGTCTCCAAACCAATTTTTCCCTTTGTGGTAATCGATAGGCAATAAAATAAATTTTCTAAGCCACATTTTCTCCGGCTGTAATGAAAATTTTTGCAAAAGGGTTTTTATATGATAACTAAACGTTTATAAGTGTACACTCTAAAAAAAAATCTGTAAGGTTACTAAGAATTCTCTAGGAAACTCAGCTTCCATAAGTTTTTTTAGTAATGTTACATAAGAAATATGTGTATATATTACTAATTAAAGCTTAGTATCCAATACAATCATTTAAATTGCAAGCATACTATAAAAACTTCAGTAAACGTTACAAGATATATTCTAGTAATCAATACATCCACTTATGTAGTATCTTTACTAGGAAAAAGTTAGTAACTAGCAGTTTCAAAAATGTTAAACAAGAGGGCGCCACTAATTTTCTTTTAGTCAAGAATTATTGCGACTTTTCCGGAGCAGGTCGCAGGATTCGAACTCACAACCTCAAGATTAGCTCGTCTTTCAACGAGAAGTAACGCGCTTGTCCACGCGGTCATCGGGACATGCAGATCCTTTGCGTGTAAATAATGAGGTTAAAATCTTGATCGATATAAAGCTTTCGGATATGAAGTTTTAGAAATAATTTAACGCAATTTGTATGTATGTACTAAAATAAAAAAAAAACACGTTTTTCGGTTTCTCATCGTTGCGATATTGATTCGTTATAATTTTTCGATGAAAAACACATTGATTGAATTTTCACCTTTGACCGATATCGAATCAGACTTTTATCTCTTAGTCTCGTACACTTTCAATTTACGGACGCGATCACCGGTTAGTTTTTGCTAAATCCGATTGCCGATCGAACAAATTTCGAGAAACAAAACAATGCAATAAGGGAAACTATGCATCTCTCAAAAAGATAGCCAGGTGGCGCTGTAAGCGTTACAACAATTTACTTAATATTGCTTAGTATTACTACAGTAGTTTCTTTAGGTTACAGATGATTTTCTAGTAAATGGTGAAAACCTGTTAAGTTACTAAGTAATCGTTAGTAAATTCAAGCCAAATTTTTAACAGTGTAGCAGACTTACAAAGCTGCTCTATAATTCCAATTTTGAAAATGACTTGAATATTTCCTAATTTTTCAATAAATAAGTTTATAAAAAATATTCGAATCAATTTTACAAAGTGGGATTGTAGAACCTTGTAATTCAGCTACACTTATTACACATATATAAACAAACGTTTGTAAAAATATTCAATACTGCCGGAGAATATGGCGTTGAAAATTATTATTTTTCAATTGGATTAACACGGAGACACTTTGTTTTAGATACCCGTGGTCATTCAGTCTCATTCGCCCTTAACGGCTATTCATATGCAAGCAATCTAATACGTGATGGCTCTAACTGAAAAACTCACTTTCTTAAGTACAGCTATGGTATAGTGGTAGATCCGTTTATTGGCGACTTTTGGCAATTGCTAAAATTTAAAGTACAGTTGATGTACTTATCAAGTTATATTGAAATTGAACTGTAATGCTTACCAAACTCATGCTTTTTCGTTGCTTGAAGACATAATGAATTTAGACCGGATCCAATATCATAGTTGTACTTTGGTGATTGAGATATTTGAAGTTAGAGACATATTATGCAACACTCAAATGATGAAAACGCTCTTTTAATCGGGAGGCGAAAGTATCAAATAATATAATAAGAAAAGAAAAGCTCATATGTTTTTAGAAAAAACAAAAAGTGATATAGACAAAAGCAGGATGTAAGAAACAATATTAAGTGGAAGATAAAAATAGAAGATAGAGACATCGGAGTAGGGTGTGTGGGAGAAGCTTGAAAAGAGATATTGATAGAGAGGCAAGTTGTAGAAACGAATAAAAGAAGAAAAAAGATGAAATAACAAAGGTCTAAAATAAATACAGAGAAAACACACTATTTTGGAAATTAGTGCATTAATAGAGTGTGACAACGTGTTGGTATGGTTAGTTCCATAACCTAATGCATTAATTTCGAAATCCTAACTTCGGTGAAAGTATTACTTTTTTTTTTATCTTAGTGGTTTTTCACCAGGTTTGAAAAGTTATGAAATTAATAACCAAATGATATTTCCTCTTTAAATTTGTTTTATTCTTTACGATCTTCATTCCTGTTGAAAATTGATTACATAGCAAAGTACTTTAATGTTACAGTACAGTAACCCGTCGCTATATTGCGCCTCGTTACATAGCGCATTCGGAAATATCGCGCCTTGTACCATGTCTACCAATTGTTCCACCGTGACATTTGCCGGGAAAAGGATTTTACGAGGAAAACTTAAATAGCTAGCTTTAGAAGGATTTTCTCCTAGAAAATAAGTGAAATATGTGTAATTTTCCTTGTGCAATACAAATGTGAATAGTAATTAATATTAAGTCCTTTCTAAATTTGTAGTTCTTTATAGAGTATAGTTATATTATTTAATCTGATTTAGTCTGATTATTTAATCTGATCTTTGAAATACATATTGTGATTTAGTTTAAAAACTTTTCTCATAGTATTAATACATAGAAAGTATAATATTTATCGAGTCGCTCGTCATATCGCGCACACGCAAAAAAATGGTGCTGGTCCTGCAACTCAACCAAGTTCGGTTGAAGGGTGTTTAATTGGCACAGCCAAACTGGTGGTTTCTTTCAAACCTACCAGTTTAGTTACCATAACTATACTCGTTCGATTGAACGAGTTTAGTCAACGGGACCAGACAACCTCAATGAGTTCGGTTGAGACAGCTAAACTCTGTGTGAAACTTAACTGCGCGGTATCAGTGTAGTTCTCTCAACCGAACTAGTCTTTTGCGCCAGTCGAACGCTTCTAACCAAACGTGTTTGGTTCCTGCAACTAGACAGTCCTGTCAGTCCTATAGCAACCGAACAGTTTGGTTGGGAGAACTTAATTTTCGTTTGTACGTACCAGACATTTTTTTTGCGTGCATTCGGTTATATCGCGGTTTTTTGCTTGTCTCCCGGGAAGCGCGATATAACTAGGGGTTGCTGTATTTCAAAAACTACGCATTGTGTCTATGGGACTGACCATCTCTCTTCAATTGAGTAGTGAATTTGTGAATGCACTCACGGAGAGTATCTGGTCTCCCCTCTTGAGCTCCCCGCTGATGTCGGCCGGTCCCCCGGTGAGGATGAAGGAGATGAAGATGCCCTCCCCGTCCTCGCCGCCCACGATGTTGAAGCCCAGGCCCGTGCACCCTTTGTTCAGGATCACCTTGCGGGGGTCCCTGCAACACACCAAAAAACCCAGACTTACACTCGCAGCAATAACACTTTCATTTTTGACGATTCATGAATCCTCAAGCCTCATTTCGTTAGTTTTGAGGATTGTTTCGTTAAACTATCTCGTGACTTTTGAGTAAACGCGAATCCTCACTTTCACGATCGTGCTTTGGCGATTCTGTATCTTGATTTTGAGGAAACAGAATCTCATTGTTGTATTCACATGCTCAAAAATGACGAAATATTTCTTTAGATTAGACGACATTCAAATCCTCATAAAAATGACAATTCAAATTTCCTCACTTTGAGGAAGCGAAAACTCGGAGTATTTGCCAGTAATGGAATCGTCAAAATTAAGGAAAATTTCGTCGCTTTTGAGCATTCATTTTTTAGAGTGTATGAAGTATTTTTTCTTAACAGGCTGTGCTTTTTTGTCGGATCAAGCCCTTTACACTCCGTGCCACCCTAGCTTGAGTAAAAACAATTTGCAAAAAGGCAGGGGAAAAGCGCGATTGGTCCGTTAGTTGGAAACTCTTTTAAGTAATATTTACAAACAAAATGATCTTAATACAATTTAACCAAATTACAATTTTCTCAAATAATATTTAAATATGTTAGATCTTAAATGAAACTAATGTTTTAAACATGTTTTCTGGATGGATTCACAGATAATTTATGCAACTCTTTACATCAGCGGAAGGATCTTCTCCATAGCATATTTCTATTTACCCAACTTAGGTTGGCAAGGAGTGTAGTATTATTTATAAACACTTTTTTTTTCGGATCAAACCCTTTAGTAGACTCAGATTAGTCCCCAAAAGCAGAGAACCATTTTTGGGGTAGCATCTATAGGAGGCTCTCTTTACCAATTTTGACGTTCAGATTACAATGACGAATCTCGTCTCTCTGACTCGGTACTGTAAGCTGAGATATGGGAAAATGTGAACTGGGAAATGGGTACTCAAGGGATCCTTTACATGCATCAAATTACATGCATGCATACGACTTTCCCATCCTAAAAACCCGGCGACTCAGCCGGAACTCGAACACACACTTATAAGAAGAATAAGAGGAACACGCTTATCAGAATAGAACTGGACATATACCAGGGCATGAAGGGCTATACCCGGGCAATGAAATCCTCCCGCCTGAACATCTTCTCTTGCATACATGGATATATCAAGGTTCTGACAACTCTATGGTTCTGACATAAAGTTTGTTCATTTACTTACTTTCATTCAAATCTGATGCAAGTGAATCTGTTTCTTTTCTCTTTTGTTGTTGCCAGAAACAGATCATTATTTGATGATGAGTATCATATTTTTCAGAGCTGATTCGTTAATACAAGTACGTAATAAAAACATTCTTACTAATTACTGAAAGTTTCAAAGTACTGAATTCGTAGAATGTCTGGTAACGTTAAAAAAAATTTAAGGAACATATAAAATAGTTTTTCATATGCTATAATGTTATACTCCCTTTTCAAATAAGGTAACATTACATTGCACAGATTTTTTAAAAGGCAATTTAATAGGTTATAACATTGTAAAATATCTTAAAAATGAGTCAATGTATAAAAACAACATTGGAATGAAAAAACCTCTATTGACAACAAACCTAAATAACAATCAAAAAGGTTCTTTTTCTCCATGCAACTAATGGTATATACAAAGAAAATCGCAAGTTATATTTTCCTTTTAGTATTGATATCTTCTGAAGTTTCGAATGTCAAATGCGAGGACAAACTCTTACGAGGGTTTGACGTAAATGACGTCTGAGTAGTGTTCTTTCCCTCAAGGGGTTTTCGAAAAATCCTTTATTTGTCACTGATATCCAATGTCGGACGTAGAACATCCCAGAAGAAAGAAATATGGCGACGGCTATCGCAGATGTGTTTTTATTTTATTCTCCCCATTTCTGTTTCCAAATCAGGGTTCATTCGGTCGAGAGCTGTCGGGGAATTTCTTTAAAAAGAGATTCATTTTTAGAGTAGCTTGTTTGGAACGTGAGAGAATTTGGTAAGAATAAATATTTTGTTTTTTGTTATGTGTTGTAAAACTGATATTGAATTTAGATAGATTTTTTAAAGTTGGCGAAGCAATTTTCGGAAAGATAGCCTTATTTTATTCGGTATCGAACGAAAAAACTAGTTTGAGTCAAACAGTAGTTTTGTAGTGTTATACTTTTAAATTGAATAGATTTTCGAGCCAGTTTAATTTTTTTATGATTATTCAATTGTTACAGGATTTCACAAAAGTATAAAGAGGTATAAAGTAGAGAAATATCTTTGAAACATGATTCTAATACTTTTAAATTTAGTCTAATGTATGAAAATATAAAATCCATACAGCTTTTTAGGAAACTTCCCGAGAAAATTTATTGGTGATTCTAGCAAGGCTCCTATATCATTTTCATATTATCACCGGCTATTCTCAGCAATATAAACCATAAACCGCTTCGAAGCACGTGGGAGGATATAAACGACCCTTTGATAGATGTGAACATTTGCATGTAGCAGATACCGAAACGGATCCCACTAGTGAAATTGATAGAGGCCCAGTGGTCGAGTGGTAGTGCTTCGCATTGCCACGCCGCAGGTCCGGCGACCGAATCCCGGACTGGGCGAGGTTGACCCAGCCTTTCATTCCTTGAGTGGGTCGATATAATGGGTACCAAGCATGCGTGGGAATTAAACACTGGGGGTTTCCGCGTGAGGCTGTCCACCTTACCGGGACCATATGCCTTGCACCCCATCAGGGCCCTAGGTCATGAAAGCTGAAATGGGCACGGCAGACTTTGACCCAGTAATGGGCTGTTGCACCGGGGAGTTTAGTTTAGTTTTAGTGAAATTGATGGGACTTTTCAGTTTACAGTTCTTGAACATACTCATTTCTGAAATCCTGTATATACTCAAGAATAAAGCAATTGATGTGAATTTTTGAGCATGTCCATGTTTCAAAAATGAGTTGACATTGATCCTATATGCTAATTTTGCAGTATGTTCTTCACTGTTAATTTTTTGCGCTTGGTTTCACCAATAATGGTTCCTAGCAGTTGCAAAAGCTGTGTGGGGAAATGTTTCACCATATTTTTCATATTCTGTGGAAACATTTTTCAGGTTTAGGAAACAAAAACGGTGCAAACAAATACCGAAAATATGGTGAAACATTTCACCACACAGCCGTTGCAGCTGCTAGGAACCATATTGTAAGCCCCAGAGCCAAATTTTTTACGGTGTAAAAGTCTTTTAAAATTTTACCACAATACTTAACAAATAATAATATACTGATAGAGTTTTCCATGTAAATGATTTAAAAACAAATATCACTACTGCTTCGCATTATCATAAATGGCACGATATGTATCTTGGCATTCCTTTAAGCTTTATTCTTTAGTTTATTAGTTTGACGATGAACGCCTACTTCTAAATTTTGTGATATAAAAATAATACCTTAGTTGTTATCTTACTAGTATTTTGCTATTCAATATCGATATTATGTCTTTTAAAGATCTAGACTTCAGTAATAATGGATACAACAAAAGTGTTTGTTATTATCTTTCATTTCAATATGTTTATCAATTGGTTAGTAAAATAAATATTTTCTTCGATAATGCGTTCATTAAATATAGATTTATTACTATTTCCGTATCTAACTTAAAATATAAGCATGTTTCATGAAAGGATGCTTATAATTCATAAATTTCGAACAATTTTGCCATTTTACAGGGATTTCATAAATTATTCATTTCTTGTAAGACCAGAAGACACCAAATTCCACTTTATTTACGTCAAGAACCAATCGTGCCCCCTGGTGGGGTAGCCGTTTAGGCTTTTACCAGCGGCCCTACTTTGTTATCGAACACAAATTTATTACGCCCCCGAATGGAGCTGAGTTGAGATGTTTCGAGCCCCTCCCAGAGCGGTCGTTTGCATAATGTCCTCCCTCCATTTCTGCCCTAAGTGTGAGAAACTTTCGTTTAAGACGTTAAAGTAAAGAATATTCTGTAAAGATATAGTATGGAGTTTCATTGGTTGGGCAGTGTGCGGAGTACGAAGAATTTAATGGAGATGTCATGGTCTTTTTAAAAAGTAGTTTGAGTTTTATGGAGGTTGGAGGATCTAATTCAACTTGAAAGTAAAAGCATCAGACATAAAATGTTCTCACCCACATGATAAATTCAGCAGTAATTATTTTTTACTTCGAATAATTTTTAAGGAAACAAGCAAAATCGAATCGAGGTCCACTGGTTACGAAATAACAATAGAGTTAAGATAACTAACTTATGCAAGCAGCCATTTGCCATCAAATGGTACAAACAATTGTTAAAACTATATACAAATCTAAAAAAATAACATAATTTAAGTTTTAGAAAATTATAAAAAAATACAAATAGAATTTTAGAAATCGTGCAAACACTAGTAATGTAATCCACTCAATGAAGAATTAATTCGGCGATACATTTTTAATGTAAACGTCAAAAAAATCTTTCAACAATTAAAACTTAAATTACTTTACAATTATTTGAAAAACTGTAATTTTTTCTGCTAAATTCCGGCGTAAACAAAAGGGAAAAATACAATTTTTAACTGAGGTTCGACGCATACACTAAAATCTAAAAGTTTTTAATTGAATATTAAATAGTAAACTTTAATCAGTTTTTATTTTACCTAACAATAAAATTGTTTTCATAACATATTTAAAAAAAAGTTCGTTGACACAATTTTAGGGTAATGTATCACTGTTACAAAAAACTACATTGTCAGATATTTTACATTACGCGATTTTAAAGTTAGACGGATAAGTTTAAGACTCCTTAAGGGGATACAATTTTGATAAGTTAGTTTGAAACTGCTTGTGACATGGAGTATGACATTGACGGTTTAAGCTAATGCTACGAAAGAGATGAACGCTGTTTTTACTTTCTTGACTCGATGTAAGGAAGGTAAAATATCAAGCTGACAAATCACTTGTAAACGGGGTTAAATATGCTTATACAGATTTCTAAAGAGTTACTTGAATTAGTTTAATTTAGATAAAATAATAAATTTATTTAAAACTATTAAGTTTTTTTCCAAATGTAGAAAAACAAGACGAATATCGGCATTTTTTAAAAAATTTTAAACAAAATCGAAAAATTTTATGTGGCTGAAATTTGAGTTTTAGCGGAACCAACTTTGAAATAAAAAAATAATCTCAATTTTTATTTTAGTATTTTTAAACATTTCTGTCTTTTTTTATATTAAAGAAAAAAAGAAAGAGTGGCTAAAAATAACTAATTATTGTACTAATTTAGTTTATTAATTGATCAATTCTTTAATCAATTTTTCTTTGTCTTACCTGGTGAAATTTTCATCAGTGGCGACTTTGGGGAGAATAGTGTTCATCAAAGAATCACTCCCGTACTTTGACATCGGCAAACTCACTGAAAGAAACACAATAAAAATAAACCAGTGCATAAAGACGTAAAACATTGTTTGATCTAGTATGTATCGAATTAAGAGGGGTATTCAGTCAGTGGTTAATGAATTACTATAGAGGTAAAGCATTAATTTTAAAATCTCAACTCCTGGTGAGGTATTGCCAATTTTTTTAATACGAGGTATGAGAAACGTCGTAATATCAAAATAAAAAAAAATAAAATGAAAATATGATCCGGTTGTCTAATAATAAGTTGGTAAAGTTTAAAAGCAGCGTCGCGCTCTTCAGAATATTTTAGGGGTGATTAAAATTTAGTAATTAAATAACCAAATAATAATTCCTTTTTAAATTTATTTTATTTTCTGTTACAACGATTTTTATACATGGTGAAAAAAGAGCTTAGATGGCAAAGCAATGCTTTTGCAGAAGTTGTGGTTTCAAAATGGATTCATTAGCTCTGTGGGACTGACCAAGTTACCATCATTCTTAAAACTGGATAAAAATTAAAATTTAATGCAATGCACTTATTTCATCATTTCATGATTTGTAAGAACAAATATGCAATATACTTTTCGATATTGTCGAAAAGTGAAGCTTCTCATATTTAGTTAGCTTTGTAGTTGACGCTTGGCGCTTGGTTTGGTACGTTAGAGACCGCTGCGGCCTGTTGCTACAAAAGAGCTAATTAACCAAATTTCTTAAAGTTGGTTAAGAACAAATACGAGAGTAGGATTCGAACTCACAGACTTTTATAGTAAAAACGTCACTTTTTTTACTTACGGTGCAATAGTAAGGATGGGATAATTGGAAGCATGGATGCAAAATTCAGCATGGATGATACGTTAGAAAGAAAATAGTGTGTTATTTCTGATATAAATAAGTTAAATTAATAAAATGTACTCCGCTCAATGTGTGACGCAATGCTAAGCAAAATAAGACGGAATACTTCATTTCGTATGGCATTCAGCTCTTAAAGTGGTTAAAAATAGACTTTTTTTTAAAAAGTTTTTTGAATTGGGAACTTTAGAAATAAAACTTTTACTTTAAACAATTTCAATTCCACGAACACTGTAAAATTAAATACTTATCTTTCGATGGTAAGAGTAGTGCAAAGTAGTAATAACATTTAAAATCCCATCAATGGAAATCGAATTGTTTTCAGTTAACAGTCCCTAGGATTTCATTTGAAATTAATCGTACAGTTAATAATAGGGAGGTAATTGTACAACTAATACTTATCAAAGAAAGCACTTTACCAGGATTTAGTTGTAAAAGAACCGAATTAGTTTAAAAAAAAATCAAAAACAAAAATAACATTATTTCCACATCCGTGGCAATACAATTAAAGGAGTACAAACCTATTTTGCCAAAATCAATTGCGTTCGAACGTTTAGTTCAATTCCAGAAAATTACAATGCTCGTGTATCATTCCCTGAACTGCATGTCGTTAATCTTCACTGAAGCTAGTATTTACGCGAAAATCCATTTGTCTTCGGTTGTAGAAGAATCGGAGAAAGTTGCCGTTAAAAAGCTTTCTTTTAATTCACATCTTGTTGATGTAGAATAAATAAATTGGAACGATAATAGAAATAAATGGAGTTCTGTTGTATTCCATTTAGATTTAAATTAAAAAAGAGCGGTTTGAAGTGCATAAAATGCTTTTATTTGAAATAAATAGAATGGATTATAGAAAATAGATTTGTCTTCTCATTGATATGATGAAATATTCAACTGCATATCATGAATATGGTGATTTGTGAAAATTTGGTGGGTGAATTACATTTGAACGTACAACGACATATTTTTTGATGTATCAATATGATTATTTAAAAAAAAACATATTGACAATCCCGTACGAAAAAACCTCATTGTTTCTAGCCTGCTATTAAAAAGAAGATTTTGAGAAAGATGTAACTTTTCAAGAAAAAAAGTGTAGAATTGATTTCCGGTTTCAAATATTTGCATAAGGGGTCGTCTGCACGCTAAAATTGGCACCACCGTTTTGCATCCAGATCCAAATAGTTATGGCATTACAATGTTAACAACCTGCATATACTCTAAATTTCAATTTTCTTTAACTTTCATAAAATGTTTGCTGATATATTAAAGCATTAATTGTTAACTTCAAGGGTTATATTATTCAATTAAGGAAGCACGTTGCGTACTTATTGTCAATCATTTCTGGTCCAACATTTTATTTTCTTTATGATTCTTCCATCTAACGATAAATAAGTACGAGCTCATCTTAGGGAGAAAAAATCGCAAGCTGATGACTCCAAATGGAATAATTGGTGAAAGGGTTTAAATCATGCGCACCCCTATACCAAAACTGACCTAAAGTTTGCAGTATACAAATGTTATACGAGAAAAAGGGTAAATAGTTCTCATTTTTGAGTGCGAGAATCGAATACAAAACGGTATTTCACATTCAATAAACAAATTGATTTGTTATTTCAGGACATAAATTTATTATTTTTATTAGTTTAGCTTCAGTTAGAGTGTTATTTTAATTATTTTTTCCTTCGATTTTGACGTAACAGGGCGTATGAATATCAGGGTCGAAAGGAGCAGCCAATCAGAGTACGTGAAATTGCGCCGCCAGCCGGGTTGTTTACCCAGTTTCCTCCGCTCAGTACATTTCTCTGCAGCAAACTTAAGCTCGGTTTTGGTATAATTGTTTTAGGAAGTGTACATTCTTTTCTTAGACATTAAGAATAATGCCCAACGTACTTGGCGACGAGGCGTCCTCCATGTACGATGGCGGCGTCGTGGAGTGGTTGGTGAAGTAGTCCGGTGGGATCCGGGATTTGGCGACGGTGAGGACCACGTGTTCGGACGTCGCTTTTAGGGTCGCGACGGCGTCTTCGTGCGTCACCCGCTCCAGATTCACGTCGCCCACCTACACACGTAAAAGAGTGCAAACGGAAAATAAAGAGATTGCTTCCCGGGATTCATTCAAAATTTTCAAAAATTGACTTTTTTAATGCAAAATATATTAATAATAATAATAATAATAAAAAATAATAGACGACGACAACAACAATAATAATAACAATATTAATAATTATTTTACTGCACAATAATGTTCAGACAAGAATTTAAGGTAAAATATTCAATTCAAATAGTAATAAAGTAGATAGATAGATAGATAGATAGATAGATAATAAATTTATTGCAATGGGCCTAAGCCCGTTTACAATGGTTGGCAATGGTTATTACAATAAAATGTTTCATAATATCAACAAAAATCTATTGCAAGGATCAGTGGCGTAGCTACATAGGGGCTAGGTGGGGCAGTGCCCCAGGGCCCTCAAGCTCCAGGGGCCCCCCTCGAATTAGGCATTGTTGAGTACGAATTTACATTTAGAAAAGTTTTTTTTTTTAATATTTAAAATAAGATTTTCAATAGCGTACTGGACACAGTATTATCTCAATTACATATTATTGGTATGAGTTCAGTCTGTCCTATATTCGATTTTCTAACACCAACATTTTTATTACATGTTGATGAAGCAACTTTGTTACAAAAGTGTGAAGAATTCTACAGAAAATATTCAGATATAATAGGCCCTAGTTTTCCACTTTAATGTACCACCTAGTTTTACCTCAACTCACTAAAGCATGGACTGTTCACCAATTACGTAAGGAAATAATGAGCAAATATGGAGTGCTAGAATGAGGCCCAGTGGCTTAGTGCTTCGCATTACCACACCACAGGTCCGGGGATACAATCCCGAATTGGGCGAGGTTGACCCATCCTTTCATCCCTTGAGTGGGTCGATAAAATGGGTACCAAGCATGCTTGGGAACTAAACACTGGGGGCTCTGCGTGAGGCTAGGTTCTGCGTATGAATAGCAACCCAGATTAAGTCACGAAAGCTGAAATGATCACGGTAGGCCTTGGCCCAGTAATAGGCTGTTGCGCTTGTTGTGTTGGAGTTTAGTTTAGGAGTGCTGGAATATGCGAACTAACGGAAGTATTTACAGCAATGTTATTATTCTTTACAATTCCTGTCACTTCTGCAGCAGCTGAAAGGTCACAGAGAAAAATTGTAAATATAATTGTTTTTTAATAAGTTGGTAGGCACGACCTTTATATAATAAACCCTTGAACCTTCTCTATTTCTTTTTATTAGCCAAACCTACACTAAGTATCTATTAATTGTTGTAATCTATGTTGTTACTGTTTAATACTTTTATTACTTGCCCTGCAGTGTACAAAAAAAGAGGATAAGTAGCTTATATAATTTTTAAAGTATTTTTATATTTCATATTTTTTATTTAGTGAAACCTAATCAATTTAATTAGCGGTGGGGTAAGGGCTGGGGAGCCCAGTTAGGCACTTGCCTAGCATGTTCAGGTGCCGGCTCTTCACTTGACTGTGGTTCTAAAATACGACGCCCGTCACGAACAGCACTCGTGTAGCTCTAGTGCGACGATAATTCAAACCCAACCTAACCTAGTAGTGGGGCCCCATTTTTTGATTTGCCCCAGGGCCCTTGGTTACCTAGCTACGCCACTGGCAAGGATACCTATAAAACAAACAAATGAAATACAAACAAACACTTAAATACATACAAAGAGACACAAGGAAATAAACTAATTGTCAGTATCATCGAAACTTAATATATATTGTCTAAATTTTAAAACTGATATTAAGTAGTCATAAATATTATAATAGTTTTTGTTATGAAATTTTAAAAATACTGAAAGATTGTTAGAATTAATAAAGTATTTTCTTCTGAAGGATTCATAAACAGGACAAGTTAAAATTATGTGTTCCCAGGTTTCATTTTCGGATGTATTACATATTTTACATATAGTGTCAGGAAATATTTTGTAAATTGATCCTTTAAAGTATAAGTATGTTTGATTGCAACGCAACTGCATTATAATTCGTTTTACAGATATATCAACATTTGAGGCTAGATAATCTTCAATTAAATGTGAGTTTTTGATGAATTTGTAAAAAGAGTGATTGTTACTAGTAGCTACACAAGCAGGTCATTTTGAAAGGTCATTTTGAATGTATTGATCATTGTATGTTTGGATAATTAATGGTAAATATTGTTCTGCTACTTCGTAATCTTGGGATATCCAAACAAAATAAAAACCAGCACTTTGCAAAATATTCCTAACAGAGATAGCCCAGTTAAATTTGCTAGTAGAAGAATCATAAAGAGACAAATTATAAAGTCTTAAATAACAAGCTTTTGCAAATCTTTCATCAGACATCTTAAGTAAATGTATCCAATATTTTAAAATCAAACGGATAAAAACTAAAGAAATTCTTGAATGACCCAATTCAAGTCTCAACATGTATCCAGGGGTATACCTTGAAACAGAAAGCAATCTTTTAACAAAAATACAAAAACATTTTTCTAATTCACAGTAATTATTAACAGCCCATATTGGAGCACCGTAAGTCAAAACAGACAATATTAAGGAGTCAAATAACTTAAACCAAGAATTAACCGAGTTAATTCTTGCGCCAGCAAGGACAGACCAAGAATTATTAATTGCACTGATGGTTTTACAGATAAAGTGATCTTTAGCAATAGTAAAACAACCCGATGAAGAAAACGGTATGCCAAGATAAATATAGCTGGGGACAATTTCTAACTCTTTTTTATTGTAATAGAACTTTTCACTCGCAGATAACTTACCGCCCTTTCGGAAAACAACCACTTTGGTTTTATTGATATTAACATCTAAACAGAATTTTTTGCAGAATCTTTCTAATGTGTTAAGCTTTAGTTGAAGATTTATTGGGCTATCTGCAAGAATAACTGCATCATCAGCATAAAGAAGGAGATGTAAATAGATATCAGGTGCAATATACACGCCTGGGATACACGATTCGTTTAACTGGACTATTAGGTTGTTTAAAAAGAGGATAAATAACAGTGGGCTCAATATTTCACCTTGTAATACACCAATTGAGACCCTGAATGAGTCAGTACAGACATCTTTTACTCTAACTCTTGCTGAAGCCTTATTGTATAGATCCCTTAAAATTGTGATAACTTTTGAGCTGATTGAGAGTTTTTGTAATTCCAACCATAAAAGATATCATGATTGACACTGTCAAACGCGCCTTTTAGATCAATAAAAGCACCATATAGTTTACCACGTTTTTTCCGTAATTTATCTTGTATAATTGAATTTAAAATAAATGATTGATCATTGCAGCTATAACCTTTCCTAAACCCAGCTTGTTCTTCGAAAAGTAACTTTTTCTGATCAAGCCATGTTAGTAGCCTTTTGTTTAAGATCGATGTGAAGATTTTACCTATTACTGGGACTAAAGAAATTGGTCTGTAATTGCGGTTACAGTCCACTGAGCCGAATGAGACTCAGCCGAATGCTCTAAACCGCAAAATCTCGCCAAATTTCATGGCAACATATTCACCATTATGGCGATAATGTTTTCAACATAGATTTTTCTTTTGCTATCCAGCACTTCAAGATGGCTAACAATTTGGCTGGTTTATCGCTCGAAAATAGCAAGGGTGTTTAAGAAACCAAAGCAACAGATACGGCCCCTCCGAAGTAGCTTTTCACGAAGGGGCTGGGGAGTGTTACTGAAGAGAGCGGTTGTCACAATGATTTATTGGCTCTGCGGGTGGTCAGTGTCCACGGTTCAAGCAAAGCGATTTGGTTGCTAAAATCGAATGTTGCCAGGCGTGTACAAATAAATAATTCTTATTCATTTTTTAGTTTAATTAACGTAGAATTAGAGGCTAATATGTCTATATTTTGCTAAGTTAATCGTCTAATTTTCAACTACTGTTTTTACATTAGCAGTGCATCTACAATATTACTACGTGATTTAGATATAGGTTCATGAAAACCTTTTTTTTTTTCATGACAATAAGGGTGTGATGTAGATCAGTCATGGGGTCTTGTCTCATCATGATGTACTAAACTTTCGGAAATTAAACAAAAGTTTTAGTTCCAAAAACAAAAGTTTTAACATAAAAATACCTTAAGATAATAGGTTAGTTTAGTATGTATATCATCTCACTAGAGTTACAGTAGGGCTATTGGTGACAGGCCTCATAATTTAGAACCACAGTCAAGTGAAGAGACGACACCTGAGTAGTGACCCAACGAAACCGTTTAGGACGACATCATAAGCAGCGTTGAGACTTTGTCATATTTTACGTGCACTACCTCTACACGAAGTAGTATTTGTCGAACACTTATGGCTTATAGGTCGGTAATTATTTAGGTGTTTGGGTCAAAAATGTCGAATTTCTGTTTTTCTTTTTTCTTTTGATTATCCCCTTAAATTTATATTTTCAATCAATAATAGTTTTGTTGCAAGGATAAAACTTTATTTTGAAAGGAACCGTTCCGTTTTTCTTGCAACAAATACACGATAATTACTAAAAAGGATTAAGCGCATAAAATATTTATTGTTGCAAAATCAGCAATTAGTTTATAGGTTAATATTACAACAAAGCGCAGCTGTACTTAACCTTGCTTAGATTATTATTCCGATTAGTATATATTTAAATTAGCTGGTAATATTGTCTAGTTGTAGTAAATTATTAATAGATATTGCTATTTAATTAGTAGTTGCTAACCAATTAGTAACTTAATTAATAATATTGCTACCATATAACTACTTATTTGTACCATTTTCTTTTATTGGTGACTTGCTGATATAAAATTATCATTCAACAAAAACACATTTTAATGAATGTATAGCATTATTTTTAGAGGAATGTATAATAATAAAAAACCGTTGCACAAAATTTAACTCTCTATTGCATACTGTTGCAATGTGGAAATATACACGTTAATCCGTTTTAATGATTTAAAATATTGTTGATGTTCATACGAATCAAATTCCAGGGAAAAGAGCTTTTCAAACAAATTACTACTTTCAAGTTCGACACAAGTACATATCAGGGAAATTTCCTTTGAAATGACCTGTTAAATAACTGACTGCCTTACATTTTAGCGATTTCTCGAAAAATTATTTCGATATAATCCTATATTGTCCTCCCATTATGAAATGTCGCATTTTTTAACTTGTATTTCTAAAAAAAATGAATATTTAAAAAATATATGTTTAGCATATCGGATTAAAAAGCATACAAATTTTCTACAGCTGTTTTAAAGACTTCATAGTGTTGCCGAATTCATCCAATTTACGGCGTTCTGAGGGTCGATGGGGCATGTTTCACGTCTTGAGTGGCAACAGTTGCACAGGAATGAAAATAGTAATAAGAAGCCAAATACTATATGTATTTCTGGGCTACACATGCATGATTTTTAAGGTTTTAATGAAAATATATATGAGTTATAAACCAAGCATTATGTCAAACAACAAGTGAACATAAACCAAAATTTGACGTATTTAGTTAAATCGGTACCTTGTAAGGAAAATGTTGTGTGTACACGAAAATTTATTGTGCAAGTTACTTTACATAATTAAATCGCATCAAAATACAATTATAATTGTTAAAGAATCTTTATAAATTGTAAAATGGGTTTCATTTGACCAAATTAATATATTGATAATGCACAGAAACTAAATTTAAATTAACTAAGATTTTTTAAAAATAAAATTGAAATAAAAAGCTAGAGAACGTATTTTAATTTTTTCGTAGCCTTTATAAATTGTATAAGTATGGTTAACGTTTTTAAATTTGTTTCAAGTAATTTGGTTAACCCATTAACGACGGTTTGTAAACACCGTTAGCACCCCTTTTTCCATATAAAAACGCTAATTTTAAGTTTTCTAAATTTGTTTTTTGTGTAAATTAGTTTGCCCCAAATTAATTCCCCAAAAATGTTCTTTACTTGTCTTATGGTTTGTTAACTTTAAACATAAAATTCCTTTTCGTGTGGCAACTTTTTTTACCAATCGTACTTAATGTGTTTAACAGAAATGGAGTTGTCATGTGCCAAGCTACAAATACATGTGACTTAACCATTTGGTCTTACATTGAAAAAATCCTGCCTTTTTAATAAAGCCGTGTACCGTGTAGATGAGACTGGCGCACGTTAAATCCGTCGTAGTTTACTGCTCTGACACCTCATATAAGAAGTCGCTATTTAGGTTGGTTACCTAAGTGGCAGTTTGAGTTTGGGCATCGTCACTTAATCCTGGTTATGAAAGGGGGCTGGGGAGCCCAGTCGGTTAGGCACTCGCCTAGCATGCAAAAGGTCCCAGGTTCGGGTCCGGGCATCGCCAAAATAACTGCCGTCCTATAAACGGCCCGTGCAGCCAAAAATGCCCGACGAATAATACCCCGTGTAAGGTAGTGCACGTTAAATATTCTTCAAAGTCCTAACGCTGCGTACGATGTCGCATTTAATAGTTGCGTTGGGTGCCTATTCAGGTGTCGGCTCGTCACTTAACTGTGGTTCTAAAATACGACGCCCGTCGCCAATAGCCCCCGTGTTGCTCTAGTGCGACGATAATTCAAAGCCTAACCTAACCTAACCTGGTTATGAAAAATGAGGTCCGTCGCCACAATAGTCCCCTTGTAGTTCTACAATAGTGCGACGTTAATTCAGCCCAAACACAAACATCATTGGTCCACGTAAGAAGAATCCTCTAAAACAGCATATATTTTTTTTACATATACACAAACGTACATACATACAAACAACAACATATTTACAAACTTAGAGTTTAATGGGATTCACATCGCCCTTAAGTTACGCAGGGATATTGGCGACTACATGACTTTTACATGATTTTAAACCGCGGAACAGTGACGGGGACTATACTTGAGCAAAGCTGTAGCTCCACGCAATCTTATAGCTGCAGCGTGCAACGTGCATGATATCAGAACTTTGAACATATACAGATTTAACGTGCACCAGTCATACATGCATGGCGTTTAAAAGGCGAGATGTTTTTGAGTCTAGAATGGGCAGTTACTAATATGGCTCACAGAACATGAGACGGTATTTATGGTGTCATAATCCAACTCTTCACGCTATGGCGCCGCGTCTTAAAATAAATGAAATATTGACTTATGTGAACTTAATATTATATAACCAGATTTTTATACCGTAAGTTAAATACGGAATTGCTTAAATATTAGAAGTGCCTATCAGATAGCTTTAAATTGAGGGAGAACACATAATTTGAGAGAACTTAGAATTGATCTTTTGCAACAAAGAATTTTGAGAACCGAAAAGGCTGAAATTATCCCAAAACCAAAGCGTTGAAGTACAGGGGAGAGTGGGGACAAGGGGTCTAAAGAGGGGGAAAGTACCCTCTTAAAACAAATAAGTGAAATCCACTCTTGTAGGAGAAGTGCATTTTCGACATTGGAAAGGAGTGGATATTAACTCAGACTGAGTTAAAATCACTCGCGTTAGGAGTGATATTGTCGCAGATTCAACATACAAAGGATCCACTCCTGTAGGAGAAGTGCATTTTCGGCACTGGAGAAGCGATAATTAACTCAGACGGAGTTAAAGTCTCTCGTTTGTTTTAAGAGTGTATACTTTTTTACAAATATTTCTACACTACATCATTTTTTTAGTCTAATGGGGCTGCAACATTGGCGGTCAAGCCTTTGCAGACACGGCACATTTCCCAGAACTGATAGCCATTTTTTGTGCACCATCTAGGCGACTTACGTTACCAATTTTGACGTACAGATTACAATGAATCGGAGCTCTCTGTAGATGTTAAAGTATGTCGAGATTTAATTTTGCCGGAAGAACCCAGGCCAAATGAGCCCTCCAAGGATCTTTTACATGCCACATAATCATATGACATGCGTGCCCAGAATTTTCACATCCAGAAAATCCAACGACTCAGCCGGGGTTCGAACCCGCGATCTTGGGTTTACAAGGCGGACACGTTTAACCTCTCAGCCAATGAGCCGCTACATCATTCCTGAGTACACTACATCATTGTAACAGTTTGACTTCACATTTTAACAACCAAAGATCAACCATTTAAAAGCAATGTTGATCTGCCATAAAGCATGTGTTGAAGTGGAGAGAAGAGAAGTATTGTTTTGGAGAATACAAAGTTAGTTAAAAGTGTACTTTTTTAACTTTTAAAGTATTAAATAAATCTTTCTATGAATTAAACCATAGTTTTCGGTAGGTCATATAGCATAGATTAAGGTATTATGTGTCAAATACTCGTGTGGTGTGAAAACACGTGATTTTGTGTTGGATTCTTTACAACGCAGCGGGGTCTAATGGGACACGAATAAACCTAGCTTTGTATGCTTATATTGAGGAATCTTTATAAATCTTTAATGACTTATTCACTCAAGTATCCAAAAACATTTTAAAACTTTAATTTTAAACGTTTTGAACTTTTTTTTTCGTATAATAAGAGAAAGTGCAAGGTAGCTTTATGAGTAACAAATGCAATTTCTTTAATTACATCTGAACAGAGCTTGGTGAAGATTAATAATTTGTTTTTGGTAAAATTTACTAGAAAGCAAACTATTCTTTATAACGATAGATTGATTTCTGAAATAGAAAGCGATGAACTCCGGGTAAGCTATTTAAGATAAAGACGATCTTTTTAAATTCACGTACCCTGAAAAAGGACAAGTTTGGGATAAATTTTAGAAGATTTAGTAACAAAACTATCATTTCCGATGATTCAATAAAAATTATGGGCTCATCTTCGATTTTGAGTTTTAACTTTGATAGTTCACATTTCAATTATTAATAATATTGTTTTTAAAAAAATACATTTTCATTGTGTACACATTATGTAAATGTTGTTTGCTTTAAAATTTTATTTTCATGTCATTTTATGATTATTTTTTTAAATTTTAAATTAAGCTAATATTTCCCATTAGCTCTGCACCCTCTCCCATTAGACCCCACATATGGGGGCTCTTGTAATGGGACATTTGCATGTTTTTTTAAATGCTCAGTAACTAAAACATGGTAATGTTTTAACATCTGTCGAATGACTTTTTAAGTAAACGAATGTTCAGTTTATGAGCTTGTAAAAAAGAAAAGAAAATTCTTGTATTTCCGCTGAAATATAGAGGTTAAAAAAATTTATTCGTATAGGCCCTTCTATCCCCTATAAAAAAGTTGTATTATGACAAAAGAATTCAATATCAGTGAAAACAACTGCCAAGCTTTAAGTCGTAATATTTTACTAATAATAATTAATGATAAGGAAGTAAAAAAATAGATTAAATTTTTAAAACAATGCATAAATCTCGGTCGTGATAAAGCAATTAATAATTTCTCTACCTCATTTAGTTATCTGCTAAATGCAAAATACTAATTAATAAATAAAGTATTGATATTGATCCCTTCGTTTAATATAGCTCTTTTTAAATATTTTGTATTTTTTTTCTTTTATCTGTTAAGCTGGGGCATTGAAAACAAGTCTAAACCCTCCAACATCATCCTTTCAATGAATCAATGCTGTTGTCTGGTTATACATTTGTCGCCTGAAACGTGATCGGTCTGAGTTCCAGGGGGTCTCTTTTATGACTTCTACGAAGATCGCATTGTATTTTGCATTACACAATGCATAGGGAGCGTTCACCAATTGTAAAACTTTCCCTTGGCTTTGTGCTTAGTATGCAGCTTTCGGTTGAATTTTTATCGCCAACGCTCTTGTGAGAGCAAAGCAACCACAAACTCTTATCAGCAGAGGGGGATCTCTTCGCCAAGCAACTCCACACCCTCTCACCAAATTGGCTACTTCTTGCGGTTTCGGCTGAGTCTCATTCGGCTGAGTGGGGTGCCACGGTAATTGCTAGGGTTAGTTATTTCACCCTTTTTAAAAATTGGGCAGATTAAGATTTCGATCCAGCTATTTGGATAGGAACCAGAGTGAAAAACCTTATTAAAAACATTGGTAATAATAGAAATTGACGAAGAGTTTAGGTATTTAAAAAATTCTGGTCTCAATCCATCCACGCCAGGTGATTTTTCGTTTTTTAAATTATCTAATACAGATTTTAGCTCGTCACATGTAATATCTGTATCGAGAATCGGATCAGAATTTGGGACAGTGTAAATGGTAACTTGGTCAATTATTGCGACTGCGTTGGTTTGTTTGTTTGAAAAAACATCTGAGTAGTAATCAAACCAATTCTGAGGAGATATTTTAGGTGTTATGACAGGTTTTTTTCTAAATTTGTTTATAGTTTTCCAGAAGGATGCAGAGTCATTACAGTTGACCAACTGATTTTGGATGGATGTATAGTAGCTTTTCTTTTTATGATAACACAGCTGCTTATATTCTTTTAGTGTTTCTTTATAGTTTTGGATATTGTTATTAAATTCTTTGGTCACACATTTTAAGATTGATTTAAGCTTTAGTCTAAGAGAGAAACAGTCCTTATCAAACCAGCCGTTTACAGCTGTAAATCTGCTTTTAGGTTCATTAACAAAAGGCGGTTTAATCATACAATTATTCTCAGCAACATCGGTAAATAAATAGTAATAAAGTAGTTAGAACACAAAAGGCCACAAGGACCATATTGGCGATCATAAAATTGTAGATGATATTTACAAGCACAAAAAAAAAAGAACACACATTCATTAAAATCACAAGTCACAAGTAAAAATTTTGCAACATATGATATAATATCAAATCTGACATCACACGTAGAACAGTATTTAAAAATTATAAACAAACTGCACTGTAAACATTTTGTACTTGGTTTAGATATAATAACGATTTCTAGTAGCAGCAACAGCTGTGTCGTGATGAGTTTTACCTTATTTTCGATATTCGTATGAACCATTTTTCAGGATCTGGAAACGAAAACCTGAGAAATGGTTTAACCGAATTTACCGAATATATGGTGAAACATTGCACAACACAGTCGTTGCAGCTCCTGTTAACCATAGTTTTAGTGGAATCAAGTGCCAGGAGTATACAAAAATAAAGTTAAAAAATGTGCGCAACTTTAATGTACACTGTTAAAACTAAAGGTGAAAAATGGGGGTCATTTTTCACTGCGAAAAAGAGTCCTATTTGGCACTTTAAGGCTTTAATCCCGCTGGTGGGACTCCGGCATAAACCCCTGGAGGTTGCCAAGTATCACCTTCAGTTTTTACAGCATATAATAGTAGAATTTTTTGAATTTAACCCTTTCAGTCCCAGTGATGCCATTTGGCATCATCATGTTTATGATCATAATTTAAAAAAAAATAACAGGGCTGACATCTATTGTGATTAATAAAAAATATATTAACTAAAAACAAGTTTGAAGAATCGAATGGGATGTGCTTTTTGATATCATAAATGGGGATAGACGATCAGAAAAAAAATTCTAAAATGATGATGCCAAATTATCATTGGGACTGAAAGGGTTAAAACTTTTGAAATTTATTCCTGTGAATTAAGTTTTCACTATAAATATTTCCTTTCTATCAAAAGGGGAAGATTATCAAGCTACTAACCGCCATGAGCTTGTCTCCGACCTGCAACCTCCCATCCACGGCCGCTGCTCCCCCGTCCATGACTTTGGTGATGTATATTCCATCATCCCCTGGCACATGCTGGTTCCCGATGCCCCCAGCAATGCTGAACCCCAGCCCCTTGCTGCCCTTGACCAGCTCGATCTCCAGCACTGGGGTTCCTAGACTGTTCCTGGGCTCCACCGATACTGGGTGGTGATGGTGATGGTGTGGACCGCGGATCCGTTTTACAAGCTGGGAAGAAATGGAAGGAGTTAGGCTACGGCCAACTTCAATAACAAGGCCAGAGAAGCTCTCCCTAACATGAGCGCAGACGGAATTTTCGACGTCACTGGTCCGAGTGCCGAAGATAGAGAAACTAGCTCGGACGTACTCGGAACCCAAAAAATGTGGTCACTTGTGAACGAGTGGTTCCGAACAGGTATCGAGACAGGTTATCTTCATCTTCGGAACAACGTTACTCGGAACTATGACGTCAAAATTTTAATCCCTGATCGTGTTTGAGAGAGCTTCTTCGGCCTTAGTAGTTGAGTAGGCAGTGGTTAGGCTCGGTTCACACTCTATGATTCCGGTAACTGTCGTACTTACAGTGAAGGATGATAGCAGTGACAAAGTTAAGTCAAATGGGATTCATCAGATAAAGTGGAAGCGAAAACCGTACGTTCAAACAAGTACATAGTTGCAATGCTAGGTAAATTTGAATTGCGGAAATATTTGCTGCCGTACATTGACAATACAGCAGCGTTTAACATTGGCACTACTTAAGGTGTGCAAGGTAAGTGGGTGCTGTGTCAGTAACAGAAGGATGGATAAGAGCTATTATATTCTACTTTCTACGTTATAGTTTCATTTTTTCAACTTCTGTTAAAACACTTAGATCTTACAAATGGTCTTAAAAAATGGTTTGAAGGGTAATTCTATATCAGATACCTATTATTTTTTTTATACTTCTTATTCGGTCAGTCTATCCATCTGAGTTTTCAAACATATAATACGATGATGAGTACAATACTTGCCGCCCTGGTGGCTTAATCGTTAGGATGCTAGCCTTTGGAGCTGCTGGTGTCGGGTTCGAATCCCGGTCAGGCATGGATGCTTGTGACCGTCAATAAATGTTGTTATTTGTCTATGTGTTTGTGTTGTCCTTTCTTTGTGTGTCTCTTGTGCTTGTAAAAACTATTTCCGTGTCTGCCCCACTTGACGAAAGCTTATAAGCGGTTCTCTGAACAAGCACTCAAGCTGGAATATATATGTACCTACCATACCATACCGTACAATCCTTATAATACAGTGAAATATAATCCTCAAGTACTAGAGGAATTTATGAATGATTAAAATAACAGAAAAGTTGTCCATTTTAATGCTTTCAGTACTTCTTGCTTATGTTGTAAGTGTAATGTTAGAAGATATAAACTTGTTCAACTAAAATAATTGTTCGGAAAAAGTACTTGATAGAAATGACTCACCAGTCTGACTTGATTTCCCGCCCTCTTTAAGGCATCAACTGCTACACAGTGAGGAACATCTACCACGTGTGTTTCGTTCACCTTCACAATGATATCGTTTACCCTGTGAGGAAAAAAAAAAGCCACATGTAAGAAGTTATGGATAACATTTCACCGTAATTTATTATTCTAAAATTTATTTAAATTAGAAATAAACTTGTTTGTTGCGTAAACTATTTTAAAGTCACGAATCAACTGATTGGAATAAGTATGTACAGATTGTACAGTAATGTGAAAGATTGTAAAACCAAGGTCTTATAACATCAAGAAATTTTCTAGAATATCAATGCTACCGATGATTTACAGTTCCAAAAGTATATAACGCGATGTTTTACAAAAAAAAGCGTCAATTTTTTTTTTTATAAAATTTCGTTTTCTTCGTAACAGACAATAATTAAATATGAAAACTTTGCAAAACTTAAGCTCTGCATCTTTAACCCACCAAGAGGAACACCCGGCTTTTTCCGTATTTTGTACATCAGTCTTTTTTACAATAATCTTAAATTTAAAAAATAAAATTTTATTTTTTATGAGATTTTTCATTTGGGAATAATTTTAAGATCATGTCTTCAAAAATAAAACTTCCAACTAAAATTCTGATTTTTTAAACAAATATTTTATTAAAAATAAATTTAATTTAAAATTTATGAAGGGAAAACAACCACACCAATTTGTCCATTTTCAGGCTGTTCGCAAGGTTAAATTGAATTAATATTGAATTAATTTTTTTTTTTTGCATAACTTCTAAAAAGCACGTCATTAAGTGTGAATTAAAACACTTCAACAAAAATGTAGCATAATTGCCCCTTTTCTTTCACTTAAACTGAACATCATATTAAAGTTAATTATGTGCTTAAGTTATAATAAAAGAAACATCCTAATCGATAAAGCCTTTAACCTTCGATAAAGGATTCAATTATTTTTTTGGTCGACAAAGCCCAGGAATCGAACAATGGAATATTTGAAAGACTCAAGAACACAAAAGATTCTTTTTTTAAAATCTTCCTTCGACGGACGTTTCGAACAATCATCGATTTTCTAATGACTTTATCGGTCCAAAGTCTTTTCCGATCATAAATCTCTGAGTGGATTGTGAGTTCGGAGACGATTCACACCTTTTCGTTGTACAGCTCCGGGCGAAGTGATTTTTGAAAGCCGCGTTGTGTTTTTCCGTCCAAATAAAATTACTTCAATTCCTAACGATAATGTCTCTCTTTCCAAAAAATGGCGCTGCTAAAAAAACCAAGATAGCGGACTGAAAGCAAAGTTTTCAATGCAGTTATTTTCGATTTTTGGCAACGCCAGGATGGGTTTGAATCCTTGAAACGAAAGTAATGATGATAGACGGAAAAGTAGAATGAAACTTCTTAACTTTGAAGTTTAAACATTAGAAACTTTTTCAAATGTTACTCAATGTGAAAGCACGTACAAAGAAGTTACATAAAAAATGTTTTGTTATGATGAAAAACTCTTATTGGAATGAAATTTAAGTTTGTGTGAGGACACAAGAAATCAAGGGTTGAATATAGTAACCAACAAGATATAAATATGAATTGAAGGCACTTATCTCATTTAAAAAGTAGTTTGGCACATTCTAATTTTTTAAAAATAAAGTTCACACATTTCAACAATGCAGGGCCGGATTTCTAAATAGGCTAAGTAGGCTGTAGCCTAGAGCGGCAAATTTTTGGGGGCGGCAAATTTTACGTCCAATTAAAGCGGTATTAAGCATTAAAAAAATATTTAAAAATAAAAATGCTAATATTTTTAAGAAATAAAGAAATATTTTACATTAATGCGTAAATCGTAAACGTATATATAGCACTAATATTTAGTAGTAAACATGTAAGCTGTAATGACATTTGCAGCCACTCCCCCGGATTTGGAAGTTCAAAGAAAAATGGTAGAACAGTTTAAAAAATTTGCCTATTATTTCGCTTTTGATTTAGAGTGTATGTAGATTATTCTAATGTGTAGGAAAAAAAATAGCCTATAAAACTATATGTGGCGGCATATCGATCGTAGCCTACAGGCGGCAAATCTTTAAATCCGGCCCTGCAACAATGTAACCATTACAATTTGATAAATTTCAACATTATTTAAATATAAGGTTGCCAAAAACATGCAACTTCTGAATAAGAACTGGCGCTGTCCATCATTTATAAGATATATTCTCAATAAGTTTGTTTTGATTAACCGATGTCTCAGGGCTTTAGCAATTATTTTATTTATCTGTAACAAACTATGAACATTGAAATAAAGTCATGTTACAAATTTCCAAATAATATCACACTTTCCAGATAAAACATAGGAGTCATTGTAAATTTCTTTTATGCTTCAGTTAATTATCATTGTAGAATCATGATAAAATTGTTTCACTCTCTTTCAGTTTAAAATAGTTTGCATCGGTTTATTAAAGTTTCAAATCATTAAGATCCCATCTTAAACATCTGCTTGTTTCAAGAATATACTTATTACCCTCTCGTTTGTGCAACAGGCAAAGTACCTAAATACCTCTCTAATTTATTTCTAGCAAATTATGGACATTCATATTAAGCTATAGTACAAACATTTCCAATCAGACCGCAATTTCCAGATAAACCATCGGAGTCGTTGTAAAAAAATTCTTATGCGTCAGTTAATGAGGATTGTAAAAGCACGATAAATTTATTTTACCCTTTTTCGGTTTAAAATAATTTGAAACGGTTTATTAAAGTTTCAAACCATTAAGATCCCATCTTAAACATCTGCTTGTTTCAACAAAATACTTATTATCCTCGTTTGTGCAAAAGGCAAAGTCCCCAAACGCTTCTATTCACTCTGCAAGTTGGAAATCAACAATTGCAATGAGCACGGCATAAAATGTGATCGTTTCCAACCTTTTATTGCACTCTGGAGGGTGATTAGCGGTTGAGCTTTGCAGTCAGCGCTTTGCAGCATGAAGTTTCATGCTGGGATACAAGAGTTCTGAAAGAGACCCATTACGTTTCCATTGTGGCAATTTTGTTTCTGAAAGCGAGCCGTTGACTTAAATTGTTCGTTGAGGAACGAACTGTTGTAGAGTTGTTTGCAGATGTATGTTGGTTTGCCCATAGGGGATTTGGGGTTTTGTACATTTCAGTTGGATGTTTTCTATTATCGTGTGTACCATTTTCTTTATTTCAACCACGTAATTGGAGTAATTTGTATTGTTTTTATAGCTCTACCACTAAACTTTATTACCAACTACTAAACCTGCTACTAAAATTCTACTACTATTTATGCTACTATAATAATAAAAATAGAGATTTTCCACTATTTATTTGAATAGAAAAGTGTAATATCCGCAGCTGATGGTCAGACGCTGCTGTATTTTTGTATTATGCACTTAAGGGGGGAATGGGCGCACTGGACCGCTGGTCTCCAAAGCAAATTGCATCAGTGGTAATCCAATGGAGAAGAAATATTTTCTCTGCCACATTTCTCTTGCTGAAGTGAATATTTTAACGAACGTATTTTTTTATGTGATAAATGTAGTTGACTTACAGGTCCCAACAATCCCACTTTTTGAAATTGGTTCGAATATTTTTTTTAAACTTTTCAATATGATTTGAACTCTATATGATCGGAACATTATATGATTACAACGCCATATGATTGGAATATTATATGATTAGTACATTATAAGATTAGGGAGGGCTCTATATGATTAGAATTTATTTGATTAGTACATTATTTGATTAAGGAAGGTATTATATTATTAAATATCATGAAATGACGAACATAAGTATCTGAATGCAAAACATAATATGATTAGAATATTATATGATAAGTATATTATATGATTAGTATATTATATGATTAGAACATTATATGATTTCAATATTGTATGATTATAACATTATATGAGATATACTTACTGCAGCCTCCCGTCTGCCGCCGCGGCCCCTCCTGCGATGAGCTTCGTGATGTAGATGGAGGGGTCGTCGCCGATGTGGGGGTTGTCCACGCCGCCCGCGATGCTGAACCCCAGGCCCGTGCCGCTCTTGAAAAGGAAACAAAACCGCAATTGAATTTCATTTTAAGCCTACCAGCGGGTGACCGAGCTCTGCTCGGAGAAAACAGGTATCGAAGCTAACTCGAAAATTTAATTTTTTAATTGCGATTTATCAAAACAATACATGCCATAAGAAAATTTGTTCATTTCGCTAACTTTGTTTAGTTTCTTAAAAATGAACAGCTATGATATAATGGGCAGTCTCGATTCGGAGATTGGCATTTCGTTGAAAAGCAACGAAAATGCCGAAATGTGGTAAACATTCCATTTCATACTTCATTTAACTCGATAGATATAGCAACCATACGTTAAATTTTCAAGATCGCCAAAAATCGCCAATGAACAGAATATATGAATATAATATCATCGTTGTATGTACTAATTAGTTAAATAGTTTTGAAAAGTTGAGATTTTTATGGTAATGAACATATTACTAACTTCTTTAACGATAATAAATTTCGCCTTTTTCATAAACTTTAAATTTAGTATAATATATTTTCGAATAAATGTTTACTTTTTTAAAAGTTTCATTCTATCAGACAAAATTTCTTGCAAATGATCGAATTTCAAAAGGTTTCTTTTTGTAAAAACTTTTATTTCCTTTCATAGAACAAAAAATGATGCACAACGTTCCAATTTTCTTGTGTTTAAATCTCTTATAGACTGCTCGAAAGTTATTATTTTAATTAATTTTATTATTTTTAATTTCTCTAGTAATTTTTAATTTCTGTTTTCATAGCCAAAAATGAAATCATAACTGAAAAGTGAAAAATGGACATAAGTATTTTGGTCTCTCCATTAACATTTACAGATCGATCAAATCTCTGGAAGAATTGGAGCCAAGTAAAAGCGCCAAATTAGAAAGGAAGTCAAATAGTTGTCCTCTGAGCAGTTGCAACGGCCGCGTTTTCTTAACATTCAGTAGTACATCCATTAATATTCATCCATGTTTCTGAAGGGTAATGGCAACACAATTAAATAAACATTTTCAATTTTATTTATTTTCGTTGAAAGTTTTATTTAATTTTTTAGCAGATGGCATCAGGAAAGTAGCCATTATGGCGAACTAATGAAGTTTGAAAATGTCCTATCTGTAACTCCGAACTGTTTGACCGTAGCGCTTCAAAACCGGCGCCAATCGATTCGTCGTGGCCAAAAACCCTAGACCCCCAAGTTTACCGGAGTTTATTAATTCTTGGGCGATTTTCGACTTGGCACCAATTCCTCGTATTATAGTATAAGATATTTCTTAGTTAGCTTATACAGGGTGGCGCAAATAAAAGTTGTTCCGTCATTGAGATAAGAATACGATGGAATTGTTCAAAAGTCAAAAATCAATGCAAAAACATGTTTGCTAAGTGAAGCCATGGATCGCTTAAATATTAAGCCCAAGCAAACTCTTGGCGAAACATTTGATGTCAACTATGCCATAGATGGTTTGACAAGGTAGTTGGAATGCAATATAAACAGAAGGTTTGTACAGCTGTGCAAAAAAATTTCACTAGTTATTATATCGGTCGTTATTAATCCTAGAGAATTGGAATTTTTTGTTTTTGTTGCTATAAATTATTCTAAATTGATTGCAAGACACAAAATTTGGGTAAGGAGCCATCTTCAAATAATACACACTAAGATCTGAACTCGCCAATAGTCTATGAGTGGCTCTAATCCAATCCAACCAATAAATGCAAACACAGGTTTTTCAAGTGAAGTCGTTGCGCGCTTGAGTAATCTTTTATTCTACTTGAATGCTTTCAGACGGCTTCAATAATTTTTCCACCAAGCAACTCAATGCATTTCTTTCTCAACGCTGGGACCACTGTTATTTGCGCCACCCAGTATAATGCAAAAGTGGAATTTTTTTAAAGGCTATGTCTGTCTATTCCCCAGTTTCATAGCCCAAACTACAGAATTTTCGATGAAAAAGAGTTGAATTGTGACATTTAAAGTTTTTAATATAGAACTATTAATGTGTTTGGCACTTTCCAAAGTGTCAGTTTCTATTACAAACCTACTTTTTTAATTTAGAAAAATTAAAAAAAAATGTGCATGTATTGCCATCGCAAAGGTCAGTCTGTTTGTAAATCTGTTTGTTAAAACTTCCGTTTTCATATTCAGATTTTCAAATATATAATTTTTTTTAAAGTTGTGACATAAAAGAGCTATCTTTTATATTTATTTGCCGTTTATTTGTACAGATTATAAGAAATTTTATAAATCTCACAGAAACATGAAAGTATTTGATTTTAGTTTCTTCAGAACATTTTACAATTATGTGTCTCGAATTAAAAGGAGTAGATTTCACATTAAGATAACATAGTTTTCAATGTCAAAATGCTTCACATTGGTTCGTCCAAAATTTTCTCTCTAGGACAACGAAATAAAATATAAATACCACTGAATATTTTCGCTGGTATTATTGGTGTATATATAAAGACTTTGTCAATGCTTACATGAATGAAAGAAACGAGAAAAAAAAGAGTTATATTAAGCAGAAAAGATTAGATTTATTTAAAATCTTTGGTGCTTGCGTCAGAATATTTCTGCTGGTGAACAGCTATGCATTATAGGGTTGTAAGAAATTTGGACAAGTTCACGACAAATGGTTGGCATACAGTATTTAATGTCTTCTATAAAGTAAGTAATTTAAGACATGGTTGGAGTTGTGAATGGATTAGAATGGGTAATAATTTTACTTCTTTTGGGTTGTTAATAAAATAATTATTTTCTCATACTACCTTATTGTCATTTTTATTTTGGGCTTTAAAATAAATTGCTCACGGACAGATAGAAAGAAAAATGGATAAAAGATGTCTTTTTTATCTATGTTTTCGTTTTACGCGTAGTGTGGAAGGAAAATTTAGATGTTTTTTTTTTAAATTAAAATCAAGGCAAATGAATCACGAGAATTCAAAACTCAAATTTTAACTTAAACTGCGCTTTATATATTTATTTAATATTTTATTAAAACTGTTCCGATAGTTTATAAGTTACAGTATATTTAATAATCTTTAATAATTTAATACCCGAATAGGAGCTATAATATGTGGAAAACTATGTTTCAAAAATCGGCAGCTGTCAGCATCTGTCGCCAAATATAGAAAACAGAAATATATGGCATAAAGAAATAAATTCACTGATATTGAAGAATATTTCTTTCAAAAAAGAAGTCTTTTGGGGCTTTAGGAGATAAAATATTAGGTTTAGAATTTCATACCACCTCGAACAAAACATTCGGAATTTCAGCAAAAGAATACAAAAATAAAATAAAATTGATGAAACGAGGAAAAATGGCAGAAAATCTCAAACAACCACTTCCTTCGAACAGAGAAAATAAAGAGATTCCTAAATATATAAAAAGTGTTTTTTTTTCATATTTTCGTTGACTTTGTTTTATCGCTTTTGTCTCTGTAATATCTATTTCTTCAATATCCGCCTAAAAGTCACGTAGTATCCTGGATAACACCTGAAGGAATATTTTTTTAGTGAAAGTAGATGAAAAAGTCAGTGTCGTATAAAGTTGCTTCTCTTTTTAAAATACCAGAATGATCTGTTCTTTCAAAGCAGTTTAAGTTCTCTTGGAATTATAAGGTGGATACAAGGATATTTCTTTTCAAAATATAGCTATAAACAATTAAAGCTTATATTTTTTTCATACTTTAAAATATTTCTTACCAGTATATTTTTGTATAATTTTATTCTTTCACGATATTTAAAAAGATATTCGTAGATATACGCAAAATATATATTGGACATTTCATTGAAATTTTTTTTTTATCATACATTAAAGTTTAAGAAAAATGTTGGTGATCGAGTAACATTGAGTGCTGAAAAATGATAGAATTTTAAATTGATATTCTGTAATAGTAGAACCCCGATTATCCGAGTTCATGTGGACCGAGACTAACTCGGATTACCGAAAAACTCGGTTAAAGTGAAAAATTTAAATAAAACAATTCTGTATGTCTTAGTGAATATTTTAACAAGTACAAATGTTATACAGACTACGTGCAATTCATATGCAGGACATTGAAATAGTTCTTTCACTTAGAAAAGTCATTAATTGTTTTTTGTTTTATGTTATTTTGGCGTTTCTCGGCAGCAATGCAAGAAAGAAAGGGGAAATTATTGCTAGATTTCTTTTCCTGAAGTTTTGCGAGATCATGTTCGGTTCAGAATTTTTTTCGGTAGTCGTCGGAAAAATCCTAGAAATATTTCAAAGCTGGGTTAAAGCGGAAAATCGGATAATCGGGACTGATAATGATAAACTATTCAATTACTTTCGATGCTTATTTTTCATCTGAAAATAAATAATATTTTGGAATACTTTATGTTTTCTTTCATATTTTTTAATTGTATAACTTAGCCATGTTATTAGCTTTAGATACAAGTTATGTTTTCGGTTATTTTTAACTTAAATGCTCTTTCTTTAACTTTCAAATGAAATAATTTAAATTATGTCATACGGAAACAGTTATAAAATAATGTGTCTCACCCTTTCCAACGTGATCTCTTCATATTCCCAATCTTCTTCACCGTTCGCCTGCAGAGCAAAAATATTAGGTTAAACACACACGAACAAATTGTTATCATCTATAAGTTGGGAACTCATAGATAAGGATGCAAGCACGCAAAGACAATATTCACAAGTTTTCCATGTATTATATTTGTGTATGTTTGTCTCATGTATATCTCTATATAATATAAAATTGTAATTGTCGGACGCTTTAAAGTCACGTGACTTACACGGCTTCAGCCAATCAGAAACGCTGAAAGTAAGTGCGACGGTGTGCTTCTTTTGTGCCGGGGCAGCTTCAGGTTGCGTCCCGTGGCTTTGGTAGAGATCGTTGATTAGCGCTAGAGCAACGTAATGCCATGGAGCAGTCCCACGAAAATTAGCCAGATTGCATAGATGAGCATTCCTGCATTGGCAGTATCCTCATATTAGACTTTCATGTTTGTTTGTGGAGCAAACAAATAGGAATTGCGTAGCAATTCCCGGGGGTTGGCGAGCGGTAGCTAGCAGGGGGCTTTGCCCCCTACTATTGCATAATATTTTAACCTTTACGATTAATCAGCTTGAAGGGGAAAATGGAAAACTTCAAAAGAGATATTGATTTTAAACTTATATTGATTCAAAAGAGTCTTAACTCTAGCCATAAGTCGAAAGTTGATCATATCTTTTTATTAAAAACATGCTTAGCTTTATATGAGGGAATATAAAAGTAGAAAATATTTTTTGCAGCTATCCTGGAATTTTTTTCGCAAACATTCTTAACCCTTATTCTCATGGTCATAATTTTTTTTAAATTTTTTTCAATTTTCAATTTTTTTCTGTTTTTTACAGCTAAAATAAAGATTATTTAGTGTCATAACCTTTCTAAAATAATTAATACATTAATTAATTAGAGTTTTATAAAAGGTAGCATATATGCTACTTCATGAGATTGGGGTAACTGGTTCATGGAGCTTGTAGTTGTATTTGTGTTACCTGATTTGTAGTTGTTGTACTACTTGTGTTAAGTGATAAAGGCAGTACATGTCAAAAAAATTATACTACGTACAAATATTACTTTAATGAATGTTTTTATAAAGTATGAATATCAATGAAACAAAGAATAAACAAAAAAAGAAACTACATACATCTATATATACAATACAATATTCTTATATTAAAAGAAGTGCTTGCTCAAAGCAATTCTGCTTTTAGCTTCCACACTACGTTTATATCGTAAAAAGTGGAAGGTTTTATAATCGTTCAGTCCGTCTGTCTGTCTGTCCGTCCGTCCCCCACTTTCACAGAACAAACCAAACGTCGCACAAACTAGTGGAATACGTCATTTTGAAGTAAAAAATCAGACTAGTTTACATCCCAAATTTCATTAAAAATTTAAATTGGAAGTATATTTAAAAATTAAATAACTAAATATTTAAACTACATTGAAATAACATGCAAATTCCATTTTCATTCAATAATTTCAATGTTGCCATTTCGTCAAACGTAAAAGAAAATTTATTTAAAATAAAAATAAAACCTTTGGAAGAATATTTATTTATGTGATATAATTCGGTTTGGATTGTTGCAATATCACATTGGAGTTTTTTTCGACGGTTCATTATATATTAAGTTCATTATATATTGTATGTCTCTCTGTATACAAAACTCTAATTTTGCATAAAAATATGCAAAGTTTCGCTTTTATTTTTAAAGCATCGAATTTACTACTGATATATTTTTTTGAACTGTAAATTAAATTATGGCGACTAAAATATACATATTTATCAAAACATTGCGTCATTATTCTACGAATTTCAAACAAATTTAGCAAACGATAATGAGTAATTTTTAATTTGCGAAAGTATATGAATGAAAATAGTCAATTTTGGCGTTTAAAATTTTTAATTAGAGATTTTCTCTCTGAAGTGTATAAATTGTGTGTTTCCTGTGAGCATATATTGTGGGGAAGCGGTTTAGGTGACAGATTCTGTAACAAACCTACTTGTTTTGTTAAGCAAAACCTTAAATTACACTTTTTACAAAAGACGTTGGAGAAACCTTTGTGACAGAATCGGCATTTTCCACTATCTCTGAAAATGAGTAGGTGGCCTACTCCACCTTGGGACACTGACAATTTCTAAGAATCTTTTGGCAATATTCATACATTGTTTATTTTTAATAGTAGCCTTAACCAACAGACATCATCATAATAAAATTTAACACTAGCATCATTGAATTGATGAAATGGTGACAAAAAATAATATTTCATTACCCCAAAGTAAATATTTTTCTCATTCTAATATAATTTTTTACCTTAGTACTCTTACAAAAGGTCAACTGCATTTTATTTTCTTCATAAAAGAGAAGATTTTAAAATATTTTGGTTATGAGAAAATAATGATAATGCATTTGTATTGGCCACTATCTTGCTTTTGTTTAAACCATGTAGTGTGTTGTACCTTGGGACAGTATTAATAATTTGATTAAATTCTTAATAATTTGGATAAATAAAAACATCTTTATTATTTATTTTAAGAGCAATTCCACAAAACATATAAAATACAACTCAGCTTTGTTTTGGATATATTTTATAATGATTGAAGTTTGAAAATATAATTCTGGCAACACCTAATAAATCTTTTTCCTTCCGTGTGATGAAATGTTCTAAAGAGCACATTTTCTGATGTATTTTGAAATAAAGTTTGTTTCTCTCCCCTGACCCAAATTAGTTCAAGTGTATGACTATTGACTGAATTATAAAGCATGTCCCAAGGTACAACATCATGTTGTACCTTGGGACAGTTTATCCTATCTACTTTAAATGAGTGGCAATTTTTTAATTTCAAGCTGCCAGAATTTAAAAAAATATATTATAGAGGAATATATTGGTGTGCTGAAATGCTGCTTTGAAATTTTTATTTTGACAATAATTATCGAAGAAAAAAATTTAAATGTAAAAATTGTCCCAAGGTACAAAACTCTCCCCTATATATTTTTATACAAATTTTTAATTTTTTATGCATCTTTCTTCCTACATATACAATAAACCATCAAAATAACTTCATTGTGATATTATAAACTATCCAAAATGAATTATATCATAAAAATAAATATTTTTTCAAGAGTTTTATTTTTAATTTAAATAAAGTTTCGCGGTTTGGTGTAATGGCAACAGTGAAAATAATGAATAAAAATGGAATTTGCATGTTATTTAAATGTAAATTAAATTTTTAGTTGTTTAAATTTTAAATCTTCTCATTTCAATTTTTAATGCAACTTGGAATGTAGCCTAAACTGATTTTTTGCTTCAAAATAACGTATCCTACTTATTTGTGAGACTTTTGGTTCGTTCTGTGAAAGTGGGTGGCAGACAGACAGGCGGATAGACTGAACGATTATAAAACCGTCCCCTTTTTATGTTGTAAACGTAGTGTGGAAGTTAAAAATATTCAAGTGTAAGTAACAACTAATCATGTCAATAACTACCCTAATCTCATGAAGTAGCATATATGCAACCTTCAGATTTTAGCTTGTTTTTTTCCAAACACAGTGGTAATCGAATAACTTAAACAATTTTTTAAAACTATAGAACATAAGAAATGTGAAAAATATTTTTCAAAGTAAAAACAAAACGAAATTAATATGAAAAATAATTCAATGGAATTGTCTTGTAGAGACAACGAGACATGATGCAAAAATCCAACAACCCAACAAGTTACCTTCCTCTAAAACAAAAATAATTTTAACTTTGAACATTATTTTCACTCTGATCGAAGCTTCTACTGTTCTTCTAAGAAATAACAATGCAACATACTCGCTGACGTCACTTAACAAACATAAGTTAGGGGAAAAATCAAAGGTTGCATATATGCTACTTCATGAGAATAAGGGTTAAAAGAGTTTCTAGGTACACGAAACTTTTTGGGTACTGTATGACATGGGAAGCCCATCCAATAACCTTTTCTACAGCTTTTTCAAAATACTTATAAAAGAGCCACTATGGGTTTCGAACTCTCATTATTTATATATATTTTTAAGATATCTATAGTTACATAAGACGAATCTAAAGCAACAAAAAAATCCCTGGTTAATGCATTTTACTAGCAATCATAACACCTTAGGTTAAATATCCCTAGTTGCATTTTTACTAAGTAACCTTATATTATACATTTAAAACGAAAATATTGGCACTATTATATAGGAACTTCTATAATGTCCATAGGTGAATTTAAGTAACCTTAAAATAAACATTAATAAATATCTGGACTATGATACATGAAATTGTAGATGAAACGTGTACAAAACAAATGATAATTTAAAATTACAAAATTAATTATTACTTCAGAGTTTACAAAACAAAACATTTATTTTTGGATTCTGAAATGTATTTTGTTGAACCATTTAAAAACGTATACATTGCTGCGATTTATCTACGCCGTGTGATTAGCTAACTGAAAGAAAAGAAGTAATACTACTTCAAAAACTTTTTATTATGGGTAAAAGACTGGGTCTAGTTTCCATATTAATTATTTAACTTAAAACATAACATGACATAATATAAAATGCGTTTTTTACTTTTAAGTGAACGTAAGGTAATACATATTTATTTTGTATCAGATTTTAGGCGCTGCTTAAGCTCTAAAGAAACCTGCCTTAGCATAAAAACAAATATTAAGAGTTGCGATTTTTTCTTGCTATTGCAACTAAAAAAATTTATAAAATGTAATTAACCTAAGATTAATTTAAGTTTTTAACACCCCAGGGAGTTGTCCAAAAATATTAATTATCATCATGACATTTTACGTTGAAGTTTTTTTTTAATGAAACCGCCCGTTAGGCTTGAAGTAGCAGAAGTAATAATTTTCGAAACGAAGAACCGTTACACTTTTTATTAGAACGCGTAAGATATCGAAAAAAAATATGTTATTAGTTTTTCTAGGGGGAGAAAACATAGTTTTTGATTAAAGAGGATACGACTAAAACGATTAAAAATTTATTAAGGGTGTTTTCGTTTCTCTACAAAACTTTGTTTCACCTAGGGTAACCCAAAATTTCTTTTGCTACACACTATAAATAAGTAATAAGTTGTTTCAGTTCCAAGTTAGAAGGAATAACGTTTTTTGCTTTGACTTGGTTCCTTATAGAACAGACTTATTGCAGGGGAATTTTTTTCAATATATTATTAGTTGAACCTTAGTGTTTAAGATACAAGATACACATTAAAACAATTTTTTCCAGTATAAAACTAATCGTTCAATTTTTAGTTATAAAAAAATTGTATAAAATTAACTTTTAACCTATAAGAAAATTTGAAATTATAAAATCATAATTTTAAATTAATGCTTATGTAATATTAACTAATTTTTTTTAAAAAGTAACCAATCGAAAAAGACAAATACGTTGGGACACGGTGGAATATAAATCGATTGTGTTGTTAGCTTTTTAATATTGTTATGATATAAGTATCTATGCTGTTTCTTATCAGTAAATGTGGGCTTCTAGAATGACGTATAAAAAATTAATTTAGATATGTTTTTTTGTAAATTTTTGAATTTGTTTCTTAGAATAAAAAAGTTAAGGAAATAAGAAGGTTTAAAACTTATCCAATGAGCTGTAAAACAGTTTTTTGAAAGAATTTTTTTTTTGACAAAAGTATTTAAATAACATGCTGCAGGATAGAACTTTAAAATTGGGAGCTGAAGGAAAAATACAAGAAAAAATGAAAAATTTTAAGCGGATTTTATCTACAGTATTGACTTTAATGCATAATAACCTTGCAAAAAAGCACAAATTACTTGATTTCTCAAAAGAAATTTGAATGAGACGTATCAGAATTTTCAGATATGATAGAACTTATTTTTTCACACATTTTTGTGCATCAAGTTTAGTGTAGTTATAGATGATAAGCAGAATGGGGCCAAAGATCAAATTCGTTTTGAGCTACCCTGATCTTACATATCTGCGCAAAATGTATGCCTTTTAAAGCAAAGATTAACCCATATATAAGATAAGTCACAAAAGTACGAACATTTATTTTACATATTTCAGGAGACATTAAAATTTTAAAGAAAATAACAACAAGTTCTTATAGTTTTTTCTTTCATAAACTCTTTATTTTTCTAAAAAAATAAACGAAATGTTTGATAACTTGAAGTAAAATTTTTGATAATACGAAATATATATCAGGTACATTTTAACTCAAAATAATGATTTAACAATGAGTTATGAGTATTAGAAATAATTGTTAATTTTCTGCACATGCTTAAAATACTTATATATTAATGTATGATTTTATTTCAAACAATTTTGTTTAACTTATATGTAAGCCGAAAGCTTAATATATATCAATATACACCATGCTTACCCAGTTATCTCTGTTATAACGCGCTGGGTTTTCTGGGAAAAATAAACTCAGCCACCGTCGCATCATATTGTCATTTTATGTACCCCATTTCAAATGGGTCCTCTACACACAAAAAAACACTACTTCTGAAATCCCACAAAAAACATACAGTTTGCAAACGACAAAATGGCTGCCCCAGATAGTGCATGGAGTGACACAGGTTACTATGGGCAACCTTATCCGTACCTTATCCGGAAGAAATGTTTTTTTCATATAGTTTAGTGATAAAATTTTCTCTCTAAAAATGCAGGTAATCGGTGACAGAACTTTCAAGGGTGAGAGGAGGATAAGTGATAGGAATAGCAACAATAGATAGATAGTCATTTGGTTCGTGTTGTGTTTTTGACTTTAAATTACCTAATATTTAAATATAAGGAGATGAAAGTATTACGGGGTTGAAAATCTGAAATTGTAGTTTTGTGTTTTTTACACATTTTGGCGAGGGTGCTGATTCTTAAAAAGTAGTTTTCAAGCATTCATTTGCATGTCTGAAACTACTCTACAACAAACTTAGCTCTACGATCTAAAAGAGCTACAGACTTCTAATTTGGTACACGATTTCTAAGTATAGTACCTTCCGCTCGTCACAATAAAGTTTTTGAGAAAATTTTGCATTCTCAAAGGTTTTTTGCCATAGGACTTTTTTGGATTTAAAGGTATTGCTAGAAAATAAGAAGAGATACAAACTTCACATTTGGTACAACAGTGGTCGGACGTCATAACAAGTCTGGAGAAAATCACGAATGAGCAAAATGGTATCTGCCATAGAACATTTAAGGTTATAAAGTAATTGAAATTATCGTATAGGGTATATAATTACTTTCAATGTAGTATTGATTAATTGAGTGGCAATTTAAAGTCGTATAGGGTACACTCTTTTAGTTTTTATTCGTTGTCATAAGCTAAAATAAATGCAACTCAGAAACTGACATCAGTAGAATGATTTTCATTGTCGTTTTACATTGTGGGATATATTTTGAAAAGAAGATTTTCATTATTGTTTGTGAAATCAGGAACTAGTTAAACTTAATAAGCAAAAACAGTTTGCTTGTTTTTAGGGGAGGATTTTCCATATTTTTGTTAAACAAGAGGAGTATTTATGTGGGCACCAAGCGACTAAAAGCACTCATGCAAAAAGCGGGTTTTAAAAAACAGCAAACACATGAAATTCCGAAAGTAGATTAAGTTTGTATTTTGCAAGACATACATACGTTTAGCGATTATTTTTATGTTTTTGATAAAAAGCAAAATTCATTTTTTAGCTTCAGCACAATTTGTAAATTTGTAAAAAAATAATCTGTGTTTACAATACTGATATCTAGTGAGCCATAAACGCACGATTCAGCCTTGAGTCAATAAAACAAAACTCGGAAAATGCGTAAGGTGTAATATATTTACGCACGTAATATACTACGCTTAGTTCATCGTTTTATCTACTTTTAGATATGAAATTCTGGAAAATACATTAAATTTTAAATTGAAACATTTTAAATTGACAGGATAAATATATATAGTTCCGGATTTTAGTAAAAACATTATTTTGCACCTGCAAATTGAGATAATATTTATGAAATGATACTTATATATATATATATATATATATATATATATATATATATATATATATATATATATATATATATATATATATATATATATATATATTATTCAGTTGTGAAAGTAGATCCTAATTTGTTCCAAAGCTTGTTTAGCATTATCTTTGCATGATTGTCAAAATTTTTTAGCTTGAAAATCGCTGTAGTTTATAGATGGGTGGAGCACTATTTTAAAACTTTTCAAAAAACAATTCTTAAATAATCAGATGGTATTTTTCTTTAAATTTTTTTTTTTTTACTATTTTCATGCATTTCATTCATTATGTTTTTATTACTATTTTCATGCATGGCGAACAATTGTTTAAATTGTAAAGTATTATTTTGACCTAATTAAAAAGAACGTATTAAGTTTATGAGACTGACCATTCCATTAAACCCTTATTGTTTGACATTCATTGCCATAATTATTTGTAAATTTTTTTTTTTTTTTGGTGATTTGTCTTTGAGTTTTTTTTTTTCTCTCAGCGCAAATGAAACTCATCACAAATGAAAGGCCCTGGGACAAGAATCCAAAACCTGAATACGTGACAGGTTAGTTATAAGAAAATTTAAAAGCCATGGCTAAACCAAGCTGTCGCAAAAGACAAAAGTGCTATTCGGGTTAAAACGAATTATTGTTAAATTTAGAAAGACAACCCCCAAGAAAACCTCGTTTCTTTAGTGCAACGAGGATGTATGAAATTTGCTACGCACCTTAAATTTTTATTAGGTTTCTTCAAATATGCACATACATAATAAAGTTATGCGAGATCAATATATAGATTTTTATATCTATTCTACACGTCTAAAGGTACTTCAAACTTTTTAACATACGGGTTATCTTTATACCTTATCTGTTCTCTCGATCATTGGTCTTGCTCTAAATACCTATGAGACAAACGCCTATTGACGTCATTTTTCGTTTTATTATTGTTTTCGTTTATCAGCAAAACACTACGACTCCAAATTTTATGACGTCACGTGTATCGAACCACGTGACTCAGGGGACCAAAGGCTTTTTAGCTTCAATAATGTTAAAAGATGCAAGTAGGGTTGGTACTTTGATAGTATCACGTTTAAAAATACTTGAATTTCCTATCTCCATAATATGATTGGGTTTTTATTGAAAGGCAGTAAGGGAATCAATAAAGCAATAAAGAAGATTAGACTATATTTTTTGCTGTCGTATAGATACTTGCTTGGGCTGCTTTTAGACTAATGATGAATTTTAAAACTATTATTAAGTTAAACGAAGCACTTGTATGAAAAGGTTTTTGAAAGTTATCTTAAAAAATAAAACTTGTTGCGTTCGAATTACATTATTTTTTCATTCAAGGTATTAGGTGCTTTATCTCAGAATTCTTGCATGAACGAACTGTTCAGAATGATAAAAAAAAACAATTTTAAAGTAACTTTAACCCGAATACTTAATCAACCATGAACGTTTTCTCGAACAAAATTGAAAAGCTGCATAAGCTAATACGTAGTAACACCATTTTTCGAATCTTTGCGTGAGAAGTAGAATTTTTAAATTTTGCTTTTAAGGAAAAAGAAAAAATATATTTTCGTTTTATTCAAATTTGTTTTATCGAACACTAGGCAGTGGATAAAACTTTAGTTTTATAATTGGATACAAAGTTTGTTGAAAAGTGTTAGAATAAATTTACTTAAATTTTTAAAAATTGTTTAAATCCAAATTCTTCTCGAACAAATTTTCTTTTCGAAAATTATGACGGTAGTTGAATAAAATAATATAACCGAGAATGTCTAGTTATAACAATATTAGAGAAATACAGTTTTGTAGCAAGAAATAAAAAAGAAGCTGCCGTGGTCTCTAATTTCAAATTCATGTCTGACTAACATAACGAAAACAACATGATATAAAACAAATATAGAATAGAACGCCAATTAAAAGTGTGCACTTCAATATTTACGAAAAATAAACCAAAATGTTTAGTCATTTGCAAATTAGACGCCCATTATGTCATCATATTTATAAAACTGAATATTTCTGAACTTTCAACGGCTGAATTTGATATTCTACAAAATATTGTTCTATAAATAGTCGTTTCGATCACATTTCCAAGAATTTGTTACTTGATATTATGTTCTCCCACTTTTCTATTTAATTTCATTGGAATACTGTACGCTATATTTGGTTATTTTTAGGACAAGACCAATTATTCAAGGTATCTATTAAAGACTCGAAATTCTAGAAGACAATTTCCTTTAGCGAAATGAGAAATAATAACGTTCTTTCCAATTACTGTCAGAGTTGAGTAGTCGAAGTCAAATTTTCTACCCGTAATTGCTTTGGATTTAGAGAGGGTGATAATTGCGGAACGGTGTGAAACATTTTCGCTGATTCGTTAAGTCGAGCGGCCGAAAAAGAAAAATTCGATCGAATAAAAAAGTAATTTTACTTTAGTTCCTATTGGTCTCAGGAAAAGTGAACTGCCTTGTTTCAGATGACGTAGTGATTTTCAGCTTTCATTTATTTCTTTCCTTTGATGTGATTGGTGTTCTGTTCCGATCACATGACAATGATTATTCAATCGAGGCTTAAGAAAGAATTTAATTTGCAAGAATTTTTTTCAGTTGCCACCCAAGACCAGAAAAATGCCTATTGAATATTTTAAAGACATATTTGCTGCATTAAAAATATTTGATTTTCATTCTAATAGGAAGGTACTGAGCCTTTAACTAAAAAATTGCAGTCTACTGTTACAATCTATTTAAACATGGTTTAAAACAGAAGTAAAAGTTTCATTATTTTAAACCGTTTTATTTTTTTCATATTGAAATATTAAAAGATCGTATTCACCAAAAATTAAAAAGATTCAGGTATTATAATTTTTTAAATTACTGATATTGTTGGTACATATTTTTTAGAGGCAAATTTCCGACAAATCTATTGTATAGCATAGATCCTTAATTGTAGCCACATTCTACAACTTTATGACTTCCCAACTTACCCCATTGTGCTTCAAATAAAAGCACTATAAAAATATAAATCTATTTAACGTTAATGAAATTTTCAGAATAAAAAAAAATCATATAAAATTAAATAATCTTCTAATGATTCGTTTAAGAACTTTCTAGATGAGTGCTTCGATAATTTAAACCCATCCTCAAACTCCGGATTTTTTTCTTTCCGAAAAGAAAGCAAGAAACTAATTCGTGTATTAAAAAAAGCTTATAATTTTTGCGAATGAAGTGATGAAAAAATATTTTCTTACATCTCTAAATTAAAATATTGTTTAGTGCAATAGTGTTTTAGTTACAGTCAAGCTTTTTTCTGAGTTAGTTTAAACTAACAAGAGATTTTTAATCGCCTATCCTTGGTGGTTTTTAAAATGTAACAACTTGTCGCAATTTAGAAAAAAAAACGTATTGTAACTTTTTTTTAGCGAAAAAGCCATAACTATAAAATATGGCCTTTTTAATATTTTGGATTAAGTAAATAAAAGTCATAACGTAATTTAATTTTTTCTAAACAATATTCGTTTTATAATACTTAATTAGTATAAATAGTACAAGTTATCTAAAATAATAATAGAACATTGCGAAAGCTTGTAAAACGCAAAATTGTAAGCAATTTTATGTTTTACAGGCTCGATAAAAAAAATCCACCGTTTGTTGATTAATATTTGTTATTATCTCCAAACGTTAATTTGTAAGAAATTTTATGTTTGTAGTTTCTAACAAGTTTAATAGACGTGTAAACATGTTTTAACTGAAAGAAAACAGCATTTGTTGGCCTAATTTTACGTTATTGCGATATAAACTGTTATTAAATTCTGTAATATAGAAAAGAATTAATCAATAAATTCTACTCACATATCGCTCTGATCCAAGCAAGGGAGTCTGCGCCTAAAAAAATTCATAGGTAAATGTGATGAAAGTATTTAAAAATACAAATTAAATACATTATAAATCACCTGAAACTGAATAAGTACATTGTTTTAATATGATGAAAGTATTTAACACATAAATTAGCACATATAACAAATCATTTGAAATGGAATAAGGATATTGTTTTCTACAATTAATTGTTTCTACAATGTATTGTTTTTCGATTACATTATTTATAGGAATTTAATTTTTTTACAAGCCAATGCAGAAAATGAATAATAAAATTAAAATATCTTAAGACCCCTCAACTTGTAGTATATTTTTAGTTAACAATGAATGTATGGCTTAAGAGATCTACTAAATATGTTTGTTTTTATCGGCATTAGTTTAATCTTTTACAATTTTAGTATGTTTGCTTAAGTTCATAATCTCCTTCAGTATACTCAGTATATACGTATCTTTATCAGAGCAAATGGACCTATTACACTTATTTCTACAGAATAAATAATTTTCAAACGGAAGGGTGAGCTCAAATAGCTTTGTTGACATAAAGAGATAAATTCCAAGCACACATTTCTAAGACTGTAAAGATAAACTTTATTTAAGGAGGATCATAGTTAACAAAAACCAAAAAATCGAATTTTTGAAACCAGTTTTTTCTGATAGATGGAAGCCCAATCTATCGAATGAGACCAATTTTGTATCGATCGGTTAATTATTTCTTATAAAAAATTAAAATTATAAAAATAAACAAATGTGCCACGCCTCCTTTGAATTACTAATTGTATGCTTGATTTATTTATGTATTACATTATAAAATATGAATTTTTTGTGTTGATATTTTAGAACTATTTACTGGCTCAATGTAAAAAAAAAATCCTGACGATTTACATGAAATTCGGTTAACAAGAAATGTTTCGGTGGTTATTTCGAGTTCGTGTTAACGGGATCGACTGTATTTGTTTTTCGCGTTTTTCTCAAAACTATAATTTTCAACACTTAGGTACACTTTTCTCCAAATCTATTGAATATTTTTTAATTATTTTTTGTGTGTGTTATAAAACCATTTTAGATCTATTTAAGTCACCTAATTTAGTCTTACAAATTAAAAAATTTTTTTTTTATTATTTTACACTTTTCTTCGTTGAAAATCAGAATTTTAATGAATGTAGAATATAATGTTTTTAAAATAAAATGTCAAAATTATTTTTGGCAAAAAAATAGGTGACTTAATTAGATCTAAAATGGTTTTATAACACACAAAAGAAATTGTTAAGAAATATTTAATAGATTTTGAGAAAAGTATACCGAAAGAATACTTGTATTTTTAAAAATTCGTAATTGTATGTTTCAAAAAAGGCTTTTTTCAAAAATAATAATTTTTGAAAATAAGATTCTTAGGTGTAAATATAATAATAAAAGTACAATTTATAATTTGGTACAATTTTTTTTATTGTACCATAATTTTTAAATGATTTAGAGCCTTTCGAAATCAATCCTAAGAATTTGTCATTTTTGCTGTTGCTAACTATGATCCCCCCTTAAAGCTGGCAGTTTTCCGCAGTAATATAAAACGCAGCAATACGAAGCAATACTTTAGCAATGGGGCACCGGTGGCCACTTGGTTTAGGTAAGGTATTCTGCGTAGGAAGTTACAGAATTTAATTCCCATTATAGATTTTAAAGTCCACCTTGACGGCACTTCCCTTATCGTTGGTTATCAAGTCATGTGTCGACCCATACTAACTAACTGGTCCACAAAATTAAGATTGACTTTGTTGAAGAAAAATACATGAATAGACACCAGTAATCGTTAGAATAAGACAAATGCCAATACTTAACATATTATCTTTTACAAGGGGGTTCCGTAACCTAGTGTCAGAAGAGCGGCCTCTCATACAGAAAGTCCCGCGTTCTAAACCAGCCTCATCCTATTGATGGATATTTGTTGGCAAAAGAAATGAATTTATTACGGGGATCCACGAGTACACTGGGGCAGAAGTGCTCGTTAAATCTGTGGAGTCCGATATCCCGACATCGTTAGAGTACAATGTCACTCGAAGTCCAGTTGGGTTGGGCTCAGTTGAATTCTCAGCGTAATTTGGCTGTATTAAAGGTTATTGGGGGCTAGAAATCAACAACCGAAAGCGTTCAACCTCCTCTACAGAACGACGTTATTTTCACCAGCCCTGACCCTGCTGACCCCTGATATATCATTTCTTTCAGATTGCCCGCCAAATCCCATTCTATAAATGCCTTCATGGCAGGACAGGTCCGAGTCCTAGAAGATCGATTCTTCCTCGATGCCTTTAGTATCGATTTATTCTGCAATCTCTTCCGACAGCTGGGAGAGGATGATTGCCAGTGACGCCAAATCTCCGCGTTAGTTTGAGAAAGCAGTAACTAAAGCTGTCCACATTGAGGTGGGAATACACTGGAGGACATAGTACGCGGACTTACCACAGGAAGTATTAAGAAGTAATAAGTTAAGTATTTTCCCACCTCTTTGATTGGTGTCCTGCACTCTCAAAAAAACACTTTCATTTTTGACGATTCATGAATCCTCAAGCCTCATTTCGTTAATTTTGAGGATTGTTTCGTCAAACTGTCAGTGACTTTTGAGTAAACGCGAATCCTCACTTTTACGATCGTGATTTGACGATTCTGTATCTTGATTTTGAGGAAACTGAATCTCATTGTTGTAATCACATGCTCAAAAATGACGAAATATTTCTTTAGATTAAACGACATTCAAATCCTCATAAAAATGACGATTCAAATTTCCTCACTTTGAGGAAACGAAAACTCGGAGCATTTGCCAGTAAACGAATCGTCAAAATTAGGGAAAATTTCGTCGTTTTTTGAGCATTCATTTTTAAGAGTGTGTGCCTACATGAAATTCAGCATCTGACCACTACATGAATTATATCAATCAAAGAAGAGAAAAAAATCGATGTACTGCAAATTGCAGTGCATCAAGTTACCCTAGTGGGAAGTCGAATAAGATAAACGTGCATAAGGCCATTCCAGATTAGTAATGCACCAAAATCGAATCTTGGCCATCTTGGTTTCAACCACGACCTACTCAACTACTAAGGCCAAAAAAACTCTCCCAAACACGCTAGGTGATGGAAATCTTGACGTCATAATTCCGAGTGACGTTGTTCCGAAGATGAAGATAACCTGTCTCCAAACCTGTTCGGAACCACTCGTTCACGGCTGACCACATTTTTAGAATTCCGAATGCGTCCAAACTAGTTTCTCGATCTTTGAAAAATCTTTTTCATAAAAAATGTAAGTTATGACTTTGTCACACTCAGTGGGATGATCCCTTGGCAATCTCTGCAGCATAAAGGACAGCTCAAGGTGTGTACAGATAAATGGTGAGTTCAATGAACCAGTGAGGATAGGATACATTGGTTAAAACAATTTAATGAAAATATTACTTTAATTTAATTGAGATAGTGAAGATGGTTCAAGTATAGAGATGGACTTATAAAAATGATAACAGAAGGATGTAATTTTAGATGAACTGAAACTATACTTTAAAAGATGAGAATGAAATGTTTTAATAGAAATATGTCGAAAAAGAATTGGGCATCAACGATTGTTATATATATTTTGTATAATTGCATTATGATAGTAATAGTGTAATAATGGATTCTACAAGAAAGTGCTTTTTCTAACAGTTTCGAAAAATTCACAATTCGTCTACTACAATATCCGAAAGCATTTTTGGGTAATAGATACAGAATTGTTTCAGAAAATGCTGGTACTTTAGGTAATTTGCTCTTTTTGTTGCTTTCTTAGGTTTATAGGGTTTTTTCAGCATTAATATGTTAATCTAATGAATCGAAAAGTCAGCTTTCTCCCAAACAGTTATTGTCTCCAAAAAATTTATTATCTCTGAATTATTTATAAAATGTCAATATGGACAATCACCTACTTAAAATATAAAAAAGCTTTTACTTAATAATATTCTTAGTTAACTGATTTCACGGTATCATACTATATAATAAGTAACTTACAGATTTCTTACAAGTAATATCCTACCATACCACATACTTCACCACAAGTAAGTACCCTTAAAACTTTTTCAAGTAGCACCATCAAAATTTTTTTTATTGCCGATTTGAAATAAAATGTGGTTAGATTTATAACAACACAACTCAACATTCCCCCAAAGCACAGTAACCATCATCGAGGAAATCTGTACTTGATGAATACTCCAGACTCTTAGTTTATTACCTACTTCCCAAGATTGCAGGCAGTTTCCGAACCCATCCACGTTACAACCTAACAACAAAACTAACCCAATTACTCTGAGTACATCAAAGATCCTCGTTACTCAGACACTCCATCTGTTGCCATCGCTTCGGAAAAAAATAATAACAATAAATAAAAAAATGGCTGTGCATCATTACGAAGTCTTTTGACACAGCCCCTTAACGGCGTGGTCCATAAAAAAAAAGTTGAAGTTCGTAATGTTTATAGCGGAGTGGAAAATGCAAAGTGATTCGAAAATTTTCCCATTTTCCGCTTGGTATGCGTTTCTCAGGTAGATGTAGTGATGAACTGTTCCGGAGTCGGTCGTAAAAACTTGTTGGAGCTTAAGTTTGATAGAAATTTAACTGGTGTTTCTTTTTAAACTGAAATTTTGATGATTGATTTTGATGTTTCTGTTGTTTGTTGTTGTTTCTAATGCCACTCGGTAAGCGAGCCCGGAGTAGAGGACTACCCGATTTAAGGCGAAGAGGGTCTCTTCCGTTTTTATTGACGCCACAAGGGAGGAAGTCCGACCGTTGCCCGTCAGCATGACACATCCGTTTTTCAGGAAGGTCTATTTCACACATCCATTCTCACTCACATATCGGAATTTTGATCCAGATCAAAGGCCGATAACCCCCTGATCTGGCACTCCCAGAGGTATGAATTTAGTATGGGAACATGGAGGACTTTGTGACCACGACATATTTAACGTGCCCCAGCCACCATTAGTCAACACGGCGGTCTTTAGCCGAGTACAAGCGCCGACCCAGCAACCATCAGAATTGCGAGCGCCGCCGAGGACAGAACCCACAACCCTTCCGATGCGAGCACGACGCTTCACACGACTGAGCTACCGCGGTTCAATGTGATGTTTCTGGAGACTTCATCCAATATGTTCCCGAATATTACTTGAAGTGTCGAATTTAAAAATTCGCAGTTTCTTAAGTAACACTAAGGTATATGGTAACGCAAGTCCATCGGTGACTTTTAACAATGGTAAATTCAATTGGACGATCATACAATAAAAAGCCGGACATTTCAAAGTATAGTTTCGCATATGCTATGTCCACACTACGACAATAAAAATGACAAGAAACTGCGCTCGCATGGAAATACCTATATACAAATTAGTCAGGCATGCGCGCGCACTTACCTCAAATGGACCAAATGATATATACATTTCCATGCGCGCTCAATTTCTTGTCATTTTTATTGTCGTTGTGTGGACATAGCAATAAAAAATTCCATCTCTTGAAAGTAGAATCATTTGGTGAGCTTCTATTTGAAGTTACATTTTGATTTGCGTGTTTTGAAAGAGCGTATACTTAATCTTTTGGGAATATAATTAACAAATATGTAATTTTTTGCTTTGAATCTTTATGTAATGAGTATAGAATGAATTTATTAGGTTTTCCCTAGGTCCTGCTTTTCTATACATTTACTTTCATTAGCCAACTATCAAATACAATTTTGTAAAACCAAATTCCTCTTATGTAGGGTGTGGTTAAGAGTTGATTTTGGTGATGGTAGTTAGGGTAGCGGAAAGTGTTGGGATAGTACTTAGACGATAAGGAAAATGGTCAAGATAACTTCAAAAAAGAGGGAATAAATAATACGTGTGATGTAGAGTAGTTTTTCACCACGTATGATAGTTTAATTATCTAAACAATGGTCGTAAGCATAAGTACATTTCTTTCCACAAAAGAAGTAAAACAGTCGTTTAGATATTAAAAGTAACATTCACGTTTCTCTTATATAATTTAGTCGGCCATAAAACACGGGCAACTACGATTAGAATTTCTTGACGATGGAAGATTTTCTGAAAGAGTATTAAGTTAATTTTAGAGAATATAGAATGTACACTCTTAAAATGAACGAGCGATTTTAACTCAGTCTGGGTTATTTTCACTCCTCCAGTCTAGAAAATGCACTTCTCCTAGAGGAGTGAATCCTTTGTGTGTCAAACCTCCGACAGGATCACTCCAAACGAGTGGTTTCAACTCTGTCTGAGTTAATATTCACTTATTTCCAGTGTCGAAAGTGCACTTATCCTACTTTAGTGGAATTCATGCTTTTGTTTTAAGAGTGTATAAGAAATTATCCAAAAAAATTATAAAAACAAGAAGTATTTTATTTTATTGTTTAACTATGAAAATATAGTTTATAAAAATTATCAAGAAACTGATGTAATGTTTTTACAATTAGTTTTGGTATCATATGTTGCAATATTGGATTAAAAGTTTTAGAACATTTTATTTGTACAAGACGGTAAGATAAGACCATTAAAATTTCTTTAAAGATATAATACCAACTTTGTAAGATAAAATATATTCATATTTTCGAATGTTGAAAACTCATTATCCTGTTACAGTACTGAAATGCCAAATTTTTATCAGAAATAAATCATTGCTTCTGTAAATTTTTTTAAAAATAAAATCCTAATACATTTCTTACGTTTTGCAACCTTTTTCAGTCCCACGAGAGTTGTAACATTTCAAATTTCAGATTGGGACTTGTGTTATAAAAAGTACTTTTTTTTTTAATACTATCTCGATTTCCTAAAATTGGATAAACTGGGTTCTACAGTTTATGGTTCAATCGTAAAAATTTCTTCACAATATCTTGAGTTTATTTTTGTGTGTGACCGAGAGTTATTTTATTAGTCTTACGGGAGCAAGTATCTGGTGTTGTTATATATCTTTACTTTGATAGCAAAGTAATAAGTGTAAAAGAAGTGCAATAAATCAAGATTTTTACTATCGCACATCTTTTGCCAAATACACCAATGACATAAACTATAACTTCAATGAAGAAAATATATTTGATCTACCTAGAAACTTCAAGTCAGGTTGAAACAGTGTTCATCTACACTGCTCAAAACAATTAGGGGAATGCATGGTTTAAACCATTTCGCCCCCAATGATTCCATTTGGTATCATCAGCTTCCTATTTTTTCCTTCACTAATTTGAACTCTTACTTACAGTAGAACCCCGACTATCCGAGTTAATGTGGACCGCGACTAACTCGGATAACCGAAAAACTCGGTTAAAGCGAAACATTTAAATAAAACAATTCTGTATGTCTAAGTGTATATTTTAACAAGTACAAATGTTATACAGATTACGTGCAATTCATATGCAGGACACTGCAATAGTTCTTTCAATTAAAAAAGTCTTTAATTGTTTTTTTGTTTTATGTTATTTTGGCGTTTCTCGGCAGCAATGTAAGAAAAGTAAAGGGGGGAATTATTGTTGGATTTCTTTGTGAGATCATGTCTGTTCAGAATTTGTTTCGGTAGTCGTCGGAAAAATCCTAGAAATATTTCAAAGCTCGGTTAAAGCGGAAAATCGGATAATCGGGGCTCGGATAATCGGGACTGTACTGTATTTAAGTTGTATCGTAAGTTGGAAGAATCATGTCTTTTGATGAAATAAATAATGCTTGTTTTAATTGAATGAAAATATGAAAAACATGGTAAAATAAAATTCACTCCCAAAAACTTTTATGAAATAAATTGACCCTAAATTCTTCACGCTTGCATTCTTAGAAGTCTAAAATTTGATTTTATCTTTTTTTACAATTACAATTTTGAAAAAAAAATATTGTTATAATTTATTCAAAAGTTATGAATCCAATTTTTTGCCCCTTAAATTTTAGTTAAAATAATTAAAAAAAAATTTCCTGTTTTTTACCATTTCAATCTGGATGCATAAGGAATCTGTTTCAGAAATTTTAAATTTTTATAATAAAAACTAAGAAGTTGGAACTTTACGGGTAAACAAAAGAACGCAAAGGGCTCCCCTAATTGTTTTGAGCAGTGTTGATAATATAATGTGTTGTTGTCGTGGGTGACCAGTGCATTAATAATAATAATAATAATAATAATAATAATAATAATAATAATAATAATAATAATAATAATAATAATAATAATAATAATAATAATAATAATAATAATAATAATAATAATAATAATAATAATAATAATAATAATAATAATAATAATAATAATAATAATAATAATAATAATAATAATAATAATAATAATAATAATAATAATAATAATAATAATAAAAAGAATAGTATAATTAGAGGCAAGTGGGATAGAGCAGTTAAATAGTTCCAAAAGCGTTTAGCACAGCTCTGGCCTTTCAAAGCTTTGTCCGTATAGACGGCTTCCCGGGAGCAGTTCCTGTCAAGTTTGAAGAGTGCATGCGATATAATGTAAGAAATTGAAAGAAACACTCTAAAATTACTTTCTTATTATAATGTTTTGTTAACACTTTACCTCCGGGCGTCGACTGACCCATAGACTAAGAACACTCTAAGTTTCAAACTCTCATTGGAGAATTTCTACATTGAAATTGACATAGAAACTAGCGCGCCCCCTTTGTGTCTAAGGGAACTAATGTAATGGTTTCTGGCTGCCTATTTGCAGTCACCTTTAGGAGATTTAACAGAGCCAATGACATCTCGTAATTTGGAACCCTTATCAAGTGACGATAGGGATCTATTTTTTACTACTACTTATTTTCGACTTTATTTTTGAATATATACAGCTACTCATTGACTTTTATATCCCTCGTAGGCCCATCCTCAAGATATTTGACCTTGTGCTTCTTTTTCTCCATTAATAAACCTACAGACTGACTACGCTTGTCATTTTAGACATGGTCCCCCAAAGATCCACAAGTGATTCGATTGAATAACTCGTCAAATATTCATCCAAATGTAACAAAAACTTAGATTTAGGGGTTTTCGAGGGTTTTTCACATTTCTAAGTAATTAAAATTGGGTGTTGCTATAGAAAATTTTAAAGTTCGTAACATTTTTAATATTAAGACGGACCCTTATGCAAATTTTGTGTCATGCAATTAACTCAAAATGTTATTTGGTCACATAGTCAAAAAGGTCCGATGTAAAAGGATGACTAACGGTTGAAATAATCACTAGTGGGTAACTTTTTTTTAACAGAGAACATTACGAAGAAACAGTAGCCTTACAATTGAAAGTACAATTATGCCAATCAACAAATCAACCTTTAAAAGTGTTTTAGTTGCATTCGACACGTTAGAAGAGCTAGGCATTAGATTAAGTTGCTGGTCTAGAAGATTTTTAGTCTACAGGTCAGTCGACGCCCGGAGGTAAAGTGTTAAGTTTACTCACTTTAATTTTGAAGGTAATTGTTTAATTTACAAAAATGCGGGTTGTTGTTTTAATTGGAAAAAAGCGTATTTTATAAAATCTACTACACTTAACTAACTCACTGCTACACTCTTAAAACAAAAGAGTGAAATCCACTCCTATAAGAGAATTTCATTTTTGACACCGAAAGGAGTGAAAATAAACTCAGACTGAGTTAAAATCGCTCGTTTGTTTTAAGAGTGTACTCTTTTCGTGACATTTCAAGTGTTTTTGAAATTTTAGGCTCATGTGGTAAATTTTTCTTTACACCTTAGAATTATTAATAAAATTATTATAGATGTTTTTTACTCTCCATAATGTGTAAATCTAATTCTCAAGAAAAAAATTACGAAATATTTTACAACATTTTTAATATTAATCTAATTTGCTTCAAAGAAAATTTCATTAAATACTGATACGTTAGTTTGCTATTCTACTTTAATGTAAATGCCATGAAATTTCATAAAAATCAATAAAACTCATTAACTGAGAAAAACAAATGACATTTTTTTTTCTGCAGTGCAATAGAAACAATGACTTAGCATCAGTTACACTTACATTTCAAGTTTTAATAACACGCCTGCTGAGGACAAAACGAAAAACATATCCTTTAGCAAAATAAAATTTAATAACACGCTTTTATAATGAAACTTTTGTGTTCCGGGGCGACAAAATAAAAGCTTTTTCATTTCAAAGAACGTTTCATTCTGCGTTCTAATCCTTCCCGGAAAGACCCGCTTTTCTGGTGGTTTTAATCTTGGTGCATTTGAAAAGAAAAGGGAAAACGTTTTCTATCCCATATAAGGAAGTCAGTTGCTTGGAAAAAAATGCGGATTACTTGAATAAAATGTTTCATTGCAGAACATGGTGGGTGGTGGAATAAATTGTTTATATTTCGGCTAGAAAAACGACACTAAAAAACTTTCTCGAACTTATGAGTTTAATAAAATTGTTTCATTTCAGTGCTGAATGTGTTTTTATGTTTCATGTTTTCAAACAGTTTAAGTTATAGTACATATTGCTCGGTTTTTATGTCTTACGAAAAAATGTAAATAAAAATAATTCCAAGAGTTTTTATGCTAAAACTGTGTTGTTATTGTTAGTTATTGGAACTGGAACAATAATCATTTATGGTATATTTTTCCTTTGAAGAATCAAGTAATAAGTTACATATAATGCAATAAATTTTTTGGTTAACCATAATGTGTAAACGAAATATATTTAGTTTTCTGTTGATTTTCATATAGATTCGTATGTATATTGATTCAAACGTAGGAGTTATAAATAAATGTACTCATGAAAAGTGCTTCAAAATAACACACTACTAAATGAAATTGCACTTTGAGTATTTACATCAAAAATTTAATTTTTTTGTAAATAATATGTGTATCGTGATTTTTCTTATTCCCTATGGCTGAATTCTACATTTAACAAAATTCGTTTTAATCATTTTATGGGTCAAAGATATGAATTGATACATGTCAAGTTTTTTATTTTATAAAACTATTTAATTATGCAATGGAAGTCCTTTTTTGGATGAGGGTTAAATACTGAAAAGAACCATTGATAAATTTAAACGAAATTAATTTGCGAAATAAATTTATACGTAGAGTACTTAAACCAGAAATTTATTTTGGTGGTAAGTAATATGAACAGATAGTTGTTATTCCTAGAGCTTAACTCTAAATTTAACAGAAAAAATCAATTACTTTATGCCTCAAAGATATTAATTAATTTATTTACAAAAACTATTTCATTAAAAAAAAACCTTTCTCGGGGAAGAATTAAAATCGAAAAATTAACCGTTGATTAAGCTCAAGCTAAATTAAGTGTGGTAATCTCAACATGTTCAATTTCATTGAAGCTTAGCTAGTTTCCCATCTAAACTGGTTTCAATGCCTAAGTTTATCACGTTTTAACCCACTATCTCATTAATTAGCATATTTTATCCAAAGTTGTTGCCAGTTTCTTAATTACAACGTCAGGTGAGCTAATTACATCAGGATTTACGTCAAAGACTCAGGAACTGAATGTGTCTAAAACATTTTTCTTAAGTCAAAATGGTTTTTTAACGTAAAACTTTTCTTTAGGAAATATATAAGTTTCTCTTTTATCTAAAATTATTTCAGATATACCTTATTATTTTTAAAATAGATAGATACTTTCAACTCAGCAGCTTATTAATATTATTTGATATCCTGTGTAGGATTTTAAATTAAACTAGTTTTAGTGAGAAAAGGATCATAACAAGTAACATTCAAGTAGGGATTAAATGGGGTAGTAAATTCTTTCAAATATAACTTCTTTGAGACCCTACAAGTTCTTAAACTTGTACAACTTCAAATTGTTTAAACAGTATAAACATATTTTCTACCGGTGATGATCGTGGTTCGAAATTTCTTTTTTAGTCATTCTTAAAAATTTGAACATAATGATCTGAAATTTAAGAATGATGCAATTGGAGCTTTTTATCAACCAATGATGCTCCTAAAAAACTTCCAAATTGGACAATCCCTTTTAATAGCGTGTAATCATTTGATTGATTCCAAGTAAATGGTTTTGTTTTTAATTTAAGTTGTATATACAACTAAACGAGTTATCAACTAAGCAATTTTTCAAAGATTACTTCATTCATTAAAAAAATCATACTACAATTTTGATTACACTTTGACAAAATTAAAGATTGATTTCAAGAGATAGAGACAAGTAAGTTTTTATAGAGTAATAAAGTAAACAGCATGCGACAGCCATTTCCTTCCAATTAACCTAATTAAATAACATTCATCCATATTATCTGCATTCTATTGTGACGTAATTGCGATCAACTAAACCATACCCTTTTACACATCGATCCCTTAATTCACCTTCTAGTAAAAGGATTAAACCTCAATCAACCGCGGCTTTCATCAAGAGACAAACTCGAATACAGAATCGCCAATACATGATAAGGGAAAAAAATCGATTCTTCCACAAATCGTTCCCTTATGGAGTTTATATAGAAAGGGATTTAGTTGAACAAAAGGGACAAACGGGACGGAAGTGAGTTACGGACGGACAGTGTTTATGGCAAAGACTTTATGAGAAAGGGAACTTAAGGGAGTTTTATGGTTTACCTCCTTCCACCAAATATTTGGCGGGAAAAGCAAAAGTTGTTTTCTGCCTTGTTTATCGTTCTCAACGTGTGGTGATTGCGGGAGTAATGCTTTTACTTGCCGCTAGAGATAACATTTAGTTTGTTTTATAATTGATTTTTATTGCTGTTTTAAAAGGTTGAAGTTTAGGAAATATTTGGAAGAATATTTCCTAATATATAAAAAATATTTCCGTTGCATATCATTCTTAGTGTGGTGATTGCGGGAGTAATGATTTTACTTGGGCTAGATATAGAAAAACATTTAGTTGATTTTATAACTGATTTTTATTGCTGTTTAATCAGTTTGAAATTTAGGAAATATTTTGAAGAATATTTCCTCAATATTTTCTAATATATAAAGAATATTTCTGCTCATCGTTAAGCATTTTGATTGTGATAGTAATGCTTTTACTTAAAGCTATAGATAACATTTAGTTTGCTTTACAATTGATTTTCCATTTCTGTTAAATGAGGTTAAATTTTAGGATATATTTTAAAGATAATGCGTAGTAACATAAATTAAATTTAAGTTATTTGTGGTTGATTTCTTGTTTGTTAAAGTGAAGGCATCATTTCAATAAAAAAAGCGATTACATTATTTTCAATGAGTTATTGACATGTTTACAGAATGAATTTGGATAAACTGCATCATGTTTTAGTAGAAACTACTATGACTACCAAATAACTTGATGAAACAATATTTCAAAATTATCAATGTAAAATTTTTTCAATTACAAAATACAACCTTTAATAATTTTCCTTAATTTCCAAGAAATCTTTACGTAGCTAAATAATTTCTATCTTAATCCACCATGAGAAATTAACCAAGAATACTATAGAGGAAGTTTGTATGAGGGACTTTCATCATTGAACAGTTTAAATTTTGCATGGAAACTATAAAAAACCAAGATATTTTCTAAACTTACTTGATCATAGTCAGGCAGTAACCAAGCGTCTGTATTCTGAAAAGAAATAAAACAAAACATTAAGAACCTCATAAATTTTATAAAAGAATCGATAAGTAGCACTTAGACTAAATATTACAAAATACATTTATTGCTACAAAAAATAATTCAGGAAAATGTGCATGCTTCAGGTTCTGGATGGAAAGAGAAATGATGAATGAAAACAAATTCTTTCTATAGCCTCGATTGGTGAATCAATATTACGTGGGAACAGAGCACCAATCGGAGCACTGCTCGAGAAAGTGCAGGAAAGAAAGTACGAGGCACATATAAAACATTTTTTTAAAATAAGTCTTTCTAGCATAAATATCTAATTATTGCTGCATAAATTAAGTTTTTTTTATTCAATATTGTAATCGTATAATAATATTCATTAAACTTACAGAATAAAAGCGAAGCCTATAAGCATTTTTGAAATATTTTTTCAGTATATTTTGTTAGCTACGTTTGTGTTATTTTTATTAAAAACTATCTTTCAATTACAAAAAATAATAATTTAAACCAACTACTGTTTTAGAATCGAAGGGAATGTAAAAAGAAAGAAAAAAGATTCATATAATAAATATTTCCCAAAGTAATCAAATTTGAAAAAAGTTTTTTTACGGAAGTAAAAAATAAACTCTGAACTTGTATGTGGTTCTGACTAAATCTAATTATGCCAAAAAGTATTTACATTGCATTGAGTTTTTCGGTTGGAAAAAGAAATTAGATGATTACTGGAAAAGAAATTAAACTTATAGGACGTTTTATTTACGTTTTCTTTATACATTTTTGAATAATAAATTTCTTTAATTAAAAATTAAGTTTCATTAAAACCAAACTTTCTTTTACATTTTTAAACCTAATTAGTTAAACCGTTTTTAGATCTGCAAGTATAGTACTTTTATGAAACTCATTTTTTGTAATGATTTTCAGAAAATATTACAAGTGGTACAACCTTATGAATAACAAATAATTATTGGGGTGGTGGAAATTACAAAAGTCAATGAGTATAATAAATTTTAACAATTAATTTTACACTTACCATTTCTATATAATATTTATTCGTAAACTAAAAAAAAAAACCTGTTACTTTCAACTAATTTCGAACGGTAGCGAGTAGAGGGCTTTGCTACCCTAATGTTACTATGAATATTAAAAAAGAGTTCTAGTTATCAAGTCTCTAAACCATTTAGTCACGTGGTTTTATGTCACCGCGTTGTTACATTTTATTTGGTTTGAAATATATCAAGTTTAATACAAGTAAAAATATCAGTTTTTCTCCTTACATTTCCATGGTTTTTAAATTACGAAGCACTTTTCATCTGTCTTTCAATTGAGATTAAAAAAATTTATGACTTCATTTAAAACAAATCTTTAGATTTTCTTAGTTTTTAATTGAACAATATATTTGAAAAATAAACTTTAACTTTTACGAAACTTTTGTTGATTAACAATATTAACTTGATTAACAAGTTTACAATCCCTCACTTGAGCATTTCCGATTTACTTATTTGATATCATTGTTGATTAGTTTGTAAAAAAACAATTTTTTTTATGGAGAATAATCTTTAGAAACTACATTAAAAGTTACCATCGTCATTTAATTAGTAAGGATTATAAAAACATTCCTAGATCACTGATGAATAATCGATGATCATACGAAAAAAATTAATCTCTTAGAACTTATTTACAATGTATTTTTAACACGTTCTATGTTAGGACCATTCGCAAATGTCCACGGACGTAGTTTCGAGTTCTCTCAATGGATCTGGACACGGTCGAGGAGTCAATTAGTCGCCATCTGCATTGCAAATTCCCCAGTAATTGGGCATTCCCTCGGAAACATCGCAACGGAATGAGAATTCGGAAATGGTTAAGGTATGGAATTGATGTTATTCCCAAACAAACAGTTGCTTCATGTTTTTGTGATTCAGGAATTGAAGGGTTTTTTGAAACATATTGCTTTATTGGAATTTAATCCATACATAATACACAGGATCTCATCACTTTGAGATAAAACGAACAAACAACAGAAGATGACAAACATAGAACGGCAACAGTAGAACATAAATGGAACAAAAAACGTCCCAAGGAATAAGGGTGGAAGATGAATGCGGTAGAGAAGATGGCCGTCCTTTATTTGTTCAGAAAATGAAGTTAAGAAATTGAATTTAAAATAAAAATCCTTAAATAAATAGTTTTCAATCAACTTTTAATTGTATTCATTAGCTTTAAAGAATGATGCAAACGAATTTCAGGCATATAAAAACGCCACACAATTATACAGTTAAAAAAATGATAGGAGTTTGATTTTTGAAAATTAAGAAGAACAAATTATTTTATGATCTTTTAATACTAATGTTGATTGATGTTATTTTGGCATTGATAAGTATCGGACGATATCTGTACATTAACGTTTTTTTTTAAAGTGGAATTGATGTTATGGTACACATTTTATTAAAACTTTTTAAATTAAATTATATGGTAATTTTTTTAAACGTACTACGTAAATAAAACCAAATAGATATTTTTTTGAATTCACGCATATTCTTGTGAATGGTAGAACACGGTCATTGTGCTACACCTGGAAGAACAGGTAAATAAGGACGGCATGTTCTTTTCCATCTCATTTACGGTTAAATTGTTGGTTTAGATGTTGACGGCACAATCACAATTCTATAAATGATCAACGAACAGACATAGAACACATTCATTAAAAAGAAAATTGATTAGTACAGATGATGAGAAATTTGTGTTATTGGCCTTTGTCATTAATCTCCCGCTAGGTTTTCTTATGGGGTACTGGCAACCAATAAAAAATAGTGCCTTGTAAGTTTCTCTATGGACATAGAAAAGGGTTCAGTTTACATCTGACCTAAAATAGGTATAGTCCCAAGTGTTTTGACAGTAAAAAAATTGGACGTGCATGTAATAAATTTTTTTGTATATAGTTTATGAATATTACATATTTAATGCCTAAGTTTATTTGAAAAATATAAAGGACAATTTGTTATTTTATTATAATATTCAATTTACTTGGTTTTAAACACCAGATTAAGATATAGATATGCAAAACCCTGCATAACAATTAAGCGGCTCAGTGGCTGAGAAGTTTAACGTACCGTCTCGTAAGCCCAAGATCGCGGGTTTGAATCCCGGCTGAGTCGTCGGATTTTCTGGATGTGAAAATCCTGGGCACACAAGTCATATGATTATGTGGCATGTAAAACATCAATGGAGGGCCTGATTGGTTAGGGGTTCTATCGGCAAAATTGAATCTCGGCATACTTTAGCATCCACAGAGAGCTTCGATTCATTATAATCTGTGCGTCAAAATTGGTAGCGAGAGCCATCTAGATGGTGCCGCATAAAACGGCTCTCAGTTCTGTGGAATATGCCGAGTCTGCAAAGGCTTAACCGCCAATATTGCAGCCCCATTACATTAAAAAAACATAACAATTCAATATATTTAAGACTACATTTATTTATTAAAACACAGATACATCATAACTATTGGAGGAATATGCAACGTATTTCCAGTTTAATCTTTGCCGGCATCAACTCCCAAGAGGGTTCTTCACGAGGTCTGTCGATTCGACTCGAGAACCTAATGAGACAGAAAGGCCGCCCGACTGCAGTGGTGAGCGGAGTGGACGCTTTAATCCCTCACCGAAGGGGGATGCCTAACGGACCGGTAAGTGGATTTTGAGTGCATTTGGTGGAGATTAAAAGGACGGACTTGATCGGGAAAGAGTGTTGGGAGGTACATGCTTCATTCATTAACAGTCGCCGGGGATAAAGGTGAATGATTGTGAACATTCCAGTTGGATTTTGGTGGGTAGGGGATTTTTGGGTTAGTTTCACACTTACTGGTTCCGGTAAGGTTCGCCGGAACTGCGGTGCCGCTTAATCTTAGTGGCGCATTGGATCTTTTACATGCGATTGAAGCGAAACCATATTTGCGGTTTTTGAACAAGTAGTGTATACCCGAATTCTATGCACCAAGGAAAAAAAATGTTTCCCTTTTCGAAAATCTTTCAATCTACATATGACACTAAAATTCTAAATATAGATAATATCACATTGAATCCAGAGAGCCACCGTTTATGCTGCGAATATTGCTCGTTGCAGGGAAAATGTACCTAAATATGAAATGCTGACATAAAACATAACAAATAGAAAATTTTACCAGAAGAACAAGAAAATCATGGATGACGATTTCGACGATGATTAATTTGATATTATTATTATCGGTACATAAATTTAGGTTTTATTTTATCGTCATATATACAAACTTACGATTCCAGTTGATAAAATTAGCCTTCTAATCAACTCTAAATGTATTCTAACATAATAAAATTATTTTAAAAACTAAAAATAGTAAATATATTTCTTCTTTTAATACTTGAGACACAACAAAAGAAAGAAGGATATATTTGTACTTTTTTTCCCAAACTGAGAGAAAGATGCAAAATATGAATGTCAATAACATAAAAAAAATTCATTATTTTTCGAAATCCTCTTATAGAAACTCAGAGAAGCATAAAAAGTATTCTTTTTTTACTAAAGCACACGTTTACATCCAAAAAATTCAACTGAACCATCCACTAATATAAAACCATAATTTCAACAAAACCAGCCCAAAAAACACAATAAACTCAAGTTAAAGGTAAACATTCGAGATGAAGCATGCCCTCTCTTATCCTTTTGACAAACTTCTTTTAAAAAGCAGTCGTTTCAGTCTCGTCGTAATAGTTTCAACGAGAAAAATGTACACTTTAAAACCCTTCTCATTTTCGTGCTTCATAGAGTTTCAATGAGATCGCTGCATATTCCGGGGAAAACAGCGCTCTTCTTTTCCAATGCGCTAGGAAACAATTACTCATTGTTACATTAAAAAAAAGGTTTACATTTTTCGCTTGATGTTAGAAAGTAATTAAGTGAGAAAGCGAGTGAAAATGGTTATGAATAATACTCGGGTGGATACAGTGTAATTAATTTCTGGTTGTAAAAAAAGAAGTGGTGTTTGTGCTCGGAATTTTTGAAGTATTGAGTAAATAATGGTTTTTTAAAGCATTTATCAAGTAGATTGGGTCGTTTTTAACGGGAATAGCTCTTAAATTTTGTTTTAGATTGTGTTTGGGTCGAAACAAATCCTAAGACTGGTTCTGTTGTCAGAAGAATCGTTATATCGTCAATTGTCAATCATTCCATAGAAAATTATTAAATATTCGAAATTATCAACGACGCTGTAAACACTTTCAGAACGGACCACTAAAGTATCTAACAACTTATTTTAGTTCATATGTATTTGAAATGGTTGCAAAAAACTATCCTATTTGATTGAGTGAAATCCAACTTCTATAAACAACGAGTTTTTTTTTTGCAGTATACAAATTTTGTAGTTGAATAAGCACATTATATGCCATCTACTAACAAATATTTGCACATGTAATTGGCAATCAATTTAAATCTGACAATTTACTCCAATAAATTATTAACGGCCATCTGTTTACAACTACAGAATTTACATTAATCCATTATACATACAAACATTACATTTACTACTTTTTTTATAATCTTTTTTTTTAATAAAGAGAAAAACCACTCGTTATATATACTTTGGAACATTCTTTAGGAAAAACTATAAATTATTCATTTATCAAACATACCCTACCCGTTAATGTTAACTATCATTCATTTGTATTTTTCTTAGTTTATGTACAAAAGAAAACATGCACGAATATAACACGCCAAAATTAATGCTCAAACGGCACGCTACGCTTAAAGAAACTAACATTTAAACCTTAATACACTGGACTATTAAAAGTCCAATTTAAACACGACCACAACTTCCTTAAATTCTTTGGATATTTTGAACCGGCGACAATATCTCTCTCGGGAGAATTTAGAGCCGTAAGATTCGATGCGTACCAAGAAAATTCTGGTTTGGCTCTACAGGGGTGCAACCCTTATTTTCGTCAAAAATATATTCTATATTATAGGTTAAGTTAGGATTTGAATTATTGTAGCACTAGAGCTACACAAGGGCTATTGGCGACGGTCGTCGTATTTTAGAACCACAGTCAAGTGACGTATTTTATATTAAAACTAACCTCGTCGGCTCCGTTAGTGGGCCAAGATCTGCATACTAATTTTAGTTTACTTGACCAAGAGATCTAGGGTGCTAGGCATATGTACCGGTAAGATAGTCAACCCTTCGCGGAACCTCCAGTGTTTAGCTCCGAAGCATGCTTGTCCTCATTTTAGCTACCCACTTAAGAACTTAAGAAATGAAAAGATGAGCCAACCTAGCCCAATGCGGGACTCAATCCCCGAATCTGTGGCATAATATTGCGAAGTACTACCACTAAGCCACTGGACCTCAATATTTAATTTTAATATCTACTAAAATCTCTCAATATTAATTTGTGCTAACACATAAAAAAACACAAATAGTAGTTTTTGGGTGTTGAAGAATTATTTCTTTCGCCATCGGAGGCAATTTAGAATAATAATGATATTGGTGAATGCATGTTTCCTAACCGCCAAAGTTGCTACTTCTCTGTCTACGTTAGTAGAGCCATATCTGTGTGCTCTAGTAAAGACAGCGTTAAACCGATACCTCCTAAAAAGAAGGAGTCACATAGGTTACCTTTTTATATGTGAAGCAAGGTGAGTTTCCCACTCTAACTAACTACGTGCTTTAAAAGTTTAACGATTAGTCAAGTTAACAATTTAGCTTTCAAATTTAATTAAATTTCAGTTACACTTCCTTCGAACTAACGCATCTAAAAGGACATGTAAAGAGCGTCTTTAATGAAAAGACACCATGATGTGGACGGAGTAATGGATTTAAGGAAAACGTATGAGTAATCAAGATGCTTGAGAAGTAATGGACTGATGATGGTAAACACCACATTTTCAGTTTAGATAAAGTAGGGATAATACTCGTAAATTTACGTTTCTTTTTAACAATAGTTTTTTTTCTATGGTATTTTATATGTCAATGACGTGTTATATACAATCGAAGAAATCCACAGAGGGATTTTTACCACTCTATCTCTGAGTGGCTATTTTTACTTATTAATATTCTCTTAACTTGACCATGGTTCAAAAATAGGAGCGCATATATTAAAACCCATCTGTAATGCTAGTGCGACGTTAATTCAACTAAATCACACCAGTAACCGCCTTTATTCTGCCACAATTGCTTAAAAAGGCATTAATTTTTTTTTACGCAATGGATAAATTACTAACAGAGATAGTTAACTTTAGTTCTAACATAAAAAAAATTAAATAAAAAGTAATACAATCATTATATTGTAATTACACGTATTGAATATCGTATTATAATTTTAATATAGATATTTTTAACTTTAAAATGAAATCACTTTTGTTACATAAGCTTTTAAAATGACAAAGTAAGTTAATTTTGTTCTTTAGGTGTACAAGTATCTAGATAAATTTTGTACTGATTTAAAGGTTTTGACGGAAAAATAAGATAATTACGGTTTAGTAATTACATTAACCATTACCATTAATGAAATGACAATATAAATTTAACAAATAATAATTTAAAACTCCTCGCTAATGATAACATTTTGTTGGCTATTGTTATTAATTCACATCAAAAGAGCAAATTAAAATAACATGTTTTCAGATTTTCTGGATGAAGTATACTTGAAGAGCTATTTTAAGCATTTTCCCCATTGTTTGGTATAATTGGAAGCGGATTGGAAGTGATTATGTTGCTCCATTATGTATGTTGTCGCCTTTATAAATTGGACAATTATACTAGATTGGGTACACGAGAAACGCTTAGTAAATTTGGTAATGTATTTGGTTAGTGAAGTATACTGATTTGCTTAAGGAAATTAAGGTTGAGATCTTAATTAGTTTAAGAATGAAAAATTCATTCAATAAATGAAGTTTTAGTTACATATAATAAAGAAGTTAAAACACGATCACATTTAATGCTGAGATTAATTTTAAGTAATATATTATCTTGAAACAAATATTGGACCATAATGAAGTTATTAGATAATATATGAAATTTGACTTTGTTTTAACACAATCTTTCGATTAAAAATTTATGTTATAACTATTTCTAAATACATATAAAAAAGTTGTAAACTGTATATGTTTTACATCCAATATTTTTTTTTAAAATGTTATGTAAATAAGTATAATTGAACATTGGTAAGAAAAATTATAGTTAAATTAAAAAAATGTTATAGATGAAAATTTCTAAGTCCTCTGAGTTTTCCCTCAGCGTATTGAATTAGTCTGCTCCTTTCAAACCTGACCTACTAGGCTGACCAGCTTGTAATTTTCGATATAATACTTCTGTTTTTTTATTTTCTTACTTTCATATTGCTAAACAAATGATTTTTCGACAAATGTACACTTTTCAAAGAGTTTCGCCATATTAAAATAGCACTTCTTTCCCTAGTAAATTAAAAGTCTAAAATATTATGTCTCAAAAGATTAAATAAACCTTATACTATCAATATAAAGCTATTTATCAGATATTTATGGAAGAGGACATTATAAATTAAACCCACCATATTTTATTAATGAGTATTCAGTGATGTACAAAGTGTGATAACGTAATTATGCAAGAAAATCATACTTATTAAAAATTAATTAGTGTTTCACCCGAATCAACATCCGATACGATAATGTGCAAAACTGTGCATAGCTAAATCGGCTTCCTTAATGTTGCGGCTCATTAAAAGAGATAACAAGTTTAAAGTTTAACAGGCGTTTATAAAAGGAATGTTTTACAAATAAAAATTATTTTATGACCTTAAAGATAAGTTGTTTTAGTGGTAACAATTTAAATTGTGACGCTATAACGAGAGTTTTAAGAAGGTAAATGGTAGTGTATTCACAAATTTTGTATTCTTTTAAAAAGAAATTTGTAATACATTTTGAAGAAAACTTTTCAATGTAATTCTTATACATTTATCTACAAATACTTAGCATTTACTCTAAAACTTTTATCTAAAATAGCAGAATTAGTTTCCCCAAAAGAATGTAGAGCTTTAAAATGCAAAATATTGAGTCCACACATTAAAGTTGAAAAATATACGGGGATAAGTTTTCCAGCAAGTTTGTTTATTAAAATGAACTCAAAAATTCGTCTAGAGTACAGAGGTGCATTTTTTTTACTTTACAACATCTTTTTTAAAATATAAAATAACCCTTTTAGTCCATAAGAGTATATAAAGTGTCCCTTCAAAGGAGATGTTATTCATGTTTGTTAGTGATAAAAATAACCATGGTTACTTAGAAATATGTTTTAATTATTTTAATGACTTTATTATTTTAATGACAAAATAAATTAATGCTAAATCGAAGTTTAGTAACCTATGTAGAAATATATTTATTTAATTTATTTTATTTTTAATGAATTAATATGAAATCTTAGATAATCTAATTGAAAGTAGCGATGGGGTAGAAAATGGCACATGCGCACACTTAACTATTTAGTTTTTAAAGCTATTGAAATTACTTAAACAATTTCTGGTGGCATGCGTAATTTTGTAAAAAAGGAATATAACTTAAGAATAATTGTAACTCTTTATATTTATTTTATATCACGTCCAGGAAAATGATAATAAAACAAGAAATTAACGCTTTGTAAATTGTAATGCAGTTTTAAAAGACGCTAGTTAGCAAATTTTTAATTAAAGTGCAACATAATTGAAAATAAAAAAAAATCATGAATAGTTTCTATTTGAAATACCTACTAGCCTACAAAATTTGTTGCCTCTTTAATGCATTTAAGAAAGTAAATAACTTTTGAAGTCGTATTAAAAAAAGCACTTAAAGTTCATCATTAATTTATTTCGAATTAAAAGCTTGAACAAAATTTCAAGCGGACCCTATCTCACGAACAAGTATCTTAATTCGAAGCAGAAGCTTCAACTCCGAATATTTAACCCTTTCAGTCCCAGTGATGCCATTTGGCATCATCACTTTCAATATTTTTTTTCAAAATGTTTATGCCCCGTTATGACATCCAAACACACATCATTCGATTCTTCACACTTTGTTCTATCAGACAAAATTTTACTTTCATCTCAACAGAAGTCAGAACTACTATTTTTTTTATTTAGAAAATAGTCAACAAGCGTTTCTCTTGATTTTTTATAAGTTCACTTCAGTTCCACATATTTAAAACACAATTTAAACTATTTTGGTTAAAATAATTGCTAAATTTTTTTTAATAATATGGTCAGATACCTTAAAATATATAACTCAAAGTGTTTTTAGGTAATATATATTTTTTTATTTTGTTGTTTTCCACAGTTAAAGAATTTTGGCATTGTTTCAAAAACCATATAAAAAATTTAAATGGATTTTTTTCCTTATGGAATTCGTATATTTGACCTAAAATAAGCTTATTTTGTGAATATCAGATGTTTCTGTAGTGTAGTAAATTTTTGGGACTGAAAGGGTTAAAACCTACCGTTTCAAAGGTATTAAATTAAACCTACATTCGAAATTTTTTTTCATTTTATTTAACACTTGAAAAGCAAACATAGGGAATAGGCGCATGTTTAATCTCGTAGGAGGTAACTTCTTTTCTTAATTAATTCCACTAATTAAGTGATATCGTCTTGAGAGCTATAGAATTAAAGAAAGTAATTAATAGCTGGAGAAAAATTGGTTTTCCGCACCGCGAGGGACAATGTGAGATAATTTAAAATTATTTGTTCCGTTTTAATTAACGACACACTATCAGCTCTCAACGATTATTTACGAATGGGGATGGCACAGTATTAACTCGAAAAGAAAATTTTTAAACAATTTTTCACAATTTTCAAACATGTCAGACTTTATTTAGTTTACCCACGCTATCAGACTTTATTTAGTTTACCATGCTATTAACCACCAGGTTAATAGCATGCACCAGGTTAATACAAATAACCACCAGGACATTGGAAAACGAACGAACTGCATGTTTATCACACCTCATGTAGAAAAGATTTTATTATTTATTAGTTCGGTTTTTAAAAAAGTTGTAAGATATAATGATGCGATTTAATGAACTAAAAAAAATTTCATGCTTATACTTGTTTATAATGACGATTTTAATTTAGTAAAAAGTCTAACTGAGATAGACTTAACTACTTTACAACTGCTTTATTAATAAAGAATTTTTAATTGGTTTGGAACATGCATATTGGACTGTATATATTAATCATATTCGAAAATTAAAATTATTAATATTATTAATAATTTATAATATTTTCTTATGATTATCGATTCTTGAAAGAAAAATATTACGCATCCAAAACCTAACCTCTTTTTGAAACATTTTCTAAAACTCAAATAGGTTTTTATTAGTATGGACAGCCACAATAGTAGGCTAGAAAAATAAAGAAGAAAAAAACGTCACTTCAATATGTTGAAAAATCTGAATTTGAAACGGAGACATTAGAGAAAAGCGGGAAACGTTTTATTTCCAAAATGGAATAACAAAAACTAAAAAGAATAGTATCTGGAAGGCGTCCAGTAGAAAATAGAATTACCCTCCCGGCCACATTCGGAGGCTGTAAAAGTGTCGATAAAAACGATGGTCCGGCTTTGTCCGGCATTCAATTGTCCGGCCGGAAGATTGATTATCTTTGGGCTAGATTATCTAGTACCTTCATTTGTCAGGCGAACTTCGTCTAATGCGATCCATTTGCTGATGGTCCATCTCTTGATGATTGTATGTCTGCGTCGAAATTAAGAAAGAGATACTATTTGCGACGTTTATATATTTTTTGTGAAGACATGTTGACAGATTGGGAAGCTTTGGAGGTTTTCGAAATAGTTAGAATAGCATTTTTAAAAGAGATATAGAACTCTTTACGATATTTCGAAAAGTTTTCTAAAAGAAAGCAGAAGAAAACATGAAACTTTGAAATAGGTGGTATTTTTGTAAGAAATAAAAAATAAAACGGGTCATGTTTTGGAATTGACCAGTATTATAAAGAAGCTAAGCTGTACAAATTAGAATAAATTACATTAAACATACAAATTTACAATAAGAGTTTTAAAATGTAATAGGGTTCAAATGAAATGTTGAATAATATGAAACACATAATGTTACTTAACTACTTATTATTAATTTTAAAATCTAAGACATTTTAATTTTTAACCTAGATATTCGACCCTAGTAAATTTTGATCTTTGCTCTGAAAATATATAATAATTATATAAAGCATTCAAAAGTTCTAAATATTTTTTGTTTTGTATATCTTCGGCTCAAAATAAAACCTCGACCAATATTTTCTTTCATTTTATATGCAGTTTCAGATTTTCAGTTTAAAAAATGGAAATTGCTGCAGGAAAATCTAATTATACCCGTCGAAGCTAATGCTTCTATTGAGCTTTTGGCGAACCAAAAGTAAAAAAAATATTCAAATAAGCGTAGAGATATAGCCCCGGGGCAAAATGTGAAAAGAAATTCAAATAAACACCCACAGATAAATAGAACTGTGATTCCTGAATTCAAAACAAAGAACTATAATCAAATGATTGCTAAAGAGCGTGACAGATAATTTAACAAAAAAATCTTTTCAACTATAATCGAATGGCAACTCTTTGTTATCGTTTGGTATTTTCGTCATTGAACTTTTGAATGCAATGATATGAGGAAGAAAAAAAGTCGTAAATTGCATTTTATAAAGATAAGACTTTTTTTTATTTAGCAAGCAGAAAATAAATATACAATAAAGAAATTTAGGAACGATAGCCAGATATTTGAATCGGACCAAGTTATTGAATACGACAAGAGCAATAATAGTTTAAATATGCGCTTCCATATAATAAAATTTGTAAGGGTGTCTACTAATACCAGAACTAGAAAAACCGAAAAAGAATATCACGATTGCCATTCGATAAAAAATGTTTTCAAAGTTTTTATATGAAAATTTCGTTTTCTATTTGAAAAAGTTTTGTATTATGTTGTACTTTTATTAATTTAATTTGTTGAGTAAATGTAAATGATTATTTGAATCATAATATTTCAATTTTTTTAATGTTTGTGCTGTGAATATGACAAACAGAAAATTACAAAAAGTGCGAAATAAAAACTTTTCGTAATTGATAGTGGTTATGCAAAAATCTGAAATTTACAGTATCAGTAACTAAAAAAAGTAGAACAATTTTCCTCCATTGTTCTTAGGACGAAAATGGAAATGATTATTGGTGGATCGAGTATATTTTCATAATTCCCAATTTGCGCTTTACGTGGAACTATTATTTTTTTATTCGCTCTATGTTATGTTAGTGAGCTTTACGAACCACAGCCAAGAGGATTTTTAACTACATTTAATAAGGCTTAGTTAAAACAAAACAAAAGCCATTATTCAGTTCCTATAATGTTTTTTTCATTTTTTAATGATATTATTGTATCAGCAGCAAAAACAAAGCATTAAAATAATGTGGATAAAGTTTAAATGATTGTTAATATCTTTAAATTCCGTTAATTGAGGGGGGGGGGGGGGGGGTTTGGGGTTTAAAAAGTCAATAGGCAGAAATTTTGTGACTATATAATAAAGACAGGTGAAACCACGTAACAACTACTCTATTTGCATGGCTCAGTAAAACCACAATTAACTTCCTATATAATTTTGATACAGAAATTAAAGAATTTCACCGCTAACAAACCAGTTTTGCACTTACAATAGTTGCGAAGTACTATGCAAACATTTATAAAATTATAATATTTGGATCAGTAGCACTTGTAATTACAGGCCATATTATACCACATTTCCTAATTTCCTTAATTAAAATGTGTACCAAATAAATTTAATAGTCTATTGATACTTTTCTTAAACATTAATCCACACACATCTTACACATTAATCCACACACATCTTACACATTAATCCACACACATCTTACACATCCATTTTTTAAAAATTCTATAAATCCTCTTTTACAGCCCATTCTGATGTACGTTATCTATCAAACTAAACATTTTTATGGAATTTGACTTGATTTCTCCCCAGTTGATGAACAATCTTTTCCTTTTCAAAACATGAAAGTTCCATCACCGGTTGAATAACGACAAACACAATGCAATCTCTTTGTGAAAAGGGAAGAACATAACTATAAGAAAATGTTTTCTTAAATAACAATTTGGTGGATGAACCTGCTTTTTTTCGTATAATGGGAGTAAATGTATCTTTATTGCCACATTATCTTATTATAGCATATAACCACACACTTTCGAAAAAACCACCTTTAAATTATAAAAGATATTGCACATTGATTGTAAAACAGTAGCAAATGATAGCTAATACAGTTCCGATTGTATTAAATAATTAAAAATGAAAACAGCACCAGTTAGAGTAATAGTAGTGCTGTTACAAAAAAAAGAGGGAAGTAAGTTTAATGTATTATTTCCAATAAGGAACTAAATGCATCACATTTTATGAGATGAACAAATGGATTAACAAATAAATGTCTTGAAGTTGAAAATAACAAACTTTATTTAAATTAAAAATGTAAAACCTACACGAATTTTTTAAATTACGAGGCAGTGCTTACTTTCGGTTTCTGTGGTGAGAATTGTCTTCGTTTTTTTAGGCCACAAAATCAATTATTAAAGTTTATTAATTGCGAGTAGTTCTGTGAAGCTAGTGAAGACATCCTAGACAATTTTCCAAGAAATATTATTACTCATTTATAAAACTCAAGTTGGGCTGTGAGGCGCCCTGTGGCCAGTGTCTCAATCTACTGATAGGAAGGTCCCGCGATCAAGTCCTGGTCGCTGTAAACTCACCGAGTATATGCGGAGTACGTGCTCGTTAAATCTGTTGGGTCCGATAGTCCTGTGGACGGTCATTTCGCAGTTTCCCACTGGTACAGGCTCCTGGAGACTATTTCCCTCCCCTTCAAGGACATGTCTAAATTGTGGAGGTGGCGAGTGATAGATGGCAGCATCTGTCACGTATATGTGCGCATGTGAGTGTGTGTGTGTGTTGTGACTGTCTTACTTGACGAGGGTTTATAAGCAGCTCTCTGAGAAAGCACACAAGCCTGAAAATATATGTATACCAATTAACCAACTCAAGTTCAATGGCTGTGTGGGATCATGACAAACTACCCAACTCATATTTAATCACAAATATTATTATAGTTATTCAAAATTATAATTATTTTATTTAATAATATTTTTTTGCAAGTTGTCTAAGTAAGCTAGTTATAGTTCAGTTTCAAATGGCAAAGCAGGAATACGAAGCAACACCTTCCTTCCAAAAACTTACTGCCACATCTCACAGAAACAAACAGCAGTATGTTCATTCAGATTCCTAGAATTTCATCTTAAAATAGACAAAGTACCGAACGCTTCCTTGATGACTTCTTTGCTTCATTACATACATCACCAGAAATATTCCTTTCCGGATTATAAAGAGAAGAATCAGAAGGATGGGTTCCACATGCTTTTATCATTTTTAGGTTGATACAAAGAGAAAAGAATTCTGTTTCCTTTCTAGGGGTTTTGTTCTCTTAGAAAGTAATTTTCTTCTATTATATTGCGTTTGTATTGGAATGTGATAGTTTTTTGGTTTTTTTTGAAAATTGAGAATGAATGCACAGTGGGTGGAAGGCTTTTGTGATTATGATAAGTGCAAAGGAAATTTAATGTGAAATATTGAAAAACTGCAAATAACAGAGTTTTCAAGTATTGTTGTGGAGGTTAAATAGAATAATTAGAAGATTAAATAGAGTTTAATAAATTTTTAAAAATGTTTCACTGAATTATTTACAAAATATATTTTGTTCAAATTTAGTGAAATTTTCTTGTGTCCATACTTTATCTTACTTTACAATCTTACTCTTTGCATGGGATAAAATAACGATAAGTACTATTTATCTTTAAGTTAAATATGCATCATAATTAAAGAGAAAGCAACAGCATTTACATATACTTTATTTTACATAAATGATGTCCGAAGTGTCCCTTTAAATTGCACTTTTTAAATTGACTTGTTTAACAGAAAAAAAAAAGAAACTAATGTTTAAATCCACAATATTTTGCTCACCCCAATGCTCCCAGCATTTTCTGTTGTTTTTTTTAAACTTCAAAAAGTTCAAAATGCAAAAAGTAGCATTGCTTGCATAACGATATTCTATTAAAAAAAACATGACAAATTTTTTTATGAATTTTTAGAAAGAAAAAAAGGAACAGTAGACCATGTAATAATTTAAACACTCAATCCCAAAGGCTATGTATTACAAGTCAAACATTTTTTCAAGATTCAGCACAATTCTTGCAAGTTTGACAAGTCCTTTTTCTAAAACAACTCCTGCTCAAGAAAAATTCAGGAATGCAGTTCAGCACGATTTCCGCATCTTGGATAGAGAGAAAAGTCGAAAAAAGACATGGAAACGCATTCTTTTTATGAACAGTGATATTTTGTAACAGATAAAAAAAACAATCGTCCGTTTCAATAAAGTAAATGTCAAAAAAGTGACGGTCAAAAAAGTGAAAGTCAATAGCTCTTCACCTCAGCAATTTTTTATTACATTAGAATTTGATTTTTTCATATCGCCTTTCACAAAATGCACCTTTACGGTAAATTTTGTAACAGATTCGAATCTAAAAAATATATGCATTTCTATGTTAAAGTTTAATAGGAATTTATAGGTTTTATAGGATTTTTTTTTTAAAGTTAACAACGTTATGGTTATTTATGCTTGTAATTTAATCCGAAAAAATTATGATAAAAGCATTAGCACATGTTGATGATTTTTCATAATTGTAACATCCCCAATAACCATTCTTTTTTAAGTTTGAAGATTTAAACCTACACTCTTAAAACGAAAGAATGAAATTCACTCCTATAGGAAAAGTGCATTTTCGACCCTAGAAAGGAGTGAAAATTAACGCCTAAATCACTCGTAATAACCCTAAATTGCTCCTAATAGCCTTAAAATCGCTCGTTTGTTGTTAAGATTGTTGGAGGTTTAACAAAACAAAAGAGTGAAATCCACTTCGATAGGGGAAGTGCATTTTCGACACCGAAAGGAGTGAAAATTAACTCAGACTGAGTTAAAATCGCTCGTTTGTTTTAAGAGTGTAGGTCTCAATTTGTTCTTTTCTTTCGACTCCATCACGTGCATTCCTTTGTGCGCGAATCAAATATTGACGCAAAAGGGGACTGGGCGGGAGTTCGAAAATGGAATAGAATCTTCTCACCTGGAATAAAAGAACTTACAGAAAAGAGTGTGTGGGCTGTTTAATGTATAAAATAAGTAGGTCTCGAGGCGATGCGAAAAGTAGCAGTGCTTTTCTACTAGAAAAAACTCAATTCCGTATGAACGGATTCAATCTCGGCTTCAGTTACACGGGTGGATAATAGCTACTTGACTGGGATTTTTTTCTAAAAGTTACAGATATATGATATTAGCTGACTTATGGCATCAGAAAAAAGCATATACGGAAGGAAACCTCAATAAGTATAATTCCTTATTACTTAAGGATAACTTTCAAAATTTGTGTTGTAAGATAGATAAAATGAAAGTAGAAGTAGTTGGAATTACATTGAAAAAAATATAGCACTTTAAAATTAATTTTTTTTAGCGAGCAATACTATACATCCTTGAGTAGTAGCGAGATTTAAAATTATCCATTTTAAAGACAACAATCTATAATAATAAAAATGAAGTTTTGTATGTGTGTATGTATGTCTCTCCGAAACTCACAAACTAGACATTTGTTTGACTCGTAACTTAGCACAAATGCGTAGTTCATACTTGAGTTACAAAATAAGAACTTTCAGAGCTCAAAATGTTCTATTTTTAGAGAAAATTCGAATTTTCTGGGAAAACTACACCACTTTGACTCAAATCCGATGAACATTTTTCTTTCGTGTTGCCATTCAGTAGATGAAATTAAAATAAACTTTTTCAAAAATAGTTAAAATATAAAAAAGAAAATACTTTATTCTTAAAAACTTACAATTATATTATTATTTTCATTTTAAACATTTAGTTACTACCATTTCAAGTAGTATACTTTCATTTAATATCATTCTTTAATCTGTATCAATGCAATATATTTTATTTTTAACTCGATATTTTAATAAATAATTATCATGGACGTCTATATAAACTGGAAGGTTTCCTCCAACGACAGCGGATCTCAAAAAGCGCTACCAATTTTTATAATTTCTAACGTTGTTGTTGGTTTTTATAAACTTGATCGCCAAGGTCATAAGCTAAACATTTTATACTTTTATCATTTGCGATTAAGCTATAAATTGATATTTAACTAATTTTTATTTGAAGAATCGTTGCCGGCAATTTTACGCCAACACTGACAAATTGGTATTATAGCAACCTTTGGCGAAAATAGCAATTGCATTGGCAATTTCTAAAGGTTGATCTATTTAAATCTTAAATGCATACAATTTATTTTGAAGCTTATACTGAACTATGTTGTTTTTTGAAGGCCATCGCACTACAGATGCATATTATGATTTTATGTCTTTCTTTTTTCGCCAAATACTTTGATAAACTCGCCAAGTTATTGCAAAAAACGCGCCAAATGACCTTTTTTCTTTATTAGCTGGTTGGTTGTGCGATGGTCATTGCGCCAAAGCTGAATGGGTGTGTTATTGGTAGCTATATATTTTCCTCGACAAATTTTTCAAACATGCCAAATAAGCTAAAATGTTTTTATTCGGGAAATTACTATGACATTATCCTTTAATTTTATAGCATTTTTTAAATTTTAAATTTTTATGGTCATATAAGTAACGGGATTCTGTACTTTATAACGAACGGGAAAAGTAACATAAGTTTATTATCCAAAAAAAAAAAAAACAGATTAAATGGTAGTATGGTACAAATACTTATATCGATTTGGTATTTATTTTTTTTCCAACCCGTGCAACACCGGGTAGTTCAGCTACTTCAAAATAACACCAAGTAATTCAACAGCTAAGGCGTTTAACATGTAGAAAATGCATTTAAGGGGTCTAAGGAGTCTTAAAAATGTGCAAAGAAGGAACTAAAAAGCATAGTTTGATCTTTCATGTAATTTTTTAACTGCTAAATATACAAGTATAATTTTTTTATATGTAATTCTACAAGATTTATTTAATATGAAACAAATTTTAAAATTTATGAAACTTTAGCCAAATCTAAAATAAATGATATTAAACATAAAGCTATTTGAACACATTGTGATTAGGCTTGCGCGGCAAATTGTGAGGTCAAAATTGAAGACATGACCAAGAAAATGACTTTATATTGTACAAATATGTACAAACTAGAACTTATACCTAAATTCTCGGCTCAATTTTAATTAGAATTTATTTTAAGAACTTTTTTCTAAAAAAAATTATAAAAATTTTTGAATTTTGATTTTAAAAAAAATTTAAAAATTATTTCTAATTAAAATTGAGCTGAGAATTTAGGTATAAGTTCTAGTTTGTACATATTTGTACAATATAAAGTCATTTTCTTGGTCATGTCTTCAATTTTGACCTCACAATTTGCCGCGCAAGCCTAATCACAATGTGTTCAAATAGCTTTATGTTTAATATCATTTATTTTAGATTTGGCTAAAGTTTCATAAATTTTAAAATTTGTTTAATGTTAAATAAATCTTGTAGAATTACATATAAAAAAATTATGCTTGTATATTGAGTAGTTAAAAAATTGCATGAAAGATCAAACTATGCTTTGTAGTTCCTTCTTTGCACATTTTTAAGACTCCTTAGACCCCTTAATGCAATTAAAGTTCTTAGAGTCTTTTGTTAAAACATTTGCCAACTTTCTAATGCAATGCATTATTTCTTGAATTGTAGGAGTCCTTTTGGTCGTGAATATTCGGATTTCCCAAGAGGACACGGAAATCTTTTGTTTTGGAATAGGACTCTGTAGCAAAAGACCTAAAATGATTTTGAAAGGAGTTCTGAGGTTTATTATCTAAGATTATAATAAATCATATTCCTTACAGTGCAGTGACTGAATAAAGTTTCCTGACTCTCGAATCTGGAATTTCATTCATTCTTTAAGAAAATGTCTTTAGAATTGTCTTTTTTTAAACAAATTTCTTTATCATGATGCCATTTCGTATCTTCGACATTTGTTCTTGCTACAGAATGTACAGTATTTTTGGTTTAATGTTCCCAATGTAAAAAGTATATCTATTAAACGAAGTAAAAACGACAATTTGGACTTTAAAAGACACAAATTTGCATCTTTTTCACAATTTAAGTATTTTTAATTAAAAATAAAATAATTTATATGCCATATAATTAAATATATTCTTACATTTGAAAATATATAAAGTTTGGTTTTACATTGATTCTTACACCAACTTATTACCTACGTGCTTATTGACTCTAGCGCTGAAATTGACTCTAGCGCTGAAATCTCTTTCAAATTGAAAATTTAAAACTTCTATTAATCCTATACCTTCAACAATGCGCACGCCATACATCCCTAAGGAAAAATATTCTAAACACGTGTTAACCCTCCACCTCTTTTGAGGCAGATCTTTAAAAAAAACTAGCTTTTTTTAAATGATGCCTTTAGAATAAAAGGAATAAGCTAAATATGATATCAATACCTCAAATGGTTTTAGTTGAGCATTTATACGTGAATGAGTCGGGACTTCTTCTTTTATGTATGCTAGTGAATGATGCCCATTCTTTGCATAGGCAAAAAAACTCAAATTGCATTAAAGTATTATTACATTTAGATTTAGACTGTTAAAGGGCTCTTGTTCTTACCTCTGATATTTTTATCTTTCTGCCACTAGCATTAACATAAAATTCTAAAATCCATTATCTTATAATTTATAACTAATATAAATTCATAGAAAACATATTATATTACGCACTTTCTTTAAAAAAATCTTCGTCAATATCAACGTAATGGTCATCATATTTCCCTCATAAACCCAGTGGAACCATAATGTATTGTAAACAAATGCTAATTTTAGTCAAAATCTTAATTTTGTGAGGAACAAATATTTTGCCCGTTTTTGAGGTGATGATTTGGTTAGCTTAATCTCTGAAATTTCAAGAAATTTTCAAGAAAATGAATATTGCCACAAAAGCACGATTATACTAATAAATATGAATAATTGTTTTAGACATATTGCGACTTTGGTGAGATATTTGGTAAAAAATATATATCGTAAAAAATGCAAGTCAAAATCTCAATTATGAGAAAATACAACAATTATTTCGCTTATTTAGCGCACTTGTGACGATAATTTAACAAGCTTAATCCCAATTTTTTTCAAGAAAATGAAAATCGCCACAAAAGTTTATAAAACAGCTTTGTTGCGCAATAACTTTCAAACAACCAGCTCATAAATCGTAAAAAAAAACAAATTTTGCTTTTTTTAAAGGATTTTCATGATAATTTGGGATGCTTGGCTGCCTATTTGACAAGAGAATGAAAATTTAAACAAGTGTTCGGTTAACAAGCTATATAGTGCGATGACTTACAACTAAACACTACAAAAATCATTAGAAAACAAATTTCATTCCTTTGGCGACTTTGTGGAACTTTGCGGCATATTTGGTTTAATCAAGAAAACGTTCAAAACTATAAGTCAAAATTGCAATTTTAAACACACAAAAAACCTCCCAACTCTTGTAAAAGCTCAAAAATCACTTGAGTATTACTTACTTTGGGCTATTTTGACAATGCGACGCGACGTATTCAGAGTTTAGTAGTATTTTTACTTAATTTTAAGAGGGTCGCTTTTAGAGTGGAGAAACACATGGGCATAAACTATTAATGATACGTAAAATAGTTTAATAATAATAAATAATTAAAAGAAAATTTATTTCTAAATGAAGACATTGAAAAATTGCAACGATGTATGTTAAGGCAAAAAAAAAATATTATAATATTAGTGCAACGAAAACACTCTTGTAGTTGGAAGAGATAAAAAATAGTTTAGTTTCAAAATTGCCGAGCAATTATATTCTTTATAAATTTATGAAAGACGGGTTGAAAAAATTGTCCTTTCAAAAATAAGAAGCATTGATTATTGCTACTATATTTCACACTAGTGAATAAATATTTCTTAAAGAAAAAAATGCAAAAAAGCTTAATGAAGATTTTGAAACAGTTTTGGTTTTCTTTGTCTAACAAAAAGTTTCATTAGCTTCCCTCTATAATAAATAAACTATTTATTAACAATCATAAAATTAAGTTATACATAATATTTAAAATACTGAAGAACATTCCCCAAATACGTTGTAAGCATCATCTGAAAATATTTTTACAATTACAATCTAACTTTTATCTTAGACGTAGGCAGAAACTTTCTAACATAATATATTTCTACCTGATTTGTGAGAGGTTTAAAAATGCACTATATTATGCTCGCACTTGTATTGCAATTCAAATACTATTAAAACACTAACAAAAAGTATTTTTAATAATGACGTGTCATGTAAATAAAAAATACCACCAATACATAAACTTTTACCTTACCTTCCCTACAAGGAGACGAATACGTATCCTTGCAAAAAATCTCATGGTTCAACAGCTTTACAAACAGACTGCTGGACGATTAGGGGACCTCCGACACTCCAAACTTCCCTACCGGATCGTTTGGGCCGGATTGGAGGGGGGCTTCTCCGCGAAAATATCGTCTGCTTATTCCGTAGTGTGCGCTTGCGCGAAAGGGAGAGGTGGGAAGGAGCGAGTTTACTGAGTTAGCACCTTCGTATGCCGCTGTTTGGAGCTTTATGTTTTTCGTTTTTGGTTAAGCAATGGTATGTGCGAAACATGTTGACTCCAAAGAGCGATTGTTCTCTTTTGTAATTAAATTTGTTTAAGCCTTAACAATGATAAACATATTTTTGCTTTGTTTCACATTAGTCCATGTAAAATTAATCGACAGAATCAAAAAGCTAAAATATATTGGACGAGACTGCCCTAAGGTCAGGCTAATGGGGAAACGTGATAGTGACATGATAGTGATTTAAATCTTGACAAACACTTTAGTTTCTTCTTATTTTTTTTAACATTGAGCAAGCAATAATTTGATTATTTTTAGACATAAGTTTCCACTTTCATTTACCCTCATTGCGCGGTGAAAACCGCGAATACTTAGTATCTAGAAAAAATATTATAGTTAGTGTTTTTTTCAAGTATTTAGATAAAAACTACTCTACAGATTACCGTGCAATAAATTACGCAAAGTAAAAAGAACAGTAAAAGAACCAAGACAACGAAACGAACAACTATCGGAAAAAAAACAAAAGAATATGCCTCGAAAACATACATTGTCTAAAATTATTTAGCAATCCCCAAATCTTTTATAATGAACTGTAATAATTATATCATATTCTATTCGAAAAAAATGTTCTAGAGGGACCAAAAATGAAAACAAAACTGCTGGAACTGTTGCCACACATGGCGTGAAACATGCCCATTTCATACCTGCTTGCAATAAAAAAGGTAATCAAATATATGACAAAAAAATTTCAGGCTTTGAGTAATGATGCCTTAATAAATTAAATAAGCCAAATGGATGGCTTTAACACAGAGGGATGCTAACAATAACATGTTTCATGAAAATAAATATAAATATTTTTTTAATTAATCATAAAATTACGAGGTTTCAATATTTCACATCATTGACATAAACATTTATTATTCTAGAATAACAATATTTCGTTAAAATAAAAAAAATGTCAATTAAGATTTAATAACAGATTAAAAAGAACAAGTCATTTTTTGTGTATTTTAAATCCTTTGATGAGATTTTGAGCCCGGAAAAGGCACATTTGTTGGGGCGGAAATCACGTACCGGAAGTGTTTGTCGGGAGAAGCGTGCTCGAAATAGCTGTGATTTGTTCGTGGGTGAATAATTAGTTCAGAGCTGAATGTTGAGAGCCAGGTACGCAAATTGTAAATGGTAGTTAATGTAGCAAACTCAGGTAAAATTGAATTTTATCGAAAAAATACTCAAGCGATTTTTTTCAAGTGTTTGTCATCAATTTTTGTATTGCAGTAGAAAAGTTTTCGTCATTTTTTGTCTGTAGTAAAATAAGTTTTGTTTTGAATGTAGAAAAATAACGGTGTTTTTATTGTGTAACTGCTTAATTTAAGATTTGAGCTAAGTTTATAAAAAAATTAGTGGCTAATTTTATGTTCAAAATAACGTACATTGTAATATTCTCCTTTACAACGTTAGCGAAAATAAGCAAAAATTTTCCATTTAAGAATTGGAATTTCTTTAATAATTTAAACTTATTTCTTGTCTTACAATGTAGTATATTTAAATCCAATTTTTGTAATGTGTCTTGTGATGCTTTTCAATTTACTTTACTAAATCCTCTAAAAACCTTCAGTGATAATGTAAATGCAGCATTCTTGATGCCCGCTTATGTTACTTTACCTTATATGTTGCATAAATACTCCACCAACACCTTTAACAAATTTTATTTTGAAGTTCCAACGTTGCTTTTATGTAGCATTTAAACCTTTTGCAACAAATACAACTTAAGGGTAAAACCAATTCCTTGCGCCTTCCAATGTTGTTTTACCTTGTACTTAATCTAATTACACTAGAAACAACTTTAAGGGGGAATATTAATTTATTTGTACAATGTTGTGAAATAAATATATGTATAAACTAATGTAAAGTAATTAAATATTTATTTTCGCACGTAAACTTATTTTAACCTTAAATTGAAATGAACGGTTACTCCATACCTTTAACCGATTTCTACGTTTTTAAGTCGATGAAGTGTTGGCCGGCATGTAAGCGACGACTTAATGACACCGTTTAGCTTTTAACACTAATTCATCATGGCTTGGTCGAAAAATCCAATCTATAAAAGTGGATTTCTAGATCTTAATTTTTCAGTGTCTCAAAATTTAAGGGCATTAGGTTTCTGATTAAGGTTTAAATACTGAGAGACGAAAATATTCCACCATTTAACTACATACTAAATGAAGAATTTCACGAAAAATAATGAATCATAATTGTAAATGAAATGTGTGCGCATGTAAGAAATTTCAGTAAACGATGTTTTGCATTAATTCTGTAATTTTTTTAAGTTTTGAAATCTATGGTTAAAATACCATTTTGGGACATTTTCTCAAACTAAGACCAGTTTTTTTCAATAACGATTTAGTCTTTTTGCTATGTTTAATTCCACATTATTCTAATTTAAAACTTAACACGATTTATAAATGAAAATTTACTAAACACCTTTTAGGATACATGAGTAATTTTTTTTTGATGTTTTTAAATATTTTAAATGTTCGTCGATAGTATTTATATTATAATTTTTTATTATATGACCTCAAACATGTACTACATTGACAAGATTCTGAGTGCATTACCAAACAGAAAAAGACATAATATATATCCATTACAATGTTTGTTACGCATGTAAAGACAAATTTTTTACAAAATTGTACAGCTTCAATAAAAAAAATTAAAGAAAAAATATGCTTTTTTGTTTATCGAATCTTCTGATGCGTCTAAGTAATTAATCACCTACTGAATGCGTCTAAGTAATTAATTGTTCTGAACTATAAGATATTTTAATTCAAAAATAATTAAAACTATCTGACACATATTAAAAGAAAGATTGTTCTTGAGTTAGGTGAAAATTCCTTTATTTCTAATTTTTTTGTATATCTTGTAAGAAAACTGTTAAAAAGGGTATGACTATTCGTTTGTAATTGATGTAATGGGCCATAGTTGTAGCAATCTACTTACTTAAAGGAGAAGTTAATCTATCATATTTAAAGAAAAACATTTTTCACTTAAACAATCGCATTAAATAAAGAAAGAGAGAACTTAAATGAAGTGGAACTCAAAAGGAGGCAGAAACGACAAATCAAGAAAAAAAATATTTACAACACAACGCATTAAAAGAAACCGAATAAAAATTACTCCACTCATCATCTACACTGAAAAATACTCATTTGACAAATCACCCTTCATTTACCGCATACTGTACCGCAACCCAAGTTTTACCACAATTTCTTCCTGCATGGCCCTTACTATCCATCAATATCATGGCCATCGAAAGCGATATCGACAAGAGGGCGGCATAATGGGAAATGATCCATCTTATGCAAGTCTCGGTAAGGTATGGCCGCAAGGGCATGGCATGAACTCTCTACTTCAGGAGAGTCTAAAGTAGTTGATGGAATGGAGGTTCATGTGCATGAGACATATTTACTTTAAAGGGGGAATGGTTACGAGTCTCCAAACCACAGTGCTCATGTGGTAATCCAATGAAAAATAGTATTTTTAAAGACGCATTTCTACGGCTGTATTGAAATTTTTTACAAAGGTTTCTTTAATGAAATTATAAATGTAGCTGACTTACACAGTTCATTATCCCCATTTTTTGAAATTGGTTAGAATATTAGTTGTAAATTTCTTATTGAAAATTCAAAAAAAATATTCGAATCAATTTCATATAGTGCTAATATACTTAGTAAAGAATAAGGCATTACATTGCTATGAGACGGCAGGGTATATCAAAATAATGATAATGGAGATATTGTATGAATTGTTCGTGTTATTGCATTGTATCATGCTATTGCGTTGTATTGCATTGTATCATGGTATTGAATTGTGTTCCATTGTATCGCATAGTATCATGTTATTGAATTGTATTGCATTGTATCATGTCATTGCATTGTATCATGTCATTGCATTGTATCATGTTATTGCATTGTTTGAAAAAGTAGAATTTTATTCTTAAAATATGATTGCAATGATACAACTGAGTAAAACATAAAAATACCTCAAAATTCTTGTTCAAGCAGTTGAGAATAAATAATTCTAAACCAGCAACTGAAAATACATCCTCTAAACAAACTATTACTCAAAATAAAGGAAACTCAACGAATTTCATTCTTTTTTCCAGCCTGGCACCCAATTGGAATTTGAGTCCATTTCACAGTCTCCCCGAGAAACGTGGTGAATTTAAATCGCGGACATTCCACTTCAAGGTGCATTTGAAGCCTGCATTCGAAGAAGCGCTCAACCCTGCTCTCCATATTTCACTTGCTGCAAGAAAAAGCGTCACTTTCAATGACTCTCTTGGGTTCGTGAATAAAATGATATGATCCGTTGACAACTCGAGGTCTCTTTATTTTGTATGGATAGAGATCGCTCTTCTTCAAGTCATAGGTTAATGAAATGTGTCGAAATATTACAGTGTGACTCTGTTATACCCCCAATCAAGGGTCCATCATGTTTATGACGTTATAACAAAATTGATAAATAAGTATAGTAAATCATTTAAACTAGATTAAGTCATTATATATACTCATATTTTTAATTTAACTTATAAACTGACAGCAATAAAATAAATTTTAACCATATATATTATTAGTAGTTCATTTTCTCCGTCCCAAATCAATTCTTTCTATTTTTATGGTGGGAAACAAATATCAAATTCGGCAACATTTGGCATCCTTTGTAAAATAAAATATAATTCAAATAGTGATAACGATTTTTCTTTCCTTTAAGAAGGCATTTGGGATATCACATAATCCTATATTTTTAGCGTAATCACCAAAAAATTAATTAAAATTGTCATTATATTATAAGATTGAGAATAATTAGACTTTAGTGTTATAAAATTAAGACATTATAACTTAAAAGTCTGAAGGCAATACAAGGGACCGAGCATTTATAACGTTATAAACGATTTGTTGTTGTTGTAAACGAGATCGTAGTAACCTACTTTGACTGTTATTTGAATTTGGTTCTACAAATGTATGTAGATTTTCGGTTAACCTAAAATGTGTTTCAAAATAACATTAGCTTGAAACATTTAAACTGTAGTAAAATATCGTTTTTGTGTGGAAGTATTTGAATATTTATTCTGCAATTATTTTCTTTGCCGTTTAAAGTAATAAGTTTTGTGAAATATTAGTGACTAAGTTTTCATTTTGTGAAGAAAGAGCTAAAGGTCCAAAACTAAATTTAAAAAACAAGTTTTTCCCATTCGTTTTTAAATATGCTAACTAAATGTTCAATTCTGCTAATTCCTATTTATATTGAAAACGTATGCAAAAAAATTTGAATAAATAACTAATTAAATCTCCTTAAAATGTTGTTCATTATTCATTTTGTATTTATAGTTCTTCCCCGTGAATTGAAATGAAAACTAGCATATCTAAAAAGTTTTAAAAAATATCTCACAAGTAATTTTTATTTAAAAATATATGGTTCTCAAATATTTATTCAGGATATATTTTATCTTTCTGTTAAAGATATAATTTTATACCTCAACACTAATTTCCCCTTGATATGATTGCTTGGCCAAACTACTAGCCAGAAAAATTTCTTTTGGTCTTAATTGGACATCTGTGCATATTTAGGAGTCAATCGAGTTGTTTTTTATAAATCAGAAAGATACAACATTATTATCTAAAAATAGCGTAAAAAGTCATTCAAAGAAACTTCTTGCACTACTGACAAAAATATTCCATAAAAAGAAAACCTTCTGCCACACAGATTCTTTACAACAAAAACAATGTCCTGGCACATCCATATTCCTTCTATTTCCGTTTATATCTTCTGCGTGAGAAAAAGGTCCGCATAACGAGGGTAATTTGTTTCTCACATTTCGGGGAGCGTCAGTTTATTGCGTCGGTTAATGAATCCATGATCGCTAAATTTCTGGGAAAACTTTTATAAATAACAAATAACTTACATTATTCTTTTTCAATAATTAGCTAGATAAAATCTTTAATTTAGTTAAAAAGACCTTAACTATATCTGTATTATTTATACATAATTTGAAAAAAATCTATTATTATTTTATCCCTCAAAAATAAAAAAGTAGATTTATTTATATTTATGAATGGACAAAAGTGTGAAAATGTAGCAGGACATTTCCAAATTTGACTATGCCTCTAATGTTCAGAAACATAAAATAAGTCTTAAGTACAGTTTAACTTAGAAATATAGAGCTAGCAGGTAAATTTAAACAAATTCGTAACAATGTACCCCTCTTTTTCAGCGTTATTTATGCTTATGGATATATATGTCTTTATTTTATGACGCGTCGAAAACGCGAAAAATGTCATGTCCTGCTCTCGCCCAAGATGTCGTTCAAATAGCAAAATAATGACGCATTTATGCCTCGTTGATATAACAGATTGACATGGCCATCGAAAAGACATTTAAACAAATACCCGTATTTTGCATCATACGCTATAAATCGTAATATAATTTTAACGACGTTTGGAATGATGACGGAAATTTATTTTTTCGACAGATGATGATGATCAAATTTATTCAACACAAAAATTATTTGAAATGACTACAATTTATGATTCCATATATACTGTGCAGTAAACAACAAGTAAATTTGTAGGAGAAACTGTTACTTTGGAAGTGTCTATGCGCTTATTTTAGACGCATTGACTTTAGGGTGGGGGTGGTTCTAAGTGAAAGTTTCGGTTACAAACTTACTATTTAACTAATTACATGAAACATTTAACGATCACGGTGCAATTAATATCTTATAATTAACAGAACTATAAAAATATTAAAGGGTTTCTATTCATATTTTTTTTTAAAAAATAATATAGTAGTTATTTAAAAATATAAAAATTTGTTTTAAATACCCCAATATTGAATGCATTTTGTTTGGGTTATTATAATTTTTTTTCAGTAAAAAATTCGTTTAATTATCTTAGTTATTTATAGATTGGGATAGTTTTTTTTTATGTGCAACTCATTTAACATTATGGGACCTAAGCTTTGCACGTCTCTAATTTCCTTAATAATGCTTAAAAACTAACAAAATTTCTCATTTCGTATTAAAATATGTCATATATTTGAAATATAGACTCAAAAGGGGCTGTTGCTATTGGAAATTTTAAAAATAGTAAAATTTTTAATATGAAGATGGCCCCCCTACGCAAATTTTGTATCATGCAATTAATTCAGAATATTAATTATTTACAATGTCAAAAAGGTCCGATTCTATAGGGTGACTAACGGCTGAAATAATCACTAGTGGTACTTTTTTTATTTCCACAGCTGTACAACACTCCTAAATGAACTTCTCATCATCTATATACATAAAAGGCGACTTCTGTTTGTTTGTTTGTCTGTATAGGACGCAAAAACTTAAGAACCACGCAACAGATTGTCACGAAATTTGGCACAAAAATTCATCTTATCCCCAGAACAAACATAGGCTAAGAATTTTTCGAATCGGACCATTCCTTCTATCCTTTTCGAACGTTTTAAGGGAAAAAATACACCACTTTTGCTCAAATCCGATCACTTTTTCTCTTTTGTGATGTCATCAGGCAGAAAAATTTAAATAAAACTTTTTAGAAAACAATTGAAATTGACAGTGTTTAATTTATTTAATATTTGTTCATTGCCTTCAGAAACTAGATTAATAATTTGAAAAAATAATTGATGTGTTTTAAAAGTGATGTAATCCTACCAGTCTCCATTCTATTATTTTATTGTGCCTATGATTTTAATTACGAATTTTTTAAATGCATAGTTAAGCTTTTACTGAATTATGTTTTTTTTTGAAGACCGTTGCACTACAGATGCATATTAGGGTTTCATGTCTTCCTTCTTTCGCCAATTACTTTGCCAAACTCGCCAAATTATTACAAAGAACGTGCACAAGAGCATTTTTTTAAATAGAAGAAGAAGAACTTTATTTGAACACATGATGTTGGCCGTCCAGGGGCCCCAAGGCCCGTCCGGACGACTCAAAATTACATAATTGAGGAAATACAAAATTTTAAACATAAAACAAAGAAGCACGGCACTTGCGTGGCAACAAAAATATAAAACAGTATAATTGTAACAAACAGAAAGCGGTCGGACAAACTTATAGAAATTTAAAACAAAAGGCACATAGCAGCTGTATATTTTCAATGAAACGCAAAAAAATCTTAAAAATAGCTGGTTGGTTGTGCGATGGTCTTTGCGCTAGAGCTGAATAGGTGTAATGGTAGCTATATATTTTCCTCGCCAAATTTTTCAAACACGCCAAATGAGCAAAAATGTTTTTATTCGGGAAATTACTATGACATTAACTGTTAATTTTATAGCATTTTTTAAATTTTGAATTTTTAATGTAATATAAGTAGCGGGATTTTGTACTTTAATAACGAACGGTATCAGCAACATAAGCTTAATAAAAAGCAAATAAACTTATAAAAAAATGCAAATCGTTTGCTGTTTGCTGGAGTAGCTTATTTTTAATTCTTACTGATTATTTTTTTACTAAAATATGTATGCTCTTTAATTTGAGCTTCTTATCAAAGGTATTTTTGAAATTAATATTAATTATTACTATATCCAAGATGGGTAATTAAATGGAAAAAATTACTGGGTAATCTTCATATCTTATGCAACTCAAATGAAAAAAAAATAGTTAATTTGACTGTTAAATTATTTTTTCACCTCTACCCGTGCAACGTCGGGTATAACAGCCAGTTTTAAATAATTTGAATGTTTGCATCTCGTGGATTTGAAAGTTTGAAAAATGCAATGGGAATATTCCTTATGATGTCACGCTCTCCATACTGCGGTTTCATTGGTTCTTTTGTTTTCTTCGACAAAGTGTTGAAACAAGCTCATTGGTTTTTTATGATGTCACGTGCTCCGAACTGCCAGTTCATTGGTTGTTTGGTTTTCTAAGTTTTGTTTTAAAAAAATTTTCTCCACAAAAGAATTAAATATTAAGATAATTTCCCAAATGATGCGATTTTAGGAAAAATTCATGTGTGAAGTTTTAGAAAGAAAAAAAAAAACTTTTGAAATTTTATTTCTTGCAAAATATGTCTGAACTCTCTCCACCAAATTAAGAATTTTAATCATAATCGAGATTTTGAATATAAACAAAATTTAACATTTTTATAGTTTGAAAAAACACTACTTTAACTAAAAAATAAACTTTTTTTTAATTAATCACCTTCTTAATAACCATACTAATGCTTTAATACAGTTTTTAATGCATAACTTTTGCCGTGGATTTTATAATTTGAAATTAATATAAGGAACGTTAAAAAAAAAAACCAGAGTAGTTACTCTTTTCACAGTTCAACTTAGATTATGATACAAGATTTTTTATATCTATTTTCAATCCCATGCAAAAACCGACCAATCTTAATCTATTTATATAGTATATTTCACGAGTAAACATTTAGATTTAAAGGTGTGGCATCATTACTCGTTTGACATTGAACGTGGATATTTTCTAATAACTATTTAAATTTGAAATCAAGTCGAATGATCGTTGATAGCTTCTTCTAGTTTCTCTAAATTCCGACGATATTCAAACTTAAAAGTAATATTCAAAAAGTAAAGTTTTATTCAAGTTAAGTTTGATCGAAAAAAGTCGTTTAATACTTTTGAAGAGCTGAAGAAAAAGAGCTAAGAGTAGGTAATATCACAAAATCTTTTACATGCAAAGCTGTAAAACTAATTTTTAACTGTATTGAAATGCGTAACATATTCAAAATAAAAACGATATAAATTGTTTTTAATTACATCTATTGTGTGCTTAAATTTAAATTATCCTTAATAATCCAAAACTTATTTTTCAATTACAACGTAACTAAACCTTATAGGAATAAACGGTAGCTACGTTTTCTTCTGTCTCTTTTGTTTGAATATTATAGTGTAATGACGTGACTTTATTGTAGATAATTATTTTAGTAATAACTGATTTTTGTGTGAACTAAAGTGATTGAAAGAATGTGTGTAAAAAATTAGTGCTCGTCTTGGCGAGAGACTTTTTGTCAGAACTTGATAAGACTTTGACTGTTAAACATCGTCGGTCGTAACTAATCAGAATACTACGTTTTAAAAGTCTTGTACTTTTGTGTGGTCCGTAAAATAAAATGTCTCGTCCTAAAGAGAGTTTTCTTCAATGTAAATAGTACAATAGCGATAGAAGGAAAACAATGTTAAATGAAAAATTTAAGGAAACAATTAAGGTTTTGTGTCGAGTGAGTGATGTGTATATGTGTTGGAGACGAGTGCAGAAGGTAAAGCAATCCTGCGTTAAATTTTCAAGCTTGCCAAATTTCGCCAATGAGCAGACCAGCCATTGCATCATAGCTCTAACAACAAAAAAAAATCATCTCTGGAGTAAGATAATCTAACATAAAAATAAAATGATCTAAACAAATTTATTTTTCATTATTTTTCTATCAAAATGCAGATATGGATCCTGTGGGTACCCATCGTAGGCCACGAATCGGACCAAGAGGACCAAGACAATTCCGACTGCCAACTGTGGAATTATCGGAAGCAGAACTCGACTATACAAGGTGTGGCATTTGTCTGAAGCCCGCCAGAGAATATAAGAAGAACGGAATGCCTGTGGCGAAAACCCATTGTGGACATTTCTTCTGCACACCATGTATCTATGAGTCGAAAAGAAATTCCCCAGATTGTCCAACATGCGGCCAAGCGATACTGAATCCAAGGAATAAAGCTGGAATGAACCTGTTCCACGTCGTTTAATGCATTGAACAGAAGGATTTTACTATACCTTAGGATGTTGATTAGGATTAAGATGTTGTTTAAAATTCTCTATTCCGTGTTTCGAAAATTGAACTGCTAAAATAGCTAAAAATTAATGTCATTGCAGCGTATAGTTAAACTTATTTGTAATGAATTGCGAGTTGTACTATGACTGTGTTACACTGATCTTCAGAAAGTTTTTTGTATCCTGCTATTGAAAACAACGCGAATAAATTGCCATATAATACAGCCAATTTTAGCATATCGTTTCTTAGTCGTTATCTTTATAGTTTCTAGCCTATCGTAACATTTTTCAGGTCATACAAATCAATTAGATTAAGAGTCGTCCCATTCAGAGATGTTAATTTTGACAACATGCGACATGGTGCAGCTTTTGCTTTTGATAAAGGTCTGGTACTTTACTTTTAAGCTATGAGATGAGTTCAAGGAGAAAGCAAATGATGTGGCGAAAAAACATCTTAAATTCAAGCGCAAAAGTTCACAAAAAGAAATTGTTTCCTATGAGGTTTTCGAAGGATATTAAAAAATCCCTTAGGTCAAAGCAGAAGGCTTACAAAAATTAAAAAACAACACAACAAAATAACAACATGCTACAAAATTGCTCAAACAAACATGCTACAAAAATGCTAAACAAACTGGTAGAGAGGTTGATCAGGAAGCTTACAGAGTTGCTGGGAGAGAGTATAAGAATCGTAGTAGAAAACAGAAATCTGCGTTAGATGATAATCTATCTAGAGGTATGAAGGATAACCCTATGGGTTTTTTTTTGCTTATGCGAGAGGTAATGTAAAACTGGGTAACTCCATCGGACTATTTAATGATAGTCAATGACAGTTAATCCACGACGACATGAAAAGGGCAAATCTTTTAAATAAATTTTTATTAGTGTTTTTAATAAAGATTCTAAAAATGTGCGTGTTTCAGATGAATCTATTGAAATGTACCAATATGTCTTGTAGTCATTTTATTCTTACCACATTGCGTTCCATTTAGAATTCAAAAAGCTCCGATGGTTAAAATGCTTTAAATGTACTTTAAAACTAAATATAGTATGGTACATATTCCTGCTTGTCTGCTTGTTCAGCGAACCGCTTATAAGCTTTTGTCAAGCGGCACATACACAGAAAGAACATTAACAGTCACAAAGAAAAGAATAACACATAGACAAATAACACCATTTATTGACGGTCACAAACATCCATACCTGACCAGGATTCGAACCCGACCCCAGCAGCTCCAAAGGCTAGAGTCCTAGCGATTGCGCCACCGGGGTGGCAACCAAATATTAAAAAGAAACAATTTAATTTTTGACTTGTTTTAATCAAAAATAAAGTTAAGTGGCACACCCGGACACAGGAATCTGCAAATGAGTTACGTAAAAATACGTGTGCAACAGTACGAGATTTAATAGACGCCCCCTGAACCCTACTCTAGTACCAGGGACTAAACGTTCGCTGTGAGAGGAGGAATAATAATGTTATGGGATATTGGAATTGTTTTTATGTGGTCTGCTTCTTAGGAACATGTCTTTTTGTTGTTGTTTCGTAAGATATCCTCGTCCCATTGAATCCCTTACAAGAGAATCCTTGTTGCTGCATCTTCCATATCGCCCGTGATTGCAGAGATCCGATTTAATGGTTTTTTGTTCGTGGGTAAGTGAATGCGGATGGATTATGGCCGCAATTTCCGTGTTGGATGGATATGTATTGTAGGAGATATGAAAGCGAGCGGTTTTGGCAGGAGAGATAGATGTAGTCTAGGATAGTGGTTTGGTTTGAATTATTGTTATAATTTATTTGATTAATGACATGAGACGCTATTGATGTCATTGTTTTATTGGCATTGTAAGTAGCCATTAGATTAAATTTTCACTGCTGGTATTGGTTATGTGGTTGCGTTAGGTGGAAAAAAATGGCTAATAAAATTTTCGAGGGTTTATATCTGCAAAATTATGTAACTACTTGGCATTGTGAAAAGTATTTTATGAATATCTATTCCTAAAATAAGAAAGTTTAGAAAGAAGTAGTTTTGAAATAAATAATAAAATTTTTAATACGCGTTGAACGAGTAATTTGGGATTGATATAATTAGTTGATAATTTTGCAGTAGTTATGTGGCGTATTGTAATGCTTAACCCCCATAAAATTTCGAAACATGATTTATATTTACAACATTTCGCTCATTATTATTTATATTTCAATCAACAAGTAATTGAAAAAAAAATGTTGAAGAAACAACAAAAGAAACCTCATCTCGAAATCGCTCTCAAGGAGAAAATTGATTTGGGTCTTCAACGAAATGATGTTCTTTTATTATTCTGTCACCCAAACCTGACTCAATATGAGCTTATGGTGTGCTTGTCATTCTTTATTGAATAGACTGACAAAAAAATTGAGGGAAGTCTGCAATTTCAATATAGGGTTTAGATATTGATTATATTTATTTGGTCATAAAAATTGGACACTTTGTGTCAGAAATATATATACTATATATTATTTTTTAAGAACAGTGTTGGAAAATATGTCAAGAATACAGCGTAACTAATACGCACATGTAAAACTTTGATCCGGTTTTGTCGTCAAATAGTTACAATTTCTTTTGGCTTAAATGTATCCGTTGTAAGTTTTATTAATAAACTAGTAAGAAATATTGACAAAAAAAATTGAGCTTTCTGGTGTTCATGAAGTGAAATTTGTGTACTTACTTTTACAATAAATTTCAAAATTATTTGTTATTTCATTGGTATTGAGCATTGAGTTGAGCTTGTAGTTTTAACTTCTTACTTTTTTAAATTTTAAGATTAATTGTTGTCTCATTAATATTGAGCGTTAAGTTGAGCTTGTAGTTTCAATTTCTTTTTTGGCTTATTTTTTTTAACTTATTTTCCACGCTCATCTGTACCGATTTTTTCAGTATTATATCAGAATCTCTAATGTGCAACTGCTTACAAACCTATCTTTTTATGTATATTCATAAACTGGGTGCACCAAAGTGCGAAGTCATACGAACCAATCTATTAAAACGCGACAAAATACTTCCTAATAATCAAATATTTCATGTATCATGATACATTTTAATTCCTATATTATGATACTTTTTATTTACCATATGTTTGAGTAAAAGCTGAAAAAATTATGAAAACCCCTCATACAAAAACTGCCTCAAAACTTCGATCGATTGGCACGATGAATCTGTGTCGATGTGCTCAAGCTAAAGACGGTGATTAATTTCTTCCTGGATGTAGACAGTTCCTTGGCATCCGTTATTGACAGCGGCCCATCTCATACGAGAAATCCAATAATCGGGATTTTTCCCCCCTGCCAATTCTTTTCCTTGGAGTGAGTTGGAGGTCAGTCTAGAAGATTCGCCAAAAGACGCCATTTTGGCACAAGCTGATATTTTTCGTGTGTTAGTTTTTTAACAAGTTCAAAAAAAGTATTTTTGTAGACAGTTGTGTCTTATTGTTTGCGTAAAAACTTCCACAGCGTAATAATTTATACCAAGACAAAATATGTATTTACTTAAAAATGTGTCCAAGTTAATTGCTATAAGACTCGACGAAGATTTTCTTCTATCAGAGTATACAGATATAAATATAAAAACGCAGATATAAACAAGAACATTCCTCTTTAATACACCACTTTAGAATTTGTGATCTTCTGTTAGAATTGATTTTACTACTGTGTTGATCACTTTTAAACTACAACCATACCTTTTTTAGATTCAGAACTTCATGCATAGTTTTATATTTTTCATATATTATAACTACATTTTGGTACATTGAGCTTAGTTTATAATTGCTTTCTTTTCTGTAAAAAATGTCCGTTTTTGACGCATTGCAATCTTTATGTTATTAAAAATATCCAAAATAATTTAACACTTTATCTGTAGAGCACTTTTTCCAGTTATTGAGTTTATGGACTGGAGAAGAAAATGTTCTTAGAAGTAGGTCAGAAGAAAAGTTACAATTAGGCGCAATTTAAAATTTGAAAAGAAAGCCCGTTGTTTTAAGCTCGCTGCGTTTTTAGGCTAAAGGTGTTCCATAATTTATTACTCATCATTATGTCTACCAAAAGGAATAAGTGACAATGAAAACAAAGCATGTCATCAGCGAAAACTAGTTACGGCTGCATTCTCGTCGATAACGACATTATTATGCATATTCTAATAGCTTATTCGAACTTCTAAGACGTGGACTCAAGAAGGAAATCCATAAATAAGCCAAGCATTCTCGAAGAAAATTACCAGAACAACACGAACATTTTGCATGTTTTGCTGTCATCCTGCCAAGCCAACAACACAAGAAAAATAGAGCAAAAAATAAGAACATAGGGGCTTCAGCGAAAGATTAAAGCTCCAAGTCCGCTGCAGCATTTTCTTCACATCTGAAGCTTGATTTATGGGGAACGGAGGCGAAGCTTATAGTGGCAGCTTCCAGATAACATTTTGGCCATTTTTTAAGGCTCAAAAGAAAAAGCCCCGAATTCAGAATCGCATCGAGGCAAGAAGGAGTTCTGGCTCTAGATTTTTTTCTTATAAATTCGATAAACTGTTTAAGTAGTTAACTGCATCTCTGAAAATATTATAGGATTTTTGGAGTCTTTAAAGTATTTTGTTTTGATTTTAAGGCATTTTTTTTATCTATAGATAAACTCAGTAGTAATGCTTTAAGTTTTTGGAAGTAGTGAAGGAAGTTTTGAAATCTTTTAAATATCTATGTATCTTAAAAACTTAAGTACAATAAAACCGTAACGTAAGAGATATTCTTAAATTAAAAAAAAGTATTTACACATTTTTTTTTGTCCCAAAATGAAAATTTGTTTTTAAAAAAAGATTAAAATTATGTCAGTTGTTAGCATAGATCTTAGATCAAGAACAGAAAAAAAAATTCTAAATTGCAGGAAATAGTAACTTACATAAAAAAAAACTACAATAGATTCTCTGAAAGAGAAATTCAGATTTCGAAAAGCATTAGTTAACTGATCAAACTGAGCTAAAAAAAATGCATAGAGTTAGTAATTTTATCACACATGTTTCTCCAAAAAATTAACACCAGACAGTTGTTATTTATTTAACATTGTATTTATTTAAAGACTAAAGTCCAATATAAAACACAATGGACAATTGCATATTTTACAACATAAATCAGTGTAGGTTTCAGTGTTCTCAAAAACGGGGATAATTAAATCAATGTCTCTTTATACAGACATTGATTATAATAACAGTATATCTATAGTTATCACATGTAATGTTAAAACTAGCTAATTTCTGGATTTTTTTAAAAAAATTAGTTTTAACAAAACAAAATAAAATCCCGAAAATCAAATTTGATTCAAAAGACAAAAACTAGGCGAAATAATTGTACTTATTCCTCACATTAAACGTGAAATTCTAAATTTTACCAAGTACATGGGAAATGTATATAACGATTTAAACAACTCCGTGAATTTAGTCAAATAATGGTGGAAAACAATTGTTCCAAAGAAAACGTGATCGGCGTAGTCCAATCGGAAGATTGGATCTTTGTTTTCCAGGACTTGCGTGTTCTGTCTACAGTTTCTCCAAATAGAAATTTATTGTAAGTTTGGTTTGAGATTCTAGAGGAAAACGGTAAATCCAATTTATCGGAAAGTTTAAGTGTAATACGTTTAATACGTGCTTTTACGAAAATTTATAACCTGATAAAAATAGTTTTATATTTCAATTTCACAAAGGCTTAAAGGTCTTTAAACAGTAAATGATAACTTTTAATGAAAGATTGAAATTTTTCTTAAATGTAAAGCTTTTTTACACTCATGAGATCTTTTTTTTTGGGGGGGGGGAGAGAGAGATTTCACTTTTATTATTTTTCCACTTTTCCAAAGGTATAAAGATCATTCGACAGCTAATATGGTCACTTTTTGTCAAAGTTTGGAAAAATAGTTAAAAAGTTTAAAGCGTTTTTGAACTAATGAAACATTATTTGGGTAATAGAAATACAGGAACTACAAATATGTTAAATTCTAATCCCAAATAATATATTTGAAATCGTTGCAAGCATAGTATTTGCTTGATTCCATAATAAGTTTTGGATATCAGTAGTTGGTCAATTTTATTTGTGACTGACGCTATACGTTAGTTGGTGCCATTTAAATGGATAAACATTAATTTAGCCTGATAACTTATTTTGTAAGATTATGATCTTGAAAGATTTTACGTAATCACATCAAATAAAAAGAAATCGAGGATAATAAAGTTCCTTTTCATTGGAGCGGTGATTAACGTGAAAGAAAAAGCATCATAAAAAACACTGCCGTCGGTTATCATTAAGGATTTTAGGGTGTATTGTTACACCAACTCGGGTGTAACCTGACTAAACACAAATTATAGATTGACAAAACTGTTTAACTATGTGTAACCTGACTAAGCACAAATTATAGAGGAACAAAACTTTGTGGAACTATGTGTAAAATGACTAGACACAAATTATAGAGAAACAAAACTTTGTGTAACCTTCCACCACTTTTCAACAGACAGCAAGCGTACAAAGTTCCATTTGCAATACGTCCATGTTTTTATGCATTCACAAATTATACATCAACCGCATAAGTCCAAATACATTTGAGAATTCGAATCCCAATAACGGTTCCAAAGCATCGCGCTATTTTGTTGCAAGCTTGCTGCGTTCTGGTTCATAGTTCCATAAGTAATCTTTATAATTAAAAGCGGCATCTGGTCTCGACACCTCTTTCGGTTTAAATTACGACAGCCACTGTTTACTGAGCGCTATAGTAGCATTGCAGAGATTACATAAATTGGATTTCTTTCAAATGGTTGCCCAGGTTAATTTTAAGGCCAGTTTTGCTATTCGTTATGCAAAAGTTATTACGAATTTTTTTTAAATTAAAACCAATTAACATCGGTATTTTAACATCTCATGAAACAAATTACTCTTATTCGCCAAGTTGGCTGTTGAAAAACATATCTTATGTTTCACAATTTAAAAGTCAAAAATTTTACACTTCTTTCTTAAAACATAAAAAAACGAGGGGGGTGTAACACTCAATAAATCAATTCCTTTAAAGGTAATTATCTATCCCATACGGTAATTTCAATACCTTTCAAGCCTAAAAAGTTCCATGGCAGCTACCTTTTGCCTCCAAATTATTTTAAATTACCATTCAATTAATCAATTCCCTCAAACGTAATTACATACCCCAAAAGGTAATTTTAATACCTTTAAAGACAAAAAAGTTCTATGGTACCTACCCTTCCACAATTTTCTCAAAAACATTATTATGACTTCCAAAAGGTACTAGAAACTCGTTAATGAAATTTGAATCTCTTAGCTCTTTTAGTTCGAGCTGTTACAGGGCTTCCGGCTTACGATGTTTAAAACTACTTTTTTGAATCAGCCCATTCCAAAACGTGAAGAAAACACAAAATATCCATTTCGTTCGATTCTATTTTCGACTCCATTACAATACTTTCATTACATTATACTTCATATTGAGCTACTGAAAGCAGTAAAATAGTTTTTGAGTACGTAATTGCATTTATATCACAATTACACATTGATTCATTGACACATTATTTCTTTTAAAAAAACGATTACCAAATGTTTTTTATATCCATTTTTTATATATTTTGGAATTTACCTTATGCTATTTATGTCCATTGTATTCAAGATACTTAATTTTTTAAATAGAAATAATAAAACCAAATAAATAAAGATAATTCCAATGAAAACTAAGTATAGTTTGAACCATGCAAGATTTCCAAAGATTCCGAATTTTTATTTAATAGTTGAAATTATTTTTTTTTGTGGTGCTTAACTACAAAGTGATGCACACTTGCGAGTTATATTTTTAGTTCGGGTTTCGATAATGAGTAACAGCTGATAGCAATTAAAAAACTGATCAATATACTCCATATATAAACTTCTAAACGTTATGAAATAGGCTAATTCCATTCGTGACAGACATGACAGAAGACAACTTTCTTTGCTCTTAAAAAGTACTAAATGTTAATTGACTGTTAAAAATTGCCATGGGGTGATGCAAATAAGGGTCATGATTATAAAAAAACAAGGAAATTTTCATTCAAGAGACAGTACTTAAATATAATTGGGTTAAAACATACCGTGACGGACTTGACAAAATTGAGACACAGATTTTGAGTGACCTTATATTATTACCATTGCTCTTAACTGGAATGCATTTCAAGTCTAGAATTTTTTTTTTTGGAATCAATATAAGATTCTGACGTGCCAACCAGAAAGAAAAAAATTAAGGAATTTATAAATAGTAAAATATTATAAAATATTTATTAGCGTGACGGACATGACAAAGTTTGATGTTCTATATTTCACTCAAATTTTAAATGTAATTTTCGAATTTTTTACGGACTGTTTATTTTGAGGTATAAAAGAGAAAATAATGTGTCAAGAATTTTTGCCGAGCAGATTTTGTTTAAAATAAAAAAGTCGAAAAATCGCACAATCTCTTCACGGGATTAATTATCACGTGATATTTAAAAAAAAAAACAGATTTTGGGGGCGAAGTAAGTAAGGGGCGTCGTCAAAATCTTTTTGTCTAAAGTAAACATAAAACATTAAAAAGTAAAATTCCAAATTAGTTTATTATTTTCTTCTGAATTTCAATCGAAATTTGAAATTCGAGTTAATGAAAAAAATTCTTTTATATACTAAAATATTTTGCACGATATGTATATGGGCAATTCTACCAAAACCGTTACTTTTATGTCCCTTGGGCATAACTTATGAAAAATTAATATTTCGTTTCCATTTTTTTTATCACTCTAACAAACTGGTCCTAATATAATTGCCGAACGGTATTTTAAAACAAAGAAACTCCAAGTTTAGAACACAAAACATTGGCAAAAACTTCTAATCGTCTCCTGTCCCAAATGCCAAATTTCTAGTTTAGGGCGCAAACTAACAAAATTTTTACCTAAAAATTACATTCTTTTGCATTTTAAATTGAACTAATACTATATTTTTACAAATTCTTCCCATAAAAAATTTATATTTATAATATGGATTTCTCTTCTCTTAACTTTGATAAAATCACTGGTCTTATTACAAAAGTGCTAAAGAGAAACATTGAATGAAGCTTCAGTAATTCTTCAGTCGTGAAAACTAGATTGCAGAAAATTCCCCTTCGAGTTAGTAGTAGGTTTTTTTTTCGCAATATCCTTTAAAAACAAGACTAAAAGTTTAAAAAAGAAAAAAAAACTCTTAAAATAACATTATTGTTTTCTTCACAGTTCCTCAGGGTTAAGGATAATTTTTGCTTGATAATTAGAATTCCTTCTCTATTACTTTTTTTTTGCTGTTATTTCTTTACCAATGAGCCTTGCTAAACTTTTTTCTTTGGTATTTTTATAACTTTAAAGTGACTTTGAAAAAATAAATTTCTTATATTTTTGAAAACCTGAAATTAAAAATTATTGTATAATTGCCCAAGTGCCCTCCCATATACTATAGTTCGTATATTACGTAAGCCTAAGCATAGAGAACCATTTCAACAAATTCGTATGCAGTGCCATCTAGGGAAAGGTATAGAAACAATATAGTTCTCTGAATCTCGAATAGATGGCGGCACCACCGTCTTTCCGGACTAGAAGTTGCCGGACTTGTCCGGATTCGAAGACATTCTGGAACAACCGGAATATGAATGAGATTAAATTAAAGGCATGCAATTCTTTTCAATTCCTTTCCGATAATGTACCCATGCACTATGATCATTGGTATTTTTTTAAAAGTGTAACGTTATTGAACACATTTTTGAATCAAATAAACACTTAAAAGAAAAATGCATGAAGCTCTTAGATTATAGTGGTTCTCTAGTATTTACAGTACATAGTACTATTTTGCTTGAGATATACAAAAAAGGCTTAAAAAAGGCACCTCAAAATATAATTTTAAAAAATATGTGCGAAATGTAGAAATATATTGTTATTGAATTCTGTAAAATATAAACATAAATTCTGGTTACATGAAAATCACGAAAATAGATGAGCTGAACACTACAGTAGTATTGTAGTTAGAATAACTAGTTTGAAATGATATTTTCTAAATATCACATAAAGTATAAATATAAAATGTTAAATTAGGGCGCGATCAGACCAATTATTAACTACCAACGATAAATGAATAGTGGAACATTTATGAAGGCTTAATGCGACAGCTCAAAATTCAAAAAAGAAAATTTTATAATTTTTAAAACTGTTTTAATATCCAAAAATAGAATATAATATCCCACACCTAATTAGCTAGGAGTTGAAAAGTATAAGCAAACAAGTTAAAAGGAAATTTATATGATATTCTTCAGTTTCCTAGAGAGTTAGAAAATATTTTGATCTCATAAGAAACATAATATGATTAAAAATCATGTGAATATACCAGATACTAAAAAAATAATTTAATTTTATGTATGTATGCATACTTATTTTTATATTAAAACCCTCCCTTATTTTATTGTGAGTTTATTGATAAGTCAGTTTTGTATCCGGGTGTAAATACATTTGTATGTTTCTAAAACATTAAATATCTAATTCAAAAACCATAGCAGCAGCCAAATTAAAAAAAGAAAAACTACTTTAAAAACCAAACTAAAAATTTATTATCCTAAACATAATTCTTTATAAATCGGAAGCATATATTTAACAAATTGCAAAAGAGAAAAATAATTAAAAGTTGGAATAATTTAAAAAAAAGTCTTTTTTAATTACGCGAATAAATTCTGACTCTCACATCCTTATTTTAATTTCGAGAGCCTGCAAAAAGTGAAACTGATTTCAAAAACAGTGAAAATAAATACTTTTTTTTTTCACTCAAAATCATTGAAAAAAAAAAGGTAAATTTTTGCACTCATTTACAGATGCTAGCATGTGAAGAATTAAGAAAAACTTTTATTTTATGATGTTCAGGTTATGTATAATGGTAACATTGGAACCCCACTGTTGTAATAAATTCTTATGTTTTGCACTCTAGTTAAACAGCAGAAAACTCCGACCAAAGCGTAGAGGATATTTAATTTATGGTTTTTTCATTACATATATTTTCTACTTTTTTTTTATTCTCACCAATATTAAAACTTATTTTATACCTTTTCGTAAACGATTTGGCATCGTTCGCCACTATTTCTAGCTCTTCTAGAAGTTCAAAACTTTCTAACTGGGAATGTTTTACATGATGTAACGATCTTGTTTTCATTTTTCTGTTTACTTTGATCTCATTAGTTGTTTCGGTTTCACCCTCAAAATGACGGATATCAATGAAAAGAAAGTTTTTTTTTCTATGCAAGCTATCTGTATCAATTGTCATGAACAACCAACAGCACAGCAAGAAGTTGGCACTTAACAAATTTAATAAGTAAAATATTCTTGGAAAACTCAACTAACCAAAACAAAAGTAATGCGAGACAACAAATGAAAACAAACATTAAGTGCTTTTGCCATCCACGAAGTGTAACAACCCCATTCTAAATTATAATGTGCGCAATCCGTGTAAAAAACAAACTTTTTACAACCATATGTCATTATTTCACTCACTTTAAAAAAAAGTTACTTTTCACACGTGTTGCATAAATAATTATTGTACTCTTGTATTCGGATTGGTTAACAAGTGTAATTATTAAATGAAATAATATTTAAATTTGTTCTTTATTTATTTAGGTTCCCATGGTAACTTTAACAAAAGACTTTCTGCACGTGCAGAAAAATATTCATTTCTAGACGTTTCTTCGTTTCTCTTTGTCCATTGAGTTAATAGAGAACTATACACAAGAGATTGTACAGAATAAAAATAAATTGTTTTATTTCAAAAATCTTATTGATTTAGAGTTTTATTGATAATAAATTAAGTAAAATTAATTTATATTTATTTAATGTTCCATATAATAATATGTTAGTAAATAAATAATATCTATCTTTTCTGTTGAAAACGAAGGATACCCCAAATCAAGTATTTATTTTTGAGAAAAAAACTTTTTCAAAAATATTTTTTTATAATTGCTTGAAAAAAAGCTGACTTTTACACTATAATTTTAATATCAGAAGCGTGCGTAAAGTTAGACTTTTTGAAACGGTGAAAAAAAGTACTTTATTTCACCCAAAAGCAGTGAAAAAAGACTTTTTTTCACTCTTTTCATAAGATGCCAACATTTCAAGTTAAAATTTTAATTTCATAATAATTATAAAATCCAGATATTTATCGATCTGCTTTTATTTAAAGATATAAATGCGCGTGAAATGTGTTTGGACCAATGATATTTTTTTTCACACAATTATAAAAATTAGTGTATGAAACACGTGCGAAAAGTAAACTTTTTAAAACACGTGGCATTATTTCACTCGCTCGTACCTCGCTCGTGAAATAAAATCCACTAGTTTTAAAAAGTGTTACTTTTCACACTTGTTGCATAAATAACTATTTTAACTATACACTTGGTGATCAAAAGTTAAAAAGGGATTTTCGTTTTTCAAATATTATTGATCACAGCCCTTTTATGGTCTGTTTCCAACGTGGAAGATTAATTACTTTACATATAAAGAGGGGGGGGGGAACATAAAAGGAAAAGATTTTAAATCATAATTAATATGAAAAAGTAGGATTTAACAGAATATGTTTCTTACCCCGTTTCTACGCTAGATTTGTATTCATCAGGGGAAAAAAGTATAAGTACAGTATTAATTCTATACTAAACATTTACAAGCTAAATTTGGCTAGTTTCATTTTATTTTCTTTCATACTCCTTATCGTTTGCTAAATTAATTTATGTTCAAAGAATAAATACATAATATTAATCACTTTTAAATAGAAGCAAAACATTTTATATCAACATACAATTAAAGAATCTCTTTGTGAAATATATTTGACGTCATTTCAAACTGATTTAGATCGCAAAAATATTTTTTTTAAAATTTACTATTTAAAAGAAATTAAGTTTCTCAAGCGATTGTTGTGAATGGCAATTATGATTTTATTCTAATAAAAGTGGCTTCTTATGCTTTTTAAATGAGCATATATTTTTGCAGGTTTTTTTTTTTAATAATTGAAGTATGTACTTCGAAATCTAATTTTTCTGAGATTTTCAATGTTTCTAATTTCGATTAGCTGATTTTTTTTACGCATCACACTTGCGTGTAGCATTTGTAGTTTGGACTATACTAGTGGACGACAGACAGAAGGACTGGACGATTATAGTACCTTCCACTTTGTAAGCTATAAAAGTAGTGTGGAATCTAATAATGATAAATTATTTGAAATATAGTGCTCATTAAAAAATTCTTTAAATAAAGCGAATAGATAATACAAAACAACTTATATTTAATATTGTTTTAAACTTAAGTTTCATTAATTATAAACAATTCAAAGTGTTTTTTCTTAATGTTTCAAATTATCTCTACCATTAACCATAAAAGTTATAATTTTGCAGGAAAGAAATTTTCTAACAATCTATAAACAAGTATCAAGTATCATTGCATGTATAAAAAAGCTACTATTAAATTTACGCTTTAACATAATTACAGCAGTTTGATACAACACAACAGTTATTTATCACATTTAAATACAAATCATTTACGGTTCGCTATACATTAATCTGTATATGATTCACAATTTGACAAATTGGATAACGCTAAGTACTCTGTAATTTAGTTTGGAGTAAACATGAGTTTATTAATATGGAAGAGATGTTTAATTTTCCTTTCAACGACATATTCTGGCCTATCTTTACGGACTTGAAGTGGTACTTTTTAGCCTCTGAAAATTACTGCTTTTACGAAAAAATTCATATTCGAGTTGTAATAATGCACTCGATTAAAAAAATGCCCTCTTCATAAATTAAAAAAGCTTTCGTTATTATTTTTAATTGTTACTTTTCGATGCAAATGCAATGTGAGTTTATTAGTAAGTATTAATTATATATTTTTAATTTTCATTTTGTAAACAAATTGAAAAAAGTTATAATTCCTATAATTAATGGCAATGTATAGACTGTCTCTTTATAAACTATTTAAGATATATTCGTGTCTAGCATATACATATGCACACATTATTTTATGCTTTAATCATTATTGTATGGCTACAAATTGATTGATTATTTGACAAATTGATAACGCTAAGTTCTTCGTAATTTAGTTTGAAGTTAACTTGAGATTGGATTATTAATATTTGGGAGACATTTAATATTCCAGCAACGACATATTCTAGCTTATCTTTAGGTACTTAATGTTGGAAATAAACAAAAAGCATTTACGATTGTTTATTCATTACTCAGGGTAAATTTGAAGATAAATATAGTTTGCTTTTTAAAACAAAAAATGACTCGTAAAAATATACGCACTCAGAACTTTATTTCACATGTTGTTTTTGGAAAGAGAGAAGAGAAGTGTTGCCAATCGGCAAGTTACAAACTTTGGCGAATTTGTCACAAAACAATTAATTTCAACACTCCTCCTTGACAAATTTCACACAAAATAGGAACATATATAGGTACCAAAAATATCTTACACATGCAATTGAACAAAGAAAAAATTAAAGAAAAACAAATTGGAACAATCAACAAAACAAATTTTCATGCAAATTATCAGTCACCAAAAATTAATTACAACTGGTATCAAACATTAAAACCAAGATGTTTTCTTAAGCTAAAAAGTACCTTTTTGCTAATGATTTTAGTAAACAAATCTGCAACATTGTCTTTCGATGACACATATTCCAATTTGACAACATTTTGCTCAATGTAATCACGAATGAAATGGTACCTGATATCTATGTGCTTGCTACGCTCAGACGTAGTCTGGTTATTGGCAATAAATATTGCCGCCTGGTTGTCAACTTTCACACTTATTGGCTGTGGTAGGAACTGCTGTACGCCCAATTCTTGTATAAGTCTCCTAAACCACAAAACTTCTTTCATTGTGTGAGCAATTGCAACATATTCTGCTTCGGCAGATGACAACGCAGTGCAATACTGCTTCTTACTAGACCATGACACTGCTGCACCACCTAAGATAATCACATAACCACTAAAACTTTTTCTATCCACTCGGTCAAAATCCCAATCTGAATCAGAAAACACATCAAGCACTTTGCCGGTTTTCCTGAAGTTAAGACACAGGTGTTTTGTTTCCTTGAGGTAGCGCAGGAGGTGTCTCACACTTCTCCAGTGCAGTTCGGAGTGTCTCTCGTTGAATTGGCTCATGTAGGTCGCACTGTGAGCTATATCTGGTCGAGTCCCACAGGCAAGGTACAGTAGACTACCAATGGCCTGCCTGTATGGTATCTTCTCACTCTCCTCCTTAATGGTAATCCATTCTGCATCTTCCACTTTGAAGTGCTTAGTCCCAGGGTCTAATGGAGTTGACGCTCCTCTGATTGAGCTTGCTTCAAATGTTTCCAGAACTTCTTCAATGTATGCTGTTTGGTCGAGCGTGATAGAACCATCAGGTTTTCGGCAGATCCTCATTGACAGGATCTCTTCAGCTTCTCCAAGGTCTCTAGCTCGAAATCTTTGCATCACTTGAAGCTTGAACTGGTCAATGGAATCCTGTAAGCCCACGACTAGCATATCGTCTACGTATATTCCAAGATACATGGTTTTTTCTGGGTGATAGTAAATGCATGGATCACTTTTTGAGCGAAGGAGTCCAAAATCTTTCAAGAAGGCATCAAAACATTTATTCCATTCTCTTCCAGACTGCTTCAATCCATAGAGGCTTCTTTTTAGATGGCATACTAGATGTTCCTTTCCTTCTTCTTTGGAACCTTCAGGCTGGTACATGAAAATATCTTCCTTCAAAGTACCATTTAGGTAAGCAGCTGTGATGTCCATTTGTTCAATTTTTAGATCTAGTTCCACTGCAATGGCTATTAAAAGTCGGATGGACTTGAGCTTGATGACAGGAGAGAATGTCTCTGAAAAATCTTTTCCAGGGACTTGTGAGTAACCTTTGGCTACCAGTCTTGATTTAAACTTTGTCACTTCTCCTGCAGCATTTACCTTCTTCTTGAATACCCACTTGCACCCAATGGGCTTGACGTTAGGAGGCTTCGGAACTAACTCCCATGTTTGTGCTTGGTGTAGGTTTTCCAATTCTTCGTTCATAGCTCTTCTCCACATCCCAGCTTCAGGTGAAGACAAGGCTTCTTTTACAGTGGTAGGATCTTTCTCAAGTGCTATAATTTCTGGAGGACATTCTGCTTTGTAAAGAACATAGTCGTCGAGGTGTTGAGGACGCTTGATGATTCTGGTTCTGCTGGTTTGATTGTAGACCTCAGGTGTGGCTGACTCGTCAAAAATGTCTTGCTCTACAACTTCCTCGTCACTTTGGTCTGTGCAAACCTCTTCATTTTCATCAATTTGTGGGTCCTCAGGTAATTGGTTGGAATGATGTTCTTCTGGCTGATCAGATAAGTCAAAATTTTGTTCCATCTCTTCAACGGATTCTTCAAAAAAGTTGAACTTTATACTGATTTCAAGAGGCTGCTGGTTACGATTCACTAGCTTGGCAGGAAAAACATCTTCTTCAAATATTATGTCTCTGCTGATGAGGAAAGTTTTCTTCTTGGGATCCCACAGCTTGTGCCCCTTCGTGCCTTCTGGGTAGCCCACTAGGATACACTCTTTGGCTTTAGGATCAAGTTTGCTCTTCCTCGAGAATGAACGTTCATGGCTCCAGGCTCTGCAACCAAAGACTTTAAGGTGGTCCAAGTTGACTTCTTTTCCAGACCATTTTCTTTCTGGGATGTCTCCCGCGATGGCAGTAGATGGGCACTTATTTCTCAGCTTGGCTGCTGTTGAGACGGCTTCAGCCCAAAAACTTGCTTCTAAGCCGGATTCGATCAAAAGACATCTGGTAGAATTAATTAACGTCTGATTCATTCTTTCCGAGACTCCGTTCTGCTGGGGTGACTCTGGCACTGAGAGTTGCCTCTGGATTCCATGGCTGATGAGATATTCAGTAAACTCTTCACTTTTATATTCGCCTCCATTATCGCTTCTTAAGATCTTGATTTTTCTGTCATGCAAATTCTCTGCCATACGTCTAAATTCATCAAATTTTGTGAGCACTTCATCCTTTGTTTTGATTGGGTAGACAGTTGTGTAACGAGAAAAATCATCTGTAAAAACTACAAAGTAGTTCGAACCGCCTAGTGAAGGTGGGGAAATCTTGCCAACTACATCTGAATGGATGATCTCAAGAACATGTTCTGCTCGGCTACTTGCAGTTTTGGGAAAACTCTGCTTCTTCATTTTTCCTTGTATGCACACAGCACAGGGTTTATTCATTGAGAGTTTGGTCTTCTGTTTGGTTTCAGTAGAGTCAATGGCTTCGATTCCACTATTATGTGGGTGTTCCAAGCGGCGGTGCCACAGTTCTTCATTTTCAGCTCTCGTCAAAAAAGCTGAGGGTCGGCTCTCTTCAATTATATACAATCTTCCTCTTCTTCTTGCTGTCAAAACAGTCTCACCGTTTTTGTCGATAACCTTAGCTTCACCACCAGCAAACTGCACTTTGAATCCAAGCTCTTCGATTCGTCCAATGGAGAGTAGGCTTCCTTCCAAGTTGGGCACATACAGAACATCTGACATGGTGAAGTTCCAAGTGTTCTCGGGAACGGAAAGCAAGATCTCACCCTTTCCAGTGACAGCAAGCTTTTCGGAATTGGCAACTTCCACTGTGGATGTATGCTGTTGAAGGCAAACAAATTTATTTCTGTCTGATGTCATGTGCTCTGTAGCTCCACTATCAAGGATCCACTGTGATGTACAGTTTCCACTGTTTGCAGATAGAGCACAATTCTTCAAGTCAACGGCTGTTTTAGCAATGTTATTTCCACTCTGCTTGGCTTCTGTGTGGCTTTTGGGCATGTGGACTGCTGATAGTGCCTGATTTTTCGAGTCGACAGCTGCCTTGGCACTGTTATGTCCCCTCTGCTGGGCTTCTACACAATTTCTAGAGATGTGTCCCCACTCACCACAAGAGAAACACCTTATATTCTTCTCCTTGTTTCTCCCTTGGTCGTCTTCTGATCCTTGGAAGTTCTTTTTGGCATGCCATTTCTTCATTGGCTTCTTCGGCAACTGGTGTGCATTCCTTGTGTAGAGGGCTTTCTCTTCGGCAGGTTCTTGTTTGGTTTCTTTTCTAAGAATTCTTTTTTCTTCGACAATGAGGCTGGACTTCACAAGGGTAGTTGTCAGGTTTTCTTCATCCTTTTCCAGGTTCAGAATCAGCGACTCATATGCTTTTGGTAGCCCGATTAGCATAACCAAAGCAACTTCTCTGTCAGTAAAGGAATAACCACTAGATGATAACTTTCTATGTATGTCCATCAATCGGCCTAAGTATGACTGGACTGATTCACCTTGCTTCATGGTGACGTTAAAAAAGTCCTTCATTAGTTGTAGAACGTGAAGAAGTCCAAATTTCGTGTGCATCGTTTTCAGTGCTTCCCAAGCCTGCGCGGCACGTTCGCAATCGCCGATGTCGTCTAGGAAGGTATCTTCAACAATCAGGAACATGAGTGTTAGCGCTTCATCGTTACGTCTTCTTTCGCCATCCTCCATGTTGGCCCCGTATCCCGGATCTACCGCTTCCCAGCATCTCTTCTGCACCATCGCCGCCCGAGCGCGAATAGCCCATGAGTGGTAATTTTCACCGTTTAACTTCGGTATTTTGTAGTCATCCATCTTCAAGAATAAAAAGCAAAAAGCGAGTTCGTTATAAAAACCTTTACTTCTTCAACCAACACCTTTACTTCGTCAGGCAGGTTTCGTTTCGGCTAGTATACGAACATCAACAGCAAAGTTCCATCCTCAAATTTTTAGAGCTCTTAGTGCTGATAACGTGTTGGAAATAAACAAAAAGCATTTACGATTGTTTATTCATTACTCAGGGTAAATTTGAAGATAAATATAGTTTGCTTTTTAAAACAAAAAATGACTCGTAAAAATATACGCACTCAGAACTTTATTTCACATGTTGTTTTTGGAAAGAGAGAAGAGAAGTGTTGCCAATCGGCAAGTTACAAACTTTGGCGAATTTGTCACAAAACAATTAATTTCAACACTTAAAGTGGCACTTTTAGCATTTGAAAATGACTGCTCAAACGAAAAATTATTATTTGAGTCCTTATAATACACTCGATTAAAATTCCCTCCTCAAAAACTAAAAGAAAAAAATTTAGTTAAAAAATTAATGTATTATATAGTAAACAGTAATGCGGATATTAGTAAACACTAACTTTTCTCCTTTGAATAACATTTTGGAAACCATTCCAAAAGGTTTAATTTCGAAAACTAATACCAATTTATAGAGTTTAATATAAATGGTGCATAAACAATATCACTAACTATTTAAAAAAAATACCCGTAGGCATCCATGTAAGCATTATTTTATGTCTACCATTATCCATAGAACTAACTTTAGTGAAAGTGAACGATAAAATACACGCATTAGTGCCCACATAAAGATGAACTCACCTAACACCAACCTCGTAATGTCGATGGGCACATCCCGCGGGGTTGCATAGAGGAAAAAGTAATAGAAATATCCCATATTCTGTGTCCCGCGGTGATGGAATATGTCCATTTAAATTATATTATGCCCCTGCATATCTCTGACCTTGGGATGCCCCGTTGGGAATAAAGTTGTTGAAAGGGTTAAAGCGACTCGTTGCTAAGGGGGTTGCTATGATAGCACCATCTACGTCATAAAACTATATTGTATGTTAAGTCATAGGATCACCTCATTGTCATCTTGCAGAGAAATTTATTTTTAGCGTTTAGAGACATTGTTAATATTCTTAAACATCAATTGTTAATATTGTTGCACAATTGTTATAATACTGTTAAACATCTAAAACTATCCCAGTTTATCTTTCCTTTAAATATGTGAGAAAGCTCTAAAGTGGGTTCTTTCGAAAGAAGAAAGAATTGCATCATTATCATAGAGTTATTCTTTATATTACTGATGGTAAAAGGTATCGCTTTTATTCGCCCGCATTTTCCAGACTTTACACTGAAAATAATTGGACGGCTCCAGTTTATTTCTATATTCATTAATACTTTTGGCATTGTAAGTATTGGGATTAAAAAAACAATTATAATACTGGTAATAGCTATCAACAATAACTTTAATCAATGTCTTGTTTCAATAATTTGAATCAATGTCTTTATATCTTATTTCGTAGTCGAAAATCTAATCACCGATACATATCTGGTCAGGCTATGTATGTATAAACAACAATCTTGTCATGGGGGATGGAATGCTTTACCAAATTACTTTGTATACATTCAAAGAGAATAGAAGAGTCCAAGAAGATTCTCGCTAAATATTGAAGACTGCTAAATAATTTTGGGATACATTTTTGTATTGGTATTCGAAATATCCATGACACATGACTGCAATGATAAATACCAACGGTACTTAAGCAGACATTTTTTTTATAATAAGTTTTTATCATAGATTCAGCTATTTCTTATGGGTGCACCCAACCGTTTCTTTTTTTTATCCTAAATTATCGTTCTTTCACATTCAAGTCCTTTATGAAAGCAACGTAAATGACAGTCGATGAGCTCAGTGAAAGAAAGTACTACGTGACAAAAAGGTGCAAACGAGATCAGAAAACGAGCTTCAAAGTTTTTAGTTTGCACTCAGATCTGTTGAAAACGGCACATGCAAACCGGAAAAATATACTAAACTTAAAGTTTATGATAAGGGAAAACTTTTTACCCATGAAAAGAGTTAGCAATATATTCATTGACACAAGAAGAGAAGACGAAATTGGGAAAATGAGATTCAAAGTTTTTAGTTTTCACTCAGATCTGTTGAAAACAGAACTTACAGTTCTGAAAAAATATACTTAAGTTTTCATGAAAGAGTTCAAACTTGTTATTGTTAAAGGAGTAAGTATCATGTTCATTGACGCAAAAATCTCAATTTTTTATTGATAAAGGAGTAAGTAATATGTTCATCGACGCAAAAATCTCAATTTCCTATCGTTAAATAAGTTAACGATAGGAAATTGAGTTTTTTAAGGATTGAGTTAATATGGTAATGCAATGTAATCGTTTCCAGCTGCCTATTTCTAGCCTCCATTAGGAGCTTTAACACAGCCAATAACGCCTCGTAATTTAGAACCCTGGGCAAGTGACGAGGTCGACACCTGAGGGGGCACCCAACGGAACTTCGAGCGACATCGTACGCTGACGCCGTCGGGACTTTGGACTCCACAGATTTAACGAGCACTTCTGTCCCAGTGTACTCGGGCCCATCCGTCACGAGTTGGATTTTTCCACTCTTTCCAGTACAAATATCCGATTTATAGGATGACTGGCAGTAGTTGGGATTCGAACCCTCGCACTCCTAAGAAGGTTGGATCCTGGGGCTGATGCCTAGACCACTAGGCTACGGACGAGCCGTTAGTTAGGTTGGGTTTGAATGATCGTCGCACTAGAGCTACACGAGGGCTATTGGCGACGGGCGTCGCATTTTAGAACCACAGTCAGATGACGAGCCAACACCTGAATAGGTACCCAACGCAACCGTTAAGGGCGACATCGTACGCAGCGTTCGTACTTTGAAGGATATTTAACGCGCACTCCCTTACACGGGGTATTATTCGTCGGACATTTTTGGCTGCACGGGCCGTTCATAGGTCGGCAGCTATTTTTGGCGTTGCCCGGACCCGAACCTGGGACCTTCCGCGTGCTAAGCGAGTGCTTAACCGACTTGGCTACCCAGCCCCAGAGCCGTTAGTAATATGTTCATTGACACAGAAATCTCATTTTCCCCCCAAACTGTCAATTAGCACGTTCTTCCACTAATCTCTTCACAAAGATAACTATTAGGAGGTGTCACTTACCCTCCTTGGCGAGTCCGGCAGCGAAGGGGGCGCGTTGTCCGAGATGCGGCTCTCGAGCAGGGAGCGCGGGAGACCGTCCAGACCGGAGAAGTCCTTCAGAGGCTCGTCCTCGTCGTACCGGTACTTCTGAAACACACACAAATACGTGCGTCATTAGAATTATTAATTAGAATATATTAATCCAATTATATGAAAAAAATTATCCTTTCTGTAGAGTTTGTAAAAAGTAATTATCACTACAACTTTTAACAATGAATAAAAAAATAATGGCGTAATAGCGGATCTCTAATTCTGAAACACACACAAATACGTGCGTCATGTTTAGAGTGTATTAATCCAATTATATGAAAAAATTATCCTTTCTGTAGAGTTTGTAAAAGTAATTATCACTACAACTTTTAACAATGAATGAATAAAATAGCGTAATAGCTGATCTCTAATTCTGAAACACACACACAACTACGTACGTCATTTTTAGAGTACATTAATCCAATTCTATGAAAGAATTATCCTTTCTGTAGAGTAAGTTTTCCCACAGTATATTAGTATAACTTATTTGTTACTTAGCCAAACACATCAATCATAGTAGAACACCAACTAATACACAGTTTCAAAGATTGTTATCTCTGATTCTGAAGCACACACAATTACGCAGTCATTTTTCGAGTATATTAATCCAATTCTATGAAAAAATTATTCTTTCTGTAGAGTAAGTCACGTCTGTAAAAAGTGATTATCACTACAACTTTTAACAATGAATGAAAAACATGGCGTAATAGCTGATCTACAAGTATTAAAACTAAATAATGTAACTTGCTCTTTTTAATCTGATTTATTTTACAAAGTTAAAAAAAAAGCTTGTTATCTCCTCTTAAATTGTGACTTACACTACATTTACATGGAATTAGACAATATTATGGTGACCAGATGTACTTCATTTCGCTGTACAGTTTAGTTTGTTATATAACTGTCTACCAATAAAAAATTTGCAAATAGTTTAGTTTGTTATTAAACTATCTAGCTAACAAAAATGTGCTAATTATCAGCTCCGTGTTATTTTTTTATAGTTTCTTCCACACAAAAACATTCTAAATAAATCTGAAGTATGAAAATTTAAGGATGTTTCTATGTAGGTTTTCTATGTAGTGTAGTGTAATCGTTTCCGCCTGCCTATTTCTAGCCTCCATTAGGAGCTTTAACACAGCCAATAACGCCCCGTAATTTAGAACCCAGGTCCAGTGACGAGGTCGACACCTGAGCGGGCACCCAACGGAACTTCGAGCGACATCGTACACTGACGCCGTCGGGACTTTGGACTTCACAGATTTAACGAGCACGTCTGTCCCAGTGTACTCGGGCCCATCCGTCACGAGATGGACTTTCTACTCTTTCCCAGTACTGATATCCGATTTATTGGATGACTGGCAGTAGGTGGGATTCGAACCACCGCTCTCCTGAGATGTTTAGGCTAATGCCATAACAACTCTGCCACGGACGGGCTAATACTTAAGCAGAAGCAGAACTACTCAGTCGCCTACGTTTGAGTTAACAGTTTAATTGCCGGTTGCAGTTAATGTAAGGTGAACGAATTTTTCGTGAAAGCAGGTCTATTCCAGAATGTGATATTTGGTTGAACCATTTTAAGGTGTATCAGCGAGAAGTTCTTAATTTTTCACCAATATTTGGTTCAACGTTGAACTGAAATTTTTAACAGTGTTAAAGTACATTGAAGGCAAGTCAAGGGTTTATTTCAAAATAAAGTAATACAGCATAAGTAGGGTAGGGGTAGGGTAAGTACATATATATTCCGGCTTGTGTGCTTGCTCAGAGAGCCGCTTATAAGCCTTTGTCAAGTAAGACAACAGCATAAGTAATACAGCAATGAAATTTAATGCCATACTTTTGATACCAGAGTGCTCTTATCAGTTTTAAAACAAATATTATTCTTAGTAATTGATTGAAATTATCAAACAATAAAATGCAGTACAAATTATATTGTCATCGATTATAATAATGTGTGAAATATTGGACTGCAATTGAATCAGTATATTTAACTGAAATAAACATTACAAACCGAGCTTGCAACGTGTTTATGGAGCAACATGCCACCAATATTTAAAAGTGTGCAAGTCCCGGACAATATGCTCTGGTCACGATCAGAAAAAGTCAATTATCATATCATATGACTCTAGCAACCCTAATTGATAGATTTAGATCATCCCGCAGATTGTGCTTACTGTTTGCGCATTGTTTTCAAATATGAATAAAAATTCTTTGCTATGGTAGCGTTAAAATTAATTTAACTGAGGTTGATACATGATTTGATGACAATAGTTCTAGATTAAATTTTAATGAGTTATTCTTTGACAGAATCTTTATCTTTTCAATTTCTATCCAGTGACGAGAACATCATCTGTCATGTCATACATAGCAGGCTTATTAAATTAGTATGCGGAAATGATGTATAACAAGTTTAATTTGTGTAAGTTATCTTTATCACAGATAATTTCAAACAGTTATAAATAGGCTAAGTTAATGTATCAGTAGTTGTGATACTGTTTTGCAGAGATTTGAATAAACTAAATCTAAGATTGAATAAATAAAAAAATTAACCATGCATCATGAAATTTAAATATCCAACGAATTTCGTCAAAAGCAATTTTACCCAAATACTATCTATGTATGGATGATATGAAAACCAGCAGATTTGTTTTTTTTGTTCTATTTACAAAGGATTTATTTTTACAGTAGTCTACTTCACTGCTGTTTATCTTGTAATTCTAAATCTTAAGATTTTGAGCTCCTCGTATAGTGTGTTGCAGAGAAAATTAAAAGTGTTCGGGGAGGATATTATAAACAATATAGAGTTCTAAAATAGAAATAAAATATAGTTCACTTGCAAAATATGCTCAATTTTCTAAAAGTGATGTGAAAACACATTTTAAATAATGCTCTTCTTGAACATGTCCATATATTTTGAAGCATTAACGAGTCTTTAAGCATGCCAGTACTATATTAATCCTTACATTCGAAGCTGACTTTTGAGAGAAAACTTAATATCTTACAAATAAATTTGAACTTCCTTCTACTTTCAGTCACAATATTTCATTATCCCCACCAAAAAGTATATTACTAAAACTTTTTTGTTACTTAGCCAAACACATCAATCATAGTAGAACACCAATTAATACACAGTTTCAAAGATTGTAATCTCTAAGGGCAAAGAACATTCTTTAATTCCTCCTTCCTATCTATTTCAAAGACCTTACCTGCGATGGGCTTTTCGAAAACCATCAATTTAGAGATTATGGGAGAAATATTCGAGAGACTAATTTTGAAGCGCTGGAAAGGATTAGAGAACTTGAGGAATTCGTTAAGGGAAATAAGCGAGATAGTTAAATAAATTTAAGGCAATTAGGGGGAATCGCAGAGGAATTCAGACACATAGCATAGTTTAAAAGTTGAAGGAGTCAAGAAGATTTTTAAGAAAAACATCCTGTTTTATAATAAGTTTTAGAAATATATGTTAGCCAAATGTTGCTCGAATAAATAATACGCTTTACACGAGGAAGCTATTTTCTTTTGATTTTTTTTAGTTAAAAGTTTAACGAAATGTTTGCTATTCGAAAGTCTTAAAGTAGGTATGTAGGTAGGTAAGTGTATCGTTTCCGGTTGTCTATTTCCACCTTTGTACACATCGGTCCCAGTGTAAACTTACAAATTATTGTAAGAATTTTTTCCTGACACACAATGCATAGTATACAAAAAAAAATCTTTCTCCGAGGTGAAAAGTTAGCTAACGCATTAATACAAATACTTTACTAGCAGAAAGAGTGAGAATTATTCACTGACACAATACATTATTTAGGCAGATTTTGATTTCCATTCAATTCATCCACAGTTAGCTACAGTATGGATACAAAAACCATAAAAAGTGCTATAAAAACTACACTGAAAAATTCAGTGAAATTTATATTATTTTTTACTTAAATTTCAAAATTTCTTAAAAGCACATTTCTAAAAACAATGCATTTTCTCAGAATTATCTTTTGGAAAAAAAATTATATTTAAAAATAAACTGCAGATAATAAATGGGAAACCAAAACACACGCATTAGACAAAATCCTAAAGTTGTTGAAAGTCTCTCTCTCTCTCTCTCTCTCTCTCTCTCTCTCTCTCTCTCAGTAGTCCATATTCAAATACTATTTAAACAGAAACAAAACCTATTGAAGACAATATCAATCCTAATGAGAGCTCTTTGTTGAAAACTCTTTTCCACTATAGAAAGTCCCCCCCAGAATCTCAGAAACTCACGCAAGCTCAAACACGGGAATTGTTTTCTGGTGCAGAAAAAAGATAATGCATGAAGGCCATGCCTCAAAGCCATAGGGGTATATCTACATTATGCCAACTTTGAGTGAGTGGTTAAACAGCTGGCTCTCGCTACTAAGGCTTGTGGGGTTAGGTTGCAGAATATCTCCCTGGCGTGGAAGCTCATAGCTGTTCATTGTTTAATTATGTATCATACACTTTGGGTCGTTGTGTCCAACGTGTATCGAAAAAAATACCTAGCTCTCCCTAAACAAAACTAAACCAAATTGGAGCACATCTGTAAACAATGAACTTACCGACCGTTGTAAAACCACTAAGTAGTGTTTAAATGCAACTTTTTTTAATTAATTTTTTTTCACAAAATTGAACTAGTTTCAGCAATTTAACAAATGTGGCACTACTATCATAACTTAAACAAAATCTGAAATGATCATTTAAGCACTTAGACCCCTATAGATCTTAAGCCCAGTGTTTATTGCCCAACGAAAATCAATAGGTCTTGCTATCTAAGAGGCCCTGTTACGTCTTTTATTTTCTGTTGAAGAGGGGTTGGAAATCTTTCTTGGAAAGTTTGGAGAAAGGATTAATTTTCATTTAAGGTTTCACCACCAGCCGTTGTCGTTTGCTGATGGGTTTATTCTGGGAGAATCATTCGACGCGGCGATATTGAATGGAAGCGTCGAAGCGAAGAATTAAGGTTTAATCCCTGAATGTTTATGGGCAACCCACCTAAATTTGTAATCATAACAAAACAATATCGTTGTGGCATAAAATAATGTAGGGTTTTACCATGCGATTATTTTCTTGGGACAAAATATTGCCACTATATGTTATGGAAACATATGTTTTATCTACGGATAAATATTCAATTGTTACCTGCTATATGTCCGCTAGTATGAACAGTGTCAATGTCTAATGAAATGAAAAGATAGTTTCCTTAGCTACTTCTTCAAACAAACCATATAAGGAGAAGTAAGAATAAGAGAAGTGATATAAAATTACTTTTATTGACCTTTAAAGATCTGTTCTTATTTACAAAGGTGCATAAAAGCATGAAATGTATATGAACCTCAAAAATGGCAATAGACACAGGCTGGACATTTCAATAAAAAAAATGACTTGTCTGACTTCTTGAATCGCATTGTCACCCACCCCTACCAAAGCTTGTCTTGAGAAATAGTCACACGATTTTTCCTTTTATCTGTGTGGGGGCTATCGATCTATTCGAACATGGTGCGTGGGATGATACACGAAGAAATATTCTAATAAGAATAACGCCTCCGACTTAACATCAAGAATGTAACACAAACGATTTGCGTATATAAGCTCGTATCCTTGAATCAATAATAAATTATAATTTGCACAAAGAATTAGACGCTAATAATTCTATTCTAGTTGTAGAAACAACCAAAACTAAGAAAATGAAATTCGATAATATTGAATATGCCATTGTTATCTATCTAATATCTTTTTTTATGTATAGCCTTTCTAAGGAAGAATGTCTAACCTATTATAGATATTTTTTTTATCTTGAAATACTAGTTAAAAGAAAAAATGGTCGTAAATAAAAATATATTCCACTTCAAAGAGCTCTGTAAAATGTTTTAGGAAGAGTTGTTTCATAGTTACTAAAAATTATATTAAATTATAAAATTATAATAATAAAATATTATAAATTGCACTCGTTTAAAAAAAAATTGGGAATAATAGCATTTCATGGTCCAGTATTATTCTATTTTCAATAATCATTCTGTTTAAGTTCACGTTAGATTTTTTTAGCGTAACAATAAAAACAAATATTTTAAGACGAGGTTTCCTCACTTATAGATCATGAACTGAAAGTTCATGAAACATCAATATCAAGCTATCTACATCTAACACAGACACATTATCATTACTGAAAATAGTTTAATTTGCTAACATGGACAAAGTGAATTATTAAAAGGACTTTTATATATACATACGTGACTGAAAACAATTACTAAAATGAAGACAAATCAACGTCGTTGTGAGTACGCAAACACTTTTTTCGATTAACTATCTTCGCTTAAGTTTAAATGCAGTTTGTAATTTTCTCGAACTCCAATATGTCAAAAAGTACATTTTACTCTATAACTAATAAATTATAATCATTTAATCCTTTGAGGGGTAAGCAAATCTGCCGCAGTGTAAACTTAACCTTAAATTTGAACTAAAACTTTAACTTCATTTTTTTAATTTGTATTTTTGTTGCTTATGATTCTAAATAACTCCCCCGTACTTCAAATTTTAAAATTTAGTAAAATTATAAAATTAAGGTAGCCGATCACACCTTTTTTCAGCAAAAATCGACTACATATAAAACATTTGTTTTTTGCCTTTTAATATAAAATAAACGTTCAGCCTTCAAAATCTGCTTCATTTTAGTTTCTAGTTTTTAATAGAACCAAAGTTATAGCACTTTAAATCTTTTTTTGCTTTTTTTGCATATTTTTCAAAACGCATTACGCATTACGCAAAACATAAAAACTGCAGTTCTTTACTATCAATTGTTTCCAAATTTTTACAGTAGTTTTGTAACAGTATGAAGAAGGTTTTGAACTAGAATCGTGTAAAACTATTAAGAATTGGATATTTTAAAACTATTTATATGATTTTTACTCTCTTGTTTCCATGTGTTTTCGATATAGTGCTACAAAGTTTTGCCTATAAAACAAATTTGGGAACTGATATCTTAATAATTTTAGTTCATGACCTATATTAATGTTGGTTAAGCATATTTAAATTTAAACGATGGAAAAAAAATTAAAAATTTGCAAAGTTATAGCACTTTAAATCTTTTTTTGCTTTTTTTGCATATTTTACTATCGATTGTTTCCAAATTTTTACAGTAGTTTTGTAACAGTATGAAGAAGGTTTTGAACTAGAATCGTGTAAAATTATTAAGAATTGGATATTTTAAAACTATTTATATGATTTTTATTCTCCTGTTTCCATGTGTTTTCGATATAGTGCTACAAAGTTTTGCCTATAAAACAAATTTGGGAACTGATATCTTAATAATTTTAGTTCATGACCTATATTAATGTTGGTTAAGCATATTTAAATTTAAACGATGGAAAAAAAATTAAAAATTTGTAAAGATATCGTGTTTTGCGTAAGCATGATTTTTGAAGCATATTTTGCTATAATTTTCCACAAATACTGGGGGAAAATGTTTTTTTATGATTTAATTTCTTAAAACTATTTTTATATTCATAATTAATAATAAAATCCCTAAACTTCATGGTTGGAATAGATTTTTCAGAAAATTGCTGTGAAAGGTGATCGGCCACCTCAATACACAATTTTTATATATATACACTCTTAAAACAAAAGAGTGAAATCCACTCCAGTTGGAGAAGTGCATTTTCGACACCGTAAAGGCATGCATATTTATTCAGACTGAGTTAAAATCACTCGTTTAGAGTGATCCTGTCGGAGGTTTAACACACAAAGGATCCACTCCAAAATCAGAAGTGCATTTTCCAGTCTGGAGGAGTGAAATCCACTCAGACTGAGTTAAATTAGGAGTGTTTGTTTTAAGAGTGTATTTTTTTTTTCAAAAACTATACATGTTGCTGGCAAACCTGACAGTCAAGGTTTATATGTCTGTTTTTTTCCGAGTGTTTCAAAAAACTAAAATTTATCGTTGATTCAAATAAAAGAAATTCCAACACTTATTCAACAGGTCTCTGACATCATTAGAAACAAAACAACACGAAACGAGCAGCACAAATTTTCTCGACTTCCGTGCAAACCCCCTTTTCTGTCCCCATGCCAGCATCAAATTGACAAATAACTTCTGTTCACCAGAACGAAATTGGCACATCTTCCATTCATTTAACATAGGATTCGTACCGATTTCGTTCTGAGGTATATACGGAATTGTGAGTCAACAAAGGAAGTCCCTCCCTAAAATCCAATTGCATTGCTATGTGTGAAAAAGAACAAAAAAGTGGGGAACATTCGTCATTGCCTCTTAATCGCCGTGTTGTTGGTCTTGGCAAAAAGAGTGCCTCTTTCTATTTCAGGAGGCGTAAAAAAAAGATGGGAGGTTTGGTATTTCTCTTGTTGTATTTTGTAAAACTTTTTTAAAGTAGGTGGTAAAATGAAAGCTTTTTCTGCAGAGTACCCTTGATGAAATAATGTGTGAATTCAATGGGAAAATGTGCTTTCAATTGGTTACATTTCCGTGTTCTAAGTCATATTGAATGGAGAAGATTGTTTTACAGATAAAGAGTACACGGGAAAAACCGCTTGATTTCGTAGAAGGCTTTCTTCAATAGGCCTCTTTGGCGATGATAGGGAGAAATAGCCTAAACTGGTGTAAAGAAACCGGTTACTCGCTTTATTTTTAAGTAACCCTGATTCACACCAGAGATCAGTGGACACGTGTCACTCGTTTGTACCGCGAATGAGCAACCGAAAGAAAAACAGGTTTCCTGTCACCAATGTCCGCCAAGCAAACGCAATTACGGGAAGACTCCTAAAAATTAAACAGTTCTTCCCCTGTACTCTTCAGATGTAAGAGAGGTTGTGAGAAATTTAATGAGATTAAAATAAAGCAGTGAGTTTTTTTGGACATAATTTGTTAGTTTTTATGCGTAAAACCGCGTCTATTATTTAATTTTTATAACTTAGAAAAAAAATATTACAGAAAGATGCATTTTAGTCCCGAAACAGCTTTATAAATAGCTTTTTTTCTAAATATAAATCGTCAATTAAGTATCATTTGAATTATAGAGAGCGATAAACTCTAAATTCTATATGTCCCTAAAAATTAACTCAATTAAAATTAGCCTTACATTTATTTTTAAAAAAATTGAATACTAAAAATCAAGATAGCTGCATTTTAAGAGAACAAAATGTAACTTTTATTGCATTTAAAAGGTTTTATGGACAAGTTCTAAGGAAGGATAAAGCAACATGAGACTCTGCTAGAAATTATATAAGAAAAATTATAATTGAAATCATGGTACAGATAATTTATGATAATTAACTCATTAACGACGATTAGCAAGAAAACTTGAAACTCAAAATAAGCTTTCCGGTAAATTTATGGAAACAAACAAAATGTAATACAAATCAATAAAATACAAATCAATACATAACAGAAAAATTTACGTTGGACAAATTAAGGTACTCGAAAATTGTATTTAAATACTTAACTGCAACATTTTTACTCAGAAAGAGGGTGAGATAATGGTATTCACAAATTCAATTATCGTTGCAAATCAATTTGCCGTTAATATATTATTTAACATTTGAAAAATCGTCTTTTTAGTTTCTATACAAAAAAAAACTTACATGGAGATACGAATATTCTTTGACATGTTGCCTATTGCTGTATCATAACCCTAAATTCTCACTAGTACGCAGAAAACAACAAATGTTTAGAATCTCCCTTACTGTTTCGGATTTAATCTTCCATAAGACGATGCCCTTGGGTTATTCTTTTCTATTACTTTTTCGAAGAAAAACCTTTTATTATTTTCCAGTTTTCCCAAATTTCTTTTATATTTTATTTCTGCTCAGTTAAAGAGTATTTTATTTACAATAAGAGGGGTTTTGTCAAAGAGTCGGCAGCGATCCAAAATCCACGGAGTCAGATCACGGATTTCAAGTTTCAGCGAAGCAAATGCTAAGAAACTGAAACTAAAATTGTTTTTTGTTGTTGTGTGTGAATCGATTATGGGCGTTTATAATCGATATGGAATCCAAATTTTAAAGTAGCTTTGTTTGTTTTTCTTGTTGTATCCCAGCCACGAAACGGGTTTACCGTTTGTTCTCATGTTTTCCTTCCATTTAAAATTTTTTTTGATGGTATTGCTTCTTTCATTGTTTTGCGACAGTTATAAAAACTATATTTATAATATCTGAGCTAATTTTCTTGCAAATCTATTTTATCGACTTAAGATACTTTCGACTTAAAATATTTTCAAAATGCAAATGCCATGACAATTAAATTTTACTGTGCGCAAGCTTTTCAAAATTCAATATTTTCTTAGAATAATATGAGGTTGAATACTTTGATACTCTAATAGTCAGTCTCATATGCCAAAGTGATCAATCGTGAATACCCATACTTTCGCTTTTGCAAAAATGGTTGGTTTTATTTTTAACTTAATTCTTATTTTAAATACATATAAAAATTAGCATTTTTGTGCATTTTCTGTGGAAATCGTAACTTAGAGAATTTAAGCCATTAGTCTCTTGGGTCAAATGGGCAAATCAGCGCTGCCTTGTATTCCCCTCCGCGAAATTTTCAATGAACTAGTAAACTTTTTGTGTAATAATTATGCAAACTTTACAAAAATAGATGCATTATCAATATGAATATGATCGGTGAGTGGTCTGCTGGGGTTATTGTAAAATCAGGCATTCAGAGCTTCTCTTGCCTTACCTCTACAAAGTCTTGTTTATATTATTTTGTAATTATAGTGCAAACTTTGAAACTAAACCAAAATTTAGTATTTCCTTGAGTTTTAAGGGGCGAACCTAACTTGGTCAGTAGGTGACCCTTGGACCGAATGTAACATCAGGAATTCATAGTTGCTCTTGCTTTACCTCTGCAAAGTATCGTTAAAATTATTTTGTAACTAATGCAAATTTTAAAGCAAAACAAAAATTTAGTATTTCCGTGAGTTTTAAGGGGCGAACCTAACTTGGTCAGTGGTCTCGTGGGCCTAATGTAAAATCAAGACTGCCCTTTCTTTAACCTCTGCTAAAGTCGCGATTGCTGAAGGTCGGCCGGCCCAAAAAATCAATGAGTCTCGTTCCGCCCGAAGCAACACACCCGATATGAATCCCTTAGAAAACTACAGGATAAAAGTAACTTTGTTCTTGAGGGGATGGGGCTGACTTTTTTTGTTCTACTTTTCGTTTGTTGAGGGGGAGGCTTTACCTCTCCAACAACTAAGCAACAGGTGATAAACACGGTGTATAAGGGAGATAAGAGCATCTTTCTTTTTAAGTTCAGTGTTTGGGGGGTTGCCCTGGAAACGCTCTGGGTAGTTTGAGGATGGAAGGGGTTCGAGAGGGAATTAGCTGTAATGAATTGTGTCTGAGATTGTTATTGACTGGATGGCTCGATTGACATTAGAGCTGGGCAGTGATTAACTTATCCCTTTCGCGTGTTTGTGAAAATTGCCTGAAAATATAGCTTTGGACTTCGTAATTTTAACCAATGATTTGAACACTCCAATTTTACTAAATGTCTAAAATATACAGCGTCAATTAATATAAAACACTCCATGGAATTTTTGCAAAACCAATAATATTTTTTAAATCACCCAGGCGTAAAAATGTTTTGGTTTTAATTTAAACAAATCTACACTCTTGAAACAAAAGAGTGAAATCCACTCCAATAGGAGAAGTGCATTTTCGACAGTGGAAAGGAGTGAAAATTAACTCAGACGGAGTTAAAATCACTCGTTTGGAGTGATCCTGTCGGAGATTTAACACACAAAGGATCCACTTTAGTAGGAGAAGTGCTTTTTCTAGACTGGAGTAGTGAAAATTAACTCAGACTGAGTTATAATCGCTCGTTTGTTTTAAGAGTGTATAATTTGACTTATTAATTAACAACAAAAATTATGAACTTTAAAAATTGCTTCTGGTTTTCTTAAGCTCTTCACATTGACTACGATTAAAGTTTTATGCCGATGACTACATAGAAATACCAAACGTTCTTCGTCACCTCTTCTCGACAACGTGCTAACTATCTCGCCGAAGCCACAGCAAGGGAAAACTGAGCATGAGTTGTGGGAGACATTTTCATAAACTGTGTGCCCATTTGGATCTATGCCACTCTCACGTTTAAAGATTCGGAGACATTGGGGATCGCTTTCTCCAAAAACACCTTGTGCCTCGATAGAAGGTATAACAGACAACTGTGGCGAGAAGAGGCCGCTTCTAATTGTGTAACAGAGTTTTTCTAGATAAGTGGGCTACACTCTTAAAACAAAAGAGTGAAATCCACTCCAATGGGAGAAGTGCATTTTCGACAGTGGAAAGGAGTGAAAATTAACTCAGACGGAGTTAAAATCACTCGTTTGGAGTGATCCTGTCGGAGGTTTAACACACAAAGGACCCACTTCAGTAGGAGAAGTGCGTTTTCTAGACTGGAGTAGTGAAAATTAACTCAGACTGAGTTAAAATCGCTCGTTTGTTTAGTGTAAAGAGTGTATAATTTGCCACATTAACAAGTATTGTTTAAAAATTACTTCTGGTTTTCTTTAAGTTCTTGATATTAACGATGATTAAAGTTTTATGCCGATGACTACATAGAAATACCAAACGTTCTTCGTCACCTCTTCTCGACAACGTGCTAACTATCTCGCCGAAGCCACAACAAGAGAAAACTGAGCATGAGTTGGGGGAGACATTTTCATAAACTGTGTGCCCATTTGGATCCATGCCACTATCACGTTTTAAAGATTCAGAGACATTGGGGATCGCTTTCTCCAAAAACACCTTGTGCCTCGATAGAAGGTATAACAGACAACTGTGGCGAGAAGAGGCCGCTTCTAATTGTGTAACAGAATTTTTCTAGATAAGTGGGCTACACTCTTAAAACAAGAGAGTGAAATCCACTCCAGTTGAAGAAGTGCATTTTCGACACTGGAAAGGAATGAATATTAACTCAGACTGAGTTAAAATCACTCGTTTGGAGTGATCCTGTCGGAGGTTTAACACGCAAAGGATCCACTCCAAAAGGAGAAGTGCATTTTCCAGACTGGAGGAGTTAAAATTAACTCAGGCTGAGTTAAAATTGCTCGTTCATTTTAAGAGTGTAGCTTCATTTGTTTAGACGCTCGTAACTTTATGGGAGTAACTTTGAAATGGTCGAGCATAAAAGTTAAGCTTAGCGGGGAAAATAAATTATAAGTATAGACTAATAGACTATAAATTTCTGCTAAAGAAATCTAGGATCTTTTATTTATGTAATTTTATAGGACGGCATTTCTGTGGAGATAAGGGAAATTTAGAATTCGAGGGATTGATCTCCATAAACCCAAAAACGATAAAGAATAGATAAACTCATCACTTATGTCTCTAAACAAGTTTAAAGTCTTCGAACATAAAATATAAGTACAATACGGAAATAAGTACAAACAGCCGCCTCGGTGGCTGAATGGTTAGTGTACTTGCCTTTGGAGTTGCTGAGGTCGGGTTCGAATCCCGGTCAGGCATGGATGTTTGTGACAGTCAATGCATGTTGTTATTTGTATATGTGTTATTCATTTCTTTGTGACTGTAAAAGTTTCTTTCTGTGTCTGTCCCACTTGACAAAAGCTTATAAGCGGTTCTCTGAACAAGCACACAAGCTGGAATATATATGTATCATACCATACCATACCATACCAAGTACAAACAGATCTAACGCAATGCTAAAATAGTTTTTTTTTATCGAAACCATTTTTTCAAAACTCTTCTACGTTACGTAATAGTAAATATATTTATAGGCTGACAGACAACAGAAACTTCCAAGAAAACTTAGCTAAGAATTTAAGATCAAAAGAATCTTCAAACCAAGCGATAGTTGATTACCATACTGATTTAATTGAACACACACGGGCAATGTTAGTCCCAGAGACGACATCGAAAGACCATTCCTTCATCCATTTCTTTTTCCTGACCCCACATCACAGTGTCGCGGGTTCCAATATCGATCAAAACGGGGGAAAAGAGGGAGACCGATTCTATTCTGGGACGTAAGAGGAGATTTTGCACTGTGTGCTGAATAGTGGCGTAGCTTTGAAAAAGTGGAGGAAAAATTACTAAAATATGTAGAATTTGTAGCTACATATGAAATGAACCAATTCCTTAGCCGTAGAAACGAGCTACAGCTACAACAAACTTATTCGTCACATTTCCACGTGGAACGCAATGACAACTTAAGGCTTTAGAATATCATGAGAGGATTCACGAAGAAAACAACGTAGATTATTGGCTGAAATAGTTTATTTGTGTGTTGGTGCATTTGTTGGTAAATGTTTACCAAAAAATAAACTATTTGCTCTAATTTACGTTGTTTCCTTTGTGAATCCTTTCATGTTTCAAATGAGCAAAAATGGAGATATTTTCTGTACATAAGAATATCATGGTGTAAAAGCTTTCCCTTGGGGATACGTCGTCAATACGTCACTTTTCCACATATAGGGGGCATTTAAGAAGAAAAAAGAAACTTTCTTTACTTTTTCTTCTTTTTTAAGTTTTTGGGGAGGATTTAAAAAAAAAATGAGAAAATATATTGGTGGCGCAGAGGTGAAAAGGGGCAGATGTCTCACGATCCTAGGGTTATTTTGGGTTTGTTACTGTGCAAAGAGAAGTAGCGCTTGCTTACGTGCTGTGGAAGAGCAATTAATCTAACTGAAAATAATAGATAAAGAAAAAACTGAAAATAAAACTTAAACTGCTGTTTAAAAATTGAAACAAAAATTGAACGTTAAGATCTACAGAAGAATTCTAGGTAATTTTTTAAAAGCGCTTTTCTTATGTTGAACTTTAAAGAAACTTTAGAAAAATTAGCTCCTTAAAATATAAATGTATTGTATTGTTTGTTAGAGATAAAACTCGAATTTTAAATGGAAGATTTATTGATTTTCTCTCATGTTTAAAAACTTATTGATTGTTTAAATTTATTGATTTTAATTTATGGAATTCGAGATAACGGTCATTATAATATTTGATTTAAATACTACTTTGTGTCGATGCACATTAAAGGTATTTTTACTTCAAAAGATAAAATAGTCATATTTATGCTACAGTTTCGCAGTTAAGTTCACAGTTTGCTCTTAAAGTAAAAATTTTAAGAAAAACATTATTCGCTGCATAATTGTACACAACTTCAACCTCCATGAAATGCGGTTGAAATTCATAATTATCTTTGTACTAAGAACAAAGCTTTTCTCCTCCTTTTTACAGATATAAATCTTGATTGACAATACGAAATCGCATACTTTGTTCCTGTTCAACCTTGATAGAAATACATAGCTCAAATATAATATTAAGAGATTATGCAAATGATTCTTAATATAGTTTTTTCACAAAATGTGTAGTGTAAGCATTTATTAATTTAACCACAGAGGCAGTTAAGGTTTATGTATTTTACTTAATAAAAAATATCACGACATCCATATAAAGTACTCAAAGCAATCGTCGGAGCGCATGGTTTGAACCCTCACCCCCAATGATTCGATTTGGAATTATCAGCTTGCTATTTTTTCTAAGTTAAGCTCGCACTTATGCATCGCTAGATGGAAGAATAATGTCTTTTAAAGAAATAAATAACGTTTGTTCTAATTAAATGAAAATATGGTAACATTTAATCCAAAACAATTTTAGCAAACAAATTGCCCCTAAATTCTTCATGTTTGCAGTTTTTAGGTGTTTTAAAAATAATTTTAACTATTTTTTTTAACAAATGAAGTTTTGAAAAAATTATTGCTTCCTTTGTTTTTTACTATATTTTATTCTGGATGCATAATGAATATAGTTCACAAATTTTATATTTTTTTGAATAAAAATGAAAAAGTTGGGATCGAAAGAGCTACAAACGTATACACAGTGCTCCCTTAATTTTTTTGAGTAGTGTATATTTTGGGTTAGAAGTGCCAAAGTAAAAAATTGTAACTTTGTAAACTAATAAAAATTTTAGCGCTTTGTTTCACCCAAAATCTTGTTCCTAGTAGCTGCAACTGCTCTGTGGTGAAATGTTTCACGATATTTATTTTATTCGATAGAAAAAAATCAGGTTAAAAACATGAATAAGAGATAATGGCCAAATACAAAAAAAATGATGAAACAATGCACGACACAGCCGTTGCAGCTACTAGAGACCATTATTATGCTGAAACCAAGCTCACAATTTTTAACAGTATACCTTGCATTTGCAGCTAAACTAAGTACAAAAAATAAATTAGCCCATGGAGGGCATACGCAATTTACCTAAAGCATATTTCATATTTCAAAAAAATATTAATGAACTTTCTAATTTAATTAACACATTTATTCATACGCATAACTAATTCCCATTACCATCCAACTAAAGCACAGTGACCAACGAGAAAAGCAAGGACGATGGGAAAGTCAAAGCTTTTACAAAAACTTTCCATACTTTAATCAGTGTTCAAGTGCTTCGTGGCGCAACGAACGTAAAAATTCAATACTGGCTTCCATATTGATTTATAATGACATTAGCTCAGCTTTCATGTTGCTCGATTTTTTTTATCGCCCATCTTATCTTTCTAGTGAAAATTACGCCTTTTTATAGGCGTTCGCAGAATATATTAATATATTTTGATGAAAAGTAACTAGTATTTTTTTATGCTCGTTTTTGATATTTGTTTATTTAAAAAAATTGCAAAGTACGGTTAATTTATAGATAGCGTGTTGCTAATAATAATGGTTAAAAAGTCCATACAGAGGTTTTTTTTATTATTATTTTGGATAAGAGCCTAACTAATATTTTTAGTGTTTGGTATGAAAGACATAAAAGTTATAATAAAGGTGTTAATGAATAAAAGTTAAATTTTAGAAAGAAAACAGATTCATTGATCGCTTTCATAAAATGATGCTAAAATGAAAACAAAAAATTATGTCGTGCCACTCTATTTTTTGAAATCATAATGAGAAGGTATGATTTATAAAGTTTTAAAAGTTGAAGTTAACATCGTTGAGGAAAAATCTAAGAGTACAAAAAACAAAAAGTCCCGGTGGTAGAATGGTAGAGAAACTAATGGTAAGAAACAGAGCTAAAATAATATTTTTAAACAAATAATAAAATTGAAGAGTTGCTAAGAGAGAAGTAAAGTGTCTTATTCTAAAAGCCAAGCCTAAAATAGCGTTGAAAAGTAATATTTACTCGTAAGCAATACATTTAGAATCGGAAATTTTCACCTCTAAACAGAGTCTATGGTAAGAGCTCTCTAAATGGCCAGATGGCACTGCGCTTATCCAAAAACTGAAAATAGACCGCGCAAAGTACAATAATAAAAAAAGCACATTGTAAAGTTTATATTTTCTACCGAAATTTTTCTTAGAAAAAGTTTTACCATAAAACAAAAATACATCATAAAACACTGGGCCACTCAAAGATGGAGTTTTACAACCATTGAGGATGGAGGAAAATGAAGACTTTGATAAGAAGAGTCGCTGCGGTAAGTAGGAAAAAGAATATAAAAATCTCTATTAAAATTTCACTCTCGAATAGCCGAGTTAGTGGAAGGACAAAAAGTGAGTGTGTTATAGGGTACTTATTATTTGCGGTTATAAAATATCCGAAAATAGTTTTTTAGCACAGTGGATATGTATTGACAATAGTTTTGAGATCAATTTGGAATGGTATTATAAAGTATTGATTATTTCAAGCTATAAATTTTACGTTAGAAGCTTAATTAGTTTGGAACTATGGTTTTTCTTAAATTGTTTTGAAAATGGTTCGGTACCCTTCGTGAATATTAAGCAAAAGCATGTTATCCTTTCATATAAACTTAATGAAAATTCTGATAGCATTTCATGCATTTTTAAAGACAAATTAGGCATTGTCCTAATCAAAACAACATTTTTTAAAGTTTAAGAACACTTAATTTAGCAGTATAGAACAACACTACACGAAATTATGGAAGCAATGATATTTCATAAACTCTTTATTTATGCCCCAAGTTGCATTAACGGTATAATTTCCTAAGTTTTTCAAATCGTATTCGTAAATAGAAAAATAGATATTGTCTTAATCGGGATTGAAATCGGGAAAATCGTTTAATCGGGAAAAATCGGGATTGTCTTATTTTGACATCGCGTAGTCACAATTGCCATAATTTTCACAATACTTTACGTAAGTTTAATAAAAATAAAATTAAATATTACCATATTATTATTAGATTTTTTAACGTCGTTGAATTCGATTAAAATTTGCTTTTGCTTTTGCAGTTCCTATGATGAATTTAAATGCTACTTAATCTTGTCTCTCTCTCCGTTTCAGTGCGCGTAGTGAATTTTATTATCCAGATAAATACCTTGATATATTAAACAAAACGTTTTGAGGAGGCATTTAAGTACACAGTGTAGTACAGGATGTAGCTAGCTCGAATGCTAAAAACATTGCTAGCATATTCATTAAACATTGCAACAAATGTTCATTATTTTCATTACGACCTCGTCACCTAACTTATGTTAAAATTACGACGCGTTCGGGGTGCTGGTACTTCTGTACCTAGGCTTGAAATAGATGTTTTTCGAAGAGTTATCCAATGAACCAATTAAAGAACACAATAGGTATTTTAAAATTCCATTCACTTAATGGAGTTATTGAAAATTTTGTGGATTTGATCAGCCTAGTTGAGTCAAACGAGCCGATACAAATATCGACTTTTAGAAATCGATATCGTCTCGTTAGTATCGATGTGCAGCTCCATTCAGCGACATGGATGGGAAACGAACCACTTAAAAATCAATCCCACTAAAAGATCTAAAGAAAGATTGGTGACAACAGAATATTTCATGAAGAACAAGAATGTGGGAAGATAATTTGAGAGCTTAGTGGAAGATTGTGCCATGTGACAAAAAGGTGAAAACGGGAAAATGAGCTGAAATTAAGTTTTTAGTTTGGGCTTAGATCAGTTAAAAACAATATTTGCTGCGGTAAAAAAATATTCACAAGGGCACTTGTTAAATTTGTAAAAGGGGAAACCTGTTAACGTTAAAGAATATAATACTTTGCTGATTAAAAAAGAAATCTCAACTTTTTTAAATGTCACATAGCATATTCTTCCACTAAACTCTTCTTTTTAACTATTTAGAATAGTGTTTAAAACAGATATGTATGATTTTAGATAAGAACAAGAAGTTTTAAAAGAACAAAAATTACCTACTTCCTGAAACTTAAATAATTACTGATATTCTATCCGAAACATAAGTAGGTTTGTAACAGTAAATGTTCTCCACTATCTCTTCTACACAAGATTTATAAACATTAGATTAAAAAAATTATCAAACAAAGCATCCAGTTAGAAACTTCACAAATTAAATTAACATAATTTATCGTCTGTTTATTTTATTTGCATTTGGAAGAATAATTAAATATTTATTGATATCAAAAAACTTAAACTTCTCTAAACTGCACCCAAAAAATAAGAAATGTTAATTAAAACTAAACAGACTTTAATGAAAAAAATATAATTTCTGTCACTTTCTTTGTAAACAAATAATAAATCATATTTTATTGCATTTTATGACGTCTTTCCAAACTTATTTACAACGAAAGTAAATTTTGCTTCAAATAGTAGTTTTAATAAATAAATTTCTCCATAACATTATAGATTTGGCAACAGCAATCACCCCTATTACACCCCAGATCTGTGGTACAACCATAGTTTTTGCAAACAAGCGTGTCCTTCTATAATAAAACATAGCTAAATCAATTTTCCAGTAGTAATATAAGATATTCCATATCTATTATGTTAAATGCATCGCATAGTAGTAACCAACTGGAGATATTTTAAGTTTTTAGTGCACATTTGTGCTATACGTACATTTCAATTCCGGGTGTATAGATAAAGAAACATAGTAGATCAACCAATTGCTAATAATCCAATAAAAGTCAACTCTTACGTAATTCGGTAACTGGTTGATTAGTCAGTGGATTATCCGTCACGATACACGTGTTATTTTCAGCTATTGAACGTATCTGACGTTTAAGGTCTAAAAAGGTTTAGAAAGACTACAATGAATCAACATAAATTAAATTGATGAACTAATGAAATTATTAATACACTAGCTGAACTACCCGGTGTTTCACGGGTTGGAAAAAATAAATACCAAATCGATCCAAGTATTTGTACCATACTACCATTTAATCTGTTTTTTTTATGATTAACTTATGTTACTTTTCCCTTTCGTTATAAAGTACAGAATCCCGTTACTTATATGACCATAAAAATTCAAAATTTAAAAAATGCTATAAAGTTAACGGATAATCTCATGGTAATTTCCCGAATAAAAACATTTGAGCTCATTTGACATGTTTGAAAAATTTGGCGAGGAAAATATATAGCTACCAATAACACACCCTTTCAGCTTTGGCGCAATGACCATCGCGCAACCAACCAGCTAATAAAGAAAAAAGGTCATTTGGCGCGTTTGTTGTAATAACTTGGCGGGTTTATCAAAGTATTTGGCGAAAAAAGAAAGACATAAAACCCTAGTATGCATCTGTAGTGCGATGGCCTTCAAAAAACCACATAGTTCAGTACAAGCTTCAAAATAAATTATATGCATTTAGGATTTAAATATATCAACCTTTAGAAATGGCCAATGCAATTGCTAATTTCGCCAAAGTTTGCTATAATACCAATTTGTCAGGGTTGGCGTAAAATTGCCGGCAACAATTCTTCAAATAAAAATAAATTAAAAATCAATTTATAGCTTTATCGTAAATGATAAAAACATAAAATGTTTAGCTTATGACCTTGGCGATCAATCTTGGTTGCTATAATACCAATTTGTCAGGGTTGGCGTAAAATTGCCGGCAACGATTCTTCAAATAAAAATTAGTTAAATATCAATTTATAGCTTAATCGTAAATGATAAAAATATAAAATGTTTAGCTAATGTGACCTTGGCGATCAAGTTTATAAAAACCAACAATAACGTTAGGAATTACAAAAATTGGTAGCGCTTTTTGAGATCCGCTGCCGTTGGAGGAAACCTTCCAGTTTATATAGACGTACATGATAATTATTTATTAAAATATCGAGTTCAAAATAAAATATTGCATTGATACAGATTAAAGAATGATATAAAATGAAAGTTTACTACTTAAAATGATAGTAAATCTTTCATAAATATGATGATAAATCTTTAAAATGAAAGTAATAATATATTTGTAAGTTTTTAAGAATAAAGTATTTTCTTTTTTACATTTTAACTATTTTTTGAAGAAGTTTATTTTAATTTCATTTGCTGAATGGCAACGCGAAAGAAAAATGTTCATCGGATTTGAGCCAAAGTGGTGTAGTTTTTCCAGAAAATTCGAATTTTCTCTAAAAGTAGAACATTTTGAGCTCTGAAAGTTCTTATTTTGTAACTCAAGTATGAACTACGCATTTGAGCCAAGTTACGAGTCAAACAAATGTCTAGTTTGTGAGTTTCGAAGAGACATACACACACACACACATACACACAAAACTTCATTTTTATTATTACCAGCGGGTGACCGAGCTCTGCTCGGAGAAAACAGGTATCGAAGCTAACTCGAAGATTTAAATTTTCAATTGTGATTTATCAAAACAAACATACCATAAGAAAATTTGTGAAACCATTAGTGAAAAGATAACCAGTTAAAGTTAATGCGACCAGATTTTCAAAATCAAAAAGGGGACACTCCATCACCCCCCCCCCCGGTGTATTTTTTAAGTATTTTTTATGCACATGATAGTCCCTTCACACAATTACACACTTGGTATAGGAAAGATAAGGAAGGCGCGTTCAACAGCAGCAGTGGTTACCAGGCAAACAGAAACCATACTCCACCAATTTGTTGATGACTTTAACTTCATTTAACAATTTCTAAAGACGTCATAGCGCTTTACAACGAATATTCATAAAAAAAAGTCTATTTTATTTACAATTTCCTCGTTTTTCGGGACTTCTACAAAAAAGCGGGACGTTTTGGCGGGACATTCGGCCCGCGGGACAGTAACACAAAAAGCGGGACTGTCCCGCCAAAAGCGGGACGTCTGGTCACATTAGTTAAAGTGCACCATTGTAAACAAAGTTACAGTTTGGAAAGGGAACCATTCTATACAAAGGTAAAGTTTTAAAAGTCATAGGAAATGAAATGTAATTGATAATTGGCGTTTCGTTGAAAAGCAACGAAAATGTCGAAATGTGGTGAACATTCCATTTCATACTTCATTCAACTCGGTAAGTATAGCAACCATACGTTAAATTTTCAAGATCGCCAATGAACAAAATAGAACTAAAATCGTCTGCTGATTGGAACTAAAAAAATATTCATGTTACCATTTCTGTAAAACTCAATAAAGTTTAAAGCAAGGTTGAATTTATTTAAATTTGAAAAATTAAAATCTTAACTAAACATTTATAGCTTAAGCAGAGGCTTATAGCTTTAGCAGATGGCATCACGAAAGTAGCCATTATGGCGAACTAATGAAGTTTGAAAATATCCTATCTGTAACTCCGAACTGCTTGACCGTAGCGCTTCAAAACCTGTGCCAATCGATTCGTCGTGGCCAAAAACCCCAGACCCCTAAGTTTACCGGAGTTTATTAATTCTGGGGCGATTTTCGACTTGGGTCCAATTCCTCGTATTATAGTATAAGATAGATAACATAAATTATTTTAATATTCATGTATGCAAATAATAATACGCGCAATCAAGTTAAATTATCGAAAATGAAGAAATAAAGTGGTAGGACATCAATATCTTGTTTTGAATATCTCAATTTTATTATAATTTTAATTATAATAATAATTTAATATACGAACACAATGTCATTTAGTTTTTCGGTCAAATATGAAGTTTTCTGTATATTTAATACATTATTTCATTTTTCAACAAAGAAATTCAATATCACATAATTACGTCATCGTGCTTGGTTCAAAACCGCAGTTTCATTAGTTTTTATCACAAACCCATTTTATACCATAGTAGGACTAGACTAACTTTTTAACCACACGATCCCTCGTAAAATATATACAGAGTTGCATAGAAATCGGGAGTTAAAAAGCAATTTCGGATGATAACTTCTTAGCGCTTACCTAAGGGTGGTTTGGTATTTAATTAAGGAGGGGTAATGAGTTATGCTGCTGTTCTGTTAGGGAATCGCCTTGTTAATCTGTCACCGAACGTTAAATATTTTTAATTAATGTAGTAACTAACTTTTTTCTTTTTATTTTAGACTATATGGAATGTGAAGAAGGGATATAAGATTACATGCTTATGTAAATTCAAATCAAATGTAAAGTGTTCAGTGTCTTTCATGAAACAAGTTTACTTTTGTTGAGATTTATTGATTTTCTTGACATATATTTTTTTACCATACATTCCTTTTCCAAATTCGAAAGAATTAAAAGAAATGGAAAGTAGGTATTGGCATATCTGTCTGTCCACAGTCCCCGGGTTCTATTCGATGGATCTTAAAAATATTTTTTTTGTTACAAAGTTATGACATGTGGACGTCCAGACAGTCATCTGTCTGCCTGTTTGTCGGCGAATCACTCTTTTAATTAGCATTTAAATTAAAAATTTAGTCATTTAAATCACTGTTGCCGCATCAACAGTATCATTTATGAAATTTAATCTATTCAAAATAAATATTTGAGGAAAGTTTATTTTTGTCATGTAAATCAGTTTAAAATAATATCATAAAATTTAGCATTATGGGAATTGGTGATTGTTCATTATTGGTTTACTAAAAAAACTGGTAAGGCGTTTAATTTTTTGTTTGTAAAGCTGATTAATAAATAGGAAAAGTGATTTTCAATAATGCTAGTATTTTAATCATTTCTGGTATAGAGTTTAAAAACTGCCAATCAGCAGATAACTGAAAATTTATCAATGTATGCAGAACCAAGACCATCAGAAGTATATAGTACTTATTCCAGCAATTTCTAGAAATACGTGGCTAAACAGCTAGTCATTGAAATTCGAAGATTCCATCCATCAAGGTCAACTCAAGTTTAGAAACTAGGGTCATCTAGACAAATCGATCGTTCCTTAAACAGAAAATCGTCTGACAGATCCGAAAGTCAAAGGGTTGGTGAACCCTTTTTGCACAAAATCGATTTTAAATTCTTTTTTTTTTATCATTTTTCAATGTGACTTGTCAACTACATGTTTACGATAAAACATGTTTTAGTAACTTCTAGGATTATCTTATAAATTAGATTTGAAAGAGAAAGAAGATACACGTGGTATACTAACACAATACTATTTCTATGAATATTCTATTGAAAAATCGATCACTGGAAATAAAAGGAATCGTTATAGATTTTTTTTAGATTACTATAGTGGGCATGTTTCAGGTTTTGAGTGGTAACACTGAAGTTTTATAAAATACATGGCATAATGTGGAGTATATACACATGAAAAAAAAAACACATTATGAACCAGTTTTTTTAACATGATATTTAAGAAAAAAACATTCAAAGACTATTCATTAGTTGGAGGCATTGCCTATTTATAATTAATACATTTAAAAGCTCCTAATAAATGGAGTCAAGTTTTACTTCACAAAACCACCTTTTATTAACTTCATTCATTAATTTTATACTAGCAAAATTATAGTTAAATTATTTTTCTATTTAACATTTCATATGTTGTCACATATTGAGATAATATTCAATCTAAGATTCAAAACGTAAAATATAATTTTTAAAAAATAAGAATCATATGATTGAAATTGTGGAAGTAAAGAAATATAAAAACTTTATTTTTCTTTTTCAACAACAAAACTTTTAAAGCGTAAAACTGCGTTTTTCGATTCTAAACATTTTAAGACAATCCCTGTTCCAGTTCAAGGCACGAGCTATAGATTCTCGAGCATTGCCAATTTGAAACTAAATCCCGTTCGTGTTGTCTTCGCTTTTCGCCAAAGAAACTCCACGAAAACGGAAACAATAAAGAACTTGGCTTTTCGTACTGTTGCCAGATTGTCTAAGAAAAATATAGAAGAAAAAATCCAGTAACAGATGACTTGTCCTTTTGTCGCTCGGGTGTTCTCGAAGATGTTTGGTGCTTTCAACGTGTCGGGAAAAAGAAGCGAGAGTGAAAGAAAGTCCTGTTTCGTTACGACATCGGAGGGAATTGTTTTAGAGATGTTAAAAGTCAGGATTACATTATAATTAAAGTTGCTTGAATAATAGTTTTTATAAATTTAAATGCATTGTATTAAGTAATTTAGTAGTAGAATATAAGGAAATTCACTGTAATACCTCTTTCTAGGAGAGTAGAAAAATATTTGAAATTGTATGACAAACTATAATCCCATTTTGAGGTTGAGTTATACATAAAAATGTTTTCCAGACATGTTTATTATCATTTATGGGACAAATAAAAACAAGTATACCAGCATGTCTATGCATTGATGTACTTTTAATTGAATTTTAATCAAATTGTAGTTTAAAAAATGATAAAAAGTTAAGAGTAACTATATATTAGTTCATAAAGAAACCCTTTGAACAATTGTATGGTTCAACCAAACACTCTATATAAGAATGTTTTGCATATGTTAGTTTATAGTAATGTTACTTTATTATACTGTGGACATAAATGACAGAATTCAAAAGATAGAAACTTTTATTAAATGCTTAAGAGCCAAAACCTAACTAACTTTTTAAAACGCCAAAGACAAACTGAATTTCAAAAAGATAGAACTGCGCGAGATGATAGACAAGGCTTCGAGAGAAAATTAAACAAATACTCTCGTGAAATAATTCCGCACAAAATAATGAAATAATTTCGCTACAGACTCCCCCTCTGGATTCGCCGACGTCCCGGCAAGGATCCAGCAAGATTGTCTTAGTTCAGTTTTTCTTGGGACGGCCTCTCTTGCGTAGAGGGTTTACAGGGCTCCCGTAGTCGTGAGCCTCAAGGCACGGGCGTAGAGCGGATGTGTGGTACACTCCTAATGGCACGTCCGGATTTTCTGGATTTGCCACTTCATAGCTGGTTAGCGAACGTTGGGTCTTCACTATATACGGTCCGTCGCGTCGTGGCATGAACTTGGCAGATTTCTTGTTAGCTCTGCTGCTTATAGGATGAGTGGAGAACCAGACTTTATCACCAGGAGCGTACTGCCCTGCATTTCTGCGCTTTTTGTCTGCATACTCCTTTCGCTGATCTTGTTTTTCCTCCACTCGGTCTCTTATTTCCCGACTCAAATTTGCAAACTTACACAAGTATGGTGTGATTTCCGCTACGAAGTTGTCGTTGTGAATTACACTCCGTAAGTCGTGATTCACGTCGTCAGGTGTGCGCATTTCTCTTCCAAATTGTAGGAAGGCAGCAGAATATCCCGTGGAGGAGCATTGAGCAGAATTCATGGCAAAACGAATCATTGGAAGTTTTTCGGACCAAGCTGTGTGAATGCCGCTTCCAACTAGGATAGCAATACGAGGTTTTAGATCTCTATTTTTCCTCTCAACTGGGTTAGCTTGAGGGCAATAAACTGGAGTAAGAATTTGAGCAATATCCAGTAGATTACAGATTTGCTGCATCACCGCACTGACGAACTGAGAGCCATTGTCAGAGATGAGACGTCTCGGTAGTCCGTATCTTAAAATTACTTCTTCTAGTAAGGTTATAGCACACTCTCGGGCTGTGGCTTCTTGTAATGCAAAAAGTTCTACCCATCTCGTTGCTGTATCCTCCACGATGAATATCCATTTTTTCCCATCTGGTGTTTCGGGTAGAGGGCCAAAAAGATCAATTGCCAAAGTCTCAAAACGCTGGGAATACACTGGTGTTCTTAAAAGTCCAGCCGGTTTCTGATTTTCGGCTTTATACCGACTGCAATCAGGGCATTTCTTGACGTAGTTGGAGATGTAGGTTCTCATTCCTGACCAGTAGTATCTTTTGGAGATCCTCTGAAATGTTCCCTCTTCACCATAGTGACCAGCGGTTGGAGCATCATGATGTTCTTTTAGAATGTTATCCCATTCTTGTTTGGGTACTACCAACTGCGCTTCTTCTGAGTCAGAATCTGGTGAGTATCTGTAGAGCACTCCTTGGGTCATGAGGTAACCACGATTCGTCCAATTAAGGAAATTCTCGTTCTTGGAACTTTGTTCAAAAGTCTCTATTATTGTCTTCAAGTTTTCATCTTTGAGTTGTTGTTCCCTAATGTCTTTAGGCGACCTGGTGGGGAGGTCTACCACAACAGCACAGGACTCGCACTCTACTTCACCATGTCTGCACTGAGGACGAGATAGCATATCCGCAACTACATTTGCTTTTCCAGGCACGTATTCAAGCTTTAAGTTGAATGATTGTATTTGTAGGGCCCAACGAGCTAGACGTCCTGTTGGTGTTTTCAAGCTCAAGAGCCACTTCAGCGGTTGATGATCCGAAACAACCCGGATTTCAGCACCGTCGATGTATCCTCTAAACTTCTCTAATGCCCAGACGACGGCTAGCGCTTCTCTTTCAGTGGTTGAGTAATTTCTCTCAGCTGTATTAAGAAGACGACTTGCGTATTCTATTGGGTGTTCTTCCGAACCCTGACCTTGACTAAGGACAGCTCCCAAAGCATAGGCTGATGCATCCGTTCTCAGAAGGAATGGTTGGCTCTCGTCTAGTTGTTTAAGGACTGGTGATGAAGTCAGGCTTTTCTTTAAGGTATCAAAGCTGTTCTGCTCTTCTGAACCCCATGTCCAGGCAGTTCGTTTTCGTGTGAGATTGCTCAGTGGTTTTGATATTCCAGCAAAGTTAGCTATGAATCTTCGGTACCAACTGCATGTCTGTAGAAATGATTGAACCTGCTTTACATTCTTCGGAGGTGGAATATCCATAATGGCTGACACCTTGGCAGGATCAACTTCAATTCCGGAACTTGTGATGTAATGTCCAAGGTATTTGACCTTTTGACAAACGAAGTGACACTTTTCCCGATTTGCTTGTAACTTGAATTGTTGAAGTCTTTTGAATACTTGGCGCAAATCCTCGAGATGTTGTTCAAACGTTGGGGACATGACAATTATGTCATCCAAGTAAGCTAAAGTATTGACCTTTAGCCCATTTCTGAAAATGTCTATCAATCTTTGGAAAGTTGCTGGAGCGGTTTTCAATCCGAAAGGCATTCGAGTGAAGCGATAAACTCCAAAGACGCAAACAAAAGCCGTTTTGTCCTTATCCGGTGGATACATCTTGACCTGATGGTAACCAGCTTTTAGATCGATGGTGGACATATAGTTAGTCTCTGAGGCTTTTTGTAGCAGGTCATCCATCCTCGGTAATGGGTAAGGATCAGCTTTCGTGACGGAATTTAATTTCCTGTAATCTACACATAAGCGGAATTCTCCATTCGGTTTAGGTATCAGCACAACTGGTGCCGCATATGGTGAGTCGCACTCTTCTATAATTCCAGAGGCAAGAAGAGAGTCCAATTCCTTCTTGAGCACCTCCCGGCGCGCGGGTGACATGCGATACGGTATAGTGGCCACCGGGGGCGCATTTCCAGTGTCAATACGATGCTCCAGATATGGTGTAGGACCTCCCCCTGAATTGAAGGTATCCTGGAACTCCATTATTAACTTGTTCAATTGGGTTCGCTGCTTAGGAGGCAAGCCTTGTCGTTCCTCTTCTCGAAGTTGACCTTTGATTGGTGGCTTAACCTCTTCAATCTGGGACGCTGCTATGTCTTCAGACAGGACGTCCGATTTAAGGACATCTTGTTGCAGGACTTCTGGTTCTGGAACAGCTTCTATTGGCCGTAAAAGGCTTACCGGTATATCTTCTTGGAAGTGAATCTTCCTCTTTGGGTTCTCACAGAAGTGCCAATTTCTGTTCTTCATGTTGAGTACGATACCAGTCTTTTCTAGGAAGTCCGTCCCAAGCAGAGTTCGATTTCCTTTTGCTCTTGGCAGAGCAAGAATATCTAATGGTACAGATTTATCTTCCACCCTAATGTTCACCTTGGCGGTGTACGCTTCTTCCGTAGACTTGCATCCATTTGCCAATGTCATCGCAATCTTTGTGGGTTGGAATTTTACACCATTGTTCAGCAGACAGGAATATAAGATCTCCCCAGCGACCGATCTGGTAGCGCCAGTGTCTGCACAAACTCGAGCATTTACTCCTGATATGTTGGTGTCAATCAAAGCCAGTGGTGAGTTCGTTGTGTGGTAGGCGTGCATGGTCAAGAAGTTGACAGCAAACTTTTCATCTCTTCCTGGTGAACAGGTGGGACATTTAGTTTTAATCACTCCTATTCTGCCACATCCATAACAGCTGACAGTTGGTCTTTCCACATTTAAAGTTTCATTTCTAGGGTTAGAGGGGAACGTTTTCGTTTTTTGTGGATCAGGTTTGGAATTTCGGTTAAACTCGTTACCTTGACGACCCTTCGGAAATTCATTCCTCTTAGGCTCTTGAGATGTAGCCTTTTGCCTTACGCTTCTAACTTCGTCGTAAGAGTCCAACTTATTCGCAAGTTCAATAGGATTTACCAAATCCGACCAGTTGTCCAGGAAATGGTCTCGGACATCGGGTGGAACGCGACGCTTAATTTGATCACTGATCACCAAGTCACACAGAGGTTTAAACTCTGTAATTCCAAGTCCTGATATCCATCCGTCAAAAAAATTCTGCAAATCAAAGTAGAAATCACGCCACGTAGTGTCAGGACGTCTGCGATGTTGTGTGAACAACTGGCGAAACTTCTCGGCACTCATCTTAAAACGCTTTAAAAGTATTTGCTTCACATAGTCGTAATCTTGAACATTTTCTTCACTTTCTTGAGCAATAAGTTTAGCAATGTCTTTTGGGAGAAGACCGACCAAATACACAACCCACTTTGTGACTGGTATCTTTAAAAATGTTAACTGTCTTTCGAACAGGTTCAGGAATAAACTGATATCATCACTTTTTGCATCGAAGCTAGGAATTAACTTTTCGAATCCAAATTTTGGAAACTCGGTGTCGTTTGACAAAGCGGAACCCGATGAAGAATTTGGATTTTCCAAATGAGATTGCAATCTCAGTTTTTCCAGTTCGAATGATCGTTCTTTTTCAAGATTCAATCGCTCCTGTTCAAGATTCATTCGTTCTTATTCAAGTTTTTCTTCCTTTTCTTTAGCAATTCTTTCCTCTTTTTCTTTAGCAATTCTTTCTAAGATGATTTCTTCAAGAAGCGATTTCACATATTCCAGTTCTTCCTTATAAACTTCACTTTGCTGAATTTTGTTTTTTATTTCTACAACTTTGTTAGTCACATCATACTCTATATTTAGGTCCTCGGCTAATCTTTGCAAATCCGACTTTTTTGCTTTCGCAAAGAATGACATGGCGTCAATATAAATCTTATATGCTATCAACTAGTTAAAAAATCTTTCTTGTTTTAAGTATGACCACGTATAAGTAACTATTCACTATAACCTCATTAAAATTATCAGGGATTCTAAAATAATCTTCTTCAGGTACTAAAATGTTCCTAAACGAAATTTGAATTGGATAATTCAATTACCTTTAGTTCCTGAGTTCTCAATTAGCAAGAAAAAGTAAAAGGATTTTACTTATCTTTCTTCTATTGTGAGTTATACATCAGCATTTAACATCGGGTGATGTCGTTATTTGATATCCCAATCGACGAACTTCAATAACGGAACCGTAGAAAAGTAGCCATCTTGCACCGTTGAAAATAAGCTAACTTCTTTCTGCAAGTTCAAAGTTCACTAAAACTAATTCAAATATCGTAGATCGGGCCACGAGTTGGAGCGCCAATTTATAGTAATGTTACTTTATTATACTGTGGACATAAATGACAGAATTCAAAAGATAGAAACTTTTATTAAATGCTTAAGAGCCAAAACCTAACTAACTTTTTAAAACGCCAAAGACAAACTGAATTTCAAAAAGATAGAACTGCGCGAGATGATAGACAAGGCTTCGAGAGAAAATTAAACAAATACTCTCGTGAAATAATTCCGCACAAAATAATGAAATAATTTCGCTACAAGTTTAGTAAAAAAACATTTATTAATTCATCCTTTCTTAGAAGTGAATTCGACAAGTGAAAATAGCTGATTTTATCCCAATTCATAAAACAGGCGATAAAATGAACTCCACGTTTCTCAAAACCCATTGAAAAGATTTTAACAAATTAAAATTAACATTTGTGAGTTAAAAAATTATTTGCAAAAATATTGAGATATGCTAAAAACTTATTTGTAAAAAAATTATAGCAAAATTATGCTTTTTTTTTCTTTAGATGTAAAAAAAAGGCTTTCAACAATGTTAATCATTCGATACTAGTTTACAAATTAGAAAAACCGGTTAATTCTGTGCATCTTGTTTATGAGTGGATATTTATTAATTCCTGATTCCACTTGGATTATAGTTTTCTTTTTCCTTTTGTTGGTATGTTTAATTTATGCATGTTTGTGTGTTAATATAGGTTATTATTATTACTTGCCAAGCTAAGGGACATGGACCTCGCCCATTGAATTTCTGTAAGCCAAATAGTTAAAAGGCTACAATAAGGAAAAAAGTTTAAAGAGCCTAGATTACGATAACCTCAGAAAATTGGTTGAATTATTAAGAAGCTTAAATATTAAACCAATAAATCAAATATATAAATTTAGTCCAAAATGATGTGTCCAACATGGTAAAGAGAAAAACTTAATCTTGTATTTTTTAACTTTCCCTCCCCCATAACGCATCTTACGAAAAATTATTACATTTATAGCTATTGCCAGCCAATCAGATACATGAGGACGAAGGTGCTCTTAGAAGGATTCATTGGAAATGGAGGATTGATTGATATACATATATTTTCAGGCTTGTGTGCTTGCTCAGAGAGCTGCTTATAAACCTTCGTCAAGTAAGACAGTCACAACACACACACACTCACATGCACACATATACGTGACAGATGCTGCCATCTATCACGCGCCACCTCCACGATTTAGACATGTCCCTGAAGGGGAGGGAAATAGTCTCCAGGAACCTGTACCCGTGGGAAACTGAGCAATGACCACCCACAGGACTTTCGGACCCAACAGACTTAACGAGCACGTACTCCGCATATACTCGGTGAGTTTTCAGCGACCAGGACCCGGTCGCGGGACATTCCGATCCGTAGATCAAGACACTGACCACAGGGCGCCTCACAGCCCAAAAATGTAGGATATATACGGCTTTGACTTGGGATTGGTAAAATTCCTTTTGTTGAAAATAAAACTTTTAAAAATATGTGGTTGTGAGGGGAAGATTTTCCCGAACTACTTGGTGCGATTAAAAAACAACATTTCAAACTGTGTGCACAAAAGTAGCGTATTTGTAACTCGTTTTTATTGATAAGACATTTAGGTGGGTCAATTATTATAAAACAAACCATACATCCCTCAAAGTAAACCCAATCCAATATTAATTCAACTAAAGTCAGCAAGTTCTTTTCTGTATATTTTACCACTCATCAGCATTGATGCGGGCATTTCCAACACACGCAAACCGAACATCGTGACCAGCCAGTGTGTGAACATTGGATCCCAGAGGGTTAGCCCCTCACAACAAAAGGGGCGCACCCTCCTTACTGTTAGAAAAGACTCTTATTTATTGTAGTTGTTATTACATTATGGAAATCATTTATCTCATGTCAGCAGAAAAATCCTGAAATTGAGATGATTGATGACGAATTGGCTCTTGAGGAATTCATTGGAAATGGAGGATGCGGCTTTACCGTTTTAACTTAGGAATGGTAATTTTTTGTTGTTGAAAATACCGTATGGAGATATTGTTGGAGTGTTTATGTTAAATGAATTCCAGAAATGCCAAAGTTTAGCTTTGTTACCAGCATTCGGTGCCGCGCCATGTCCCTCTCGATAAAAGTGCAAATTTAAGTTGGCTTGTTCCCTGTTTTGCATACTTAAAACAAGTGTGGTTGTGAGGGGAATATCTCCCCGAATTACTTGGTGCGTTCAAAAGAGAACCTTTAAAACTGTGTATACAAAAGTATCTTATTTGTAACTTTTTTAAATTGAAGATACATTTAAGGTGGGTTAATTTGTTATAAAACAAACCATACATCCCTCAAAGTAAACCCAATCCAATATTAATTCAACTAAAGTGAGCAAGTTCTTTTCTATATTTTACCACTCATCAGCATTGATGCGGGCATTTCCAACACACGCAAACCGAACATCGTGACCAGCCACTGTGTGAACATTGGATCCCAGAGGGTTAGCCCCTCACAACAAAAGGGGCGCACCCTCATTAGTTAGAATAGCTATTGATTAAAAGGGGGGCTGTTTAGGCGAAGAGGGAGGAAAAAGGCGTGGTGCATATAAGGACTTAATTGGTGGGAAAGTTTTCTCAAGAAGAAGCCTATCGAGTTGCTGAGTAAAATTTCCTTGAAAGGTTGTTTCATTTTTTATGTGACATTTACGTTTTGTATCAAGTTCTACAATAAAGTTTTTACGTTATGCTTGGGACTTGTTGATATATGCTTGTATCTGTTCTTAGTTGTACCGAATGATATGTTTAGTAATTTCGCCCTTTTTATTAAAAAAAAAAGCCACACGATGTTTATATATACAAATAACCTCAAACTATAAACAACGACATGTTTGTGATCTATTTTCATCTTGCTAAGAGAAGGCTACCATTTCATTTTTATTGACTATCCAAAGCGATAAAAGGCTGGACCTTTAGCTTCATAATAGGGGAATTCAAACTCCATTTAATGATAGTGCGAAGTGATTAAATTCAGCCTCTTGGATTCAATGATTTATTATTGTTACAATAATTATTATTGTTGTCATCACATTATTACTATTATCATCATCATCATTATTAAAAATCATCTGTTAATAATCAAAAAAATTATTAATAATTATTAGTAATAAAAAAATCCTATATGTAAAACTCATTCAGCATCACTACCTTCAAACCAGTATAACAATATTTTTTTTTAATTTAATATTTTATCCATTAAAATTCACTGTTGTTTAAACTGCATCACTTATTTACACTGCCACCAATTTTAATTTCTACAAACTGCATAAAAGATGAGTTTCATTGAAAAAGACTTTCAGTAAGTCTGCCATTATCCCCAATTGCAGTCACTTTTTCAAACATTCATCCCCTTCCTTATGAAAATAATCCATCCAAATGAGAAGCTATTAAAAGGAAACTTAAGAAAGTCTCATATTTATCCAGAAGATTTTTTTATATATATAATTGGTTCTACCTCATATCAAAAATAAAATCAAATCGATGTAATTAGAAATAATATAATTTTATGTTATTTTTATTGAACATTTGTTTCTTGAACCAGTTTTTTTTTTCACCATTACCTTAAATTGTGCGATTCATCGATACATAGCAAGGCTAGGTTAAGGTTAATTTCGAATTTCAAGTTGAAATTTAGACTTTAAGTGCTTTAAAGGTCGGAAAATCTAATTTTGGAATTTTTAGTGTTTAGAAAGCACATATTATTGTAATTTTAGAAAATGTGGATACAATTAAATATAATTGAATAAAGCAATGCACATATTAAAATTCTACAATGAAAATTAAATTCATTTTATGTTTGTTTCACACGTTTTATTTGTTGAAATTATTGTCCCATAAATTGTTGAAGTTCAATTTGACATTGTATTGCTGAATAAAACAATAATAAATAATTATAAAGTTTGTTCAAAATTCTAACAGTGAAATATCTACTCATATGTACATTCAAAGTTTTCGTAACCAGAAAAACCTATCAATTCGATAAATTCCCCTTTCCTTTAATTTTTAAGAATTAAAATCTTAACCAAAAAAAAAAAAGGATCTTGAGGTAATAGTGTCAAATAATAGGGCCTGCCTACACACCAAGTGCTACTTGCAAACAGCCTAGAGGTTTAGTTTACCGTTATTTTATAACAATTTTATATTTAATGAAATAATTTTAAAAATAACCCCAAGTTCCATTTATTTCATATCTTTATGAAAAGCACCCTCAAAGAATATTCTAGACAAATAAATCTCTTTAATTACAGTTTGAAGTCGCCTCTCCCAGAAAAGACTCTTATTAATATTATTGTTGTTGTTATTATTATCATTATGAAAGGAATTTATCTCATGTGAGCAGTAAAATCCTGCTATTGAGATAATTGAGAACGAAGGTGCTCTTAAAAGGGATTCATTGGAAATGATCAGCTTAATGGAGGAGGTGCATGCTCGGTTTTGACGTTGGATTGGTAAAATTTCTTTTGTTGAAAATAAAACTGTTTGGCGATATTTCTGGAGTGTTTGTGTAAAAAATTAGTTCCAGAAGTGCCAAATTAGAGCTTTGTTGCCAACATTCGATGCCGCACCATGTCGCTCTCGCAAAAGATTAGAAAATTTAGGTTGGGTTGATCCCTTTTCTGAATAACTTTAACGAACTCTAACAAGTATGGTTGGATGGGAAGATCTCCCTTGATGCTTGTTTGGTTATCACTCAACTTCTTGTACTTTCAAAAGTGAGCTGTAACTATTATATTATTTAAAACTGTGTAAATTTTTCGTATAACATTGATGCACTTCAAAGAATTTAAAAGTCAAACTTTTTTTGTATCAAAATAGCATATATGTATTGGAACATCTTTGGATATAGTAGAATCAATTTTAATCTCTTATTTATTATATTTATCTTTTTCGCTCTCAAACATTACTTATTTCTTTGTGCTTACCAACAAATACAAAAATTACAGGACCAAACCATTTTATTAATAATTAACAATTTCATCAAATTACCACTGAGTTTCCATATCGGCAGTGGTTAAACATATAAGGAATCGTTTACGGGTTTTAACCTTTAGATTTTTATCAAAATATCGTTAGCACATTCATTATATATCATTAGTAGAGACTTTAGTGTGATATAAAATGAAAATAAACCAAACTATCGGGCATGGGTCTATGTTTAGCCCTTTCAGTCCCGAACTTTTACTACACTTCAGAAACATCTGATATTCACAATATAAGCTTATTTTAGGTCAAAAATAAGAGTTCCATAAGAAAAAAAATTCATTTTAATTTTTTATATGGTTTTTTAAATAATGACAAAAAAAATTTACTGTGGAAAATAACAAAATGAAAATATATATATTACCTAAAAACACTTCGAGTTATATATTTTTAGGTATCTGACCACATTATTAAAAAAAAATTTAGTAATTATTTTAACCGAAATAGTTTAAACTGTGTTTTAAATATGTGGAACTGAAGTGAACTTTTCAAAAATCAGGTGAAATGCTTGTTAGCTATTTTCTAAATAAAAATATAGTAGTTATGACTTCTATTGAGATTAATGTAAAATAATGTCTATTAGAACAAAGTGTGAAGAATAGAATGATATGTGTTTGGATGTCATAACGGACATAAACATTTGGAAAAAAAAAATATTGAAAGGGATGATGCCAAATGGCATCACTGGGACTGAAAGGGTTAGGTACAAAAATACTTCTTCATATCTACAATACAATTATGCTGCCAAAACGTGTGCGTGCCCCTCTCACGTTATCAGGATTAAACGTCCCCTATGGTGCTTTGGGGGTGCGTGTTTTAATTTCTATGGCACTGCATAACCAAATAGCCGACTCAATTAGTATATCCCGGTGACCTTGGCGTTACCAGGACAACCTTTAATATTCAGTCATAAAGCCGTCGATTGTGCCAATGTTTCTGAATTAAACAGCAAATTTAAGTATTTTTAAACTTTTTGAAGCAGTTTTGTCCGTTATGAAGACTACTCTTGTTTGATTCTGTAGCTCTTATTAACTAAGATATGAAAGAAATTTTTCCCTTTCATAGAAAATCTTATTTATTTTGTAGGTCATTCTAGAAATGAACAAAGTTTTGAACGTCCGATATTTTAATTAGTTCATATTAAATATGTAAAGTAGCAAAAGGTAAGCCATTACGGCTGTTAAGGAGGTCACAGAAACAGGATATGTGAAAACGTAATTCAAAATATAATAGTTAAGTTTGATTGGGGTTAAAAATATAAGATTTTGAGGGGTTTTAAGTAGTATAAATAGTAAGTAGTCATATATTACATTTATCAGTTAGTTTAGAATTCAATAGGAAGGCTACTGAAAAAGACATCGAGTCCCTTTTTTTCTATAACATTTTTGTTTAGTACAAAAAAAAATAGTATGTAGCTTAAATAACATTAAAAATATATTTACTTTTTTTATAAGCATAAATGATGTCACTTACGCGGCACAAATAACAATGCTAAGCTTAAACTGTGATTGAAAGGCATTTGTGTCAACTAGAATATGACTACATTTATTACTCTCATTTCGAGATTTTTTAAGAAAATTAACGACTTTCACAATTTATTTTCATTGTGCAAGCTGGCCGAAATTATTAACTTCGTTTTATTTTTTTATATTGTAGTCATTTATTATTACGGTTAATAAATGAAGAAAGAAGCGTTAATTATACGAATATAAACATGGAAAATTTATAATCTGGAAATTCTGTTCCAAAAGTAAAAGAAAAATGTGTTAACGAATTTAAAGTAAAACCAATATTGTTCTTTTTGCAACCGTTTCAAAAGTATGTAACTGCTAAAATTATAGTATTAAATATCATTTCAAATCAATATTCAATTTATTAAGATCACGTTTTTAACCGTTAAACAGATTATTTAGCAATTTAAATAAAAAAATATATATCTTTAAATGTAGGGAATCTTATTTATGTTGTAAATGTAAATTAAGAGATTTACTCGCCTTTTGTCATAGACGCACGCGCCGAAAAATAAAAGGATTTATATTTTTCCTAAACTTCAACACACTGCTTTGATTTCCTTTGCTTAAACAAGGTGCATCTTTTCGTGTTATCACGGAAATAGATTGGAAACACTTTCTCTTGTGAGCAAAGTAACATATTGTCACTTCCTACCCAGCAGTTTCTTTTTTCTTTTAGCAAATAATCTCCCACCAAATAACACTTAACGTGCCAATTCGACTCGAAACTTATTGAATTTACGGGATTAAAAGGTTAGTTGCCGTCATGTTTTACCTAGGATTCTGCGGAATTGAAGTTCTTAAGCTGTTTGTTGAAAAAGCACGTTTTTAAAAATTTAAAATAGGGCGAGAAGATTAGTAAAAATATGGGATATGTGTGCATGAAATAGAAAATTGTAAATCATGAAGTTTTAAATAGATATTCAAACATAATTGAAGACTTATTTATTATGTTAATAATTGAGCATAAATTTTTGAAATGTTATAAAGGAGCTTTGAACATTGGGCTAAAATAAGTTAATTACAGACCAACTTTCAGAACAGACAGCTTAATTTTTTAAAAAATTATGTTTAGATTTTTTTTTTAATTTTGCACATTTACTGAAATTCTAGAGAAAACATTACGACAACCCTACAAATGTAAAAGTTATTTTTCCTTAACTATTTTGGGTATGTGTATTCTTTAGTCGTAAAATTTATGAAATAAGCCTTCTCCAATAACAACCTCTCAGAAGACACCTTTATCAACCTCTCTGTGATGACAGACTAACAAAGATGCCGACATCACCCAAACAGGTGGAAGAAAGAAGAACACAAAAGAGCAGAAGATTCTTTAGGTTTTTTTTCTTGCAGCAGCCCACCATGTCTTTTTCTCAATTTGGATGGGATCCAGACGTGTTTCACTTCCTGGAGCGCGCGATTTTCAAGAACAAAAAAGTTCAGTAACACTCATACATTGTAAAAGCATGTCTGTTCAATCGGGGCCGTGGTGAAGAAGAGACCATGGTGAAGAGACTAGAGGCTTTTCTGTTCAATTCCATCTTTTTCTATTAGAAAATGGGATGCGGTAACACGCTGCGGTTAGAGTATGGGCTTATATATACCAGCGAATAGTGGCGTTACTTTGCTGAGAGATAGACATCAGAGCTCGACAAAAAAATATGGTCTCAGCAGCGAAATTTACAGAGAAATGCAATACAGACGCATAAAAAACATCGCCAGACTATAAAAATCCCAAAGCAGTTAAAATAACTTATCAAAGGGCTGTTCATAAATGATGTCACACTTTTTCTCCATATTTTTGACCCCCTCCCCCCCCCCCCCATGTCACAAAGTGTCACGCTCATTAAAAAAAAATTTGCATAGGAAAGAGGTAATGTATAGAAAGCAGGGTTTTAAGGTACTGGATCTTTAAACTAATTTACATTCAACAAATGAACCTACTCCCTGGGAAGAATCTTCCTCCCAGGGAGAAGACGTATGGTCATTCATTGAGATTACAGGCATATTGTTGTCATCATCCTCCGGGGAATAAAAAATATCTTTCGGTTTGGTTGTATGGGGCAACATCTAAACCAAAACCAGAATGAACTTTTTTTCTGATTTTTTCAGCTTCTGTTAAGTAGTAAATTTTTAATAGATGTTTGTGATGTCACACTTCTTGTAACCCCCCCCCCCCCTTCCCCTTGTCACAAAGTGTCACAGCTAAGTAAACCCCCTCCCCCCCCCCGTCATCATCATCATTTATGGATGGCCCCCAAGAAAAAAATTGTTACTAAAATAGATTTCAGAAACAGCAAAGCGTCGAAACCTTTTTTCTTTAACAGAAAATGTGGTGATAAATTTTCTTCATCTTGATTAATTGAAGTGATTTGATTATTGTTGATGCCATAGATATTTAAAATATGCATTATTCTAGCATATGATATTTTAAAAAATTCCAGTCTGGTTTATTTTTGCTACCTTAAACTTAAGTCCTGTCACAGTGACGTTCTTAAGCTAGTGGCCAAAGTTTAATTTTCGTTATGGTTAGTACTGACTCTGTGGACATTTTTAGACTACTCTCAATTCCAATTGTAGCTCAGTTTACCAAATATAATTGCTAAAAATAAATTTACCTATCCAAGTTTTCGAGTAGCGACGCATAGTTAAATTCAAACTCCCCTGTAACAATTCACACAAATTATTTCAATACTATATCCGTAAGCCATTCTTGGCGAACTTAAAACACACAAATGTGACAGTATCAACGCATTCAGGGAGAGCATTAAAGAATATCTTGCCAATTCACTAAAATAGCGACAAATCGAAAACCCCTTCCGCACTTGATGGTTGTGATGGAAACGAGTGAAAAATCTTCCCTGCGTCAGCAGAAATGACGAAAAAAATGGAAGCTTTCAGCGCAATTCAATTTGAGAACCTCGACTTAAACTCTACGTTATACGAGTAGTAAGACAGATGAAGAAGAAGATTACATTTGCAATGAATGTTATCATCCTCAAAACTCCAGAAACGGGATTCTCTGTCTGTCCACATTATCATTTATTTCCTCGTTGAATAGGTAAAGATTGGATAATATTTTAAGTTATTTTTTAAATATTTTAGGTATCCATGCATTTCTTACGAGAAAATTTATATTCTCAAAATTCTTAATTGAATTTGTAATATTTTTCATTTAAAATGTCTTCAATGCCTAAATTAACATTAACATTCCTCGTTCCTCAGAAGTCTTAAAAGTAAACAGCAAAAAAAAACTTAAAGCTAAATTGATAGAAATTCAACACACCAAAGAAACATTAATAATGATGTAACCTACTGTTACTCTATCAACTTAAGGAGTTATTTACTTTAAAATAAACGTAAACCAAAATATTCATTAAAACCATCTTAACCCAATACCAATAGTATTCAATGGAAGGTGAATGATAAAAAAGGCATGTTTAAAAAATTAACAATTTAATTTCCTCTATTTCATAAAAGGAACATACCCCTAAAATTATATTAAAGTACATAGGGATACTAATCATGATAAAATTACACAAGAGAATAGTTCATGCATACTAATAAAAAAACAACCAAAAATGAAACATTTAGTATTTATTTCTGGTACACTCTTAAAACAAACACTCCTAATTTAACTCAGTCTGAGTGGATTTCACTCCTCCAGACTGGAAAATGCACTTCTCCTTTTGGAGTGGATCCTTTGTGTGTTAAACCTCCGACAGGATCAATCCAAACGAGTGATTTTAACTCAGTCTGAGTAAATATGCATGCCTTTATGGTGTCGAAAATTCACTTCTCCTACTGGAGTGGATTTCACTCTTTTGTTTTAAGAGTGTAAGCTTATAAAACAGCACCTGTGAAACATTCCGAAGGCGTACAAAAGAAAGAAGACTACTTCTGTTTAACCAAAGAATTAAAAAACAGTTTCTTGAAAGAACGTAAAGGTTTACTTTTGTTAAGAAAGAAAAAGTCATAAACCAAGTAGTACAAAGAACTCGTAGTCCCTCCACTATAAATGTTTTCTGAGAATCGAAAGAAGATGCTACGTGTTGTATTGCAGGTAAGCAAAAACAAAGCAAAAGCTATATACAGAGTAATTCGAACGTGGCGAAGAGTGTTTTGTAAGAAAGAAGACAATGTTTGACGCAACTGCCGCTTACACTTTAAGCCTTGGTTTCCTCGGATCCTGTCGGCAGAAAAATGCGACCGTTATTATACGTGATGACGTCACTCTACCGGCCACCGCTTCATCGGAACGTTACGTTGACACGAAACTGGAAACCTAGCGAACTCACTCAACTAACTCTGTTGTTGTTTTGGTTTTCATCTTTGCATGTCAAAAATGGAAAATTTAAATTCTTTGTGATTTCTCACAAAATCAATTAGCATTTCTTCCCCGGCAAGCATAAAACAACTCTCGCCTTCCGTCATTTCCTCAAATTTTGAATATTTGGCAAGCACACCACACAACAGCAAAAAACGTTGTCATCAGGATTTCCCCAACGCACTCAACAGCAACTCAATCTGGCGGTCGTGTTGAGTTGTCCGGCAACACTCCCGAGGAAAACACTCTATCGTAATCAACGTCAGTAGTTTGTGTGACGTCACTCACCGCATTTGTCCGAACGCTTAAATCTGTTGACGGACTCCGAGGAAACCGAGGCTTTAGGCGTGACTGTTAAATTTTAGACAAATTAAATGCCGAATTATCAACTAACATATCTAGAAATAGCATTTAGAAAACTTCACATAAAATATTGGGAAGGTAACAGTTAATTGGAAAATAAATTGCAATATACACTAATAAATTGCTGTTCAAATGAACTAATCAAGATGAAATATATCGCTTGATATATTTTTTTTAGTAATTTGTACCAAGTATGGATAACAGTTAGAGGATCTAGTACTATATACTTAGTATGGTTGCAACGTATACCCCAAAATTTAGACGATTCCTATGAAAGATTGTCTTAGTCACCTTTCACGGTAAGGTATTTCCTTTTTTATTTTCTGACAGGTTGCCTCAAATATGGTATGGTGAAAACCTCTACAGCTATTTTTACAAAATTATAATTAGAAAATTGTCAAATGGACATTTTTCTTTCAGTGTTTTTTCCAAATAATTTTAATATTTTTTTAATGTTAACTACATATCCAAGTCCACATGCCAAAAGTTGCTTTACGACCTAAAAATATTTCGGTTGTTTACAAATATCCGTTTTCTTACAAGAAGAAACTTATTTATGGTTTTATTCATTCTTTTCCAGAAATTAATAAAACCATAAATTGAAAAATCAATCAAATAAAAAAAATACGAATATAAGAACATCGGCAGGGTCCAAAAAACGTTCAATACACAATTATTTTAGGAAAAATACGTTTTCAATTATTTTTATCCAATTTGTTAAATGTTCATTCCATATAACAAATCTAGGTTTGTACAAAACCAAGGTATGAGTCTAAGCACGTATGGCAAAAAAAGAATTATAGTCTGGAGCAAAGCCAAAAAATCTATTATCGGAACTAGTTAGAGTTTCTAAAGTTTTTGAAAAGTTTTTCCAAACCACAGTTTTCTCATCAAGTTATGAAAAGAACAAAAAAAATTTTTTAAAAAATATATCCTAAAAGTTTTATTGTTAATCCTTCAACTTCGTCCCACAATGAATATTGAATATTCAATTTTGATTGTGATTGATGACACGAAAAGCAATTTTATAGACAGGAGCAGTGCATATAACTATTCCAAAAGCTCAGTCATGAAGTATTTTCAATAAAAAAAAAAGTAGTTTTAAACTGAAAACAAGTTGGACTGCCAAAAAAGTAATTTAAATTCAGTTTAATGTCAAAAATTTATTTCCCCATATGAAAAAATTATTTAAAATAAATATGTGTAGTCGACGGTTATCTATTTTTTTAAATTCTCCTATCAATTGATAAAATTAATAAATATGAATCTTTTGAACAGTTCGTTGGAATTTAGTTAATGAGTCGATTTATTTGGTTAAACTAACGTCACACTAGGGTTATACGAGGGCTATTATCAATGGTATACTGGTAGCGAGAGTCGCCTAGATGGTGCCACAAAAATTACTTGCAGTTCCGGGGAATATGCCGAGTCTGCAAAGGCTTGAACGCCAAGTTGCAGCCCCATTAGAGAAAAAAATTATCAATGGTATTTGAATTTGGAAACAGCGGTCAACGACGAAGTTGTCACTTGTGCTGGCAATGAATGGAGCATAGTAAGAGGATCAGGATTTTCGACCAAGAAAGATTTAAGGTGTACCGGTCCTATATATACGACGTTATTTATTGGTGGCATACAATTTTTTTCTGTGAGATCCGTTTGTAGGATGTCTGGACGAAGACAGCCTGTAAAGGTAACTATTATTATTATTATTCATTGACTCCTCAACCCACCTACACCCTCGTTAACACTTTCGCTGCTTTGGCACTTTGTTGACGCGTAACTTAGTATAGGAATAGCATTATCAAATCCTTACTAGTACAGTCGTCTGGGCCACTTTAGAAGTGAAAGGGTCAATACATAACTTTGCAGACCACCAAAACATTAAACTCAACTCACCCTCGACAAGTAGCAGCAGGGACACCCTTGCGAAGGCGGTGGCTTGGGAGGGGACTCTACTTTGGCTGCTGCTTCGGCAGCAGCCGCAGCAGCCTGCTGCTTTTTCTTTCTCTTCCGAATCCTTCCAGGAATGTATTTGTAACTGGAAAAGCGACGACGCGATGTTCGGACGATGGACACCCAGTCAATCATGGTGTTGCCAGATGTTCAGTCGCTACCAATTGCAAACGATTCCGGAAGGCATCGAAGTTTCGCACTCGTAATGATAATGTTCTCTTATATTGTTCATTGCGATCACAGAGTTAGAGAAGTTTGAGTCCAAAGTTGTTGTATTTCCATTTGAATTTGTTTCTTAACTTTTCTGGTTGACAATGTATCAGCCGCTATCCTTTATTCATTTTTTTTCTGCTTATTATACTATATCTCTAAAATTTTCATTTGATAATGTTCCATTCAAATTATGCAAACAGTCAAAATAAAGCTTGAATGTTTTATAGAAATTTTAACTTCAGCAATTGTTCTCAGCCAATCATATTCTACTTTACTTTCATACAAAATATTTTAGAACAGTTCAATAGAAGATTATAGTATTTTGATACTCAAATTGCAAAGTCGGTAATTTTTTGGTCTTCCTTAATGTTATATAAATAATACACTATTCCATTCAATATATAATGTAACCATTAAATAACAAATTTTCCTACCGTTTTAGTATTTTCCACTTATTTTAATTTTTTTAAATGGCATGTACTGCCAATTTATTGTTTTAATAAAAATATGTTTAACATTTTTTACTGCTCTTACAAATGGAAAAATATGTTAGATAAAGAAGTAAAAGCACACGGTACTTTTTAACTTTAATATGATGTTCTTGATACTGGGTATGCTTCATAGATTATCAGTAAGTCTAATACTATACTAATACGCCCATTTTACATTTTATAGATGAAGATCAACGTTTTACGTATCTCTTTAAGAGAAACGATATGGATAAATGCAAATTATAAGGCACTGTTGATATGAAGACTAATTGCAGTTTACATTAAGATTTGAAATTGTGACAACTAAATTAACACATAAAAAAGTTGGTATTACCACTAAATGATAATCATTAAGTCGTCATTTTCTTTACTTCAGTGGAAAAGTTTCACGTAAAAAAAGAGACCAAAACTGCTAAAAAAATTATTTCGTTTCTTAATGAAGCAACAGATATAGCATAACTTTTTAATTGCTGTTTCTTTCAAAATTCTTTCGTAAACAAACCATTTCACTCACAGCAATAAAAAAATACAGTATTATCAATACCGTAACAAAATACTGTATCATCAATAAACCCTTGAAATGTGTATAAGTAATTCCAAATTATACATTAAAATAAATATAAATCCATACGCAGTCATGTTATAAAAATAAGGAATGTTACTTTAAAACTTCGTACTTCTTCCACTCTTGTCACAGAAATTACACAGAGGAAATAGCAAATCCCAATTTTAGAAAAATAATAATGCTTATAATGAACTCAAACACTTAAGAACTATTATAAATAAACTGATTTCAAAAGTTCAAGCATTAAATATTTTCACTTTTATCACGTTCCATGGAATTTACTTTCTAAACAATCCTTCCACACAAAATAACTTCTAAAACAATTAAAACTGGAAACTTTAGTCCGCAGACGACAATAATATCAAGCTGTATTCTTTCACTTTAAAACTTTACAAACGAAGATTTAATCAAACAAAAAATCGAACGCTTTAGAACATCTTAAATTACTTTCCGATAGATTTCGAACAAAGCAGAACAACAATCACTTTACGCAAACGATAATCCAAATTAGCAGAGAGACATTCACGTTTCATTCCGGTTCCGCATTTTGTCCCATTGATGGAACAACATGATCACGATCCTGGGCCTCCGCGAAATATCGTCTGCTGTGTTCGGTCCGGGAGCATCCCGAGCAATGGTGGCAACACACTTGTTGTAGTCGATAGAAGAGTGGGAGAGGCGCCAGGAAATTCCGCGACGACCCCCCCCCCCTCCTAATACGCCACTTCCGATAAAAAAGCGCGGGAATTATGCAAAGTTTAAATCATAAATTAGTTTAATAATAATAATAATCTTTATTACTACAAATAACAAAAAATGACAAAGAAACAAGAAGTTCTAAAAGAACTGAAGTAGCCTACTTGCCTGTTATTTAAATACTTACCAAAATTCTTATAAAAAACTAGGTTAGTTACAGTAAGTGACATCAACAACCGTTTCTACATCAAATTTATATACATTACGATAAATTTCACTATACACAGCATCCAGCTATAATTTCAACTTCTTAAAGCCAATTATTTTCATTTATTTTCTATCGCCAATAAAATAAATATTACTTATCGTCCGCATGATTATTTGCAGTTATAAATAAATATTTAACTATAGGCAGTTATAAATAAATATTTAATTTAATTTTTTAATTCTTCGAATTAAAAAAAAAGAAAAGTAGGATAACAATATAAAAATATTATGTGTGGAACACCAAGGGGAAAAAAATCCTGTTACAGGATAACAAAAAGATATCATGTATGGTTAAAATCGAACAAAAACAAACACAGGAGCAAATAAGATCGAACATAAACTGGCGTACAGATATGATTAATATGCTTCAAATTAAAGTGAAAAATAGAGATCAAAGTGGTCGATATTTATAAAAAAAGTTGAATTTTAAAGGCATACCGTTAGTGCGGGTAACTTTGGCCAAAATCATAGGTTTTTTTACAAAAGAATAAAAATTTAACTACAAAAACGATTTAAACACTTAAAAATCATTATGCATTATAAGTTTTGCACTTTTAGGAATAATTTTCAGGCATTTTTGTTAAATTTCAGAAAATAATAAAAATTTGGTATTAATTTAAAAAATAAGGACTATGTTAGGAGCCGGGCGGGTAACTTTGGCCACCCATGAAATACATAAGAAACATACTTTTTAACATCATTAAAGCCTGTGTTATCGAATTAAATAGCAATATTAAAACGTTTAAACCAAAAAAATAACAAAGTTATAAGACATATAGTTATTAAAAAATGTATATAACTTAACATTTACATTGCAGTGCCTCGTGGTATGGCATTACACGATGAATACCAGTATTCTTTGTCGCATAAAAGAAAAATGAACTTCTATTTTAATAATGAAAAAGAACTTTTTGAAGCAAGATTCAATAACAAATATTTTTATAAAAAGCAAACGATTTTATTATTAAAGGGGAAAAATAATATATTTATAATTAGGAATCTGAAAATGTTTACCTTTCGACATTTGCTATTTTGAGTGGTATACGTTTTTTGCATTCTACTATCTTTATCTTTTCAATGTTTAAAATTGTTTCTCAATGTAAAAATCTTTTCAATGTTTAAAATTGCAGATTTTTTTTAAATATCTAAAAAATGAGTAATCATAAAAGTAAGAATTTTTCGAAAGTAGTTAAGCAGAATACACTTTTACATAAATTTTTTAAAGTGCAAAGTTCCATAAAGAAATATTTACATATGGCCAAAGTTACCCGCAATCATCGGCAAAAGCTTCCCAATAACAAATATTTTAATACAGCATAAAAAGTATTCAACTTAGAATAAAACAAACGGTGTAATATTCTTCCCCATAAGTAAAAGAACCGTATAGAGTGTTTTATTTAAATATTTTCAATGTTCTTTTAAGTGTTCCAGACAAAAGTTGGAAGAGATAGATTTTTGTCATTTTATGCTCGTAAGAATGAAAACAGCATTTGAAGTATTGCCGGATTTAGAATGAGAATTTTTTTTATATGAAATGAAAGGCGATGTTTCCACCTTTCCAAAAATGTAAAACAATTTAAGATGATATCATTTTATGAGGAGAAATTAGGAAACAAATCTTTTTCCGACGCGTGGCCAAAGTTACCCTCCGTGGCCAAAGTTACCCGCATTGACGGTAATAATTATTTTTATTCATTAGGTGAATATGCACTTCATTATATAATTTAGCGCAAAGAAGAAAAAATGTTTGATAAATACAGTTTTGATTAATAACTAGTTATTTTTGATTAATAATTTGCATATTTAAAGAGAAATTACATCATTTTCAGCTGTAACATTCTGATAACGAAATACAACTAACTTTTTGCCAAGCATTTACTATTTATTCTAATGAAGCTACAGAAAAGATCTAGAAAGTTACATCTGATCACTAACTGAAGCAGCACATTCTTTAAGAAAGAGGGAAAAAACACGAAATATTATAAAATAGAACTTTTTCTACCTATAGAGCAAGATTATCTTGAAAAATGTCTAGATATTCATATGAAAAATGTAGGTTTGGCTAGTTTGGTATAAATAACGCCCCACTATTGCAACACAGGGCTATTGACAACCGAAAATATAAGAAATGTTCGAAGTTGATCTTCCAAAATATGGCCCCAAGGGGAGTTTGTCATTAAGTTTTGAGCTAACCTACTTCAAACAAAAAAAAAATCAAAGTTTGAAAATAAGTAACATTGTCACCTGAAAGTATGGGGTACTATGCGTCAAATCCGGTAGTTATGATTTCTTACACACTTGTTTATGATGTTGACCTAATGAATAATTCAAATTTGTGACCTCAAGCACCAAACGCAACTTTGTCTAAAATAAAAAAAATAAAAAAAACGCAAAAAAATCTTTTTTTTTCCAATTCAAAATTTGGCGATTATAACCCTGTGAAGGACTATTTAGTCAAGGTAAGGTACTCATTTACGGCTAATTATTTTTAGCATCCTTTAGGAGCTTTAACACATCCAATAACGTAATTTAGAACCCTGGTCAAGTGACGAGGTCGTAACCTGAGCGGGCACCCAATGGAACTTCGAGCGACATTGTACGCTAACGCCGTCGGGACTGTGGACTTCACATATATAGCGAGCATTCTGCCTAGTGCATGAAGGACTAGTTTTAGAACAAACTTCGTTCATCGACATTTTTAAAGAAAACTATTTTCTATACAATATCATACTGCAACTGTCTCTGTAGACCCATTAGTTTCCAATATTTATCATTTTTAATGTTAATAATTTTTTTTCAAACTTTGCAATTGCTTGCAATTCTGTCATTCTGAATGAATTTTAACCCTTATTATCATATCGAATCTCTATACCCTACACTTTTATCAGTTAGGTATCTAAAGACAGACACATCATGGTGAGAAAACAGTTAGGTTAATTAACAAAAATAAAAATTACTCAGTCACAAATCGTTATTACCCCGCCCCCCGTACCCCCACACACACTCATGCGCCTGGTTTTAGTCATAGAGATACATCGCTGTGTAATAATTTATCTGTTCATTTTCGCAGACTGATCATTGTTACATGGTATTTTTATAAATAAGTTTGGTATAACGTCATAGCATGCAAAACATTAAAGTTTCTTATGGTTCATTTATGTATGAGAGATACAAGAGATAGAAAAATAAAAAAGAGAGTTCTAACTTTGATTAAAGAATATGCAAATTTCGCTTTTATTTTTAAAGCATCAATGGGAATATTTCTTATGACGTCACGCTCTTTATACTTCGATTTAATTAGTTGTTTCGTTTCCTTCCGTTTAAATGATATTATGATAAGTTTAGCTTTAATTTTTACAGCAAAAAAAAAATAAATACATAATTATTTTTCGAACTTCAAATAAATTACCAAACGATAAAGACTATCAATCAGATCTGCGAAAGACGATTAAGGAAAATAGTTAATTTTTGCGTGTTTAAAAGTTTAAATTAGAACTAGTTAAAGGCAATGTTTGGCGAATTTTTTTCTAATGCGTATAAATCGTGCGTTTCCTGTTGAGCACAAATATTATTTGGAAGCGATTTAAGTGACATATAATGTTACAAACCTATGTTTGACATAGGGTACACTTTCGCTGTAGGAGGGGGGGGGGATGTAAAATGACATCGCATATTGCGGTTACTTTTTGCATTGAAAAGCTGTGATTTTAAATTTACGCCCCATTGATGTCTTCATGGCGTAAAGAGTCACATGAACAGCTTACTCCAAAGCGTGTAAACATAGAAGATAGGTGCACCCAATCACTGCTAACGAAGCAAACATTTTAACCAGTAGAGCACAATAAATTTTACATCAAATTTAAATGTAGATTTAAACGCATTTAAATGGCAGCAGTTTAACTCTCACCGTATGCTGGTAAATTGGAGGATTTCCTTACAGTGTAAGACGCCGAAGTCATTGAAATAAAAGTTTTCTAGCTTCAATTATTTAACATTCTCATCAATGAATTTGAGGAGTCTTAATTTTAGCTTAATTTTCCTCTGCATCTATAATATATCTTCTCCCTGCTTAAATTCCCTCTGAAGACTAACAGCTTCATTCACAACTTCATTTTTTCTTAAGCTTATATAACCCCAATTTCCTTTATGGATCTGCAGATTATTTCTAAGCCATTTTTGAAAGCCTTACAACAAGTTAACCTCCACCGCCTGTCATAGCCATAACTATTAGTTACTCTACTACTGAATTTAGGATGCATTACTCTGACGTAAAGGTTTCATAGGGACTAAGTAGGCCTTTAAATCCACACCTCTTTCACATTAAATCTCGGCATACTTTATTTCCGCACTCATATTTACATCCACTCAGATAAATTGTAATCTGAGAGTTAAAATTGGTAGCAACGGCCTCCTAGATGATGCCACAAAAAACGGCTATGTTCCGGGGAATTTGCCGAGTCTGCATAAAGTCCTAATCCACGAAAAAGCACCCTTTAGAATAGTTTAAAATAATTAAAAAAAAATAGGAAAATAGAATTCACATTCTGGAAAAATAAAAATAATTTTTAAGTAATGACAAAAATATCAAACTGTCTATCTAGACGGTTATCTGTATCTATCTAGCTATTCCAATCACACAAATCCTGGTTTCGATACTCGTTCACATGATTATTGAAAGGGCTTACAAATAGTACGTATGCTTATAACTTTCCATTTATCTCGAAAAATAAAAGAATGTTATCCATAAAAGTGTGATAAAATAAGTTCTAGAGATAAAACTTGTAGGTAATGTTTAAAAGTATTTTTACTAAGGCACTCCGCCATTTCTTCTATAGAATTTCGATAAACTAACAGCGTTTTTTCCAAACAATTTTATATCTACTTGAACAAAATTTTATCGAATTCTCAAAAATGTCCATCGAAACTACTTCAAGTTCTCAATTGTCATTTAGCATTGCTGTAGGTACTGAAAGCACAAAAATAGGACAGGTTAATAGCACGAAGTGGTTTATGGTTTTCAATTGGAAGTCTACTAGCGCTTACGGTTTTGACCTAAAATCTGTGAAACTAGTCCGTCTTGGTAAATCCGATGAAAATCTTATTGTGTTGATCGATATCAAAAATCTGTGTGAAAACTTCTTAGTGTGCTTTAATAATGAGCAGGCATATGCAGACTTATTCAATAATAATTTCGTTGCTGCTTTTGACAACACCGATGAACTCAAAGGAACTATTACGATAGTTAACCTCAAAGTGTGTAAGTCTACTAATGAAAACAATGCAAATCCATTAAATGCTGCAGTCTCAAAACCAATTGATCCTCTTCCGAAACTATCTGAAGATCTCCATGCCCTTCTCACCGACCCAAATATGTTTGCAGACGTTACATTGAAGTGTGCTGAAAGTAATTTCTCTGCTCACAAGTGCATATTATCTACCCGGTCTCCAGTATTTGCAGCCATGTTTCGAAACGAGGATATGCAAGAAAATCAGAAGGGCATAATCGACATCGTCGATATAAAGGAAGATGTTGTTCAAGCCATGCTCAAATATATTTACGGGGGGGAAATAGATGACCTAACTCATTTTATGTCTGGAGATTTGTTGTTTGCGGCTGACAAATACGAAATCGACGGTCTTAAGCAAATCTGTGCCGATATTTTAAAGAATTCTTTAGAAATGGAAACTGCACTTCAAGTTATGATTCTTGGCTATTTGCACGATGAGGAATTAAAGAAATACACGATTAAGTTCATTTGCGAACAAAACCTATTTCGGAAACTAAAAGAAACAGAAGAGTGGGATTTGGTACAAAAAAGTCATCCAAGCTTAGCCATGGAGCTTTTGACTTCAGTAGTCAACCATTTGGATGATCTGAAATCTCCTAGTACTGACGACATACCCTGTTGGGACCATCTGATTAAAGAACCAACAACAACCGTTGCTCCGCAGGTAATATTGATTTTTGCAGATTTTTTTCTTATTATTTGCAAAAGATTAATCACGTGGTGTTTTTAACTTACAGAAAAAGTCTTCACTTTATATGATCATTGAGAAGTTATTTCCCAAATTTAAAACTGGGCGCATAAATAGTTTTCGCTCGTTGCAATTTTCAAAAAGAAAAAAAATAGCTCAAAGCCTTGTGTTTGACATTGAACTCATGTATTTGCTATTTTTTACTTTTCCACTTTAATTCAAAACATATTTTTTGAGTTACCTAAATAGTATTTAAAATTTTAAATATGTATTTAAATACTTAATAAGGTAATAACCTATCGAAAAGTTGGTTTTTAATTTTAAAAATAAGTTTGTAAATAAGTAGGTTTGTAACACTTAGAAAAACTTCCACTAAAAGTTCATGCGTTTAAGTGCCAAGCGCAGTATTTAGGTCAATTAATTTTTTATAATTTTTTTGCAATAATTTACCTAACGATAATAGTTACCTAACGATAATTTAATTACGATGAATAAATGTGTAAACTGCTCGCATTTAAAAATAAGGAAAACACATAAAAATACAAAAGAAAAGGAAAAAACCTGGCCAAAAAAGGAATATTTTTTATGAAGACGCCATTACTTAATTCTCCTAACGCTCAAGTGGCGCCATTATTCATTAATAAAAGCTTAAATACAAATGAAAAATTGCATCTAATTTTTTAATTAAATAAAATAAATCGTTCTGTGCCTTTTTTAAAAAAATAATATGTGTGTATGTGAATCATCAATAAATTCCATTGGGACACATATTAGACGTCATTATAAACTGATTTATATCACAAAATTAAATTTCCTTTTAACTTATGTTTAAGGCATCCGACTATGTTGGACACTAGTTATTAAAATAAATTTTAATACTGATATTTTATGAAATTTTATGCTCACAGACACAACTAATAAAAATAATAAGTGACAATTTTTATTTAAATAAATATAATTTTGTATATTTTAAATGTTTAAGTAAATTTGGATGTTTTTCGCCTTCGCTATAGACTTTCTAACAAAAAAATAATAAAGATTTCTTTAAAGCGACTATAAATTAATACATCTTCATTTGATACCTAGAAAATAGACTGCAATCTAAGATATTTATCGCACCAATAAAAAGCTAAGAGTTGCCGAAGCTAAATTAAAGATTGTTATGTATTTTTTTCTACTATTTATGATAGTAAGTGTTATAATTTCAAAAATGATGCTTTAATTAATTTCTAGGCTGTAGCCTATTCCCTAGATAACAGTATAAAAATATGCGCAAAATATTTCAAAACATTCGTTTAACTACTTTTTGAGAAATCTATAATAATAACAAGAAGTTCTAAAAGAACTAAAATAGCCTACTTTTCTGTTACTTCAATACTTACTAAAATTCTTACCGGGAATCAACTAGGTTCGTAACAGTAAGTTTAATCTACAACCTTTTATAAATTAAATTTTTACACATAAAAAATAAATTTCACTAAACACAGCATCCAGCTATAATTTATACTTCTCAAAGCCAAAATAAATTATTTTCGTTAATTTTCTATCGCAAATAAAATAAATATTACTTATTGTCTGCATGATTTATTTGCAGTTATAAATAAATATTTAATTAGTCGTAGAACAAAAACCATAAAACTACTCCGAGATGCACTTAAAATAGGAAATGTAAATTAAAACTAATCCGGATTATACGCAAAAAAATAGGCCTTGCCACTTACTTAGTAAACAAATAATAAACAATCAAATAATCACATTCCCGACGTCATTCTAAACTGATTTATAACCAAAATAAATTTTGCTTCAAATAAATATTTTTTTTTAATGAATAAAGGTTCTCATGCCATTGTTGGCAACTGCAGCGATTTAAATGACTCGAAATTGAATTTTAATGCTAATCCAGTGGGAAATTCGTCGACAAATAGTAAATTTATATCCATCCTATCGTTCAGACAGACAAAAAGTATGAAAGTTGTTTTCTGAGGTCATACCTTTCTAATAAAAAATTTATATTATAAAGAAGGTCAATGTGTTCTTGTATTCTTTTGTTGAAAGTGTAAAACATTATGTAAATAAAAGTTTGGGGGGGGGGGGCATGACCAATAATTATTTTACTACTTACTATTTCTCTTTAACGTTTTAAAAGTGCTATTTTCGTCTGTTTTATGTAGATTGAAGCATTACCGTGGAGACGGAAACTGGAGCTTAGAAATGGTGGTACGTGGTAAAAAAATTGATACGTGGTGGATTGATAAAAAGTGGAATAATACCATGATTGGACAAGACTATTTACTAACCAGTATCCATCACGGGGTTAATCTAAAAGAATACGATTTAAACTTACAAAGACAGTTGAAATGGTTTCTTAAGGAAGCTGAAAATGTGTGTAATTAACAAATACTAAATTTTATCAACTGCAGCTTTAAAGAAAAAGTGTGTAACTTGTTAATGATACATAAATATTATTTTATGAAATCACGAAAAAAAAGCACAATTTGTCATTTCTTGGCCCCGTCCTTTCGTAAGAGTTAAATGGTCTTACATTTATTTCTGCCAGTAAGACTTCAAATTAATTAATTCTCTATATTTAAATAATAACAAATAATGAAGCAATTGTGTCAGCATAAAATTTCATAACATATATATTCAACAACTATAATATCTGAAAAAATCACGAAAGTAACTTAGTGGTCATTATGTTCGGTTAGGTCCTATACGCAGTGAAACGTTCGGTGTAACCAGGGCCTGCTCTAGGAAATCTCAGACTATAGGCACAACCTATTTTGGGGGCCCCTTTTCGGAAAATTTTATGTATGATTTCCAATAATGATGGTGCTATGGAACCCATATGTAAAATTTTTGCTACAATTTTATAGGATTCCTTACAAACATCGATCAAAACAATAACGTTAGGTCAATTACTCACTTAAAATTGAGCAAAAAACAAAGTGGTGTATCCGAATTCTTTTAGTTTACTGATATTTTGGGGATTTACAGCATTTAGCATAATAGAAACTGAAATTTTTGGGCCTCTAAAATTTGGGGGCCCTAGGCCCGGGCCTAACAGGCCTTATGGAAGAGCAGGCCCTGGGTGTAACGTTACTTCAAAAAACTGGTACCAGGAAGTTCTGCCTTCACCTTGGGAAAATGTTGCAGCATAAAACGGTGTAAGCTTACACCAAAGCGGAGTAAGGTTTATGATTACGCATGCGCGCTTGTAGTTTGTGTAAAAGTGATGGAAAGGTGCACAGAGTTACACAGTATTTAGTAGAAAGTTACTCAAATCATTTCAGTTTAGTCAACATAATTTAGAATTGGTCTAATGCAACGTTACACCATTTTGTACAGTGTAATGGCCATTTAGGGCAAAAGTGATAATTAAACTGGGTAGCTCACAAAAAAGAAAATTAAAAACATTTGCAAAAAATAAATGAAATGTTGGAGTTTCTTGTTCTTCTAATACAGACTCAAACACAATTTAAAATAATGGGATAGTACACTGATTGTGCACATGTTACAGTATACGAAGTTTTAAACGATTTTCCCTACTTAGTACAAAAATTGATTTTTATTTTGCAGCTATTTCGTATCATTGAATATGTATATAAAATAGTTATTTCAGAAACTCTAGTGGCGAAAATAAAACTTTATTAAGAGAGTGGCTTTTATTTCACGAGAGATAAAAGCCACTATCGCCATTAGATAAAATTATCATCTTGAACAGATAGTAGAAGTTTATAAGGTACTTATTGCATTGACAGTAGCATTGTACATGATTGTTTAATTTTGAAAGTTACTTATTTGAAAATATAAAATTCCCAGAATCAATGCTGTAATTTCTAAAGTTATAACGAAAATGCTCTACAGAACCCTTGCATCTAGTATGATTCCAGAGTAGGGGTGGGCCGAAAAAATCTTTTTATTTTATTTCGGATCGCTACACTCTTAAAACAAAAGAGTGAAATCCACTCCAGTAGGAAAAGGGAATTTTCGACACTGGAAAGGAGTGAATATTAACTCAGACTAAGTTAAAATCCCTCGTTTGGAGTGATCCTGTCGAAGGTTTAACATACAAAGGATCCACTCCTCTAGGAGAAGTGCATTTTCTAGACTGGAAGAGTGAAAATTAACTCAGACTGAGTTAAAATCGCTCGTTCGTTTTAAGAGTGCATAGTGCGGAAAAGTTCTCATTGGTTAAGATATGAGAAATACACTAATTATTATTTTTTTTACTTTATCTTCCGTTCGCGCAATGCCATCAAAGTTGGAAAAAATTGCCAAAAAAACGGAATTTTTTATACACGACCTATGTTTTTTATTGCGTTCCTTTATCATTATTTAACTACTAAAAGTACGTAAAATCAATATATATGCACTAATTATACATTTGTGTCAGATCCGTCAATTTTGCAAAAACTAAGAATTTTCCTCATTTTGTACTAGAAGTTGCGTTGCCGGAAGACCTGACACAAATGTACGATAAGAGCATTTATTTTGATTTTACGTACTTTTAGTAGTTAATTGATGAATAGTAACGCAACTTAAAACATCTATCGTGCTTAAAAAAATTATTAAAAAATTTCGTTTTTTTTATAATTTTTTCCAACTTTGATTGGCATTGCGCGAATTAATCAAAAAATAATAATTTGTGCATTTTTCATGTCTTTACCAATGACAACTTTTCCGCACTATAGTGATCCGAAATAAAATAAAAAAGTTTTTTTCGGCCCATCCTATTCCAGAGCATATACTAAAGAACACTTATTTTATTTTCCATCTGGTTCCAACCCTAACTCAAATTAAAGACCGTAAACATTTGTAAAAATAAGAAATTTGTCTCCGAAGCAGATTTAAGAAATTATTAAATTAGAACTTGATGAAATCCCTCAATCACATTTATTCCCTCAACATAATTTAAATAATACGCAAACACATTGAATTAATACTTTTGCTTATTTTGAGTTTTCAAGTATTCCAGTACGATAACATGCAGTTTAAACCCTACGTATCATCATTATACACTGCTCAAAACAATTAGGGGAGCACTTTTTAATTCCAACTTTACCTTCACTCCCAACTTTTTAATTTTTGTCCTATAAATCTAAAATTTGTTAAATAGGTTCACTATGCATTCGAAATGAAATAGTAAAAAACAGGAGAAAAAAAAATTAAGTTTTTAATACTTAAATTTAAAGGGGAGAAATGGAATAACTTTTTAATAAATTATAACAATAATTTTTTCAAAACTTTTTTTGTTAAAAATAGTTGAAATATATTTTTAAACATCTAAAAAATGCAAACATGAAAAATTTAGGGTCAATTTATTTTCTAAAACTGTTTTAAAGTGAAATATATTTTACCATATTTTTCATATTTTTATTAATATAAAAAAAAATTAAATTCTTCAAAATACGTTATTCTTCCATCTAACGATGAATCTAACAATACATAAGTGGCGAATTTAACTTTTGGTCAGAAAAAAATCACAATCAGATGATTCCCAAAGGAATTATTGGGAGCGAAAGGGTTTAAAACATGTGCTCCCCTAATTGTTTTGAGCAGTGTAGTTATATCTTTAGAACAGGAACTGTATCTAATCAGCAGTTGGTTTATGTCCTCTTATTGTAATTCTTCCATGTCTTAGATAAAAAAAACACATTTCTATTTATAAGGAAAATGGAATTTATAATTTTACATCCCACCCTAAAACTTAAATAGGGGAGAGTGTTGTACCTTGGGACGCTTGTACCTTGGGACACTGATGATTTTTAAGAATCTATTGGCAATATTCATACATTGTTTATTTCTAATAGTAGCCTTAACCAACAGACATCATCATAATAAAATTTAACACTAGCATCATTGAATTGATGAAATGGTGACAAAAAATAATATTTCATTACCCCAAAGTAAATATTTTTCTCATTCTAATATAATTTTCTACCTTAGTGCTCTTACAAAAAGTCAACTGCATTTTATTTTCTTCATAAAAGAGAAGATTTTAAAATATTTCGGTTATGAGAAAATAATGATAATGCATTTGGATTGGCCACTATCTTGCTTTTATTTAAACCATGTAGTGTGTTGTACCTTGGGACAGTATCAATAATTTGATTAAATTCTTAATAATTTGGATAAATAAAACTATCTTTATTATTTATTTTAAGAGCAATTCCACAAAACATGTAAAATACAACTCAGATTTGTTTTGGATCTATTTTATAATGATTGAAGTTTGAAAATATAATTCTGGCAACACCTGATAAATCTTTTTCCTTCCGTGTGATGAAATGTTCTAAAGAGCAAATTTTCTGATGTATTTTGAAATAAAGTTTGTGTCCTGACACAAATTAGTTCAAGTGTATGACTATTGACTGAATTATAAAGCATGTCCCAAGGTACAACATGATGTTGTACCTTGGGACAGTTTATCCTCTCTACTTTAAATGAGTGGCAATTTTTTAATTTCAAGCTGCCAGAATTAAAAAAAATATATCATAGAGGAATATATTGGTGTGTTGAAATGCTGATTTGAAATTTTTATTTTGACAATAATTATCGAAGAAAAAAATTCAAATGTAAAAATTGTCCCAAGGTACAACACTCTCCCCTAACAAAATAAAACTAATCACATATGTTAAATACCGCAATAAGAAAATGTGTCTCAGTTTTAATGCAAAAAATTTACGAATGCATATTGCTCATTAAAAAATAAGACAATATATGGCTTCAATAACAAAGACTTTCTGTTTCTTATAAAGAGTTTCGTTATAATGTTATAATTCCCCTAACGTAAACAGAGAACAAGTGCTTTAGTTGTTAGTGCTTAAAAGTTGTTTCTTTCAAAATGATTGAAAAAAAAATAATAATAAGAGATTACACCATTAATGACGAATAGTAAAAAAGTTTGCCAAATGAAAATTAGCTTGTTTATCTAGATTTATCAAATATGAGACAAGTGAAATCCTTCATACAAAACAATTTATGTGGGACAAAATAAGTTACGCAAAAACGTAGCAGCTGTGTTTTTCCTTCCTTTCAAGGTTTGTATTGGCTGTTCTATTTCAGAGCACAGTCGTGATGCTTCGAACACCGAAGATTTCGTTAAGCTTCTTTCAGTACAAGTCAAAGTTTTTTTTATATAGTTTCAGCTTTTTATTCGATATCTTTAAGCGAAGTAGAATAAGCCAATATACGAAAAAAAATTGCCAACTAATATTCTTTTATACACTCTCCATTCCCTTTTCGTTATTGGGTACAACTGAAATTGTAATGAATGATATAACCAACAAATTATAACTCCATTAATTAACGAAAACTCCGAATTTGACGTTTTTACAGTTCCTTACAAAATTGACCACAAAAGCATTCATTTGCATCTGTTGAGCTAAAAGCTAAGGTTTATTATTAAATTCTAACACAAGATTAACATTGACTCACAAGAAACACCATTTTATTGTTTATTTGCTCAACTAAAAATGAAAAAATTAGAGGCACATATTTGAATCTTGTAATACCTAAGAGTCTACAACCTTATCTTTGTTTTTCTTTTAGCACACCAGTTGAATGTCATGTTCAGATAATTAAAAAAAAAAAAAAAATTATGAGTAACCAACACTTCTATGCCTTATTCTTATTCATAAATAATTAAATATACATACATTAAAACTCTGGAACCAATTATAATTATCTCCTTAGTTTCATTAGCTTGTAAACTTTAAAGTTTCAAAGTTTTTCATGACATAAATTGAACATATACTATAAGAATCAAACTGGCTAATATTTAAAGAATGTAATCGGAATAAGCAAAAAGGTATAACAAATTATTACTAATCTGCTTGACCAAAGTTAATATCTAATGGGATTACCAATTATTTAATATTAAAGTTAAAAAAATTCATAAAATACCATACGAATTTTTGAATAATACCCGATAAAATTTTTTCTTTAAATTACCACAAATGACATTATTATTCATTACTTTTTTTTAAGTGATGATATTTAAGAAAGTAGAAAAACAATACCCCTGACTGATATAAGCTTGTTTCCCTTAAAAGGGGATGTGACCAAACAAGGCGATTATTAATTTTCAATATGTAATATTACAATAAAATATTCAAACCAATAAACAGCTACGTTTGCCATATGAATAAACCTTTTGTACAAGTAATCAATACAGTTGGAGTAAATAAATTCAATACATATTTTTTAGTTGCTTTGTTGTTTAGAATAAATAAATCCAAATATATAATAAATATGGTCACATGATAAATATATTAAATTGATAATTGACAGACTTTATTTTGAAGTTGTGTAAAGTTATGGGGGAGGGGCGCTTAAGACCTTAAGAATTATATATTTCATGACCTAAGTATCAAATTTACAGCATTTAAAGAACACTAAAGCAGCTTGGTGATTAAATTAAAAATTAAACACAGTTTAAATTATTACAAATTCTACTGAAATCTGACCACATCTTTGACTTTTATCAATACTCTTTTAAAATAATTATTAATATGTATTATGCATTAAGAACTTTATTTATTACTTATGTATTTTAATCCATCCATAGAGAAAGTGAAATTCAATTTTACAATGCTGAAAACGTAACTATTCTAAAAGATATATAGTTTTTAATGAAAATATTGTGGGTAAAAAATATGAGTAGATGTAGTCAACATTAGTGCAAAGAAATCTAATGTGTTTACATGACAAACATATTGTAAAACAGGTTTTCAGAGTGTAAATTTCTGAGATTATAGAGAGCATTTACATTTATTCTTCTTCATACCTATTAAAAAATATATCTAAACTTGCAGCATTTTTGTTACAAGATTTCTAGTAAAAACTCAGAAGTATCTAAAAGGGAAATTCTAAGGCCTCTAATACATGAATGAAAACAGCATCATTTAACTTTTTTTTAGTTAAATTAGGCAAATATAATCGGAACCAACTTTGTACAATTAGTGTGACTTTTCATAAAAAAAAATGAGTGTCACTGTTTCAAGGCCCATGATTTAAAAAAAAAATTCAAAATGTATTTCCCACTCCCAAAGGTAAGTACGAAATTAAGGACTTTTCAAACACTTCTAAAAGCTATCTAACTTTGGGTTGCTCTAATGCATGTATGGACTTTGCAGTGCACTTCCACATTTCATTGCAAAATAATATTTCAGTTTAAATTCTATAGGGAACATTACCTTATAATTCCTAAATAAATTATTTTTTAAATAAACCTAAGCAAAGAAAAACTAACTACACTCATTAATGATAAAAATAAAACTTAAAGAGCAATCACAAAAATAAAGTTCCAAAAGTAATGTAGCAAGCAGAAAAAATATGAAAAAAAGCAACAGAATATTTTATGTATAAATGGATTAATAAAAAACATGCATAAAACTAATAAAAATAAATATTTATTTCTAAAACTAGTCAACTAAGAAGGTAACATAAATCTTCACTGATGACAAGCCAGGGAAGGGAAATAGCTGCTACAGACCCAGCCATCTGCTAGTTAAAAAAAAAATAATAAACATATTTAAAGCACATTTTCTTTTTAAAGAAGCATGCAGTTTCAACTAGAAAGTAAAATATTGAAGCAAAAAAAAACTAAGCATAAACTAAAAATAAAATAAAAAGTAAATTTGTTTCAAGAGAATACATATTTTAACTGCAGTTTGCAAATTATTTGCATGCTTAAACCATTTTAAGCAACTTAAAAAATGCACTAAAAGTTACTTTTTTATGACAATCTCAACATGTTTATGAAACCATAAACTAAACCATTTTTTTAAATTGTACAGACGATTAAGATAATAAAATTAATTAAAATTTTAATAAAAGAAAGCAAGGTTATTTGTTCCTAAATACTATTGTTATGTTATAGTCAAACTTGCCAATTTCAAATTTTAGGGCAAAGGAAGCAGTAATTGGAATAAGGATGTTGAGAAGTATACAGATTTTATTAAATAGAACTTAAAAAATTGACATTTGGAATGAAAATCAAAGATTTAAATTAAAATAATTTTAAGTTTAGGTTTATCATTCTTAAGAATTATTTTATAGGTTTTTTTTTTTAAAAAACTTGGGTCTTGTTTCTATAGGTCAGCACTTGTAGTTACAAGCTACAAGTGCTAAAAACACTGCAATTATGTAAAGAAAATCCTGTATATGTTTCGGAATTGTATTCATATAATGAATAATTAAAAAACAGCATTCATCCTTACCCCTAGTAGTTATAAAAAAATAGAAAATTTCAATCAAATACAATGACCAAGTATTTAAGTTTAAGATATATTTTGTTATTCATAAATTGAAAATACTGGACGACACAGTGAGAGGGAACAATAAAAGCTGGTCTCAGAACAGAAAGGTGAGAGTATAGAATATGGTTGGCTGACATTGTGTCACAGTTGCTAGGATTTCAAAGGAATTCAAATTCAAAACTGAGTACTTAATTTATAATTCGTGAAGCGTTTGATAATACAAATGTTTCCAAGTATATTAGAATCGACTATTGAATTTATATTGAAAATAATGTATCATTTCATATACATTAAATTCTGACTGCAAGTGTAAGTAAATTAATGAATTTGAGAAACACAAGTACTTAAAGTACATATTAAGAGTAACTAACAATACATTAAGGTTTGGTTGTAGTAACTTAACTCGATACTCTCAAAAGATATTACTGTGTTCATGTCAAATACTAAACATAGAAAGGCTGAATGCCAATAATTTGTTGTAGAATTTATTTTAATAAAATGAAGTATTTTACAAACATAATCCCTGAATATAAATATAGATGAAACATACATGGAACATCATATTTTAATTTACTTTGTAAAAGTTATGTTAAAATGCTAAAGTTAATTTGATTCTGAATACTATATTATCTATCATGCTGTATTTGTTGGAAAAGATAGCGCATTATGTAAATTAAGCTAGTTTCCCACTGATAGGGTGGCAGACTTATAAGTATCCTGTTAAACATGTAATAAAGTGTTGATAATGATGATGTCCTGTCCATTGATATAGATTATATGGGACCAAAGGTCTCATAGACTGCATCTGCGATCTGTAGACAGTGGTCCTCGTAATAAAGTGTTATATTATGCTTTTATTTATGCCTCAGTTTAATGACCAACCTCAAATATGACAATATTTCTGGCGAAAAAAATGCAGCTTGAATGGATATGTATTAGTCAACCACTGATAGGATTCCTAAACATCTACCCAACTTATATTCTAAGCCATTTCAACAGCTTTCACATGTGCTAACCACCCCACTGTTACAATAAGAGCCCTTAAAAGAAGAAGGTAATGTTACAGAGAACTTAATAAGGTACAGACAACAACACTTTGAAAGCAAGCCTACCCACAGAGTTATGCAAATCAGCTAGATAAGATAACGTGGGAACATACTGTATAATATTTTGTTCAATCTGACATAAAAAAAAAAACTCTTTGTTTAGTCCAACCTAGGGCAGGAACAAATCAATAGGATTTTACAGAGGATACGGATAAACACACCATCCTCACTCCAACCGCAAGGGATCGTTCCCTCATCAAAATATGCAAAGAACTGCAAAATGGATACAGTTTTATGTCCACTTTTCGAATTTTTAAAGAGATAAATTACTGAGAATGCGTTTTCTCTAATTTTCCTACATTATTTTTTAAACTGTTCTTTCATAATTTAGTGTCACTAGCTAAATAGTTTGAATAAATGAAATATTTGTAAATCATTTACCAGTATCATAATTTAAAATTCAAATTTTTTACTTTCTTTATTTACATGCAATAAAATCGTTCATAAAAATCAAAGGGAATGTTACAGAGAACTTAATAAGGTACAGACAACAACACTTTGAAAGCAAGCCTACCCACAGAGTTATGCAAATCAGCTAGGTAAGATAATGTGGGAACATACTGCATAATATTTGGTCCAATCTGACATTTAAAAAAACCTCTTTGTTTAGTCCAACCTAGGGCAGGATTGAGGGTAAACCTATTCCTAAAAATAAGACCCTGTGCATAGGCTTGCTATACGAGGTATTGGTAAAGGTAAGACACTCACTTCATTCAGATAGCTGAGACCAGAAAGAGGAGGGCTGTTTTCCCACTTGCACGCAATCTGGAGCGTCTCCGCTGTCTTCTGCTGTATACTCTTTGACTCATCCAAAAGGGTGATCTCGTAGAACTCTTGGATGTCTGCAAGACAGTAATAATTAGCAAATGATTATATTTTCATAGAAGTTTTGTATACATGCAAAACTCAACCACCAATTCTTGGAATTTTGAAAAAAGCACAATTATGATTCATTTAAAATAGCCATAAATATGTGAAGCTGATCTATTAGGTAAATCCATCCTAATTAAATCAGATTATCAAATAGAATCCTATTCTGTACTCTTAAATTGCTAAGGATTTAATGTTTTTAGAACTCTAGAGGACCTACCAAGTTGTAACTTGGCTATTGACTTAGCTTATTAGAAATTTTGGTTGCCTACGAAAATTAATGGTCCATTTATAAACTAACTCAGGACCAGGATAAAACCAGCATAATCAAGGATGACATCAAACATTTTTTGACATCCATACAAAAATATTAAAACAAGATTCGCAACATAACACTTTTGATACTTATTTTTTAGAACCTTTAGAAAGAATCTAATTTAGGAAAATCTTTCATAACATAGGGAAACATCTTAATTTTTAATAATATTTTGTATCTGCTCTACTGTAAAAATTAGTAATATTTTTAAAAAATTGTGTGGGTTTAACAGAATTCTCATAAGCATAATAGTAAAAAAATAGAATGTGTTAAAGAAACCAAATCTCGCTCTTACACCTACACATTGGCAATATTGTTATGTTTATAAACATTTTTATTAATTTTTTAAAAAATTAATTTGGATGCTATAATCTTTTCAATTACTATCATTCAGTAACTCAAAAGTCAAAGGTTAGCTTCCAGAATTAATCATGTTTTTAAAGAAATCTGCTACACAAAGAATGGTTGGCATAGGTTAAAGATGAGCTATTGATTGACTTGTTGTAGTTTTGTTTTCATTACAAACAACATTGCCTTTATGGATGAAATCATTTTGTTTAAGGTTGCATGTGACATCCTTAAAATAAAATTGTGATTGTATACCTACACATTACACTTTAGTTACAAGAACAAATGAAACCAAAAACTGCCAAATAAAAAAGATTGTGCCAATATCTGGTCCAATTTTAACTTCTTGACATATACCATTTTCACCAAGCAATATACCATTCCACTGTGTTCAGTTGTTGGGAATTATTCTTATTAACTCTTTATGAACAAGTAAAAAAGCAAGCTCAACGATTTTAAATAACCTGTCATGAACAGGATAGAATTTTTTAAAAGTTTATTGAAAAAAAAGTGCCATGTTCCTTTGAATTCTTTTGAAGTGCCACATTGCTAAAGTCTAACAAAATTATGGTTGTCGTCTTCTTAAAAAAATCGTTCTTGGAATGGGTCCTTTCAACCAATTCATACAATTAAATAGGGTAACCTTGCCCCAAGCTTATCAAGCTAATAACTTATGATTAAATTCACACTATAAAAATTTACTTTCCTTTTTTTAATTGGTGGCAATCCTGCCTTGACCTATGAGCCAAAAAAAAAATTCAAAAAGAAAGTATTTACTAGGATTTTATGCCTGGGCCAAAGTTACCCCAGTTGACTGTACGAAAAAGGTTGATATATAAATAACAAGAAGTTCTAAAAGAACTAACATAGCCTACTTTCCTATTACTTAAATACTTACTCATATCCAGTAGGTTTGTAACAGTAACTGTCAACTAGACCGCTTCTGCACAAGATTTATTCACATTAGAAAAAATTGACAAGCGCAACATTAATCGTAATTTAAGCTTTTTTAAACCAAATAAATTTAAATACTAATTCAATGGGAATTTGTAGACAAATGTCTGCACAGACAGTTAGACAAAAAGTATGAAAGTTGGGTTTTAGAGGTCATATCATTCTAACAACAAAAAAAGAATTTTTAAGATCCGAAGGATATGACCAATTTTGGAAGTTACAGACAGACGGATGGTCATCGTCAGTATGTCAATAGGATATTATTATTAAATAAAGTTTCTCATGTTACTGTTAATGTTGCAACAGAGTTTAAATAAATTTAAATTAACTCACAATACAATGCCAATTTAATGGGAAATTCGCCAACAAACAGTGGACAGATGTCTGTCCAGAAGTACAAAAAGTATGAAATTTGGGTCTCTAACAAAGATTGGATCGTTCTAACAAAAAAAGGAATTTTTAAGATCCGACGGATAGAACTGATTTTGGGAGGAGGCTGCCAACAGACAGACAGGTGGCCATTATCAGCATATAGATACCTACTTGTTCAATATTCTTTCGAACGTAAAAAAAAGTAGGCTAAAAACAGTGTTCTTACCAAGCAGTGCCTGGAACAACCTGCCCTTGAATATGCGTATGACCCTCTCGATGGCATTGCGCAGCTGCTTGTCCTGAGGACGCACCAACTTGGCATGGTACTCTTCCAGCAGCTCCAGGGCACGATGAGCCTCTGAAGAGACACAAAACAATCATTAGAAATGGACAGTTACAGTATTTTTCACAAACATTTTAATTCAATTAAGCACATTTAGAAACCTCTAATACTCAAGTGTTTCTGATTTTTGAGATGTATTTATTTTTAAAGTTAGTAATGAGTCATTTCAGTTGAACCAGTGCCTCTTAGCATAACAACGGATGTCATGTTAGGCTTTTTAGTTCTTGGTGTGTTATGTCATAACACGTTTCGGTGTATCAGCTACAATCCTTATCAAACTCTTAAATAAATTATGCTAATTTATAGAAACATGTATATTTATTCCAGTTAATTTCTTCAATAGTTCAACGATTTCACCCAAATATTCAGATCACACCCAACAGTCAATAGTTCTGCAATAGCACATATTCGCTCTAGTGGGTATTTTAATTAAAAAACCAAACCAGAAGTAGTTTACAGTCCTTGATAGGAACTGGTTAAAATAATATTTTGTTCTTCTTTTAACGAGGGTTTGCAGATTGCAAGTTTTCATATTTTATAAAGTGTATTCAAACATTACGGCCATTAATCGAAAAATCGATCTTTACTGTGTAACAGAAAGCAAGGTTGATAACAAGGAAGGTATATAACCAACCATATCAAATGCATCATATAAACATACAATATTATCGGTGTGTTACTACAATTTGATAAACACAACTGAATTCACATGATATTGCAAACTATGAATACAAGTGTTGCATTCCTAAAAGTAGCAAAAGGTATGGTGAATATAAATGAAAAGAGAGAAAAAATAAACTCTTATGGTATGCAACTCTTCTGTATTCGACTCAAGACAGAATCTTCTTAGGAGAGCATAGGTTTGTATCCCATCTACTAGTAGTGCTTCTTTAACTGTCATATATAATCAGAGAAGAAAAAACATTTATTGTGTTCCCGAATACAATGGAACAGACACATGTTCATAAAATCTGTGGTGTCTGAACATTTAATAGTGTTACCATACAATGTGACTTAAAACTCTATTAGGTGACAGCTCAGGTGTGGGCCTTGGTTCTAATAGGTACGAATTGGTTGGGTTAGAATAAACATATAATACAAAACATATTAAAAAATGATATTTAATGATTATGACTGGTATAAGCACATCCCTGGAGACTTAGTAAACCAGATACATCCTCTCTTCAAAAAATACAATACTTCATTCTTGCATACATACTAAACATGCAATATGCTGAATATTATGTAATTTACATAATACAATATACACAACAAATTGCCACGGCATAGAAATTCTAAAGAAATCAAACTAATAAATAGAATGTATGATTAGTGATGTCTGTTAATCTGTCCATTCTATTTATTGTCATAATACCTATTCAAGGTGTGTTAGTTGTCGTCTCAGAGATACTAATATCAAGGATTAGTCTTTTAAAAGGCGCACAATACATATGTTAAAACTCTCTCAGCGAGTTGGCTATGAAATGCCACACATTATTACAAGTACAACTCAAACAATAATGTCTGAGCTTTAATAAGTGATAAGAACCTACCTTGGTCATTAAGTCGTGGAATCGATCGAACATCCATGTTTGAATATCAAACTCATCCCCTCCGAACTTAAAACTTAAACAACAGGGTTACCTACAAATGAAATAAATCTTAATTATAAATGTACTTTTACATTGAATATAACAACCTGTAAGGAAAGATGAAATTACAGCTACTATCTATGGATTATCACACAGTAAATTAAATGCTCTTAATTTACAGAAGTGTATATAAATAGATTTATTATGAATCACTTCAAAAATTTAATACTTTTCCCCATTTCAACAATACATTAGCCAAAAGACCCACTTGTGTTAAAAGAAAATAAACAATTTTAGGAATAAATACATTGGTTAATTAAAATAAGACATATTTTTAATGTATGCACTTGAAAACTTTGGTGTTATACACAATTGGAAAAAGCTATGTTTTTAAAACTTCTTTTAATTTCCTACAGGTATTTTTAAAGTAATACTATAATGATGCATTAAATAACAGAATGTTATTTGTAATCCGCAAATTTGGCTAGGTAGTCTAGATTTCTGTTTTTTGTATTAAGTTTATAAATACGATATTATCATTTGCATAAAATAAATAGACAATTTTTCAATCGCTAAGAATTTAAAAACAAAATATTGATAAATAAAACATAAATATTGATTATAAGCATTCTTAAAAGTACCTGGGGAATACCTTTCAGACTCACCATTTTCTCGTATAATTTTGTTGTTAAGATCAACCTAATGAAAAGATAGGTTGGGAAGCTTTCCGTATCGTGTTCTGTTTGGCGACATAGAGAATTAGTAACTGAACGCTAGAGAGTCATCGCCTAAACTGGTGTCGGGGAACCGGTTTCTCCTCTGGTTCTTCATCTCGCGTTTCTGACGTCGGACACGTGATATCCCGTTAGTAAAAGAATCGAAGCTTGAGCTTTCGATTCTTTGGAAAGATTTTTCCTTTATGTAACTGAAGAAAAAAAAGGACATTTTCGGAGGGAGGGGCTTGAGCTGAAACTTGGATCATTATGAGCGATGACGCATTTTGGGTCTTGGGAAGTGCAGAAGAAATGTTAATCATATTGGGTTTTAAACATTTATCTTTGTTTTGAACGTTAGTTTTCTAATTATAAATGTTTTTAGTGTTCCATGAAACACTTTACAATGCACAGTTTGGATAATCAATTATGTATTAATTAAAAACAAAATAATGTAATATTAGTAACTTTTGTAAGTTTAAGGATTTAAAAAAAAAAGTTTTACATGATTTGCTATTTTCGTGTTATTCCTATTATTTTTATTTTGTTTTTTATACATAAAACATGAACAAAACTTTCAGCGAATAATGCGGAAAAAAAAAACAAAAATTTTACAAAAGAAAAGATTACCTATAAAAAATTATACTTATATATTGAGTAGTTAAAAAATTAAATGAAAGATAAAACTATGCTTTGTAGTTTGTAGTAGGGTCAAGTGGGGTAAGTGTGATAAACAGCTCTTGTAACTTTGGAAATCATTCTAAAAATCTGAAAGTTTGCAATATATAACATTAGACCACTTATAATTAAACTAAAAAGAAATATTAACCTTATTTTTTGTTTAAAGAAAGTTTTGAGCTTTTGAATGTAAGTGCAACTGTCTTCTTTTATGTGGGTTTTCCTATGTGGGGTAAGTGTGATAAAACAGCAATGGATTTTGAAATGCAAATTTTGTACACTTAAAATTGGAATTCAAACATATAATTTTTTTTTCTACATATGTATGTTTCTTATAATAATTCACTACCAATTTTAGGATTTGGAATTTACTTGAAGCAGAGAACGAATTTTCTTAATGAAAAATGCAGAAACCCTATCACACTTACCCCACTTGACCCTACCTGTCTTTGCACATTTTTAAGACCCCTATGACCCCTTAGTGTCATGGTAATAAGCAATAATTAATTATAAGTTTAGTTAGTTGCTTCCAAATGCTTTTTTTTTCCTTTTAGCTTCCACACTACGTTTATTTCGTAAAAAGTGGAGGGTATTATGATCTTTCAATATGTCTGTCTGTCCGTCATCCACTTTCACAGCCCTAACTACAAATGATACAGTCAAGTGTGATACGGCAAAAAAAATCAGGGCATGGAAAATATAAGATATTGAAAATTTCAGAAAAAATTCGAATTCGAAGTACTTAAATTGGTTTGAAATAACTTCAAATATATTTCATAAAGAGATTTTTTTGATTGTATGTTGATATGAAATGTTTTTCTATTTAAAAGCGAGGAATATTACATATTTATTCTTTGAATATAAATTAATTTAGCAAACTCTAAGAAACAATCATTGAATTTTCAAAAGAAAATAAACGGAACTAGCAAAATAACAATATATAAAGTAATATAGAATTAATGCTGTGTTTGGTGTCTTTTTTTTTGTTGTTGTTGAACACACACATTGGGTGCCAGCGGGCTAAGCGACAGATTCTGTTAAAAAGCTCCTTGACTACTTTTAATTAGTAATGATACTTTCATTAGGTAATGAAAGTTTTGCGATGGGGTAGAAATCCAAAATGGAGATTTTGTGTTTTCTACACTTTTGGTAGAAGCTGACTCTGAAAAGTGGTTTTTGAACATTGGTTCGCCTGTCAGACCGTCTAAAACCACTCTATATCTCGAACTAACAGAGTTACGAATTTCAAATTTGGTACCGATTTCCTATTACATCTGTGGAGAAAATTTTTACTACCAGTGATTATTTTTCCAGTGATTTTGTCTTGTTCATTATTAAGAATCGGACTTTTTTTTTTTTTTTTGATTTAGTGGGCAAATAACATTCAGAGTTGATTGCATAAAATGTAATTTGGATAAGGGGTTATTTTCGTATGCAAAATGTTACCAACTACGAAATTTTCAATAGCAACACCCCTTTTTGAGTTCACATTTTAAATCTATGACATATTTTAACACGAAATACCAACAACTTCAATGGTAAATGAATGTATATTAATGCTTTATTGGCAAGTTTATTTCTGTGTATCGGGACTATCATTTACTATTATTTAATTAGCCAGATTAGATTCCTTGAAAATATATAGCAACCCCGTGGTGTAATAAGTTGTGAATTCTTAAATTTTGGACCTCCAGTTATCCTAAAATTGCGAAACTTGGGATTCTATAAACTAGCGAATTTTTGGTGATCTTAAAATCACCTAGTTGGACAATTTTAAAATAACCTAGTTGGGTGAGTATAATTCCGCATGCCGAATACCAGACCATAGTTTGAAGATTTTTTTAAAAAAAATAATTAAAAAAAAAATATTCGCAGTTAATGTGTGCCTTTGAGCCGAGTTTGTTTGAAGATAGTAGCATAATATACAGATTGCTCATAAATTTCTGCACACAATTTCGAACACTGTACGCGAAACACCACAAGACCACGTAATATTCAAATGATCCTCCAAAATTGATGTATACCTGGTTAAGAGTGTTATTTTGTCTTGTTTTCTATTTATGAAAAGGTGAATTACATTTCTAACAAAATAAAGCAGACATTTATTTGCTGTTGTTTACATGTTTACTACAGCAAAATATGTTTGTTCATTGATACGATTCAGGGATTTTGAAACTACTAGCACAACTATATATCTGTAGGCATTTTCTAGGTAAGGTTTTGAATTATCATCGCACTAGAGCTACACAAGGGCTATTGGCGATGGGCCTCGTATTTTAGAACCACATTCAAGTGACGAACCGACACCTGAATAGGCACCCAACGCAACCGTCGTCGGTGACATCGTACGCAGCGTTAGGACTTTGATAGATATTAATGTGCACTCCCTTACACGGGGTATTATTCGTCGGACATTTTTGGCTGCACGGACCGTTAATAGGTCGGCAGTTATTTTGGCGATGCCCGGACCCGAACCTAGGACCTTTCGCATGCTAGGCGAGCGCCTAACCCTGCCCTGGGCTCCCCATCCCTTAGGCATTTTCTAGCTCCATGAATCATTAGTAAACAAATATTCTCTGAATCTTAAAAATAATTTCAAATAAAAGAATTTCCGACTTGAGTCTTTAATTTTGGATAAATCGATTGTACAAAGGAATCGGAAAGCTAAAAGGAAACATAATTCATTTTCTGTGGAGATTTCTGAGTTGTTCAGATTAGAAGAAAAAATCTTTAAATATATATAATGAGTTTTTTGTTTGTTACACGTCATCAATGACCGTACTTTATTGATTTTAATTTGCCTTTTACTTGAATTATTGGTTTTGGTTTAGCGTAATATGTTACTTATTAATACAACTATACATTGGTTCTCCGATCTAAAATAATTAATAATCTATCAAGCAGACATTTTTTTACAGCAATTGGATTGCATATTCTTTCAGAACATTGTTTGGTTTTTATATTTGAATGTCAATTAATGTATAAACGTGTGTTTTTTATCTAAATTTTCGTGCAATTTACATGTAATCATACTTATATTTTGGTCATTTACTGCACTGCAACATACAGATTCGTTACTTAAATGTATTGATTTCAATTCAATTGGGTATGCACTACATGTTGATTTTTCTTAATAGTAAATAGTAGTGATTTTATGTAGTAAAAATATGTGCAAACAGTACATCCTTTTTAAATTTCAACACCGAATGACCAGGGCATGATCTACCATAAGACTTCTTAGGCCTTGGCCTAGGGCCCCCAAATTTTAAAGGTCCCGAAATATCAGTTTCTATTATGCTAAATGCTGTTGATTACCATTATTTCCGTAAATGTTAAAAATTTTCAAGACCTCCCACTTTGTTTTTAGATTGACTTTGACTCGGACAATGACCTAAAGTGATTGATTTAATGGATATACAAGGCAAGGAATCCGATAAAATGCTAACAAAAAATAAGATACATCGACCAACTAGCACCATCATTACATAGGGATACATGAACCACACGTGGTCAGACCTGCACGTGGTCGTTTTCAATCAAACATATTTTTTCTCTGGGGCAGGGCGGGGAGGGGAAGAAGAGGGATTCATAATAGATAGTAGTATGTCCCCCTTTTTTTTCTCAGAAATCCAGGGTCGCACCCAGGCAGAGGGCGGGGCTATTTGGCGGGGTCACGCTCGAGTAGTTTGGAGCTATGTCACCACCGGTAAAACTGGAAGTGTGGACAGGGAAGCGGAGTGAGAAAGGGGGAAGATGAAAATTTTTCGGAAATGGCTTAATCTTTAAATTTTTTAATACATAATTGCTTATAATAAGGCATTTCTATTTGAAAATATAAAAAAAAAGAAACCACAATTTTAGACGAAGTAATTTTTTTTCTAACGAAACTGGCGCCTTAAACAACTACTTTGTCTTTAAGTAAAATAAAGCAGTGATAAGAATTTACAATTAGTTTATCAAGTTAATTTTTTTTTTTTGATAAAACAAGTAATTATTTTTATATTATAGTAGAAAATTCCTTGGGTTGCATTTTGGAATTGATTCTACAAATATTTTAAATTGAGAAACGCAGAATTGCCTGACCATGTATGTAGTGATAGTTCTTCCTAATGTGAAATTAATCTTTAGCTGCTAAAAATATTTTTTTTTTAAAGAAAATATCTCGCAATGCCTAATGTATGATTACACTTACTGTTTTAGATTGTATATTAAAACAAGTACTTAATCATGAAATAAAAAACAATCTACAAACTAAATTTTTAGTTAAAAATAATCTTTATTAAATTAGTTAAAAGCATACCAGAGAAAATAAAATAAGTTCATTATACAAACACATTCTAAAAAAAGTATTTTAAATAAAGTAATAAAAAGTATTTTAATTTTAAATTACTTAATTTAAAGTAATAAGTAAACATTCTTTTATCCATAAGTTTACAAAAAACTATTTATAAAAGAATGCATTGACGTTTCAAAAACACACAACCTGCATTACTGTATGTAAAGTACGAAACTTGAACTATTTTAAATCGTTTATTTACTAAAGTAAATTTTAATTTATGTGCGCTAAAATTTCCAAAATTTTTATGCTTACACCATATGAATTTAATATAATAATGTAAAAAGAAAGTGTTAATTGTTGCAAAAAACCCTAAGAAAATAACTAATTATCTTTATTTTTTCTTATTCTTTATTTACTACTATTTCTTAAATTTATAATAAAAATGTTGATGTATTAGTTAATAATATACTTAAAAGATGGCGTTTCTGAAGCAGCAATACTTGGTAACTTCCCAATCATTTTAAATATAAATATCACACAACTCTTCCGAAGAATCAAACCACGTACGTTAAAAAAGATTCGGTCAAGAGTAATAGAATCGATTCTTTAGTTTGTTTACATTACAGTCGAGTCTGCTTATCGCGGCAACCTTCGCATGCCCGCGATAAGCGCCAACCTTGGCGAACAAGATTTGGCGAGATAATTCCACAGAACACGATACGGAAACCCAGCCGATAGGTTTTCTATCTTGCGGTCGAAATGTACTTACATTAACAATTTAGTTAAATTTAAGTTCCTTAGGCTTAATAATAAATGAAAATGTATATTTAATAATATATATTATAAATCTTGATGTTCATATACTACACCCATCTCTGGAGAATATTGCATGCTTGTTCAACTCAACAACCAACTCAAAAATTGAGCAAAGGAAATTATTAGTCATATCATAGAAAAGAAATAATAAATTTCTCCTTCATTAAAATGATACGGAAGATGATTGAGAGCTGAGGGATTTCACAGAGGATGCGGATAAACACACCATCCTCACTCCAACCGCAAGGGATCGTTCCCTCATCAAAATATGCAAAGAACTGCAAAATTGATACAGTTTTATGTCCACTTTTCGAATTTTTAAAGAGATAAATTACTGAGAATGCGTTTTCTCTAATTTTTCTAAATTATTTTTTAAACTGTTCTTTCATAATTTAGTGTCACTAGCTAAATGGTTTGAATAAATGAAATATTTGTAAATCATTTACCAGTATCATAATTTAAAATTTAAATTTTTCACTTTCTTTATTTACATGCACTAAAATCGTTCATAAACTTCAAATTTTCTTTGAAAAATATTATTTTCGAAAGAAAAAATCTCATAATTATTTTTAAAACAATATTTATAAGAAGCAGTGAAACAACTCAATTTAAACCGGCAAGTTATTTTGTCTTTCTTGTTTCGAGCTTTGACAAATTTAAACATGGCCGTTGCTACACGCCCGCCAGGAAGTCAAATAGCAACCAATCATATCGGTTCCGCCTGCCGTATACGACAGTCGGACCAGAATCCGACTGCCGTAGCTTTAGAAACTGGTGTCCAGATGGAAACCAGATTTGGCATTATATCGTCACTTGTATTAATGTATTAATTTCTACAATGTTTACGAAATTGGAAATTTCCAAGCGGTTGCAGTGTTGTACTGTTATTTTCTGAATACATAAATATGATTTTTAATTTTTATACGAATTATAAATAAGTTTTTATGCAAATTTAAACATTTGTTGATAAATAATTAGTTTTTTTATGCAAAATTATATTAGTTTTTTTAATACGTTTTTTGTGTTTCTTGAAAACTGATGTTCCCTTCAACAAATAACATTTGATTTCATAAATTTATTTAATAAATTTAGTAGAATCATTTTGCTTGCTATAGGTTAGGATCAAGGTATCGCTGTACAAACCAAAGAACTTCCTATAAAAAAAAACTTAACATACTTTCTATGCTTTTGGTTCTTTTTTTATATGTAACGGATTCGCTTAGTCTCAATACTTATATTAAATTATATATTCCTTACATCTCGGCGTTGTAAAATTATCTGGTGGTACAGGTACTCAAGTATAAAAAGTCTGTTACAAACTAGGTTACCTTTCGTGCGGGTAAATCTTGAACGTGAAAAACCCCTCCTTAGCATTAATTAATATACACTGATCAACGCAATTAGCGAGCACGTTTTACTTCCAACTTTTACTTCACTCCCAACTTTTTAATTTTCATTCTAAAAATCTAGAATTTGTGAAATTAGGTTCATAATACATCCGGAAAGAAATAGTAAAAAACAGGAGAAAAAACTTTCATTAGAACAGCAATCTTTTCAAAACTTTATTTGTTAAAAAAGAAGTTGAAATCTATTTTTAAACATCTAAAAAATGCAAGAACACCCTAAATTGACCCTAAAAAATTTATGGTCAATTTATTTTCTAAAACTGTCTTAGAGTTAATTTTATTTTACCATATTCTCATTTAATATTAAATTCTTCACCCCTAACTGTTTTGAGCAGTGTATTTCAAACCCAATACCTTTGCCGAAAAAGAAAAATTGAAACATGATCATCCCCCCTGTATAATTTGTCCCCTCTAAGTAAATTATGTAATGCATTCCTTACCATTTATTGCTTCATCATGTTGCGACGTTCTAACGTAAACTATCTGTTGCAAAGTGAACTGTTTTTGTTTTTGAATAAATGAGGTTCGCAAAATGCATCTTCACCATGTATATGAAGATTTTGTTTTTATAAATCCGATTTACAAATTATACAGGTTGATTTGCAAAATTTTTGCTATATATATATTTTTTTTTTAAATATTAATATGGCACTAAAATACAAAATAGTTTTTATACCTTCATTGCCATAAAGATAATAATTACGATTATTTCTCAATTATTTGTTGTTTATTATGAGAGTTATAGGAAATATAATGTTTTGATTTAGAAATTTGGTCACATTAGCTTTAGGCACAAGATTTTAAAGATAATTATAAACATTAACAATTTATATTCTGATAAGTTAAAATCTTAGAATATAAGGGAAAGCAACTGCTTTATTGAAAGATCTCTTTTGTTATAATGCATTTATTAGCAATACTGAACTAATATTTAAGGTTACATATCCAGCACAGCATAAGCTGACATACTTCAACAAGCAATAAAAACTTAAAATATCATTTTCGTATTTCATTCATGCATTTTGTTGACAACAAATTATTGAATTGCCAGAATTTTTCAAAATCTCCTGAATTCATCAATTGAAGATAAGCAGAAATACAGCTAGTGATGATAAGTTTTAAAAAAGGACAATGTTCTACTTGGGAAAACACTAATTTTAATCTTTATTCCCAGCTCATATTGTGTTTTGTATTATTTTATTTATACCTTTCTGCGATAATTCAGGAATGAAACATATGAAGTATTAAGAAAACAGGGTATGATAGCAGCTTCTTAATCCACTGATAACAAAGATGACTATCTACTATCAATTAGCACGAAAAAATGTTTTATTTTTTTAACCCCCTCAACCAGTACTTATAGGCACCACTGAACCTGGCTAATTAAAAAGTACAAAAATTACAATGGAAATCAATTTCTTTCAAATTATCGAGAAATTTTGTTTAAATTTATTACCATTTGACAGTTAAGTTAAATCATTTGTAAGATATTATTAAAATCAAGTTAAGATTTTAAAAAAAATTCCATTAATAAATTTGAATGCATAAAATACATTCTTTCTAATGGTAATGAACTGACAAATATAAAATTTTATATTAGCTTGACTTTATTTTTCATCGAAGTTTACAATAAATTTTTTTTTTATTTTGTTCACACAGATAAGAAACAACATTTTAAAAATTTCACTTTATTATGCAAACAAATATTTATTGTATATATTACACATAATATGAACAAAACAGCTGCAATTTTATAGAAATTAGCTGAGCAGAATTATACATTTTAAAACTTTTAACTGAATAATTCCTAGACTTAACAAACAATATTGAACTCAATATTAATGAAGTAGCAGTTGTGATTTAATACAAATAATAATGATGTAAATACATTGTTTAAATAATATTCTACTGTCAAAACTTTTAAAACCGAGGAAAAATTCCTGTTAATTTAAAGAGAACAAGTACAAGTAATAATACTGCCATCAAATATCTCGAAAATTTAGACGCATTGCATTAATGTACAAAAGTTTAAAATTTGTTAAGGCAATAATTGCATACTATCTTGCATATTCTTGGGAATTTGATTACCGACTTTTTTACTTGTCACTTAAAAAATAATATAAGCTTAAAATGAAGAATATTTCAAATATATTCTTTAAATTAAATATATTCTTATTAATTAAAAACCATGAATACCAATAAATGGATTATATTTTTAGTTCTACAATCTGAACTATTTAAATTAACAACCGCATCCTGGAAGGCCAATTTCCGCTTCCTGGTGGACAAGAGAGTGCGATAAAAACAAAAAAAAAATTGGGACACAACTATTAAATCTATAAATGACATCTTTTCTACTCACAACTTATAATTTGCAATGCAAAAAACAGCAACTTTAGTGTCAAGGAAATTTGCTCGAATCTACCTCTCAAATTTATACAGATATTTTATTATCTTGATTTTTAAATTATCAATAATGCATGCTTAGTGTGTTACTTACTCACCCCAATGGATTCCGAAAAACCAAACTGCAATGAGATGCCACTATCTTTTAATTTGGGACAAATCAAAGAGGATGGTCATTAGGATATATCCATTATTAATCATAGAAAACCCACATGAACATATAATATAATGCTCTAGACTGGGAATTTTTAATAGTAGCCAGTGGCTACCAGAATGACAAAAAATGATAGCCACATTTGGATTTATAGTAGCCAGTTTCAAATTTAAGTATATAAGGCAAAAATAAACTGCGATTTTCCACAAAACAATTTTATTAAAGACATTTTTGATAAAAAAGATTGACAGTAAAAAAAGGATCATACCAAATATGTAAGTATTATGTGATTGGCCATTGTTAAAAGAAGAAAATTAATTTATGTACAAACTATATACTATTAGTTTCGGAGAATTCGAATCGCCATAATAGTTCATGAAATTTTCTCATATCAGAATCGTTTAAAGGAATAGTTGAGATCTTAATCAGCTGTAAATCAATCACTTGTAAATTGCCGCGATCGTAAAGCAAGATTTGAAAATCAAATTTGCATTTAAGATTGTTGTCGCCCAGCTCCATTTACGTCACACGGAGGCCGACTCAGTGACATCCACACAAAACACCGGCCAATGACGAGGGGAAAATTTCACCGACAAGTAACAACTGTCATCAAGTCTTTCTTTCCGACAGAATCGAATCTGAGCGTTTTATTATTATTATTTTAGAAATGCAGCTTCAGTATTAATTATTTGTTGAACAAAAATTAAAAAATATGATAGCCACTTTTGGCGACTGGGGTTCGATTTTTAGGTAGCCACTTTTGGTGTAATAGTCTCCAGTTGGCGACTGGCGACCATTAATCTAGAGCTTTAATATAATAACTGTATTTTGTAACTCTTACTTACACTTTCAATTTGACGTAATAATCCAGCTTAGTGGTAACCTTAAGTGGCCTAAGTAGTTAACCTCCTGTGGAAATTATGCTATTATTCTTTAAACCATCAAAATGCATGTTTTACTCACCATGTGCATACTATCAGAAGATTTATTCGCAGTTTTCAGAACACTTAATAATTAGAAATCTAAAAGAAGAATATACTGACCTTGTGCTCTTCATGGTAGGCTGATTGCACATGCATCGATGACGACATGACGAATCTACTTCTCAAATTTATACACAGATATCTTATTATCTTGATTTTTCCATTATAAATAATACATGCTTAGTGTGTTACTTACTCACCACAATGGATTCCGAAAAACCAAACTGCAATGAGATGCCACTATCTTTTAATTTGGGACAAATCAAAGAGGATGGTCATTAGGATATATCCATTATTAATCATAGAAAACCCACATGAACATATAATAGCTGTATTTTGTAACTCTTTTACTTACACTTTCAATTTGACGTAATAATCCAGCTTAGTGGTAACCTGTGGAAATTATGCTATTATTCTTTAAACCATCAAAATGCATGTTTTACTCACCATGTGCATACTATCAGAAGATTTATTCGCAGTTTTCAGAACACTTAATAATTAGAAATCTAAAAGAAGAATATACTGACCTTGTGCTCTTCATGGTAGGCTGATTGCACATGCATCGATGACGACACTTCCAATTTAGTTACATTCTTTCGTCTGTTAAGACAGTGCGGCTTTTTTTACTTACGTCATTGTTAAGGTCATTTTATATCAATAAATACAAGAACTAACATCCCAAAATCATCATACAAAGAATGGGGGAAAAATCATTAAGAATTGAAAAGTTTTTGCAAATCCTTCATGCAGTTCTCTAACTCTAGGCATGGGTTTTTCTTCAAGAAAGTTATTTTTATCAAATAAAAACATTTTATTTTGAGTTGAGAGATTTAAGCATTTAATGTAGAAAATTTTCGCATCAGACAATACAGAATCACAAAGAAAAAAATTTAAATGACTGTATTTACTTATATTTTCATTATTACTGCCAATATTTGATATAAAACCGATTTGAGCAGCATCCTACAAAAAGAGAATGTTATTTAACTTGCACTTTAGTCAATTATTAAACTTGCAACGCATGCTATGGAATAATTTTAAACCATTTCAATTTACAAGCATTTTACAATATACAGTTAGCGAAATCTATATTACATCGGCATTGTGAAATTGTTATTTACATATTTTCACACAATACTTCAGACCAGCGTTATTTGTAGCTGAGGAATTTTAGACATTTCTTTTGACTAGCAAAACACATGTTCAAAATTAATGGTGAACAGCATTAATTTCTACGGCAATTAATTTGATCGTAAAACATAGTTAAGCAAAAGAAGTTACACAAATTTCATTCATTACTCACCACGTGCATACAGGTAGAAGATTCAATTTTTCAAACTAATAAAAGTAAGTACATACCTTAGACTCCTTAAAATATAAACACATAATAATTATTAATATTTTTATTAGTTGTGGCACTAAATCTGCATAATACGTTCGAAAAACTCAACAAAAAAAATATAACGTTACGAGCTTCAAGGCGGCCGACATGGGTTGTTGCGAAAAATAAATCGCCATCGCCAACTACTTTGAAGTCGCCAACTTCGGTGCCGAGTATTGAAGGCTGATGCGCATGCGTCGAAGAGGCTAACTTCCACTTCCTGGCGGGTGATAAGTCAGTGCGTTTAAACATTTGTTTTGTGTTTGAATTGAGCTGTAAAAATGAAAATATTGTTTTAAAAATTAAGCAAAAATCTTAAATTTGTATACAACTTAATGATTTTAACATGTCAAAAATACAAGTTACACCTTTAGGTAATTCTCTTGTATATTATTTTTAAAAAACTACTATACCCAAGTAGACAATCGAATAAACTTTTCAATTTACTTAAAGCAACTAAGAAACCTAAAGAACAATATGAATAAATACAATGTATCAATGTTAGAGAATTGCCATGTTTGTAGAGTGCTTCCGTGATCATGTTGGAAAAAGAGCATTTGCCGCTCAGTAATAAATTATAATATATAGAAAACTTGGTACTGCTAGCATATTCGGGCCGGTCTCGATTTGGCGGCTTAACTTTTGCAGCCAAGTAGCGAAAATGTACTAGCCGAACCGAATGCCAAATAGCATTCCGGCCCGAATACGCTAGGTGTTCTGAAAACTCAAGTTACTTCTTGCGCAATTTTTTGTAATGATAATTTTATGAAACGGCAATGGTGACTGCTGATCCCAATCTGTAAGGTTCTTGCCTTGCAAAGAAAAATCTCAAATTATGGCACGGACATTGCCATAATATCTGTCGATCTATAAAGTTCCAAAAACAGCTAAAAGTTTTATGAATAATGTCCTTTGTAGTGGGAGTACATGTTAAATATGCTCCAAAGTCCAGACAACATGCCAGATGTTGCCCTTTAAAAAAAATTGTGTAATGTTCCTACACTCCTTGCCAACCTAAGTTGGGTAAATAGAAATATGCTATGGAGAAGATCCTTCCACGTATGTAAAGAGTTCCATAAATAATTTGTGTAACCATCCAGAAAACATGTTTAGAACATTAAGTTTGTTTAAAGTCTAACAGATTTGAATTTTATTTGCGAAAATTTGGCAAGTTTATCAGAAGTGTATAGTAGCAAAGTAAGACTGGAACAGTTAGGAAGCCGTAGCTCAGTGATACAGAACAATGCTGAGAACCAGTAGATTGCGAGAGATCAATCCCTGGCGTGGCCTAAATTTATAATTTAGTTATTCTTTGGTTTTAATAGTTTCTTGTTATTTCTTAATTTATGTAAATTAGTTAATTTCTAGAACATTCTAGGCTAGAAGGTTCTTCTGCCCTATATAAGGGATTGTAACCATCCATTTGGGTGATGAAAGAGTCTCGAGTTGAGATATAGCTAACTTGTTGTTTCCTGAATACAACCCATTGCATCAGTTACCATATTCCCTTCTCATCTACCCGACAGTATTTTGGTTAAATTCATAAATTGTATTAAGATCATTTTGTATGTAAATATTACCTTACAAAAGTTTCCAACTAACGGACCAATCGCGCTTTTCCCTCTTCCTTTTTACTCTTTGTTTTTACCAAGTTAGGTTGGCACGGAGTGTACTCAGGTGTCGACTTGTCACTTGACTGTGATTCCGAATTTCGACAGCCGTCGCCAATTGTGTAGCTCTAATGTAATGATGACATTTGTAAGGGGGCAATGAAAGCCGAGCACTGCGACCAGAGGTCTATTGTACTATAAAATGTAATGATAATTCAACTAAACGTTAATAGCCTGTTCAGAGGCGTAGCTACCGCCGTATCTGCCGTATCAATTATACGGGGCCCCCGGGCCATGAGGGCCCCCAACGTGCGTAAGCAAAAATTTAATAAAAATTGTCCATTTTTTTATTTCACAAATGACAAAAGTTAATTCTGTTTCTAAAGCTCTACAACATGAAAATGCCTTTCAGAAAACTAGTATTTTATTAAGTAATCTTTTGAATAGAGTGTGCGAATTAAGGAATCAAAATTCATACAATAGCTTGCTAAAAGAGTCCAAAGATTTAGCAAAAGAGTGGAGGGTAAAAACTGTTTTCAGTTACCGTAACTGCATCAGTTACCGTATTCCCTTCTCGTCTACCCGACAGTATTTTGGTTAAATTCATAAATTGTATTAATATCATTTTGTATGTAAATATTACCTTACAAAAGTTTCCAACTAACGGACCAATCGCGCTTTTCCCTCTTCCTTTTTACTCTTTGTTTTTACCAAGTTAGGTTGGCACGGAGTGTACTCAGGTGTCAACTTGTCACTTGACTGTGATTCCGAATTTCGACAGCCGTCGCCAATTGTGTAGCTCTAATGTAATGATGACATTTGTAAGGGGGCAATGAAAGCCAAGCACTGCGACCAGAGGTCTATTGTACTATAAAATGTAATGATAATTCAACTAAACGTTAATAGCCTGCTCAGAGGCGTAGCTACCGCCGTATCTGCCGTTTCAATTATACGGGGCCCCCGGGCCATGAGGGCCCCCAACGTGCGTAAGCAAAAATTTAATAAAAACTTCCCATTTTTTTTATTTCACAAATGACAAAAGTTAATTCTGTTTCTAAAGCTCTACAACATGAAAATGCCTTTCAGAAAACTAGTATTTTATTAAGTAATCTTTTGAATAGAGTGTGCGAATTAAGGAATCAAAATTCATACAATAGCTTGCTAAATGAGTCCAAAGATTTAGCAAAAGAGTGGAGGGTAAAAACTGTTTTCAAAAACTAAAGGCGAAAGATTTTTCGAAGCGTTTTTTTGATGGGTTATCACAAGATGAGAGAACTTCTGACCCAGAATAGTATTTCAAAATCAATGTATTCTATTGCTGTTTAGATATATTAATTTCTCAAACTAAACAAAGATTTCAGAGCCTTTGCGACCTGAGTAGTGTGTTCAAAATATTACAACCGAAGAAACTCTTGTCTTCTTCTAACGAAGAGATATTAAACGCTTCTGGAAAACTGTCGGTTAAATACAGTAAAGACATCTCAGTTAATCTTTATGGCAAGTTAAAGGCTCCCAAAACTTGTTTAAAATCTGAAATTCAAAAAATTCATTCCATTAAGGAACTCATTGAATTATTGCTGATAAAATTCAATAGTTTTGCATCCAGTTTTCTAGAGGAAATAACAGCATGCTTTTTATTCTTGACCCTTCCAGTTACAACTGCAACTATTGAAAGAAGTTTTCAAAATTAAATCTGATAAAAAAAAATTACCTAAGAACTTTGATGGGACAGCAACGCCTGTCAGACATGTCACTATTGTCCATGGAGGCAGAAGCTTTAGAAAAACTAAAGTAATCATCTGCTACAAATGATTTAAATCAGTTTGCCGAAATAAGGCAAGGAGAGTGTATATTTAATTTGAATTGTTTGTAAATTTAAAAAAAAAAAGTGACAGATAATTGAGATGAATAAATATTTATTTTAATTTTATGCAAACTTTTTGAGAAGTGAGAGAGACTCTTTTGTGAGAAATCTTTACCCTTCCTAAGGGCCCCCAAACAAATTTTTTATTCAGGGCCCCACCAAGGCACGCTGCACTTCTGAGCCTGCTTCAATATGCGTTACATTGCTAAGCAACGAAAATGCCTAAATGTAAAAAATATTAAACTTCATATTTTATACAACTCAATAGGTAAAGCAACCCTAATTCAAATTTCCAAGCTTTTCGTCAATAAACAGACCGTTCATTATATCATATCCATGTACCAGTTTTATAATTTCCTTTTTAACTACTGCAAATTAACAGTATTGTCCATGAAATGTATTGTAAAAATAATGATGGTAAAATAATTGATCAATAGGGGTAAGTGGTGTACCTTGGACGTATGTGTACCTCGAACCTATGCTGATTGTAGCTCCATTAGCTTAGATATTGAAACGATACCACATGCAGTTAAAGTATTTGCTACCAGGGATCTAAGTGAATATCTGTTTGTTTAAAAGGTCAATTTAGTAAAGAGGTTTTGAAAAACTAAATTCACAGTTCAAAAGTAAATTTTTGTCAGATTCTTTAGTGTATTTTTTTACTCAAACATGTAGTGTTCATTCAGAAACGATGGTTATGCAATATAAAGCAAAGTTTTAGCTATGAAACAGTGTGCTTGAAATTAAGTTAAGTCTAACCTTAACTTGGTGATTAACTATTTTGTTTTTAATATCCAAGTGGTGTACCTCGAACCTAATACAAGTGGTGTACCTTGGACTGGTCCAAGGTACACTACTATAGGTCTTATGTGCTTCAGATTGTTGAAAACCCTTTTTAAAATTCAAGTAATTTTTTCCTTTGAAAGATTAAGTATTTTAAGCTCTTAATATGCAACCCGGATTTGTAAAATCTAGAAGAATGGAAATTTGTAAGAAATTTTTATTTGGTGTGATAAATAATTTTTTTTTTTTTTGTAGTTAATTAATTTAGATTTATGGAAGCCGATAAAATTTTAACCATATTTATATAATATAGAAAATAATTATTGCATGCTCATCTAAAAAGATATTTTTTATAATAAATATCTAAGCAGCACATCCTTTTTACGTTTAGGCCTAGTTGTATAAACATAGGGGGGGAATATTTGAGTTGTTTTTTCAAATTTAAGACAGAAAGATAGCCATATGTTTTTCTATGGCATGAAAAGCAGTTTAATTTTATGCTGCATTTTAACGGATACACCTGAGAAAGATTGCATTGCAGCTGAAAAAGCCAAAAGGGCACTAAAAACAACTAAGGCAATAAAACCCCTTACTAAGCTAATTGACCTAACATAACCAATTACTACAATCTTGGCTAGAAATAAGAGTAGGCTGTAAAATGTATTTTTGAATTTTATGTTGCTAATAAATATTGGTTTTCGGACTGTAAATAGAGTCTCTCTACCTGTTAATAATTGGTCCAAGGTACACTACCGGTTGGACCAAGGTACACCGCCGGTGGTGTACCTTGGTCCTATTTGTAATTTTCTGTATTTATTTTTGTAATAGTTGAAATCATTTAAATAACATGTTAAAATAAATATATGTTGTGTTGTGTATAACAACATAAAGTATTTATTAAAAATATTTTTATTCACTTTTTGCAAGTAATTAAGAAATTAAAAATTGAAAAGTCAAAATAGGTCCAAGGTAACCCACCTTCCCCTATATTTTTTTAAATCTTATGTTTTAAAAATGTATATTAGCTATATAAAAATAATGTGAAACATTTCATTGACAAAAAATAAACCATCATTTAAAAATTATTGATATTTGTGATAGCTTTGTGTTAGAATTGACTTATTATAATAATTAAAATATATGGTTTTTGTAATAACTTTCTTTTCTTTTTTTTTCTAGGTGCTGGTCAAGGTAAATGCTTTAATTTTTTCTAAAAAATACTGTTTTATATTTTAAAAATTGCAGCATTTTAATTTATGATACAAAGCATCTTTCACTAGTATTTAAAACCCTAAAAGACTGAGAATTTTCCCTAAACTTTTTATAAGCCTACTGATAGACTAATTTAAATCTATTTTATCTGTCTATTGTATCTTTGTACTCTGCATACTTCATTTGTATGATTTAAATATTAATAGCATTAATAGCACATGGAATGTTATTTTGCAAATTATCTTCTTTCGCGATTTGTAAGGTAATTATTGAGTTTTGAAACATAAAGAAATTAACAAAATTTTCTCAGAATTTATTTTTAAAAGAATACCTCTTTATGTTTTTATGTGCCTAGATGTTGGGAGAAGTTGTATTTTGTTGACTATTGGTGGAAAGAATATTATGCTGGATTGTGGCATGCACATGGGATTTAATGATGATGTAAGTTATTTTTTAAATTAAAGTCCTTAACATAACTAAATTACTAAAATAATCTTACAAAAAAAAATAACCAATGTGTATTCAAAAAGCTATGAGTATTTTTTTTAAATAAAATTAGCAGGAAATGTTGTTAATGGCTACATCTTTTACATTCATAAATTTTATTTTTATTTCAACTGCTATTTTCAGAGACGTTTTCCAGATTTTTCTTTTATTGCACAAGGGAACTTGAATCAACATTTATCTTGCGTCATAATCAGGTAACTTTGTGATATTTTGACACTAGTTTTTCTTTATGACTATGTTATTTTGTTATATACTAGTGTTTGTAATAAATAAGTATTAAAATAAGTATTCAATAAAATAAGTAACTTAAAGTATATTTATATGTAGTCATCTTCTCTTGATTTACATGGATTGAAAGTTATTAAAGGTAAAAATGATGTTCTAGAGTTATATTGATTTTGAGGTAAAAATGTTAGTTTCTTACAATTAGAGGAAAAAATTGCTTTTAAAATATGCATGTTATTAAGATAATCAGCTTTGTAATTGAGAGTTTCAAATGTATTAGGTAGAGAAAACATACAAGCTGAATAAAATAACTATTCTTCACTTTGTTATTTTACTTAATATTGCTATGGTACTGAAATTTGTGTAGCATTTTAGCTTAAATTTTTGTTATGATCTACATACCTTATAAAATGCTAAGTTTTATAATGAACAATGTGCCATGAAAAGTATAAAAAATTTACTTTTTCATTTTACGGGCAATAAAGTAGTCTAAAATGTACAACCACCACCGAACAAAATTTGTCCTATAGTAACTCTTAACTGTCTATATTGTGTTTGGGTGACAGATTCCGTTTGGAGAGATTTACACCCCCAAAATCAAAAGTACCATTATAAATTAATTCTTAAAACTATTTAGTGTACATTTGACAAAGCAAAATAAAAGATGGTATGATAACAGATGATGTAAACATAAAAAATAACTGTGTACATCTAAACCATTCTGTGTAAACCAGAGATTGTGTACAATTTTTAATTCAAGATTAGGAATATAAAATAGTTTTTTAAAAAAAAACTAATTTCTTCTGAAAATTTTTGATGACACTTTTTAAAAATATTAATTTATTTTTTGAAAATTTTATTGAAATCATTTTCTTATTTCAGTCATTTCCATCTGGATCATTGTGGGGCTCTTCCATACATGACAGAGATGGTTGGATACAATGGTCCAATTTATATGACAATGCCCACAAAAGCCATTTGTCCTATACTTCTGGTAAATATTTTGAACATTACTAGTCCTTATTAACAAACTATGATTATTTTTGTACATTCTAAACACTCTTTGGAGAATAAATGTTTTATTTAAAATTACTAATTACTTATTTATGCTTGTTTAAGAATTAATGTAAAAAAAAACGAAAACAAATCAGTTAAAATGCAGAATCAATATTGAAATTATCTGTGGACCATTCAATTTGTTTTGCAAACGGCTTGACACATATGGAGGGTTCGGACAACAAGTGAACCAAGTCCACTTTTTATAATTTTTATGTTAGCAATTGCATGTACTATCTATTTACAATTTCAGTGCAATAATGAAAAAATTCATAGTTCAGATAATCTATGCTAGGCAACAGCATTTTAAAAGAATGTTTTTAATTGCTACTACCTAGCGCCTTCAACTTTAAATGTCTGTAGCACAAAGAAGCATTTTATAGACTTGGTTCACTTGTATTCTAAGCTCTCCATATATTTACAGTTTAAAAACCAATGTAATTGATTTAATTTTTCAAAAAGTTTGAAAACACCTGCATATTCTGATGGATAACCAAGCTAATAATTTGCATGCTAGAAAACGCTTTACATCAGTTTTTTGTTTTAGGTAGCCTATCTTACAATATTTTTTTATGTCTATCTAAAAAAAATCCTAGAATATTTTCTTTTTTATTGCAAGCTATTAATGCTATGTGTTTATAGGTAGTATTTTTGCTGATTTTTAATTGATTTATTACCTATCCTGTAGGAGGATTATCGGAGAATAACCGTTGATAAGAAAGGAGAGACCAATTTTTTCACTTCCACCATGGTAAAAGATTGTATGAAGAAAGTTACAACAGTTGGTTTGCATGAAACTGTTCAGGTAGGTCTTATCATTCAATTAAAGGATAAAGCAAAAAGCCAAAGGCAACTTCTTTCTTAGATGTACCTTTTACTTAAAGTTTCAATTTTTTAAATATATTATAGTTGATAAAACAATAATATTATATTGAATTCTTTCCAAAGACTCATCAAGATTTAAAAATCTAATATAATTTGTGTAATTTATTAAATTATGTGTATTAGAAGGAAAACTTATAATTTCTAGACAGATATACACAGGGTTACATAAAACGGTGACTAGAATTTCATAACTGATTTTGGTCACATTTAGGTTGCTTGATTCTAAATATCAAATCAGTTTTTTCTCTAACAGCTCTACTTTTTGAGATATTCCACTTTTTTGTGAATGCTTGAAACCAAAATTTTAGTTTTGAACTTAAACAAGTTGGTTTGTTACAGAATCTGTCACTTACACCTCTTCCACACAACATTTTACGCTCAACAGGAAACACACTAACACCTCAAAAAGAAATTAGCCAAACAGAGCCTTTGGCTAGTTCTAATTCAAACTTTTATGAGCAAAAACCAATAATTTTCTTTAATCTTCTTTTGCAGATTTGATAATTTTTATCGTTTGCTAATTTTTTTGAACTTCGAAGAATAGTGATGAATTTTTTTTAATAAATATCTTTTTGCAGTCACAAGTTAACATTTCGAAAAATAAATTAGTAAAATTGTTGCTTTAAAAATGAAAGTGAAAATTTGCATATTTTTTATGCAAATTTCGAATTTTTTATGCATCTTTCTTCCCAAAAATAAAACGAACCATCAAAATAACTTTATTGTGCTCGTACAACAATCAAAATTGAATAATTACTACACAAAAATAAATATTTTTTTCAAGAATTTTATTTTTATTTTAAATGAAGTTTCTTGTACGTTTGATGTCATGGCAACAGTGAAAATATTGAATAAAAAGGGAATTTGCATGTTATTTCATTGTAGATTAAATTTTTAGTTATTTAAATTTTAAATAAACTTCTAATTTTTTCAATTTTTTAATGAAATTTGGAATGTAGCCTAAACTGATTTTTTGCTTCAAAATGACGTATCCCACTTGTTTGTGAGACTTGCTGTTCGTTCTGTGAAAGTGGATGACGGACAGACAGACGGACAGAACGATTATAAAACCTTCCACTTTTTACGTTATAAACGTGGTGTGGAAGCTAAAAAGAAAAAAGCTTTATATGTTTTTCCTACAAAGTTTTTTAATCTGAATAAGATGCAGCTTTTTATCTGAAAGTAAGGAGATGCAACTTCTTCCAAATATAACTGAAATCAGTTCTAATATACTATGAACCAAACTAGCACTGTATATTTTAACTATCAGCATATAATTTCATGTTGATTTTACCATACTGTCCTTTGGTGAACTAATTTTTTATCCCCTGATTTATAGGTTGATGATGAACTCGAAATCAAAGCTTACTATGCTGGTCATGTATTAGGAGCTGCAATGTTTCTTATAAAAGTTGGATCACAATCTGTTGTCTATACAGTTAGTATAATCTAAATATACATCTTTTTATAGCGAAGTTCTTGATGTTTCTGCAAGTATACTTTTGTATTTTTAATCATTAAATAGGAGCTTTCTATTGTTAGTGATGCATAATTTTGAAATATATATTTGTTGAAAGAGATGGTAAAAATGAATAAATAAGCTCAAGCATGGGCTTTCTAGAGTGCAGTGTGACAGATATGCTAATTAAATCTGGGGCGTCCGAATTCCCAATAGCATGAGTGTATGACGTTTAAAATTCCGTTGTCGTCATATAAGGTTTAGATTTAGACCTTTTCATTTTACTGCTCTTCTAAATGACAAGGATTAAGTAGCTGTTTTAAAATTCTTATAAATATCTGAAAGTAATCAAACAATTTTCTATATTAAGAATTAAGTTTACTATTAAATGTAAAGATTATGAATAATGGAATCGATTAAATAATGGAATCAATTAAATAATGGAATAATCACAAGTTGCTAGAAATGACAACAGGAAATGATTATCATCCTATAACCTTTCCCTGCAAAAAATCTTTAATTTCACACCAGTTAGTTTAGTGAAAGAACATGCTAAGTGACAAAAAGGTGAAACAAAAAAATAAGCTTTAAAAAAATTTCAATTGCTCTTAGATACATTAAAAAAGGGCACTTTCAAAAAATTACCAAATATATTAACATAAGATTTATAAAAAGGAAAAATATTGTTATCTTTAAAGGAGGGAATAACAGGTTCCCTGACACTAAAATCTAAATTTTTTTCAAAAATGCTACTAAGACATTCTTCCACTTCAATTGTGTTCCAGGGTGACTTCAACACCACCCCTGACAGGCATTTAGGTGCAGCATGGATCGACAAGTGCCGGCCTGATCTCCTTATCACAGAGTCGACCTATGCCACCACCATACGCGACTCCAAGCGCTGTAGGGAGAGAGACTTTCTTATGAAAGTCCACGATTGTGTAGAAAAAGGAGGGAAAGTGAGTAGCTAAGTTGGATCATTGCTGTCATTAAGGCTGCTCATCACCCCCATTCTCCGTCCTCCTTCGATCGGGCTTAATAATGGTATGTCTATGGTGAAAAAATAGTTTTTGTTCCAAAAAAAGCAAAGAAATTATGGGAATATTTTGATGCGTTTTTTTTTTTAATTCATAAAACTTCAATAAAGTTTTGGTTTTAGAGGTTATTTTTTTTTAAAAACGTTATTTTTTTTTAATCTAAATTTTTTTCTATTAAATAAAGGTAACGAACGTTTTTAAAAAATAACCTCTAAAAGCACAACTTTATTGGAGTTTTATAAATTTGAAAAAAAAAAAACCATCAAAATATTCCTAAAAATTCTTTTTTTTTTTTTAATAAAAACCATTTTTTCCCCATAGACTTACCATTAGCCAGCCCGATCGAAGGAGGACCGGGTATGGGGGTGATGAGCGCCCTTAAGGGGGAATAAGACCTAACCAATGGAAAAGAGTTATTTTCTAAGATGCATTTCTTTGGCTGTATTGAATTGGGTAGACTAACCAGTGAATGAAAGTTTAAGGAACTGTGTTCGCCAGTGAATAAACACCAAGACATAATGACTGGGACAGCCAACCATATGTCAGATAGCTTCCTGCTACATGGGAGGAAGTTAGTGTTGCCAATCCATCTAGTGAAATGATTTTCAATCCTTATTTTTTAAATATATTTACCAAATGTTCATTTACTGGGACCTGTTCACTCACTGGTCAGTCTACCCTAAGTTTACGTTTCTTATGTAATGAATTTAGTTGACTTAAAGATCTCTGTAATGTAATACTACTTTTTGAAATTGGTTCGAGTATTTTTTAATTTTCGATACATTATTTTACAACAAAATATTGGAACCCATTTTAAAAGGTAAGATTGTAGATTCCTGTATTTCATCTACATTTATCATCATATAAATATCATTATTGAAGATTTTCGATACAGCCAGAGAAATGGGGTCAGTTTGCACTGTGATTTTGTGAGTACTTTTATTTCCATCTAGATAATAGATATTGACCCCAAAATTTTTGCCAAGCATAATAAAATAAATTTAAAATGAATACTTTATTTTCATGTGTTTCATTTTACTATTTCAGATTTTGAACTTAATAAATAAATTGAATATTTCTTATTATATTCTTGATTTTTTTTTATTCCTTGATAGGTTCTTATTCCAGTTTTTGCATTAGGACGAGCCCAGGAGATGTGTATCCTTCTTGAAACCTATTGGGAAAGAATGAATCTCAAAATTCCCATCTACTTTGCTGTTGGACTCACGGAAAAAGTGCTTAAACTTGACCATACATTTTAAAATCCATTTTTATTTCAATCTCTTAAAGTTATTATTTATATTTTGTACTTGTAAATACACTGGTTTAAATTCTTATAATATATTTTGAAAAAGAGCATTGTCAAATTAAATAAAAATTTTAAATTATAGATTTATCTGCTTTTTCATAATTATTAATGTAAGATTGCTTAATTAGTTGCTATTAAGTTTTAGCTGTAGTTTTACATTTATTTTTAGGCCACTACTTTCTACAAAATGTTCATTACTTGGACCAATCAGAAGATCAAGCAGACTTTTGTACATAGGAACATGTTTGATTTCAAACATATTAAGGTTTGTGCTTAAATTTAACAGTCGAATGATATTCACTTGGTATTGACTTTATGTGAAGATGTGCTTATGCTATAAAAATATAAATTAACTTTTAAAAGGTTTTAATTTTTTACCTTACTTTCTCATCTTTATTGGCATTTCAAGAAGATGTTCATCTATCAATTAATTTATCATTGTTTGTGCTATTTTAATTTTTAAAAAATGACATCAATATATTTTAAAAAAGCTTCTAAGCAATGTTTGTTTTCAATAATTATACCCATAAAATTTCAGCCATTTGATCGAGCTTATGTAGACAACCCTGGACCTATGGTTGTGTTTGCTACTCCAGGAATGTTACACTCTGGATTATCTGTACAAATCTTTAGAAAGTGGGCACCAAATGAAAATAATATGGTTAGTAATATCCTTTTTAAATCAATACTTCAACAGTTCCACATAAATGTTACTAATGAATTAGCAAATGGGAAATATGTTTTTGTTAAGTGGTATTCTTTTTTAAGAGACCTAGTTAATGAACAAATTATTTTCAATAAGATTATTTTATTATTTAAGTGCTGTAAAGGTTAGCATTTAAATCAATTTTCGTTATTGTTATTCAGCTTTTACTAATTCTTTTAATTTAATAAAATTAGGTATATGAATTAAATTACTATATTAAAAAAATCAGCCTTAAAGTCGTGTTAAGTAATGCATTGTTTGTTCTTAACTTCTTGTCTTTTGTTTAAATTACCTAATTATTTGTTCTTGAAATTCTTAGTTGATAATGCCTGGATATTGTGTGGCCGGAACTGTTGGACACAAAGTTATAAGTGGAGCAAAGAAGATTGAATTTGAGAATCGACAAATTGTAAGTACATTTTTTGGAAAAATATGTGTCAAAATTTTGACAATTTTCTTTTTCTTAATTTTTAGTAGCCTATAACCTTCTGTCATAAATATTTAACCTTATTACAGGTTTTTTTTTTGCAATTGTTGGTAACTTTCTTAAAGGACTGTTTCTTAATTGTGTTTATTATTTTTTAAAGAAATAAGTGCTTAATGAAATTACCGAAATGCAAGTGAAAACTTCTATATGTATTTGAACTCCTTGTTTTCTTTACTTTGAATAAATTTTTTAATGAAGTTGTGTATGTTTGATAAAATTTAAAAATTGTTTGCACCATCTATTTAAATGTTTGTTTTAATTTTGATTCTGCAACAAACTGTACCATAGTAACATAAAAGTTATTTTTTTATCTTAACCATCATTTATGTTTTTATTGTTTTGTTCAGGTGGAAGTAAAAATGTCTGTTCAGTACATGTCGTTCAGTGCTCATGCAGATGCAAAAGGCATCATGCAGCTCATTCAGCATTGCGAGCCATCCAAAGTCCTATTGGTGCATGGAGAAGCTAGTAAAATGGAATTTCTCAAAAAGAAAATTACTCAGGAATTAGGTAGTTCATAATATGTGATTAGGATAATAACTATATTTTTTCAATGAAAAGGTTCAGGAAGTACACAACATAGGTTATTTGGGCTAATATTTTATTGGTAGAAATCTACATTGTTTAGTTTATGAATAATCTCGTGTATCATGCACAAAGTTGAAGATAGTTTCTGAAAATTTTCTTTATGTTTAGATGTTTGTGTTAAATATGGTTTTATCAATATTTCAAATGTTATTTCCTAATTCTAAGTATATTGATGAATATTCTTTTTTCACCCTTAAATTATTTGTTATTTTGATAGGCTTGCTGAATTATGCAGGGTGCTTGGGGTGACAGGTAGATTCTTTTAAAAGAAGCCCAAAACTAATAATGGATAGATTGCATTTGGACCTTATTTTATAATTTCTGTCCCATGTATTATGAATTGCATTCTTAAATTGTCATTTACATATGTGCAAAACATTGTTTAGGTTACATTACTAATGCTTTGATAAAAACGAATACACAATACAAAGGCTTTAATTTAGAATAAAATATAATGACTAACAAAAATTTGCATTTGAAAATTCACTAAAAGTTGAACTCCTTATTAATTTTATTTTTCTTATTTAAAATGTCTTTTGGAATGTTATTACTCAATTATATCTCATATAGTTGCACTTTGTAAGGAATAGCTATATCATATCTATCAACTGGCATTGAAAATTCTAGGAAAGGAGTGTTTTATGCCAGCCAATGGAGAAACTGTGTCTTTTAATACTCCTGTTTCAGTACCTGTAGACACCTCTCTCACTTTGGTTAAGAAACAACTTTTCCAGGAAGGAGGTAGGATATCAATAAATAATATTTTATATCTTTGTATCTTTCTTATCTTTTTTTATTTTGTATCTTTAACAATATGCTGATTAAAACCTTTGAAAAAGTCATTAAATTAAATCATCGACACCTAGCACCTATTTTTGTGTTATCTCATGACAGTGTTTTTAAAATAGAAGTCATTATTCAAAGGCCCCAAAGAGTTTAGATGCTATAGATATTGTTTAAGATTACAAAAAAATTAAAATGTAAAAGCTTTATATTTATTATTTACAAACTTATCTATATTTGATAAGGGATTGCTTTACCCTGATAAAGGTATTTGTATGATTTTTTTTTATTTTTCAAAAATGGGTTAAATATTTGAAACTTGATAAAAAGGGTGATTCAAATAGATATTATTCACCAATGGAAAAGTTTAGCACTTTATAGGGAAAAAAATATATTGCCAGTAAGTATTTTGGCCGATGTTGTCCTTACGTAAAGAAAACTTTTTATTGCAAAATTGCTAGTGTTTGCTTAGCCCTTTCCTTACTGAAACCGCCTACGATGACCGAACGCCTAAGGATTTTTAAATGTTAATCCTATCAAATATTACGAGGAAGCAAAAATTCTTTGTAAGGAAAGGGTTAAGTAATCTTTTGAAAATTGTTGCTCAAAATCATGCAATTTTACTTAAACATTGATTTCTTTTTAGGCACCAGTAATCCTTTAAAAAGAAAAAATATTCTTCATGGAATGTTAGTCATGAATAATAATGTAAGTTCACATAAACGGTATAAATTTCATGTAATGACTACGAACATAAATGTATTGATTTCATACATTCTTTCTAGGCACAATGTACCTTAGTCTTTTCCATAAAAACCTAAAAAAAATTATACTAACAAACTATAGCAAAATAATACTGCTGGGATAATTAAACATTATTTTGAAAAAAAAATATCTATGCACTACAGACCATGGTTATTTGATTAAATATCAACTTCTTGATTAATCAGTCAGATTTTATCCCATGCTCTATTATTATTTATCTTTTCAGTAAAAAAAATATTTAAAGTACTTTTTCTTTTTGATTTAATATGATCTGATTGTTTCCAATTATCGCAGCATTATTTATTTAAATTTTAATTAAGTTCCATTCCACATTCGAATTATTTTTGCATATTATTTTATCATACCAATGTTTTTTTGTAATAGTTAACTGACTGAAGTGTAAACTTGTTCTCACTGCATGAGATTTAAATAAAAAATTTTAACTGAAAGAAAATTTAATTTTTTAAATTTAAAAATATATATTTCTGTAGTTAATGGTTATAAATGGCTCTGCAGTGCTTTAAATTTTAAATTTAATAAAATTATTAAAGTATGCGTTGCTGAAAAACCTGACTGTCAGGTAAAAGGTTTATACAACTGTATCCCTCAGTGGGCTAATAAAACTTACATTCTCATCTTTATGACACACTCAGGGGCTGGGGGGCCCAGTCGGTTAGGCACTCGCCTAGCATGCATGAAGGTCCCAGGTTCGTGACCGGCCATCGGCAAGAAAAACTGCCGACCTATAACAGGGTGTCTACTGGATTTCCAAAACCAAATTCCATTACTTTTCCATGACTTTTTGGGATTACATAGAAAAAATCCATGACCACGAAAGCATACAAAATTTATGAAATCGTTAATTCACGAACGAGAAATTTCACAACTTTTTGATGAAAACTAAGTTAATATTCAGGTCCAACCACTAAGTGACCTTCTAACACTGTTTATGTTTAAAAGAATATAAATAATTTCAAATTTTTATAATACTTCGTATCTTTTTTCCAAAATAAATTTTCCTCTACTAAGTTAACAATTAAAAATATAAAGCTAATATCACCACTCCGTATACATCCATTTATATATATGGCATAATTTTTTTCTTACACTTATAAAATCAGCATCTTCAATTTTAAACTAATGTTTCAGAAAAGTTATATTAGTACTTAGCATTGCAGAAAAAGTAATATTGAGTAAAAAAAAGTTCAATTACATTTCGTATTCTTTAAATAAAAAATAAGTTCTTTGATTTATTAGAGCATTGCTGCTTTAATCTTTTTCTCTGAAACCTCAATTAGTTTTTGCAAAAGGCCTAAACGAAAAAGTTTTAGCAACACTTTTTGAAACATTTTTGATTTTACAAAGGATGGAAAATTGAAAACGGTACAACCGGTTTTTAACCAGTTAAACCGTCACAAAAAATCGGTATAACCGGTTTCTTGCGACGATAAACAAAAACCGGTTCTTAACATAATAACAAATTGGTTGTTAAGCTGTTTATCCACTTGAAGGAACATTAAATGCTGAAAAACGAAACTTAGAAAAAAAGATCGCGTTTCAATTAAGTTTTTGTTTGAAATAAAATAAAATTAAACCGTCATTCGTTTTTCGGTGAAGAAACAACAGTTAAAAATATTAAATAATTATCTAAACCTCAGAGCCCTATTCTTTTTATCCCAACTGTGCTGTGATTGGCTCTTCATTTAGAACAAGGTACGCTAGGCAAAAGCGTTTTCTTTTACTTTGGTTTCAATGCTAAAAGCCTTTTAGACCGATTGCAGTTTAACCGGTTTTTAACCGAACGAAAACCTGTTTAACAACCGGTTTCGGTTTATCATCCCAACGTTTTAGAATCCGTTTTTTTTTTTTTATTATTCATGGCGAGGATCCGACAAGGCCGAATTGCGCCGCACAAAAATCTATTTTTTTTCACAAATTGGAAAAATCAAGGACTTTCCAGACTTTTTATGATTGGGTCATTTTCACAAGATTTTTTTTTTTTAAAATTCGCGACCCTGGTATCAATTTCGTTACTTTTTCGGTACTTTCGTGACCGATTTCTGATTTCGCTACTTTTTCGGGACTTCCGTGACTTTCGGGACCTGTAGACACCCTGTATAAACGGCCCGTGCAGCCCAAATATGTCCGACAAATAATACCCCGTGTAGGGGAGTGCACATTACATACCCTCCAAAGTCCTAACGCTGCATACGATGTCGCCCTTAACGATTGCGTTGGGTGCCTATTCAGGTGCTGGCTCGTCACTTGACTGTGGTCCTAAAATCCGACGCCCGTCGCTAATAGCCCTCGTGTAGCTCTGGTGCGACGATAATTCAAACCTAACTTAATCTTTATGACACATTCTCATCTTACCAAACAGAAAATCCGCCTAATGGAGCCAGACGCAGCCATGTCCGAACTGGGTTTGGTGCCCCACCAGATCCGCTTCACCTCCACCCTCCTCATTGATGACCCGTCTGGGGCACCCGCGTCGCGACTGACAGACGTCATTTTTGCCAAGATCAAGGGGTGAGTGTCAAGAATGCTTGTGTGATGGATAATGCTACTGTTAGTTATTTACAATTGCATTACACCTTAACTTTAATCACTCTTAATTGATACAGTGTATATACCACAACTCACCTTAAGTTTGCAGCATTGAATTTTTTTTATGGGGAGGAAACACGCGTAAACAAACGGAATTTTGCCTCTCTGATTGGTCACTCTTATGCGATACGTCAGGCCCTGATATTCGTTCGCCCTGTTACGTCAAAATCGAAGGAAAAAATAATTAATACTACACTCGAACTGAAGCAAAAACAAGTACTAATAATAAAAATATGTCTTGAATTAACAAAAAAAAGTGATTTATTGAATGTGAAAAACCTTTTTTCATTCGATTCTCGCAATCAGAAATTAGAACTATTTCCCCTTTTTCCCGTAGAACTTTTGTATACTGCATACTTAAACTGTGGTGAGGTATAGCATCTTCAAGGAAACACAACGTTTACGATGTCTAAGCAAGTAATGTTATAAATAAGTATTCAGGATATATCTTCAAATTCCTTTTTATAAACAAGGTTGAATATTGTGTAGAAATCGTGTGTAATGCGAATGACACAGATTGAATAAATTTCAACCCTATTTGCTATTTTTAGAATAATTTCTCCTTTTTCCATCCATTTTTTTTGGCATGAAAAATGTTTCAAATTGGCAACTTAATAACTAAATAAAAAGCAATTTAACAGTGTCATAATACATTTTTTTATAATCCTTTTCTTTAAGAAGAATTTTTTTTATATCAGATCAACCTATGTTTTCCTTGTGATTAGGAGTTTTTAGGAAAAGGTAGGAGTTTTTTAGGAAGAAAATCATTATCAGCGAGATATAAAATTAATATCTAAGGGCAATTCAAGGAACCGAACACTTAGCATTATGAATGAGTTGTCATTGTAAATGAGTTTCACTATACAAGGAGATATATTTGGTAATTATGTATGCAGATTAATGCCGAAGGAAGCACTAAAGAGCCAAAATTGGGTCTGGCATACAAAATATCCTTTGTAGATGATAAGATTGACGGAATTGTTCCTTATATGTTTAACTACAATTGAACCCTTAGAGTATAATGTTCTATATTTTTGGGTGTATTTGTAGTGTTTTGCTTGATGGTACTGAGAGTAATAAAATATATTTGCAAAGTTATTACCTTATACTAGTAATTGCATAATTTTATCCAGTCTGGTGGAATTTTTTTAAATTATTAGACTGGTTTTTAAATGCGATTTTATTTATTTTAACTAAAGCATCTGTACAAGTTTAAATATATTTTCAAAGCTATTACCATATACCTGTAATTTCATAATTTTATCCAGTCTGCTGGAAAGCAGAAGTGTCCAGCTCGCTCCTGATTGCTCGATCACTGTGGCCTCTGTGCTGATTAAGGTAGATGTTGGGGAAGACGATACAAAGAGCATTTGTGTATCTTGGGGATATCAGGTGAGTTGACATCAAGTCTGTGTGTAGCTAACCTTTAAATGACATGAATAAAAAACAATTTTCTTCTATGGGTGTAGCTCTTATTGCGGGCTTTCAAATGGTCTAATGTATTCGCATTTTAAACTGCATATATCTTAGAAATAAAAAATACTTCTAAGAATGTTTTTCATAATCTTTATCTTCTTATAATTTGCATTGCAGCTCTTATTTTTCCTTTATTTTATGCATTAAGTAGGAGTAGTATTTTATAACACGCAATTGCTGTAGGTAAAATATTTCAATGCCAATTAATTCTCTTCATTTCAGAACCATCCGATTTTGTCTACTGGTGACATTTTTAATGAGTAGTTAGTTTTTAATTTTTTTTAAACATTTGTACAACAAAAAGTTATGCTATGATGTATTAGAAAAAAATATCTAATCATTTTACCTTCAATTATGAACAGTATCAACATTAAACTTTTAATGCAATAGAACCTTTTTTTATCATTATTCATGAAAAATTAAATACAGCTCAAAATATGATTGAAGTAGATTGCTTAATTTTCAAAATTCTTTGCAGGATGAAGAGTTGGGGAAATTCTTGTTGCCTGCCATCAAAACTTGGGCTACTGAAACAAAGTGATTTCCTCTGCGGTGAATAACTAATTGTTGTATAGAGGTGAACTGCAAAAAAAGTGCTTTTACCTTTTTTGTAAATATAATTATTGTGAGGAAGTATAAATAAAGTTTCCTTTTTACAAATAAAGGTTTTCAATGGTATTTCTTTAATTGCTTTGTATGGGTTTTCTCTTACTTTTTATCACTTGTAATGTGTTTATGATTCACTAGTTACAGGAATCAAACTTAACATTTGCAGAAAAATTTGGATAGTCAATTTATAAAGTTGCTTTGAGTAAAAAAATGTTTTTATGTTGAAACAAATGTTTTCTTTATAACGTACACATGCAAAAAAATAGTTTTTATTTTATTTCTTTAAGTTGTAAAAATAACATGTTTTAGCATATGGTGAGTAGTTTTAATTTGTGGTTTAAAAAAAACACACAGGTAAGTGTTCCTTAATTTAGCATTAAACACTCTCCACAGTTTATTTGTATTTACTGCAATAATCTTTTTTCAAAAAATATTAAGTACTTCTTTTAGAAACAAGAGAATTAATTCTAAAATATATTTTAAATGGCGGGGGGGGGGGGGGGGGGAGAATAAAGTAATCAACAAATTTCCTTGCTCATTATCTTCTAGCATTAACAACCCTTTCGTCTGCGGTAATTGATGACATCAGACAGCTATTAATGCGGCAATTAATGGCATCAACAGAAACAATGGTGCAGACGAGTCGCACGTGGTATCAGGTGAACTCAAAAGAACAATCGGAGATACTTGTGGCGCCATTATTTTTCTTCTACTCCGTTTCATTCTTTTTTAGAAGGAGAATTTAAATTCAAGGCGCCTCTTTGGCGCCAGATCTTGTTTGGCGCCGAGCCTGGTGCGTGTGTAGGCCAAGATCAGATTGAGTTGCAGAGGTAGGAAAAGAATAGACACATAAACAACAAATACAAACATTGAAATGGGACTCAATTGAAAGAAAGTAAATTGGAACTTCCGCGTTGTCCACATTTGAGCCTTCGATGAGGATTTCTTCTGTCCATGGCCCTTTGTGCAAGGATAGCCCTTTTGTGTTGTAGTTCTTAGGCTTTGAAAAAAATCGGCAGTTATATTGCCAAATTTTGGTAGGAGCTAATGCAAAAAAAAAAACAAAAAAAATTAAATCGAAGGTGCTTCGAAAAATAGCGTTAACCCCTCATCTACGTCAGGGTTAAATTATATAAAAGTGAATTAAAATAATTTGAATCAGAACTTAGCGGAACAGGGACGAAACTACGTCTAATTTTCATGCTTTAGACAAGTTTTTTTTTTTTTTTTTTTAAGCTCGCTATGTTTGTAAAAATAGAATCGACATTTAGCGAAGCGATCGTAAATAATCCTCCTTTCCCTGTTTCGAATATTAGTCGAAATTTGCCCCCCATCGCACAAGAATTATAATTACTACGGCTTCTATTAATCAATTTTAGTCCATTCACCAGTATAGTACTTTTTTTTCCTTTCAGTGAAAGGTAACGTCCAATGATTTCCATAATTCCAGATATTAATCGGACAACGGAAGCAGTGCATCAAAATAATAACACAATGTGTGTTCGAAGATTCTGTGTATTTAAAAAAAAATGAAAAGCGAAACTAATTTCATTAAGATAAGTTCACCGTTTGCGTTTTTTTTAAATTGTAAAGTAAAAAACCTTTAAAGATAAGTACTGTTCACAGAAAATTATAAAATTTATTTGTGTAACTTTTTTTTAATTGCCAAAGTTACTAAAATTATCAATTTTAGTTTTTACACAAACCATATATCATGTCCCTCCCCCTAAGAACTTTTTCTTTATCTATTGGGGACTGGACGCAAAGAATGTGATGCTGCCATCTATCGACATGAAACGTAAAATAAGGTTACATTTTAATAGTTTCCACACACGCTTATAACATCACAGATAGGTTTGTAATAGTAACTGCTGCTTAAAAGCGCTTCCACACACTATTTATGCACCTTCAAAAGAAAATCGACAAACGGCCTTTATTAGGTTCGAATTTAAATCATTAATAATTTTAACCAAAAATTAACCATTATCATTAATTTTCTTTGCAGGTTTTATTAAAATACTTTATAGTTAGTCCAATTTCAGAATGCTTACCGATCAAAGGAAATGCAAGAATGAAAGTTAGAAGGAAATACGTTCCCCCTGAAGTTATATAAATTGATTTTTTTCTGGGAATTTCATTGTGACTTCTAGTTTAGGTGCGCTGAATTTAATGATGCATCGTACTTGTCTGTAGTATTTGTAGTTCGGGATGGGAAAGTGGATAATGGAAGGACATAGCTTTTATAAAAGCTTCAATCTAGCTTCCACACTAAAAAGGATGTCCGCCCGTCTATCCCTTACTCACATTTACAACCAAAACTACCAAGTCTAGGAATGCTGAATAATAAAAAAAAATATCTCGAGCTTCGATTGGCACCAATCGAAGGAGGTACGAATTAAAGCTCGAAGGAATTACGTCACCTGAAACAAGGGAATAACAATTCACTTTTTTTAAAAAAAATATCAATTGACTATTTAATTTGAGTAGCAAATACACAAAAAAAAATCCTTTCAAATACCGAAACTTGAGAAGGGAAGTGACAATTTAGATTTGTTATTAAATTTTGCCTAAAAAACTTCCGAATTAAAAAAAAAACACTTAAAAACAATGCTCGCTAACTAATCATATAAAGCCTATATCTAGCTAAGACCTGTTCCACCTACAGATACCACAAAATTATTCGTGAACTAATTCACATTGAAAGTTGTTCGAAATACTAAAATTCTGTAAGATTTTACACGTGCAAGACACCTATTTCTCAGATACTTACTAAGCTTACTACATGGTGAAATCACCTATGACGTATTGGCTCGTAAGAGTGCGTGGTCATACTCAAAATCCACCCACCACCCCTTTTACACGCATGAAAACCGTTTTAAAAACCAAGTGTATACTTTTTTTGGAAACGAGCACCATTTGGCCGGAAATAGGACTCGGGGAATCTATTTATGGAACTTTTCCGAGTTGGCTTCCGGACTAACCGAAACCATTTCTTTTTTTATACATCAGTGGCAGTTAAAAAATCAAAATTGTTCGTATACCTGTGAAATGGGGCCCGGATGGCCGAGTAGTCTGCTCGCTGTTCTGTAACGGGTGCGGGTTCGATTCCCACCTTCGCCCTTGGCAGGGCCGTGTGGTATGTTTTTTTCATATGATGCAAATCATTATAATGCCGCCCTTGGTTTTTTAAAGTTTTTAAACTAATTATATTTTAACTCAAAAACTGAAGCTTTTCTATCCATCACCCATATGAATTTTTACATTATTCACAACTGTTGTGTAAAAACGCATATTTCGTTATTTATTTTTTTAATTTTAGTTATTTAAATTATATTATATTAAATGTTATTAATTTTACAATCGCAAGTGGCACAACTTCAAGTAACTTCAGAAATACACTTTTATATAAATTCCTGACGGCCTGTAATAACCCCAGTAAATATACTAAATTTACAATCATGATCTACAAACTGGACTACTGGGGAAAACGCTTAATAAAATGAGTGAGGGATAAAAATTCCCAGAGTTGGCAATTTCTTAAGAATAAAAGTAAATTACAAACCAATTAAAAGCAATAGACCCCTAACTTCTAAATTATGCCATCACAATAAAAAAAATACGAATTAATTTATCATACCAATAAAGCTAAAATTCTGACGCAAAACACAATTTTTGTTTGGTAAAAAATTTAAACAATTGCTTACTAAAACGCCTGTAAAGTAAATACTTATAAATCTAGTGCATTAAACGAAATTTATATTTTTATATTAAAGCACACTTATATATAAGAGTTGACATTTATTGAAAATGAATTTTGTCAATTTCTTACCTCCACTCACGCTCAGGAATGACAAAAAAAAAGAAAGAAAAAAAAACCTTTGAAATACAAGGAGATAGAGAGGTAAACCACGTTTACCCATTCCACACAGAGTCAAATACTATTCTGCTCAAAAATCAAAGTTCTAAGAATTGACCATACAATCTTCAGTGACGTACCAGCAATAAATTTAGTGTCTTATCTATTTTTTGTTCATTGGCCAGTCCAAAGAATTCCTCAAACATCTGGCAAGTACTACTTACAAAACGTACTACTGCTGAGAAAATGTTCGGAGAGCGAAGTGTAGTGTCCTTCCAGTGTCGTCGACGCTGCCTTTCTTCTTTGGTCATAAAACTTAAAAGGTTCTCCTGCTTTGATGAAAATCATAGATAATTTTTGCCGAAGCTGAACAATACCCCCTTGTAGCGTCTTTCGTAGAAGACGGTGGTAAATTTATTGCCTTAAGGGCCGACGGCCACCCTCTCAATGGACGCTGCCCCGAACCGCCAAAACCTTGAATGGGTTGCAACAGGACTGATTATATGGGGAAAGGGGTTTGACGCCCCCTGCCCCAAGCTCTCCCCACAAGTGGGTCCGATTCTGTCTTTACGGCACTAATGACTTGCAGCCCTTCCTGGGAAAAACCCCAGCACGAGATCTTGGAGAAGGCGAAGCCTGCGTTGTATTCGTACACACTGCCTTTGCAATATACAAGTCAGGGAGGGGTGTTTTTGTCGCACAACCAGTTGTAGGGGCTGTCGCGTTATCTGTTGTCAATGCGATTTTGAGGTGTTTGTTTCTATTAAGCTACTCTTTTGTGAAGAATCGTTTTTGGTGTGACAATGGAATGCCTTTTCTCAAATGAGGAAATAAGCTAATTTTATAGTAATGTGCAATTGTTAAATTACGCCCCCTATTCGCTTGGAGGATATAAAAATGCAAAAATGAATATAAATAACAAGTGTTTGATTTCGAAATTTTGTGGGGTTTTTTTTGAACTCGAATTATTAATATTTTTTTTTCATCAGCCAAATTGATGCCTTCAGATTTCTCGATTTTGTGTGACCTGAAACAAAAAAGGGCCCCTTTTGTGAAATTTACTTATGAAGAAAAACGGTTTTTCAGTTTCAATTTTCGAAAAAGTATTTATATTTAAAAAAAAATAGTGAAGAGTCCTGAATCATTGCAGTATAATTTATGAATTTTAGGAATCAAACATTTCCTTTAGTTCCACATTTTTTTTAATAAAATAAATTTTAAGTTTCCTAAATTACTGAGGGTCCTAGGCCAGGTCATAAGGGGCCCGTTGTTATGTCTGACAAAAAAAACTAATAACCTTCTGGTTCTCATAGCTGCCCCCTCTAGTTAAAAACTGAACTATTTCGCATATTAAGTAATTTTGTTTGAAAAAGAAATCAACTAGAAAATTTTTGAAAAAAAGTTGCTGAAAAGTCCAATAATAATAATAACAAATTATGCAAAACTAAGCAAGCTTTTTCTGCATTTTCTCTTAAAATTGAATCAAAATTTTGGCCTCACATAACTAAGGAGCTAATTATTTAAGGGTTTTTTTTCACATGTTTTTTTAATAAATTTGAAGCAATAAATTGGGCCCTTTAACTTCTTGTGGGCCCCTAAGCAGTGCATAGTTTTTACCCCCCCCCCCCCTCTCCCCCCCCCAAGCGATTTTACAAGGAAAAAAACACCCTCTCTCTGTTGAAGATAAGAAACCGACAGAAAGAGCACATGGGGATTAATACCCCCAATTCCCGCTCAACCCTGCCTTTTCCCCTGTGGCCGTCTCGGGCCTGTATTACATCTATTTTCCTTCTCACTATTTCGGATATTCATTAGAATTGCCGCTCTTTTTATTTCTATATTTGAAGATTTAGAAGTGTTTATTTTACACAGATTTAGTAAATACTAAGTTAACTTTTTTGAAGCTGTGTTTAAAAATATGGAGGTCAGAATCTCGAATTTTGCCGCCCCCTACTCAATTGCCGCCTGATGCGGCCGCCTCTTTGCATCATAGCACCACACGGCCCTGGCCCTTGGTGTGCTTTCCTTTCTCTCTGACAGTAAAAATTCTTTCGGTGTCTGTCTTAATTGACGAAGGCTTATAACTGGGTCTCTGATCAAGCACACTAGCCGGAATATATGTACCTACCCTACCCTACCTGGGACATTTTGGTATAAAAGGTCTCAAAAAGTATGAAACATGTATAAAATGCTTTTGATATTAACTTGCACCACGTGTTATAATCTATTGTCCAATTTTCGCACATAAATACTGTCTCTAATGAGGTTTGGTGACAAAATGGTGCGTAGGATCATGAACGTTTTAGACCACCCTGATCTTAAATCCATTAAGTAGCCAATAAACCAAAAGATAAATTTCTGTAACTAACTAAAAAGTTCCTAAAATATTTTAGGAGATAGAAACATTTAAAGTAAGTGACAATGCGTTATTGCGATTTATATTGTTCATAAAATCTTTATTTTTTTATTAAACTAGTCAAAACTTTATGTTCATTTGACAAACTGTGAACTTTTACAGAAAAATTTTAATGATAAATATTGATTTAAAAAGAAGTTATAAGCATTAATAGCAACTGCTTCTTTTCTACGCATGCGTAGGTAATATTTCAAATTTTATTAGCATGATTTTATTTTCATCTACTTTGGCCCACTTATATGTAAACGGCTGTCTCATACTTATAAATTTGTTGATTTCTTGTTTTAGCGAAGCGAATAAAAAAAATTCTTAACTGAAAATTGAAAAAGAGGAGTCCGTCTACTAAGTTAGGAAAGGTGCCTGTACATTTTGTGGACCGCCTGCTCATTTTGTGAATGATTGCTTTTACTGCGTTAATCTCTAAACTGCGTTTATTATAATATATACTACAAAATATACTAAGCACATGCTCCTGTAATCATTGAAACCCATCTGTCAAAGTCAATGTAAAAAATCGTCGGAGAATCCGGTCTATTTTGAGATATCGGATGTTAAGAAATATTGGTACTCTCTTCCTGTTACATGGGTTTTTTCACACGTGTTCGACCCCTTGTCTCCTTGCTTGTTTAGGAGCTTGTCTTTATCTTGAAAAGCGTGTTCTGATTCTTATCTTTTGAAAGTGAGCTCTTCTCCTCATCCAAGGAGTAGTTGCTAAGAAACATCCCAATCATGAGTTGTAGTCAAGTGCTGATTTCAGTGTCTGAATTCTTGTTCCTCAGTTAAGAAAACGTGACGTTTTCCATTAAAAATAAATATGACAAAATATTTTTTCTCCTGGAGGATGCAGACAGCATTGCTTATCCCTACATTTTTCCAGTTCAGTCATTATCTATTACCTTGCTTAATATATTTAAGTAGATTAATTATATCACCTCTACGATTAACTATTTTACCTTGGGGTGTATTATGTGGATTTCTAATTCTTTTTTTAATCCATTGAAAAAGAACTTGAAACCTTTTTGTAACCTTTACTAATTGCGAGTAAGAATAAACTAACCCATATTAAACATAGACCTCCTCCTTTTTCTTCACCAATAAATTTTAACTTTCCATTTAAAAGTGATATAAAAAATTTCCAAATCGCTCTCTTTGACCTATCAATTCCTGAGGAGAAGAATGCAAAGCAAATTACTTGCATGACTAATATGATTTTCCGATTGTAAAATTCAAGATTTTTTCAAGTGACTTTATTAGGGTATTTACAGATTTATGAAACATTAGCCTATCGTGTTCCCAGACTCGTAGCTCTTGTTTTTCAGGACTCCACTCCTTATCACCCCATGACGATGATCATTGCCCAAGAACTTGACCGTTAAAGGGCTTTCCCGACTGTAAAACGCCGGAACTTCAAGGTCACATTCAGTGTCAGCATCAAATGTACGCGCAGTTGAGAAAAAAATGCGAGTAATCGTTTTATCGAATTGATTTCGTAACAATTTTAAGCATTCTGATTTGTAGAAATTTTATCTCACACCTCCGGAGATGATGGGAACTTTCTTCGAGAAAGTTCGTCGCATTTTTTAAAATCTGGGTTGGGAAAGCATTTGCTCGTTATTTGAAGTTCTGTTTCACCTTTCATCAATTGTGTAATGAAGATTTATAATGCAAATGTCATTCAGATTAATTGATTGATTTTTTCGATCCTAATAGTGAAAGCAGAATCAAGTCGTGCTGATCACAAAACTTGTAGTTTTCCAAAGTTTATGAATGGTGCAATTTTCAAAAGCAAAGTTTACTCACTGTCTACAAAAGCAATGATACTGTTACAAAAGGCACGATTTCAAATTGAACAATAAAATGCTCTTGTACATTAAAAAAAAATTACAAAATCCTTTGCGTCATTAATAAGAGTTTAAAAAGCTACGTATAAAACGGAAATAAAGAGTTAAAATTAAAAGGTTTTAATTTTTATCAGCTTTTTATACGTTGCTTTTTAAACTCTTAAAATGATTAAATTTGCATTCTTTAAACTCTTAACGTTGCTTTTTTAAACTCTTTAAATGCTTTGCCTTCTTTAAAATTTACGGTAAATTTCTTTAAATTCTTCTCTTAAATGCAAAACTGTGTATTTTATATTAATGGAATTTTATTAAATACCTGTGCCATTTCTTCCAGTAAGTTTTTTAAAAAATCTCTGAATAATTGCAATTTTTATAGACTTGATAATATCCATCCCATACAAAATTAAAATTTATTAGAATAAAAATATTCAATTTCTGTAACACTCCACCGTGGGATATTCGAAATAATGTTTAATTTGGAAGCATGGTCCGGCTTTTTTTTTAGGGCGTGTCTTCACACCCGGCGGTTTCCCCCTGACAGCACCTTGGCACTCTCTCCCGTCTTGTTTATGTTCGCCGTCTCTCTCCTTACTTGCAACCGTGGAAGGGAATCCCCTCTTCCGAAGCACATTCAGCCAGCAAGCATCTTCTTCTGTTTCAAGAAAGGAGGCGGAATATCCGATGATCCAACTAGGAGATGCGAGGGACTCGTTCGAGAAAGATTCGTAATCAGGGTTTGGGATTGCGTAATCGTGCAATTACATGAAGAATCTAACACAACGACTAAATATCTCCGAACTCCTTGATTTAGAAAAATAATAGTAATCACATTTTGGTAAGTTGAAAAATATAACGACGTGCACATCCATCAGATATCCAGAGTATCGATGTCCAATGAATAGGAGATGATGCACAAATATTAGATGTCCCAAATATCTAAGTCTAAATTAGTTTACACGTAGATAGCCAATAGATATCCCAAAAGTAGATTTTGTAGACAGATCTGTAATAGATGTCCAATCGACATCTCGAACGTCCAATGGATCTTGTAGATTACTAATAGATATCCAGTAGACAATAGTGGCAGTATGGGTAGTAACGTTTGGTTGTTGGGGGAGGGGGCGGGGCAATACCAGGAAGCACAATAATTTTGTCCAATGTCGCATAAGTTTCGGCCTAACTTGGAGAATATCGGATGAAATCGATCATTTTCTCTACCGTTTTACACAGATTTTCCAGTTCTTTGAGGTTTCATACCGGAAATTACGAAAAGTGCAATACTTACTCTAAGATTGCAGTAAAATTATTTTGCAAATGTAAACGGTGAATATTATATTTTGTAATATTTTTTAATCTAGAATTTTGGATTATAATTTTTTTCAAAATATTCTAAACAATATTGCACCCCGATATTGCCCGTCGGTAAAACGTAGTCCATTGTGCATTGGGCGATACTGCTGTGCTACCTGGGATAGTATTTTGTAGTTTCTCTTTTCTAGTAAATGCACGGAAAAAAAAGTTCACTGGTAAAGTAGTTCAGAGTTATGCATTTTGTTTTGAGACGTGATGACAAGTATTTTATTCGTGTATTGAAAATTATTTTGCAAATTTTACCATTCATCCCGTTTTTTCATTTCTTTTCTTCTTTTTTCATAATGTCTTTACCACTTTTTCCACATTATGCACTGTTTCCAAACCTTACAAAAATACCGCACCATGTTTGATTTCTGAATACTTTAAATATATCTTAAAAACAAATAAAAATCGCATATTGATATCGAACTATAAATGCATGCTGAACCACTTGGGCCAGGAAGATACTAACTACTTAAATTTATATACGCGTTAAGGGAATGTTTAGCTATAAAATAAAATTTCTATGTTAGAGTTAAGTGGGACCATATCTTACCACAGCCTATAGTGGGTTTCGCTATTCCTCTTAGATGAGATTTTTTTTTAAACTGGCAGGATTGTGGATCTATTTCCGTTCCTCATCCCAAAATAACTCAATTATATTTCTTCCAAAAAGAACTAAGCAACACTTCACCAAAATCGAGCAATTAATACAAAACTTATTATTTTGTGCTTCAAATTTAACTTGTGATCCCTAACAATCATAAAGAGTTGACTTTAAAATTAGAAAAATGTAGTATATTGATAGATTGTAAGGTTTTTCACTACGTTTGAATTTATCACGTAGTTCCCTTTGAACAAAACCTTTTGAAGTATTCAAATGCTGCCAGCAGAATGTTCAGTGTCATGGTATTTGACGAGGGGGTGACGCTGGGGTTCGTTGGAGCGTGGCGCCATGTACGGTGGCCAAAAATTTACAAATAATGCAAAGTAGTTCGACTTGGAAGTTAATAATAGCTACTACATGGGACTGGAAATGTCAATCTAGATTAATTTTAAAAATCGAGTCGCATACATTGTAATGACGTTGAATGCCACTTGTGAAAGAATTTTTTAAAAACTTACTGCTTGCCATTTTGCGTCTTTGCTTAGTTAAAGTGTTTTAAAATTCTAAAATATGAAATCTTCTATTGCAGTATGAATGGCGAAATAGTAGGCAAACTAGTTTTGGTTTTGATTAAAATAACGTCGCACTAGATATACACGATGTCTATTCATGATGGACCTCGTAATTTATACTGCTGTTTCGAGACATGGGTATAACTGCTGTTTCGATACTTGAGCTAGCACCCAGCGCAACTACATACAAACTAGAATTTGCGTTGAAGGAGCTGGTTCAAAAGTTATCCTTATTGCAATGTTATCAAAATAGTTTTCTTGCATATCAAATGTAATTAACACTAACTGCTGTATGCTCTGGTCAATTCAATACTTTACTCTGACCACCGAATATATGCAGAGGTATAAACTGTTCTAACTTTAAATTTTTATAGCAACGCATAAAATTTGTATTAAAAAATATAATTTTTTTAATTGAATTATTAAGAGGTATTTTAAAACCATTTACTACATAAGACAGTGGTTCCCAAAATTTTCTGTACCTTCGTCCCGTTCTTTATGTTGATTAACATCCATCGTCCCCTTTCAATTTTCATGTTATGTCGAATCATAATTTGAGTTAAAGTGTAATATGAAACAGTTTTATAACACTTACTACCGTTTTTGAAAACGACCAAAGAAGCTATATCCGGTCACTATTAAGTAAAATGGAAAAAACATAAAACACATATTTTAAACCTATTTTTAAAGAACAAAAGTGATATAATTAACTAAGATATTTGTACTGGTTTCTAGAAAATTTAAGAGAGTTGAAAGTAAACATTGGCTGGCTTTTTTATGGTTGGAGAATGGTTTTACTGTACAAAGGGTACAACATTATTTTAATTTTCCCCCTTCGTATACTCATCGCCTCCTGATTGCCCCTCAAGTACTTTTTACCCCCTTGATAACACGAATCGCTCACCTGGGGGTGATTGACCCCAGGTTAGGAACCGCTCATACAAATATAATTTTAAAAATTTGAACATTTTTTAATAAATGCAGTAAAAACAAATTTACATTTTTTTTTTTTTTTTTGCCAATTTCCTTATAATTCAGAGGGATAAGACATGTGAAGTGTCTAGTTGCAAAACTCACAATATAAAAAGCTTAACCCCTTACCCCCTTATATTGGCCCCTTCATCGGCGACTTTGTGTATATTTGAGTTTAGGATCGTCATCGTCAACCTTCTGAGCGACCTAGAAATGGGCAAGGTTGTTTTATTTGTATACATTTATTTTTTAAAATAACGTTAGTTTACAAATTTAAGTGTCAAATCAAAGTATAGTCCGACCACGATAACTTGGCAATCAAAATATTTTGATTGTGGAAGATTCCACTTTGAATTGAGGTTTTAAGCCGAAGGAGGAAGGGTTGCCGGCTCAAGGCGTTTGGCGAGAATAGGGTTTGTTGGTGTAGTGCGGTTGTAAATAATGTATCTCACTAGAACTGCACATCAGTTATCGGTTACAGAGAATTGTTGTTGATTGCTGATAGCGGTTAACGATTACACGTGCATTTCTTTGATATTTTGAATCGTGAAATAACTAAATCTATGATTATTTAACAGAAATTTAATTAACCATTGCTAAAAAAGTTCAAAATTAATAAAACAAACTCGTAGTTAAGTTATAAGTTCCACTGAGTATATTTCCCAGTATACTTCTATGATTTTTTTTTCATTTTGATGAAGGGTTTTAAAACTTAAAAATATGACTGTGACTAGGAATTACAGCGAGGGACGCTACAACTTAAATATAATGGATAAAGTAAAAGTAAAAATATAAGAGTAATCCCGATGCAAGTTCGATCTACAATTCGATTGATAGTCTGTTTCTAAACCTTAAAGAAATATGCGCCCAAAAGCAATGAATTGCCAAACATTGTAACTCTTGCCCAAAACCAAAACCTTCCTTACCTTTTTTCGAAGTGGACTGGTCCACAATCAAAATATTTTGGTTGCCAAGTTATCGTGGTCGGACTATACCATATTATGATGCTTTTAGAAAAATGAAGTTATTTAGAAAAAAAAAACAATACATTTGATTACTTTCATTAATGATTTGTTTTTAAGATTTAATAACACTTACTTTCTCATATGCTTGTCCAAAAAAACTTGTTTGAATCCAATGTTACTTATTTACATTTCTACCAAAGTACAAGAATAGACTTTATGTTTGTAACAATTTTACAAACAACCACGACAAGCCGCTAAGTTTATTGAGGATCATACAGGAAAGATTTTTGTTTTTGTTTCTATGGGTGCAAGGAGGACAAGAGGCCTCGCTGTGGGTTCTTTGACTTTATTCAAGGATAGTTTTTTATGTGATTCTTTGGGTGGATTTTTCGAGAAAGATGCTAAGTGTGTCAACAAAACATCTTTGCTAAAATAGAAAAATTGGTAGATTTATTTTGAGAGATATAGAAGAAAAAGTAGGCACTGCCAATTTTTTTGAACTTTTCAACGCAGAACAAAAACCTGTTTAACATTGCATTGGCAAATTCCATGCAAAATTATTTTTTCTGTAGTGTGAGTTACGTGTGTTAGAACGCTATTATCATTACAACTTTTAACATTAAATGAAAAAAAGTTAGAGGGACAGTTGATTTACAGTTAGAGGAACAGTTGGTCTACAGTTACTGCAACTAAGTAATGTAACTGTTTTATTTATTTTTGAATCTAAAAACTTTTTTATCTTGCCACTTGCTCTACAAAATTCTTCAGTTAGATGGAACTAATGATTTACAGTTGATCCAAATCGAATGTCGCCCTTAACGGTTGCGTTGGGTGCCTATTCAGGTGTTGGCTCGTCACTTTATTGTGGTTCTAAAATACAATGCCCGTCGCCAATAGCCCTCGTGTAGCTTTAGTGCGACGATAATTCAAAACCAAAACGATCCAAATCGATAACCATCACATAAATGCTTTTTTTTTTAATTTACCAACCCGACAAACAGCAAAATTTACTGTTTGGGGATTTAAAAATTTACTGTTTGTGTTTGAAGATCATACAGGAAAGATGGTTGTTTGTCTTTTTTGCGGGTGCAAGGAGGATAAGCGGCCTCTTTGAGGGTCCGTTGTCTTTAACCAAGGATAATTTTTTATGCATTTTTTGGGATAGATTTTTCCAAAAGTGTGTCAACAAAACAACTTTCCAAAAATTAAAAATAGAAAAACGGGTTGATTGTTTTTGGGATTTTGGTATTTTTTTCTGAATTTCTGAATGCACACAACAAAAAAACCAATTTAATAATATGAATATGATTATCAATAGTTAAGCCAAATATATAACCAGAAATTAATGTCTTTTTTTTATTTAACCCAAACGGTTAATGAACAAGCTGTAAACGAGAACGTGCTGAACGAGTAACGTTGAAACCTCAAAAACTTTAAGCTATCAAGTAAAGAAATATCGGAACAGAAATTCGACTTATAAAAGCAGATAAAGTAAATAAGGGTATGCAACATAACTATTGTATACTCGCTTAGATGTTATCTCGAAAAGACATTCTTGGTTGTGCCGACTTTAAATGCACTTGAATTTCAACTTTTATAAATTTATTAAATGATATCTTTAAATGGGGGCCAAATGCACTGTGAAAAATGTACTGTGTCCTCTACATAGGCGGATTTTTTTTCTGCGCTGTGTGTGTCCTAAAGGAAAAACAACTTTTACATGGGCAAGTTCGTGCATGATTTTAATATCTAAGTTTACCCCTTTAAAGGTTGTTTTTCCTTTTGCAAATAATCAATGAAAAAAGAAAAAAATAGGATTATCTTTATATCAAGAGTTGAGGTTGATTAAAAACTATAAAGTTATAATTTTGTTGTTTTGCCAGAATTCAACCTTTAAGATTGTACTTTGTAATTTTTCGTAGAAATCATATATCGACAAGTATCTTTCCAATTAATTTAGCTACAAGAAAACTAAGATATTTTTTGGTAACCTAAAACATTATGACTCTCTGTTACGGGAAATGAGCATTTTCGGACTTTTAGCTTTAAAAAAAAATTAAATTTATATATATCTTTAAAAAGGGCCCGAGTACTATGCTTGTAACTCAAGCATATTGTATAATAATTTTTATTACATTGTATAAAGAATTCTCCAAAGTATGCATTTAAAATGATAAAAATGATGCATTTAAAATATTTTTGTTTACCAGAAAAACCACCAACTGTAATAAAAGAAATAAAGAGACACTGAAGTAATGTGGGGAGGCTTGTAGCTAGTTTATCATAAAATTATTATGCACTTGAAAATTGCCGAAAATCTTAGAAATTATTTTATTGTTCAAATAAATTGCTGAAAACCTTATAAATCATTTTATTGCTCAAATAAAATTGGTTAACTAACTCATATTATAATTCATCACATTGATAGACGTAAACGCACGAAACAATTTTTTTACAAAAAATAATTGCTCATTGTTTATTATCTTTAAACACATTGAAAAACACATTTGAAGTGATCCAATTAAATTTACATTGAGATACTTATTCCATATTCACACACTCCTTTAACCTAAGTCAATGTAAGATAAATAAAAATCAATGAAATAACTTCGTAATGAAAATAAATCAATTTCCAGTTATTGATTTAAAAAAAATGATCAGAAATAAAGAATTTCCCATGTCTCATCTTATGTCGTAACTTTTATTACAGCCTGTTCGTTAACTGATAAAGGACTCGATTCAAACAGACCGGTGATGACGTAAAAATAACCTAAGTCAATGTAAGATAAATAAAAATCAATGAAATAACTTCGTAATGAAAATAAATCAATATTTAAAAAAAATGATCAGAAATAGGGAAATTCCCATGTCTCATCTTATGTCGCAACTTTTATTACAGCCTGTTCGTTAATTGATAAAGTAATCGATTCAAACTGACCGGTGATGACGTAAAAATAACCTAAGTCAATGTAAGATAAATAAAAATCAATGAAATAACTTGGTAATGAAAATAAATCAATATTTTTTTTAAAAAAATGATCGGAAATAAATAAATTCCCATGTCTCATCTTATGTCCCAACTCTTTTTACAGCCAGTTCGTTAACTGATAAAGGACTCGATTGAAGCTGACCGGTGATGACGTGAAAAAATATTCCGCGAATCTCCGTCGCAGTCAAGCGCGCGTGTTTGAACACACATGCGCAACTAAAAGTGAGACAAAATCCTACAAGTAAAAGGTCAATATCAACATTAAATGGTTCGATAAGATGTGACAAGATAGCATTTTGTTGTGAAACTGGAAATAACTCAGTTGGGAAATTTGTCGGAAGATTGCTTCGTTTTTGTAAAGTGAACGTGTTGTGAAGCTGGGACTAAGTTTGGACCATTTTTGAAGTTTCCACATCTATAGTTTTTTTTATATATTAAGTTGCCGGAGAGATCGTAATGTACATTTTATACATTCGTAAACCTTTTTAAGGTCCGTGATCACCACTGCCATCAATATTATTTTTTAAATTAAAACCTTCTTAGTTTCTGTGACTTTTCCTGCAAACTCAAAATGCTGTGAAGCCTTCAATTTTAATAAAGTTAATTTTATCAGCACTGTCTTAAATGGATACTTCTTATTTGCATACTATTTCCCTTGCAAGCCAACTAAACTTCCGTCATCATCAGCCATATAATGTAAACAATTTAGTTTTTCCCAATCAATTTGGTAAATAACAGTTAACGAATATAATGGTAAAGCGTTTAAAATTTAATTGCAAAATATTTATATCAAAACCTAATACTTAACATTCTCAACTCAACCAAGCAAGTACTCTATATAAGAAGTTTGGTGATTTGCATTTTTTGGATGAGCTCGACACTAGAAATACCAGCATCACTCAGAATATAGTCACAAGACCTGAAGTACTCATAAATTCTTGAGGTGCTTGGAGGCAGAATGAAGTATATAATCTGCAGGGTTTTACAACCATTTGCTTCGAATTTATGCATCCGTAGACCTGTTCTAAAAATGAAGCAAATAGTTTGCTAATAGGTAAAGTGGTCAGGGCCTGTTGTAGGAAATCTCAGACTATAGGCACAACCTATTTTGGGGGCCTCTTTACGGAAAATTTTGTGTATGATTTCCAATAATGATGGTGCTATATGACCCAAGCATAAAATTTTTGATACAATTTTATAGGCTTCCTTTCAAACATCGATCGAAACAATAACGTTAGGTCAATTTCTCACTTAAAATTGAGCAAAAATTGAGCGGAGTATCCGAATTTTTTTTAGTTTACTGATATTTTGGGAACTTACAGCATTTAGCATAATAGAAACTTAAATTTAGGGGCTCCTAAAATTTGGGAGCCCTAGGCCCGGGTCTAACAGGCCTTATGGAAGAGCAGGCCCTGAAAGTGGTACAAAACTGGTTGAGAATTACACCATTCTGCTTCAAGGTACCGCTTTCTTTTAATTATATTCAAGGCTAGGAATGGCGTCATAGATGTCCATTTTAATAATGGGAGGTGTATATTCCGGGCACGGTAGCCAAATGAAGAATGCTAGTTTGAGTTATTATAATTCAAACTACCATTCTGAGTTATTATTTAACGACCAATTAAGAAAGAAAAGATGGACGACCGTTCATTTTGGAATTCAGTCAAGTTCGATTTACGTCAAATGACAAGCGAAAACGAAGTTATTAGTTAAATTATAGCGGTACCAGCTTGTGTGTCATGTTTTATAGTCACGGATGTAGGTTTGTTAGATAATTGATGTCACATGCAACATACAGTGTCACATACTGGAACAGCTTTTATTATTTTCTATAATGATCTTGAGCTTATCTCCTTAAAAAAATCACTTGATGGATGATGGTTAAAAGCGATGAGAATCCAGTTTTTCATCAAAAATATTAAAAAGTGTATTTCATGCTTAAAATATAAGGATTTGATGATTTTGAGTCAAAAGCAAAAAAGTTTGATTGGGTTGTGTCAGTAGACGTAAGTTTTTATTCTTGCATTTCCACAATTTTAATGGTTGTTTTTGTCTCACTCTCAATGCGAAGGAGGTTTTTTTTCGTCTGCTATGTGCTCTATTTTACAGTTCTTTACTACTTCCAACTTGTTTTTATACCTGCTATTTATAAAACTGTATCGGTTTCAATTCAGCTAAATTTCAAATATTTAAAGCATTACCAAAACGTTCATGTTTCTGGAAAACTTCTGTTTAGATGGTTTCTGTTTTATGTGGAGAAATTAAACGGTTGTCACTAAAGACGTGAAACATGCCCATTTAAGCTTAACCCTTTCAGTCCCAGTGATGCCATTTGGAATCATCACTTCCAATATTTTTTTTCCAAATGTTTATGTCCCGTTATGACATCCAAACACACATCATTCGATTCTTCACACTTTGTTCTTTTTGACAATATTTTGCATTAATCTCAATAGATGTCAGAACTACTATTTTTTTTATTTAGAAAATAGCTAGCAAGCGTTTCAACTGATTTTTGAAAAGTTCACTTCAGTTCCACATATTTAAAACACAATTTAAACTATTTCGGTTAAAATATATACTAAATTTTTTTTAATAATATGGTCAGATACCTCAAAATATATAACTCGTTTTTTTAGGTAATATATATGAGACAAAATTCCCAATACTCAAAATTCCCACGACGTAAATGTTACACTATTTTATTTTGTTGTTTTTCACAGTTAAAAAATTTTGGCAATATTTCAAAAACCATATAAAAAAAAATATAAATGAATTTTTTGTTCTTGTAAAACTCTTATTTTTGACCTAAAATAAGCTTATTTTGTGATTATCAGATGTTTCTGTAGTGTAGTAAATTTTTGGGACTGAAAGGGTTAATAGAGTAAAATTAGTAACGTTACTTTCTCCGTAACTCTTATTTTGCAGCTTGACATTTTAAAAAAAAAAAATCAAGGCATTAGCTGTATATAATAAGCCCTTAGTGAGCTGTTGGAACTTGATCGTGGTTCTACTACATTAGTCTTTACACTTTAATGAGTTTTGACAAAAATCTATGAATATTGATGTTATTCTTGGTAAAGAATTTTTAATTTGTTAATTATTCTATAGCTCGAGATCTTTTTCATAAAAAAAGAATTACAGAGATTACGTTATTATTCATGTAGCAGCTTGCAAAAATTATGCGTATCGCGTATACGTAACGTTTATATCTTTAAACATTCCATTGAAATTCTGTTTAATGCCAAAGGGCAAAAATAAATACCCCAGTATTATTCTAAACGAATTTGCGGTTAAACTCTAATACCTGCTATGCCTAGAAATGTCCTTATTTTGCACACACTTTCAGAAGAGTTATGCACGGCAATAAAGATGCCCCGTGCTTCATTGATATTTCCATCATGGCTTAGAATCTGGGAATTCCCTTTTTGTTGTCTCGTAAAAATGCAACACAAGATCTTTATAAAGCTCTTGTGTTGAAGCTTTATTCAAAGTGGATTCAGACCACTTTCGAGGTCTTTTGTATGGACTGAGTTTGTGAAGACTCGTAAAGTTGGTTGCGAGAAGACCGGCATTTGGGCAGACATACGTAACTTTTTTTATATGAATACATTTGCATGGGAGATGGATGAGAGTATGGCAATTGTGGGAAAGTAGTAAGTCAGGTTGGTTTTGAAACAAAAGGGGCACGGTTAACTTTCTGGGGAGAACATTAAACTTTTTCAGCGAAAACTCTAAGATACCGAGAAAAAAAATTGAATAATCGCATACAGAGCTTTGTTAAAACACTACCTACAGAAAAGTAGGTATGGTATTGTTATATAGTAGTAAAGTGAAAGAGAAAAAGTGAAAAAAATACAGATATAATATTTGATGCGTTCCTCCTCCACATTCTTATATATGTAGTAATACATAAATCTTAAAGCTCACAGACATATTACAGAAAGCCAGGGTCTTATCTTCCATAAGGCCCGTTAGGCCCGGGACAGGGCTCCTAAATTTCAGTTCCTTTCATGCTAAATGTTGTGGACATTCAAAATTTTAGTAATTTTATAAGTTTTTCAAACCCCACTTTTTTTTTTAGTTTGTTTTAACTCAATATGCTTGGTCTGATCAATATAACAAGGAAGATGATAAAAAATCAGCCAAATTAGCACGATATAATCAAAGGCAATCACATACACAAAAAATCGTAAGAGGCCCCCTAATCTGTTATGCCTATGCAGAAAGCTTTAGTTTGAAAGAAAATGAAATCCCCATTCCAGGATTCTCTTTGTTAATTCAGATTTCAGAAGAACTTCCAAGCTGACCAATTATCCCAGAAAAGAGTGATCTTCCTCCAAAGGGTCCTTGGCATCCTTCCAGGTGGCAGGAAGTCAGACCAGGTGTATGCGGAACACACCTTGATACTACTGTATCACTCTCGTTTATACATCCTACTGTTCTACAAGTATGTTGAAGATGAAGGGGGGGGGGGAGCATCTGCGTGTGCCAAGCGCCGCCGTGGCGCCTCATTGTTGTCATTTATGCAGGTAGAAACAAATGCGCGCACAACAAACACTGATTGTGTAATGAGATGGTGCAAATTAAGATGTTACAGTTTCGTAAAAGGGTTGTGCAATGTAGAGTTAAGGGTAGAACTTCGTAGGTTTCTCTAGTTATTTGAAAATACCTAAAATCCGGAAAAATACCTAAGGTCAGGTATTGTTGAAGGAGGTAATATTAGAGGAAATCTGTCTCTAAAACACACTTAATACCATAAATACCTAATTTAAAACGAAAAAAAAAACCCTCTAAAATACCTTCCATTTTCGTAAGGGCTATCATGTACGTTAAGCTTCAGAGGCAGAGAATCTAGGGTGAATCTCAGAGAATTACCGAGACAATCTAAAGACTGGGGCCTAGGCACATTTGGATCACAAGTTTTCCTGATCAGGCCCTGTTCCCACTATATCGCGAAAGGCTCTTTAAAAATTCCTAGAAAACAGACCGTAATATATAAAGAAAAGGTAAAAATAAATAAATATCGCATACGAAATGTAAATAAATTCACTCATTTCTTATTCATTATTCACTGCACGTCTTGTCACGAGCTACGCCACGTGCAACCACAGAAGAATCGTCATGCGTGCATATTGTATAATGTAACCAGATTTGCACAAGCAAAAATCAGGACATTCTCTTCTCTTTACCTCTATCCCCCCCATTACAAGTACTTTTTTTTTTTTTTAAATTTAAAGTCAGCATTTCTGAACTTTTTTAAAACGCTACACTCTTAAAAATGAATGCTCAAAAACGACGAAATTTTCCTTAATTTTGAGGATTCAGTTTCCTGCCAAATGCTCCGAGTTTTCCTTTCCTCAAAGTGAGGACATTTGAATCGTCATTTTTTTGAGGATTTGAAGGTCGTCTAATCTAAAGAAATATTTCGTCATTTTTGAGCATGTGAATTTAGTTGTTTTGAGAGCTAGTTTCCTTAAATTGAGGATTGTTATTCTTAATTTGAGAGTTTGGCATCGTCATTTTTGAGCATGTGATTTTGTTTTTATAGTTCTGGTTACGTTAAATTGAGGATTGTTATACTTGATTTGAGAGTTTGGTATCGTTATTTTTGAGTATGTGATGCTGTTTTGATAGTTCCGGTTTCGTTAAATTGAGGATTATTATTGTTCATTTGAAAGTTTTGCATCGTCATTTTTGAGCATATATATTTATTGTTCGGGCAGCTCTATAGTTAAACTCATAGTTTCCTTGCACAGAAGCCACGACCATGGGCGGAGCTATAAAACGCGCGGGGCAATCAGATGAAGAGAAAATTTCAGTCGTGTTATTTTGTCTTCATCTAATTGCTCCGTGCGTTTTATAGCTCCTCCCATGGTCGTGGCTTCTGTGCAAGGAAACTATGAGTTTAACTAGAGTTACGTCGTATTCGGTCTAGTTTCATCATATTTGAGGCGATGCATTTTTCTAAAAAGTTTTTTGGATGTTTTATAGAATTTTACTACATCATTTTGTTATTGGTATTTTTCACCCAAATACAAAAAAAGCTATAATTATATTCCACATTTGTCTTTTTTACGGACACGAATCCATCTATGTACAGCTTCTGAAATATTGAAGGCATTTTGATACAAAATTGACTATTTGCATGTAAAACTATAATATACAGTAAACTCCCGATTATCCGCGGGTGGATTATCCGCGGGCTACGATCTCCCCACATTTTTACCACCAGCAAAAATAATAATTTAACAAAACGCATATAAATGAAATTTATCTGTTTCAACTGTTTCAAAACTTTTCGGGAGAATGCATTTCAAGAACTACGAATTTCTTTCAAGAACTACGAATTTCTTTCAAGAACTACGAACACATTCAAAGAACAACGAATACGTTTAATTTAAATAACAAAGAATACATTATATGAACAACGAATACATTACAATAAGAATTACTACCTGATGTGTGCCAAAATGTGTTCGGACAGGTGCAAATCACGTGCAGATTTTTGACGAAAAGCGTCACTTATAAATTAAACTGCCCGCGATTTTAATTGAACTGTTTTGCGTGATTTTGATAGTTCGTTTTCGTTTCTTACTTATTTCGCTACTATGTACAACTGATTAAAAAGAAAAGGATCCACTAAAAAGCAAATGTGTTTGCAGTATTGCATAGAAGAACAGCGAGAGGCATTTATTTTCGAAGCAAAAGGATAAACTCTTACAATTTGCATCCACATCCGACCTTTTTGACTAAAAGAAAAAATATTACAGCCAGCAGAAGAACATTTAATGCAGTTTTATTAAAATTTGTCATCCCTATTTTATTTCTTTACTATTTTTCTATTGTTTCATTATATTTTCTTTACTTTTGCGGATTATCCGCGAATTCGCTTATCCGCGGAGGCCGCGCCACCCAATTACGCGGATAATCGGGAGTTTACTGTATAATGTTTATAAAATATTAAAAAGATTCTCAATGCATTTCGGAACCAAAATTTGCTTTGAATATAAGTTATACAATCAGTTTATTGCATTCAAATCTAGAAAATCCACTTTTAAATTGTTCATTTATTTTTACAACAAAATAACATTTCACTTTATTTAAATCTTTATATTTATTTTATCAAAATAAACACAAGTTTCGAATTTTTTTTTTATATACATATTGATTATATGATGACGGGCCGGTGGTCTGGGAACTGCTGGGCAGGCAGGCATTTTGTGTTGTACTTCACAAACTGCTGCTTCAATCATCAGTACTTCAGTCGTATCATTACAGCAGTTTTGTCTTCTAAAAAAATAGGAAGCATTTAATATACTTTTCATAACATAACTTAATTGGGCCAACCCTTATAAAGGCGAGTCTAAAAAAACAACAGCTAAAACAACAAATATAGCATTTGTTTAACTTACAAGTTTAAGTGGAATACTAACACATCAAATTTACTGAAATTAAAATTTTAGTATTTGGGGAGGGAGGAATGAGACAGTTTTTTAGAAGTTATGCATTTAAACAATAAAATAGTACACAAAATTCCAGGTGGATAATTTTCTCAAACATAAATTACAGAAAGAATTTTTTTTTAAAAAATAATTCTTTTTAAAAAGTTCGGCTTATTTTGAACATTATAGCTTTACATTTAATCTTGTTTTTAATTATTTCTATTAGAGATTCAAATCAATATTCCTGAAGCTTGGAAATCCATAATCCATGGCACAAAACTAATATACTATATTAAATCAATTTTAATCGTATCAATTTTAATCGTATTTAATTATCAATTTTAATTGTATCTTCGAGTCGAACCCAAAAGCATCTACCTAAAAAACAAGGCCGTTAAATATTATATTTAGAAAAAAAAACCTTATTATTAAGGTATTTTATTAAATACTTTTTGCATTAAAAGTACCTTTAAAGAAAAAAATTATGCAAATATAATGCATCAGTGCACATAAAATTTTATCTTTCAGTGTAAAATATTTTTTAATTATAAAAACCATAATTTAAAGACACAAATTATGCATCGTCAAAATAATACTTTTCACTTTTAATAAATATGCAGAATATAAATAAACTATTTTTTTATTAATAGTTAACTAATAATTACTTTATACTATATTAGTTGAATTAAAAAAATAAACAATTTTTATAATACACTTTTATTTTGACACAAAATGACATGATTTAAACTTACCCTTAATAAAAATTAATAATAATCCAAATACTTTCCAACAACGTAAATCGAAGTTCGAATAGGCAACTGGCGATGATCACATCTGCTGTCCGAATAAAAAGCAGTTTATTTTCATAGAACGGCGAACTTAGAATTTCATGTTCTGATTTCAAGCTATCACCTGTCGTTTTTAAACACATAACAAAGTGTAATGTTATGAAATTGTCTTCCTTTTTTCAGTTGGCTCAAAACTTTATGTGACTACTTTTAGTGGCTACTTTTTACTAATTCGTATATTCTATCGAGCTTCTAATTTCATCGAAAGAAAACGGAAAAAAAAAGAATTATTCTTTTTCAAAAAAGAAGAGTTGAGCAGTGCCATGCAATCTTCAAAAGTTTTTCAAACGATTTACGAATATTTAAAGTTGCTTTAAAATATTATGTTTTATTATTTAATGTGTTCCGTTTATGCACTCATTATCAAATTATTTTTCTAAAATAATGTTAATTTTATTATGCAAATTTTATTAAGTACTAGTTTGATGAAACCTTTCAACTGCAAAGCGTTATTTAACTGCGTTAAACTTGATTCAAGAGTAGTGTAAATTAGCAGTTGAAAATCAGCATCAATAGTAAACAAAAGCTATAATTCCGTTCTATTTTTATAATACTTACATATTATAATGAAGGCAAATAGTTTTATGTTTAGAAACATGCAACTTATTGTTCTTTACTGTAAAATTTAATGTTCAAGCTGCTTGTATATATTCCGAATTTTTATGTTAGGCCTAACCAAACTTCAAGAAGCCGCCATTGTTTGAACCGCTAAGTTCCAATCCCAGAATGCAACGGTGCGAGTACAACAATGAGATTCAGTTTCCTCAAAATCAAGATACAGAATCGTCAAATCAAGATCGTAAAAGTGAGGATTCGCGTTTACTCAAAAGTCACGTGATAGTTTGACGAAACAATCCTCAAAATTAACGAAATGAGGCTTGATGATTCATGAATCGTCAAAAATGAAAGTGTTATTTTTAAGAGTGTACTCCTCCATCAATTTTGAGAATAACTCCACCAAACTTTTCTAGTTTGTTTTCCGTACTATTTGTTCAAGAACTGTGAATAGATTTTAAAATGTGAGCTACACTCTTAAAACAATAGAGTGAAATCCACTCCAGTAGGAGAAGTGCATTTTTGACACTGGAAAGAGGTGAATATTAACTCAGACCGAGTTAAAATCACTCGTTTGGAGTGATCCTTTCGGAGGTTTAACACACAAAGGATCCACTCCTTTCTGGGAAGTGCATTTTCAAGACTGGAGGTGTGAAAATTAACTCGGACTGAGTTAAAATCGCGCTTTTGTTTTAAGAGTGTACAGTTAAAACTTTTACGTTCAATACTGTTATGAATTTTTGAAAGATGAACATGATTGCTTAGCCGATGTTCAGCATTTGCATGAGCTCTATACGTTTAACTTGAGGCAACTAGATATTTTGATACAGCGTTTGTAAACTTTAAAATAAACATTTAAAAAGTCAGTGCAACTTTAAAGATTATCAGGGGCTAATAACTCTTTAAAACTTTGATTACAAACCAACCATTAATTTGAAATTTATTTGTATTTGAAATTTATTTGTATTTATTTGTTAACTGTTTTTTAATGTATTTTAAAAAACAGTTAAAAAGTTAAATGAATATGAAACGATCGTGTCTGTAGGACTAAGAGTAATCAAGTTATGAAGGAATGCTGTCAGTATATTATAGGGCAATTAAGATGAGTCATTATCAGTCAAAACATCATTTTATTTTCTTGAACATCGACATAAAATCCACTATTTTGGTTTTGATAATAATAAAAACCATTTTTTTTATTTAATTTGATTATATTTAATTGATTAACCATCTATTTATTTTTATATAATTTGATCTTTCAAATCCTGCAGACTCAAAATTTCCAAAAAATATATATGTATATAATAATGCTTTAAGTTCAATGTACACCACCAAAATATCTTTTTAATACGATTCAGTGACTGTTATATCACTATTATCATGGTTTCACTTCTATAATTCTTCGATTTAAGTTATTTTGCATAGAGTGATGTCTTCCACACCACACCAGCAGAATGTTAAACTAATAAAATAATGCTACTACAGCTATACCTCAATAATTTTTTTGTAGAGTAGCAATGAATATGATATTCATTTGGAGCTTTGCCAGATTCGGTGCAAGTGAACTCGATTTTTGTGGTGCTTTACGAATGCTTCTTTCGGTGGATAGAAAGTTGAAGCATGACAAACTTAATTGTTGGATACAAACGTGTAAACCGGCGAGAGAATTTTTTTAATTATCTTTTTTTTTAATTTTATTGAATTTTGAAATTTAAAAGTTGTGTTGCTATGCCTTTTGTAAAATCTTTAACAACACAAATAATCTGCTAAAAAATTAAAGAGTTAAAAACTTGAGCCTTGAACAAATGACCCTTGGGCCGAACGCTAATCTTGTTTAGAAGGTCCTTACTTGTGCCTTTTATGTGAGGACGGCTAAGATTCTAACTTGTCATCTAACCAGGGGTGAGATTGAGTGATAATTTTTTTCATCTGAATACACAATTGTGATTGGTATTCGAGGTAATAATTATCTCCCTCCATTCTATTACAATACTTGACTAATTTAAAATACACTGCAAATATTCACGCACAGTACTTAACACAAAATAAACACATTTAAGAACACTTTTTATCCTCAAATTGACAACACTTTTTGGTGTTGTTAGCTAGAACACTATATAAGAAACACAAATCCAACACTTTATTGTGTTGTGATAGTGTTCTGAATATGTTTGAAAAGTGTTGCTGGCCAGGAATGTGTTTCTAAAATAGTGTTGTAAACTCAAATGTTTAAAGTGTTCCATAAAGTGTTCAAAATCTGGATGTGCTCTTAAATTTAGATCGAAACGCAATCAAAACACATTTCCTATCTTTGGAACTTTCAACAACACATTTTTTTTATAACACAACACAATCAAAACACTTTTGGTTAAAAGTGTTCATTATTGTGTTCACTTAGTGTTGCAAAAGTGTTTCACGTATTTGCAGTGTATATATGAGGAAAATATCAATAAACAAAGAGGATAACCACAAACAAAGTAATACAGGTTTATGAACATCCTGTTTTTCATGAACTTATGGGACTCATCAATTTAAGAAATAAGATCGTAACTTTTCAAAAGTTATATATAAAATCGTAAATCAAAACAACATTTACTGCACCTTTTGGAATTTCAGTCATGTATTTTTCAAGTTCATAACAACTAGCCATAACATTAAAATAGCATTCCGATTTATCTTAAGTCTGTATTTCCTTTCAATTTTATCGTCATAAATTGTAGATCAAAAACAAAAGCGGATAGGGACGAATGTTTGTTTCTGTAATTCAATAAAAAGTAACTCAATTGGTGTTTTATGATTTAACGCATAGCTTCCTTGTTATTCTTAATTTAATTGAATAACAAAATTTAAAGTAGTCAAGCTAATGTAGCCAAATATAAATTTATTTTGTGTTTACATCTTGTCTTTCTTAAATTAGTGGGTTCTTTGACGTTTCTATTCTTTGAAGTTCAATGTTCATGTAACTCAATTTCAGTTGTAACGTAGTAGTAGATTGATTTATATATTGGTCCGATTCTTCTGATGTCAATAAACCTTTCTTTTCCCTATTCACTTGCAATAGCAAACACATGACCACTCTACTACTTTTTGGGTTGCCCCCCTTTTTTTAAATAATAATAAATAATTAAAATAATTTAATCTTCTTTATATTTCTTCTATTTCATTATTCTACCAACCCCTATGCAAATTCTCAAATATTTACTCTTATCTCTTTCATATATTGTAGCTTTATTATTAATTCCTAAATGTTTATTAAAACGTTTTATTCCCAATATTTGCTAGAATGCAGATGGATATACGTAGTTATATTGAAGTTATCTCAAATATGTATTATAAAATGTTTATGCCATAAACATTATTAAAAATTTGCAATCCTAGCAACACTTCAAATATTTCTCATGGCACTTTCTTTGAAAAGTTTGCTCACCACTGATCTAAACTTAGGTTCTTAAATTAATGCAAATATTCAAAAATACAATGCAATACATTCAACAATAAAAACAATTTATATTTCCGGAACTTTATTAGTTATCATTTGAAGTAAATTACAGACATCTGGGCCAGATTTACCAAGATAGAGGCACAGGAAACAGAGCTCATTACACACACAACATAAACCACTATTATGTACAAAATATGTGGTATATTTAAGAAACCTAAAAAAAATGTGATATTTTTCGAACCTAAAAATTATTTAAAAAAATAGGAAAATACTCTAAATATAAAAAAAATACAACAACTTGCATGCAATGTTAGTTCTCTAACAAATAATTGCGTCACATTTAAACTTTAACTAGATTAAACTTCAAGTTAATAATTGGGATACAGTATTTAACACTAAATGGACTTGTAACATCAATGTTTCATCCTCTTATGGATGCGGACGTTTTAAAAGAGTTTACTTTTTTTTTTAATATAGAGAGATAGTAATACCGAGTGCTTGGAGAAATATTAGAATTTTATGTGCCATTAAAAAAGCATTTGGCCTTTCCAAATGCCCTTTCTATGATGTGATCTTGACAGTCATTATCAACTGTATCTATTCAAGCCTAAATAAGATATGTCAACTAATTTCCAAGTGCTTTTTCAAACACGTATAAAAAGGAAGCGACTAAAACGAAAATAAAAGTTGATATTCTTCCAGATCCAGATGTTATCAGACTAAGTCTTGAGATGTCGTTTTGATGTAGAAAAGCATTCTTTTTCTCTGCATTTTCCTTACAGAGCAATTACATTTAGTTTTTTCTTAATATTTTTATCGAGAGTGTAGCTAAAAAGACAATGTCAAGAGCTATATTTAATTTATAATATAGATTAGGTACCATCTAAAAAGTGTTGATTTAATCGAAGTGTTTAAAAAAAAGTTTCAAATAATGTTTCAGTTTATGAACTCATAAAAAAGTCATTAACAAAAATGAAATATTTATGTTATTCCGTTGTGATTCGTCTAGATCTTCATTCAATAATTTTGGAATACCAACTTCTGCGAAAGTACTGTTTTGAAATGTTTGTCTTTTTATGCCTTTTTTAGCCCAAGTATGAAAATAGTCATAAGAGTAAAATAAAACATATTTGAAAGAAAAATATCGCCCGGTAATTTAATTATTAGTTGATAAAGTTTAAAAATAGCGCCATCTGTGGAATATTTTGGGTCATTTTAATTTTCAGAAATTAATAATCGAATCACCAGATTACATGTTCTCTGTAAATTTGTTTTATCTTGAGGTTGCCAATTCTCGTGTGCAAAAGGAGCAACTTGGCAAAGAAGTACTTTCGTAGAAGTTGGGATTTTTAAACTTAATACATTAACTTTAAAAATCCCTAAATTAAGTGTACTGAACTGGCCATCTCTCTTAAGTTTGAATAGCAAAAGAGAAAAAAAAAAGAATTTCCATAATTCGCCACTCCCAGGAAGGTTTTTATAATGAACATAAAAAAAAACTAAACTCCCCGGCGCAATAGCCCATTACTGGGCCAAGGCCTGCCGTGCCCATTTCAGCTTTTGTGACCAAGGGCTCTGGGGTGCTAGGCATATGTCCCGGTAAGGTGGTCAGCCTCACGCGGAACCCCCAGTGTTTAGTTCCCAAGCGTGCTTGGTACCCTTAGTTCCCAAGCGTGCTTGGTACTTATAATAAACATACCACTCTGAAAAGCCATAATAATACTTTTTTTAGTGGATTAGGCCTTTTGCAGACTTAGCAAATTCCCGGAACTGAAGTTCATTTTCTGGGGAAGTCTCAAATACAGAAATTGCGCAAATATTTCCTACAAAAAAACATAATTTTCACACAACTACTTTCTCAAAAAAAGTGCATTTTCCTTGTAAATTGTGAAAAGCATCACACCACTGGGTAATACTTGGAATATTGTCTTGAGTCAATAAATAATGGCCCTACTGACAAAGACAGGGTCGTGACAACTTTTGTGGTTGGTATGACAACCCCCGTTTACGAATATAGAAGTAGTATAGTTTAGTGGTAGTTAAGTTAGTATAGTAGTACAGTTTGGTGAAAGCATGGCGAATCGCTATTGGACTACGTGGCAATCACTTGGCACTAAATAGCCTTGGTCGGTGAAAAAAGCGTTGGCTAACCCACCGAAACCACAGTTGTCGCCACTCTGTATATGAAGTCGATTTTGAGATACTCCAGGTTTTCCAATACAACCGGAAGACTCACACGCGTTCAAGAAAGAGACCTTGTAAGAAGATCACAATCCCGTGACCTTTTCACGTTGACAGGTGTCATCCCATTCTCAAGACGGAACCAACTCTAATTCTAAGGAACAGACGGACTGTCTTTGCCGAGTCAAGTAAAAAGAAAAGAAACCAGATGAAGTCTTGTGACTTCTGAATCAGTGGAACTTGGCCGATTTCCAGCTGTGGAACTGAAACCTTTTATTCAGAACAGTTCTTTAAAACAAAAACATATATCGAACGTTTTGGGAGAAAAAATCAAAATTGTTAGTAAATGACTATGTTTCGTGTTTCTTAATCAATCCTCAAAATGTCCATATGAATCCCAAAATTAATCGACTGTTCTAATATTTTTAGAAGTGTAATGTAAATATCGATAATATATAAAAAGAATATAAATGGTAAATTTTTAAATAAAATGTCCCCATAAGCAAAAGCATGTACTAATAACATATTCAAATTACATATAAAATAACAATTTAAATTATAAAAGTTAATTCCAAACAATTTTATTCAAAGGTCTCAAAGAATCTCTTAAAATGATCAGATGCTGTTTGGTTTAAGGAGTCGATGATTATTATGAATTTAGTGTAAATAATAAACACAATGTTCTGGGCTATAAATATATCCTGCAAAACAGTTCTTAAGCTCTCATGCGTGCTCCGCTTTTTTTTCTAAGGTTCTAACATTCTATGAATGTGTTATTTTCTTAACATAAGGAGTGAACCAAAATTTTTAAACATTAGTTCTACGAAAAGAACACAAATAATTTTACACGAATTGGGTTCTCCTTTTTTTCTGGCAAGCAAAGAGATGTAAGGAATGAGCTTTTTCATCACATTCCAACAAAACTAGACAGATATTTGCTACTTCGGATTTGTTTAAATGTTAGTTGAGCCCATTTTAAATCTTAAATTGAGTAAACGTTGAATTTTTATTTTGGGAAACGAATTTAAACGATTTTTTTTTCTTCCATGAGGCTGCAATATTGGTGGTCGAGCCTTTACAGATATGACATATTACCCAGAACTCAGATCCATTTTATTGTGGCACAAACTAGGCGACTCTCGCTGCCGATTGTGACGCTCAGATTACAATGAATCTGAGCTCTCCGTAAATGTTAAAATAAGCCGATATTTAATTTTGCCAAGCGAACCCAATTTGAAAGAATTATTTTCGCAGTAATTCATCAATCTTGGTTCCAGAAAAATGCGACCAGTTCAAGCTAAAATATTTATTAGTAATTCTAAAAAAGTGTTTAGTTTATTAAGAAATATGAATTATACATAAAAAATAATGTATTTTTAGTTATGATTGACTACTTAATGATAAGTTAACCAGAGAAAATTAGGGTTTTTTAAGTAACAAATAACCTAACTTAGCTTTTGATCCTTTAATCAATTTAAATTTACAACAACAAAAAATGACAATCAAGACGATCCATAGAAAAGTAATATAAAGCAAAAATTGTAAATAGCAGAAAAATAGCATTGAAATCAATTCCCAAATATTCTTTAAATAAAGCTGCAGAACTTACTTTTAATGACCTAAATGTTCAAATATTAAAATTCATAAAATTCGTTCTTTACTTAGATTACCAGTAAACGTTTCCGTAATTTCAAACTTTCTCCCATTCATTTAAACTAATCCATTTAAATTGCCCATTAACTATTTCTCTCTGACAGCTTTAATAAATTTTCCGCTAAATAATCAATCTTCCCATCAACTTTTGCATAAAATTACGAACACAATCAAGCAGGTTATGTAAACCTTACCAGTTTCTCGCCAAGCCCTTGACAAAGGCCGTTTGCGAAGCCAAGGCCGTTTTTGGTGAATGGCCGATCCATACTAATGAAGAAAACGGTGGATGCACAAAACTTACCGTCTCCAGAGGAATTCCCTTTTCTTGTTTATGATCCAGTTTGAAAACAGGGCTCGTTTCAGCCATGAATTGGTGTTATCTCAGTTTTGTATGGGCTGATCACACACACAAGAGTAACTTGGATCATTAGTTAAGATGACAATATTGATTCAATTTTGTTTTAACAGTCGAGGTTTTCTTCAAGGTGTACATAACCAGTCAAGAATCCAGGAAGGACAAAAAAAAAAAAAAAAAAAAAGGAACCATCTGACCCTATAGATTCGTTTTTGTTATCGACTTTTTAAAGTAATTTTCTTTTTGAATGATTTGTTTCGAATGGATTTCATAAATTTGAACCTCTAGTTTATCTTGAAAACATTTCTACATCAATCACTTTTCTTTTTAAGAGGTTGTTATTTAAAAAAAACTATCATGTTGAAAATGAAGAATAGATTACTTATATACTCTCGTATTTTATATTTTCTATAGTCATAATAAAAAATTGTTCAAAGGATGTTTTTAGAAAAAATATATACTTTTTGAAAACACAGTTTATTATTATACAATTTTTGAGCTATCATGGTGTTGTATGCACACTTTTAAAAAGTTTGGCGAAGGATTTCACTTATACCCCAGAAATTTCTAGCCACCACGATAATTTGGAGCGTGAATTCACCACACACACACACAGTGTTGTGGTATAAACATAACTTTGATACACCGCAAAAGTGGTGAATCAGCGCTACAAATAGTCTTGGCAGCTCGAAAGTTCCATGATTCCGGTACAATATTGCGCCAAAATTTTTAACAGAGTACAAACTACGAGTTTAACTCGCAGAACTTTCTTTTATCGTACTTTTTTAATTAAAAATACACCACTAGTTATAATAAGTGCTCGAGAAAAATAGCCGATTACAACTTTCATTTAAATCATTTGGTCAAGTAAAATATAATTTTTAAAACTATGAGTTTCCGTATTTTCAAATAAAAAAATCTTTATCAATTATGTGGAATATTTTCTTAAAAAATATATGCTTAGTCACTTAAACTTTCATAACGGTTGACAATTAGCTGATCATATCATGGCTAACCTTGAAAATCAAGGGTAAAGAGAAATCATATAATCATGTGACAAAAAGAAATTAAAACACATGTCGCGTAAAAACAAAATCTTATTTTGCTACATTTTATGATCATTGTGTGTGAGTTATTATGAATGAAACCATAACAAATTTAACCATATCGGCTCTAAGATCTTATCCGTTCAAATAATAAATGTTTCAGATGGGAAATCGTGTATTTCTTATCGGAAAGTTGCTAAACTGTCTTTTCAACTTCTTACGCATCAATCTCAGTTTGTCTGATACGTGATAATAGGCACGCAGTACTTTGGGTATGTTTCAGGTCTTGAGTTAGCAATGGAAATGCAGTATGAAAATAAATTCTTTCTCGACCCTAATTGGTGAATCAATGTCCCGTGCACCAATCGAAAGGTCCGTCCGTGGCCGAGTGGTTAAAGGCATCCGCGTGACGGATGGGCCCGAGTACACTGGGACAGACGTGCTCGTCAAATCTGTGGAGTCCAAAGTCCCGACGGCGTCAGCGTACGATGTCGCTCGAAGTTCCGTTGGGTACCCGCTCAGGTGTCGACCTCGTCACTTGACCAGGGTTCTAAATTACGAGGCGTTATTGGCTGTGCTAAAGCTCCTACAAGGAGGCTAGAAATAGGCAGTCGGAAAGGATTACACTGCACTGCACTGCACACTGCACCGATCGAAACATATATCGAAGGAAAAACCCGGATAAAAGCTGGAAGAAAATACGTCGCATGTGTGTGTGAAACCAGCCAATTCAATGAGGGAAAAAATTGTAGCAATTAAACAAAATGCGCTACGTAAATTAAAACCTTAATACTGCAACCAGTGTTATGGAGTAAAGCGACTCAATCTTTTTCTCCGCTTAAAACTAAAAACTTTTAATAAACAAACTACCTATCACGTGGCCAAAGACATATCTTAGCCTCCATTTACTGAATAGTCATCACATGATGAATGATGATGGGAAAAGTCTATCCTGCCAAACTTAAATTTTAGTCTATATTTTGCGCTACCAAAGAACAGTTCCAAAAACAATTGATGTTGGAAAATATAACGCTATAAAAACAGATTTAATAATAACCTTTTTAGTTTACAAAAAAAAAAGAGTTTAATGTTTTTTCTGGTGAAATGAAAAACCAACCTTAAAAGCGCGACCTGAGCCCTTATAAGCTTTTAACTACTTTTTGAATTTGTTGGACTTAAGTTACATCTTAATTTCAATTCATAAAATTCAATAAAACACAACTGCAATATGATTACGTTAAGTATCTATCACAATATAATTATATTGTGTATCTAGTAGCATAGAAATATTTATCAGTTCTACTAAATAGCGAACTCCTTCCAGTCTGGACACATTGTCTACGGCGCAGCAACTGTTTACAAACAAACGTTCCACAATCTCGGGAAAGAATTTCATATGGTTACGCACAGTGATCCTTTGATCCTCAAAATGTGGTCGGAGTTTTGGTATCGCCAAGTCATTGCACTTGGGAGAGAAATCCCGGCGAAAAATCGGAATTCCTGTGCTTAGATGTGATGACAGAGATGGAATCATTGCAAGCCTTCCTGCATGGGATGGTGTGATGCGGTGTGAAGCAAGTGTTTTAAAAGTTGTTGGGAAAACAAACGTTGTCAACGTCTTAGATAATATTGTATGGCTCAAGATCAGATATTGGTTATCAAATAACCCGAAATTTTCCTTATTTTGACGCCAGCGTTTACTAAACAACTGGAAAGTCCACAGAACCATTTTATTAGGTTTAGAGAAAAAAAATCTTCCGAATTAAAGAACAATTTATCTCATATTATTTTTTTAAAAATATTTTATGTTAATTTAATTCGATTTTAAAATTATTTTTTGATGTAAAAATTAACTGAAACTAAATCATGAATAACATATTTTGTGGCAATGAATGTGATATGGTAATTGAATATAAATGTACAGTCGTGGACAAAAAAAAGAGAACAGACTTCGCTGTTTAGGCACCGTTTGTCGGAGGCATAATTGTGAAATGTCATTTTAACGGAAATAACGTCATGAGTTGATTGGTCAACACAAAAATCTCGTAAGGGGTCGTCTTCATATTGAAATTAATACCAACTTTAAAATTTTCAATGGCAACACCCAAATTTTTTGGTATAGAAATGTTTAGAATCATCAAAATATCCCAAATATCAATTTTCGTTGCAAAATTCCTCATAGTTGTTGAGATATGGTTACAGAAAATTTATGGATCATAATGTTAAATGAGATTTCCAAACTTTTGATCATATCTCCATTAATAATATACGTAGCTAGACGAAATTTTTTTTGTGCGTTACTTTATAACTTTCCAAACAAAGTTGAAATAGTTTTATATAATTTAAGAAATGTTTAATATTTTTAAAAAAATAATCATAATTTTTTCGAAAAAATTTGAATACAAACCCATTAATATTTTTGCAGAAATGGATTCAGGGTCAAAAGTTAATGAAAAGTACCGAATTTCGTAATTCTACTAGCATAACATTTTGAGTTATGATGATAATAAGCTTGTATTTTGAAATAGGGGACCGTATAAAAGTGGAGAAACGACAACAATCAAGATTGGACCGATCGTTTGGTGATTAAAAATAATGAAGTAGTTTTCTTTTCTGCAAATTAAATTAATAATAAATTTTTCTATGGATTTGGAAAGTCTTGAAAAAGAAGTTTTAAATTTAATTACAGGTTATTCGTGTTTCAACTGTGTTTTATAAGTGTTATAACGTAAAAGAGTAGGTGAAGTATCGAGTATTAACTGGAAATTAAACTCGAGAAAAGAATGTTCTATTTTACATAAAATTTTATTTTTTAAAAACAATAAACACAAAAAATATGTTTGCAATCCATGATAGAAAAGTAGTTAAAGGACTAATTTTATGACTTAAGTAAGAAAACGAAATCTCAGTACTATTTATTCTATATATACGTTCTTATTATAGTGCTTTTTCCAAATAACGTTGTTAGGTTATGCAAAGTATAGAAAAAAAATGTAATTGAATGCATTTGATGCAAAACATAAAATAAATACAGTTATGTTGCAAGAGTGTAATATACTTTTTTATGAATTAACTAATAAACTTCTCGATGCAACAGCCCGTTAATATGCCTGCCATGCCCATTGCAGCTTTCTTGACCAAGTGCTCTCTGGTGACGGGCATATATTCCCGGTAAGGTGGCCAGCCTCACGGGGAACCCCCAGTGCTTAGATCCAAAACATGCTTGGTCCTCCGGGACTCGTTCCCCGGAACTGTGGCGTGACAATGCGAAGCACTACCACTATTTATGAATTAACACAAGACAAGGATCAAATAAATTTAATCAGCAAAATATTTTAATAATAAACTAAACAAGATTATACCTACTTTTTACTTCCTTCATTGTCGCTCTCGGGTCACAAATTACCGCCAGATTAATCTTTAGATTCTAATGTTTTTTTGGTATTAAAAATTTTTTTGTATTCAAAAATACTTTCTTGCTAGAAGATAAGATTTTTGAACAAAATTAAGAGTGTAAACTATTCATGAAAAGTCCTCAATCATTCAATTAATTTGTTACGCTAATTATTATTACACAGTTCGACAAGAAAAAGCAAGTGTTTGTCCCGAAGCTACTTTGGCGATTTTTTGCTTCTTTGGTGGTCCAATAATAGGGAAATGACATTTTTAGCCCAAGTTTAATAGGGGGATTCATCAGAGATTTAAAAAAAACTGATTTTTTAAGACGTTTTTTCATTTTAAAAAATGCCTTTTTTGACGTTTTTTTGGCTACAAACAAACTGCAACTGGTTCTTACCTCTATATTGGTGTTAAGTGAGTACCGATGGGCCATTTTGGAACTCAAACACCGCTCCAAAACTGTCTAAATTAGCGATTTCCATTTTTTGATGTTATTTCATGTTTTTTCGCGTGGTTACTTTTTTGGCTACAAACAACCTGTAAGCCATCCTGCAACTGGTTCTTATATCTATATGGGTGTAAAGTGAGTACCGATAGGCCCAGGGGTAAGAACCAGTTGCAGGTTGTTTGTAGCCAAAAAAAAAAACGTCAAAAAAGGCGTTTTTTATGAAAAAACGTTAAAAATCAGTTCTTTGATCTCTGATGAATCCCCCTATTAAACTTGGGCTAAAAATGTCATTTCTCCATCATTGGACCACCAAAGGAGCAAAAAATCGCCATAGTAGCTTCGGGACAAACAATTGCTTTTTTTTGTCGAACAGTGTTATTATTGGTTTTGCATACACATTTTCCCAAATAATTTAAGTTAAAATTAAATTAGAGTAAAATGCAGATAAAGTTGTCGAATTGAGTAAAATTGAATCAAGTACTGAACAGATTGCGGATATATTATTGTTGCATCATGTAAAGTTATTTTCCCAAAAAGTTTATGTGTTTTAAATTCAAAGCAAAAAGTCTTTAATAAATGTTAATCAAATAAAACAATGTCTAATAATTGTAGGGAACTCTTAATTTCCTTTCGATTGTGGTGGCATTGCGCTACAACATGATGATCAACATCGTCCAAAAAACGGACTGTTGCCTTGCGAACTCTTTCTCTTCTTTGCGGCAACGCTACCGTTCCGAAACCGCTCGTCGGGCGAGCGCTGCAGCCGCATTTGTTCTTCATTATGCTTAATTAATTATTAGTTCTGTTTACACTTGCTATTTTATTGATGTTATTTAATTGATAGTTGTTATTCAAGTTATCTATTTATTGGAACACTCATCTACACAGAGTAATCACAACCGAGTCTGGTGGAGGTGTCAACTCGGCGACTCCTGTGCCATAGATTGGGGAAAAAACCAAACGATATATTATTATCGAATTCTGAATAAAATCTTCCATAATATATTAGGAAATTATTTTATAATTATTTATTTTGTTTGAATTCGTGTATTAAAAACCGATAAAATTACAAACTGATGGTAAACGTTTTAAATGGGGAAAAAATGAAAACCTGAAAGATAGAAAGGCAGTTCAAAGCATAAGCAGCTACATATAGGATGGTTAAACGAGAACAAAACCTGCAAAGGCACCCTCCGCGTCTCCACAACACAACCCACCACACCAGGGAAACGTTAACTTTTCAATTTTCCCTACTGGAAAAAAATTAGTTAACATTGAAATTATTTTATATTATAATATTACAATAAAACTTGAGACTTTTTAATTTTATAACAACATTAAATATTTAAAATCAGCAAATAATTATCCGTACTTGGCCGGTAAAGGATGAGCAACAAAATTATTTGAAAAAATGTAATCAAGAATCTTTTATAACATGCAACTCAACTCCGCCGACAAACGAAAATCCTGGTCACAAACTATTTGAAACGTCATTAAAATTATTCACATAATCCTAGTCTAAATAGTTGGAAAACAACTAACGACAAATTCTACGAATAAATAATTAATATTTCACTAATTTCTTATTGGCGATAATCTCGCCGGTTTTTCAAGCAAAGAACGAGAGACTTTGGGGATATTTTCTACATATTTGGCGAGAAAATATAATTACAAGGAGAGGGCTGCGGAGCCCAGTCGGTTAGGCACTCGCCTAGCATGCGAAAGGTCTCAGGTTCGGGTCCGGGCATCGCCAAAATATTTGAAGACCTATAAACGGTCCGTGCAGCCAAAAATGTCCGACGAATAATACCCCGTGTAAAGGAGTGCACGTTAAATATCCTTCAAAGTCCTAACGCTGCGTACGATGTCACCCTTAATGGTTGCTTTGGATGCTTATTTAGGTGTCGGCTATCTATACGTGAAAAACGCTAAAAACAGAAAGATTGCTACAAACAGCCTATCATTTAGCTGCATAGAATAATGGTTTTTGTCACAAAAAAAAAAGATTGCGTTGAGTTCCCGCTCATATATCGGCCTCGTCATTTTACCATGGCTAAAAATTACGTGGAGAGCCTTCAAGAGCCCTTTGTAACCCTAACTGTGAAGTTCTTTCAATTTTGTCCCCAAACCAAACTGAAAATCAAGTTTGGTTTGAATTAACGTCGCTCTAGAGCTACACGAGGGCTATTGGCGACGGACGTCGTATTTTAGAACCACAGTCAGTGAGTGAAAATCAAGTATATAAGTCCCGCTCAGGTGTCGATCTCGTCAGTTGACCAGGGTTCAAAATTGCTAGGGGTACTTGGCTGCATCAAGCAAATGAAGGATGAGGCTAGAAATAGACAGCAGAAAATTATTAAAACTTTACATAAATTACCTCAATTCTGCCGCTCCGGTGGCTCAATCGTTAGGACTGTAGCCTTTGGAGCTGCTGGGGTCGGGTTCGAATCCCGGTCAGGCTTGGATGTTTGTGACCGTCAATAAATGTTGTTGTTTGTCTATGTGTTATTCATTTCTTAATGACTGTAAAAATTCTTTCTGTGTCTGTCCCACTTGACGAAAGCTTAGAAGCGGTTCTCTGAACAAGCACACAAGCTGGAATATAAATGTAACCATACCATACCATACCACAATTCTCATTTAAATACCATACAATCCAAATCCCAAAAGAAAAAAATATTTTGTCAAAAACTACTTGAAAGCGGTTATTATCAAAAAGGAACCACAGTTCAACTCGTTATACAACTCTATATATACATAACTTGATCATCACACACACAATCTTCTACAATACTTATTCAAAAATCTTTAATATTAATCCATATTTTTTCGCTAACAGGCACCGTCTTGGCAAAATTAGTTAAGGCGTCATGCCACGGATTAAACCGTTAAGGGTTCTGTTTTCGCCTTAGTCGTCCTATAAACGAATCATGCTGGACCAAAATTGCTCCACGAATAAATAGCATACTACAACAATTGATTCAAGTTCAATACGTCGTGGTCCAAAGTCCTGGCGTGATCCCACGTAAGAAGTCATTAGTTGCTTTGAGTGCCAGCTCAGATGTTGGCGTCACTTGACCGCTGTTACATATAGCACTGATTCAACCAAATCTTCTCCATAAAACAACATATAAATAAAATCAATATATTCACAAAAGTAAAAAAAAATGGTTTCCTTCCTTGGTAGTAGTCTAAAATATCTTAGCCCGAAACCAATATACTTTCTGAAGCTCTAGTGGTTGCGTTCACAACGAACTTAACAAAATTAAATTAACTACTGTGTGGCAAGACTTTAAATTTGAAATAGTCCAAAAAAGACAAAATGACCTATTTAATAAGGAATGTTTTGCGAAAGAAAACCTTGATTTGAAACATGAGAACAACTTCATTGAAAAAAATAATGAACCTTCAATTGAAATTCAAAAGGGCATTGGACATTTGACACTTTATTTAGGAATGAAAAAAAACATTACATTGTTATTCATTATTACAATTTTGTTTATCGGTGCCCTGCACATTTTCCTACAGTTTTTAATAACATTATTTCAAATCTTTTACATTAATTGCTAGTGAAAATTTATTTTTGTTTGAAAAGTAGTTTTACTATTTAAATTACAATATCAATGTAGGGTCATTGACATAAACTATTACGATTTATTCTAAATATTTTGTTTCTTATATACTAATCAATAAATGAAAAGTTTCGAAACTTAAAATCATCCTTTTTTTCAACAACAAAAAAATAGATGCAACGAAAATTTCTATTTTTCACATTTATTCGAAATACATTATATCCTATATACTTGTTTTTGAAAATTCAGTTTCCAAAACTTAAAATAGGTGATAGAATATATGATTTAAAAAAATGTATTTTAAATAAAGAATTTTAGTCTTTACAAACTAAAAATATATTTGTATCTTTATTTAAATATTCTTTTTTAAGAATCTACTTGAAGGCTTTGACTCCTATCCGTTAATACCACAATTTAAATTGTATCTTTGAAGAAGAAAAATTAAGTTATGCAAATAAAATGAGAAAGAATGTTGAGAGTTTCATTGATAGCCTTAATTGAGTTTATGATGTTATTTATAGATGATGCATTAATCATGATGTTTCTAAGAGGCAGACATTTTAATTGATATAAATTTATTATTATTGCTTAAAAATGAAATTATAATACCCTTAAAATTAGTTATTTTAGCCTCTTTTCTTGTAAAAAAGAGAAAATACTTCCTAGCTTCAGATTTCTAATTTTATGACCAAAAAGTCTTCAATTTAAAGATTTAGAACTTTTCAACAACCCGCCGCGCCGAATGCAATCCAAAACTGTATTAAAATGCGAAATGTTTATTCTTTACTTTAGGAAATTTACTATGATACTCGTAGACATGTAGAAATATTTTACAGAAGTCCTCAAATATTAAACCACCTGCCACTAACGAGAATTTGAATAGTTTAATGTTGTCAGCTTCAAAACAGCTGGTAATGAACAATTGAAAATATCGCACATTTTCGCTTAAAGTGACGTATTGGACATAGTAATGGCTTTTAGAGTTCGAAATGTTAAAATAATCGAAATTTTCATATTACGGGTTAAAATCGATTGGTAGAATGTTAAGGGTGTATAGTTAGTGGATCTTTTTATTTTCTATGCTGATATGCAGTGGAAAAAACAAACTTTAGAAGATATTAAAAAAAATCTTGTTGTTGATATGTAATTTTCCGCGCAAGGTGCGATAAGAAGTAACTCGGTTATAAATTTGCATTCATGATACTGGTAAGAAAACTTATAAGGCCAAGTGTCCATCGCTGCGATATCCATGTACGATTTGTCAATATTAATGACCGTTAACAGCTTTTCTCTCTATAAGAGAACTGGCAAAGTAAAGCCTAGTTTGTGGTTGTTACATTAAAAATTGTTTCAAGTGTGGCTTCCGGTTCTTTGTTTAAAAATCCTCTCCAGAGCTACCTTATTAAGTATGGCACTTGGACATTTGGCACAAGGCATTTTTCTTTATATGGGCACTCGTTAGATAGACTACTAAAGTATGAAATTTGCTTATGAAATTAAATTTAATTAAATCGATTCAGCCTCAGAACCAGACCGAATTTAACTTTTGAAACTTTTTATGGATACTTCATAACGTGAAGTACGGAATATGAGATTATTTTTTGTGAATATATTATTTAAAAAATTTAGAATATATCTAACAACGTCTTGTACGAATATCCTTATCACATACACCATATATAAACTGAACAAGCACACAAGCTGGAATATATATGTATCATACCATACCATACCATATATAAAAAAAAAAGATAATTTATTCTTTAAGGTTTAAAAAAAAAGCCAATAATAATCTACGAACAATATCATCACTATTTTTTTTGTTTTATTCTGATGCTGATTAGTGTCGTTGTCTTTCTTTTAACTTCTCTCAAGCCGCCCCGGCGGCGCAATCGTTTGGACACTGGCCTTTAGAGCTGATGGGGTCAGGTTCGAATCCCGGTCAGGCATGGATGTTTGTGACCGTCAATAAATGTTATTATTTGTCTATGTGTTATTCCTTTCTTTGTGACTGTAAAAATTCTTTCTGTGTCTGTCCAACTTGACGAAAGCTTATAAGCGGTTCTCTGAACAAGCACACAAGCTGGAATATATATGTACCGTACCATACCATCATCACTAAATTTTTTTTTTCATTCTGATGCTGATTAGTGTCTTTGTCTTTCATGTAACTTCTCCCAATAAAACAAGAACGAAATGTACTCAGGTGAGCACCATGAAACAAAAGGTAAATGATGATTGCACTGTGTGTGTTTTATGGGAGTATGTTCAGACATTTGGAAGGAATGACATTTTATCACGCTCCACAAATGAAAAAAAAAGACACGTGGCTAAAGAAATTTCTTTGTCTACATCTACTGAATAGTTATTATACGAAGATGAAAAAAAAAATCCTGACAAACTTAAATTCCAGTCTGTATGTTGATGATACCGCAGAAACTGTTCTGAAAAAAAAAATGGTTCATGAAAATATAGTACGGAAAGTTGATTTAATAGCTATCTTGAAGCATGAAAAAAAAAAAGAGAAAAAGTTTATCTGTATACTATTGAATTGAAAAGCCAACGTTAAAAGCGTGAGCTGAACATTTTATATTTCGTTGGACTTAAATTACATCTAATAATAATTTATTAATTGCAATTTTAATAAAATATAATCGCAATATCGTTAAATTCAGTAATGAAAAAGTATGAAATTAAATAAGGAAAAAATTGCTGGCAACTTTTAAACTTTTATAGCTGTACCTTTTGAGCTGTCATAATAATGAGAAGTACATTTAAAAATATTACACTCCGTTACGGCAATAGAATTTCTCAATTTATGTAGATACAGGTTCATTCTATTTCATGAACTGGCAAGTTCCGGATGTGACATATCAACCTTTTGAATGAAAATGGTGCAGCAAGTTTTTTTAATGGAGTGTGTGTGTTTTTTTTTATTCACTAGGGGGCTTCCGCCCTCTGCTCACTATCGCTCGCCAACCCCCGGAATTGCTGCGCAATTCCATTGGCCGCTTCGCGGCTGGCAGGGGGCCACGCCGTACAGATCGAAAAGCATGACTGTAAAAAACAAAAAAATAAAATTAAAAAAACCCGTAACTTACTAAACGGTTATATATTGGACATATATGCAATTAGCAATTTGTTCATACATAAGAAGTCTACAAAATACTAAAAATTCAGAAAAATCGTAGAAGCCATTTTTTTTCGATTTTAGTAAAAAAAAGCCCTTTTTTAATTTTTAATTAAAAAACTAATTAGGTTTTTTTTAATTATTTTGTGGACATGACACTTAGACCAATTGAGACCTTCAGTAAAAAAAATTGGAGTTGTACTCCAAAAATCGCGCCATACAGATAAAAAAAAAACTTACTTTTTTTTTTAATATAGAGAGAAATGGGAAAATTATGATAGAAGCAACTGAACCCATTTCAAGGAAATCTCCATTAATGCAACCGAAAGGTCTGTGTCAAGGTCAATTGAAAGTCATTGGCCAGATGCTTCCTAAACATACACTCCGCAGCCAGACGGTCTCATCCACTAACTCCCTGGAGAACGTCTCACGTAACTCTTTTAATTAATGCAATTACATGAAGGATACCAATTACTCAACTCTTCTCTGTGATGGATATATAGGTGCCTTGATCTATCACATAGTTGCTTAATAGGTTATGATCATTACATAATACATGGAAAAGGGTTAGGATTTAAAATATATGGGTTCTTTGAATATTATGCAATTCTTAGTACGTGGGCGTTATATTTTCCAAAAAAAAATTCTTATGATATTTCTGTGTTCACCAGAGAAAATATGAATAATTCAACAGTACCCTCCCACACACATATATTTGTTCCAAACAATAAAATATTCGTCAATTCTCTTTTTTCAAAGTATTAGTTCTCTACGGAAGTACTTTAAGTCTGCATTTCTGAACAATAGACGTTTCTTAGTAAAAAAAATAAAAATTACAGCCTTTAAAAAATAGGGGGATTTTTTTCTAATTTTCTTAGCTTATAAGGTGCCGACGATATACGTTCACTGTCTTTTCAGGAATTACCTACTAACATTTGCTTGAAAAATATATAGTTCTCGGTTGCCATAAAACGTGCATCATCTAAGTATGTAGACGAACATAAATAACTGTAAGCAAAGAAAAAAAATAGGCTCCCCTAAAACAAATTAAAACAATAAAACAATTTTTATTTAGGAAATGTGTATAATGCAAATACAAAAATTAACCAGCAAAGTTTGTCCGAAAGCTTACTCCAGTAACAAAATAATACTCAGTTAAACTTATACTCAGGCTCCTTCATTCACGTATTATCTCTATTATCGTAGTCATGAAAAAGTACGAATCGGAGATATGTATGTGTTCAAAGAAAGCTTAAACAAGAAAAGTAGAGCTAAATTTTAAAACTGGTGTGAATAAAAATAAAGGTAGTTCGATATGTATGCTTCTTCAACAAAATGATCCAAGTATACAAAAAAAAAAAGGTTCTTCCGTCACAAAACGCCAATAATCAACTGACAAGTGAGGATAAGCGCTCAATCATTGTCAAAAAGGACAAGACAGTTTCCTTATCATATTGAAAATAATAATCACGTACTGAAAAATAACGTTAAATGACACTGCAAGTGTGCTGTGCATTTTCCGAATGTCCCAAAATCAAAAACCCCAATTACTGAAATTTTGCGTAACAAATCTAAATTGTACAAACTATAAAACGTCGTATAAGATGGGCACGTAAAACGTCAAAATATGAGCGATATTAACAGCAAATGTAACGTAGCAAATGCAACGTATTTGTTTGGTTGTCAGAATGACCAGACAGAATAATTTCACTATAAATATTTAGTGACAAATGACGTTTGTATGACGAAATATATCAAATGACGCCTTTGATGAGATATATTTGATAAATATGTTCCAATTTATGAAGAATCTAAAATACCTTATTAAGGCAGGTTTTTTCATAAGTTTAAACATGTTAAATTCGTTTTATGTCATTTCCCCTTAACAGTTGTTCATTAAAAAATTTTATGACTGCTTTTTTGCTATAAACTTGAGACAAAAAGTTTTTAAAAAGCCACGTGTTGAATACATTATTATTTTACTGTTAGCCTAAAAAAACTATACTAATGCAGCTGTTCTTCTAGGTTAATACCAGCTGCAAGTGAGACTATACACTTCCAGCTGCGGTGTCGAAACAGTGCCTTGTGACATCTTCATTCACTGTTTCACGTTTTTACCTGTACTTTAATTTCTACCTGACATGATTCGACAAGAACTTGGAAGTGGAGTCGTAAAAATTTAGCATTTGACTGCTGAAATGTTTCTGCTCGTTTTTCTACAAATGAAAAAATTCACTTTGAATACCTAAATAGATATTTGAATTTGATCTTGATCTTCAGTGAAGTGAAAACGGCAGTTTTGTATAAAAAGAAGGTTATTTAAATTTCCATGGTTGCAATTCAAATTCATTTATTTCAGAGTTTCAGTATTTTCATTAAGTAATGTGAAATTCTACGAATTTTATTTTTATTACTATAATCAGTTTCAGTTACTTTTTCAAATTTTTTGAAGTTATTTATGTTGTATCAGCGCCATCTAGCGAGCACTTATTGAAACTCTGCCCTGAACCGCCATCTTTTTGTGACTAGTAAAGGCGGTAAGGGTGGAGAGAGGATGTAATTCTTCAGAGCTGCACTTCATTAAATGGATATTTCTACACTAAAGAGTTGCTTTCTTCTTTACTGCCCCTCCTCCTTACTAGACATGGGGGCTCACCGCCGCTTTGCCACCCGCCTCTCGTCGCAAAAATCGATATATTTTAAAAAATTTTAATTTAAACTTTTACAAAACGAAAGTTCAAGTCCCACGAGGTTCAGACATAAAGTTCCTCTCCACGGTGGGCAATCACGAACTCATGCACAAAAACGAACTTTTATCTACACTGCAATAAATCAGCGATGCCAAAATCGCCATCGTCACGAAAAAAGTGAAAACTCCCGCTTCAAAAGGAACTTCCTGCGCCATCGTCAAGCGATTCCTTCTTCAGCCGCCAAGCCGAAGTCGCCTTCGCATTCGCCATCGTCGACCCCATCGTAAAGTGGTATTTTTCCAGCCGTTAAGCAGAAGACGCCACCCGTGAGTCATCCATCTTCAGCCGCTAAGCAGAAGACGACACACGACGACGAGGTCCACAGCACGTCAATCCGAAAAACAAAACTACCCTCCATAAAACGGAATACATCGTCCACAGAGCACGTAAGAAATTCTACTACATCGCCGACGAAACAAAACCAAAATCGACCACAAAGGTAAAAGTTTTCTTATTTTTCTATTCAAGATGTATAAAAATACTAAAAAAGAAGATTTAGTGAAAGTTGCTTTTGAATTGGACATCGTACTTCCAGAAAATTCCACATTAACTAAAATTAAAGAGCTAATTGAGTCCAGTGAGACCTACACGAAAGATAACGAATTCGTTAAAAATTTAATTGCACAAACGGTAGATGACAGAAATGTTAAACTAGAAATCGAAAGAAATAAAGTAGAAGTCGAAAGAAATAAATTAGAAGTCGAAAAAGTAAAACTCGCACAAATCGAACGAAATATAGAACTAGCTTCCCTTCAAAACAATGCCGAAACTCAACATAATATGTCGAAAAGTTCCGAAACCGATGATTCACCTAACATCGAAAATCTTATTCGTTCTGTTAAAACTCTTTCAATGCCAATCCCTAGCCGTCCAGAAAATTACAGCTTATTTTTCGCATCGTTAGAACGAGCATTTAATACGAAGAATATTTCGGATGAGTTATTAAAGTCAGAAATACTTATAAATATGTTAGGCGAAAAAGCAAATCACATTTTATTAAATATTTCGGATAATGATATCCAAGACTACGAAAAAGTCAAAAATACAGTGCTACGTCAGTTCCAACCAACCGCACAGGATTGCCTAATTAATTTTCGCCGTATGCAAAGACTCGCAGATGAGTCACACACGCAGTTTGCTTCACGATTGCAAACAACATTCGCATATTATTGCAAGATTAGAAAAGTCGACGACTTTGACACTTTATGCCAATTAATGGTTTCAGATAAATTGTATTCTACACTTGACCGAGAGACTCAGTCATACATAGCTGTCACACAAGGCGAAGAATGGCTAAAGCCAAATGATCTTGCACAAAAAGTTGATATATACTTTACATCCCAGCGTAAATCTCTAAGCGAAGTAAACCGTCGCCAACACAACAATAACACCTATCAACAAAACAACAGACCACCATACAATAATCGGCAACCATATAATAACTTTCGTAGACCACAAAATCAAAATTCCCGTGGAACAAATAATACTCGCTTCAATCAACGCAATGTAAACAACCAACGATCTGAAAACGAGTCACACGAGAATAACAGTCCAGTATTACAAATAGCTCCAACAGCACCCAAACCACGTGATCACGGTTCCCTTCAATATGAAAATGTACTACTTAATAGTAAAAATACGCGCGCTATTATTGACAGTGGATGCACTCATATTTGTGTCAAAGCCGATTGTTTACCCAAAACAACAACATATGATGAAGAAAATATCACATTACAATCTGCATTCGGCGACACGTACACCGCCAAATCCGCCAAGGTAAAACTCTCGTTGCCACAAAGACAACCAAAAACATACGATGCAGCGATTTGTGAAAATTTATTTTCAAATCTAATAATCCCCCCTTCAATTTTCCAAGAGCTAAAAAGATCACAAAATGAAAATGCAGTCGACCCTCCAAAAACAAATAATACCACGCCACCCGAAATCAAAGAAATAAAAAACAAATGTCAAAATACTATTCACATCGCTCCGAAACATGTCGCAGACGAAAAGTCTACGAACGAAGAGAGCGTACGAGACGACGCGCCAATCGCCTGTCAACCAGACAATAGGGAGGATTCAAAAACATGCACGAACCAATCAGAGGCAAAGGAGGAGCTATCGAATGCAAATTCGCCCGCTCATCTAGAGTACGGAGAACGAAGATTTTTTTTAGCGGAACGAGATGATGTGTCGAACCGATTAAATTTTGACAACGCTACCGGTAAAGGTTTAGCCTATTTTCCCGTAAAACACACTTCGGCGAATGATCTTACGTCCACAATGGATTGTGACTACGGTAATGACTTATATTTCACACACGTTAATAATACGGATATGAAGAAACGTTTTTCACATTTGATTGAAGAATATAAATCTAACAAATTAACAGATTTAGAAACTTACGAACATAAAATTTTCGCTTCAGACGTACAAGGGGACAAGCCCATATTGCAAAATGTAAACAAACCATTAGACACTATGGGGACCAATCCAATATTTAGTATTGTAAGTGATGATACGCTTTTTGAAGATGAATTTTCTCACATATCTGATGCGAATATACGGAACACTATTATGAAGATGATTAAAACTTATAAACCGAATAAAATTAAAAGTACTAATTATCAAATGAAATTAATTCTGTCAGATGACACACCTATATTTCAAAGACCACGCCGTCTTGCATTGTCAGAAAAAATTGAGGTAAATAAACAAATTAAGGAAATGTTACAAAGTGGAATAATTCGAGAAAGTTTTTCAGATTTCTGTGCACCAATAGTTTTGTGTAAGAAGAAAGATGGTTCAACGCGCTTAGCCATAGATTTTAGATCGATTAATCGGAATATCATAAAAGAAAGATTTCCTTTACCCCTCATCGAAGATGTTTTTGACAAATTACAAGGTGCTTCTGTCTATTCAAACCTTGACTTAAAAAATGGTTTCTATCACGTTGATGTTCATGAAGATAGTCGCAAATACACTTCTTTTGTAACACCAGACGGACAGTACGAGTTCACAAAGATGCCTTTTGGACTATGCAACGCACCATCTGTTTTTCAAAGATTTATCCAAATTGTTTTTCGAGATCTTTTAGAAGATGGAACTTTGATTCTCTATCTTGATGATTTGATTGTACCCTCATCTGATGAGTTCGAAGGTCTACAAAAGCTGAAAAAAGTTTTACAAGTTGCTTCGGACTATGGACTTGAGTTTAATTTCAAAAAGTGCAATTTTCTACAACGAAAAATAACTTTTCTCGGACATATCTTGGAAAAAGGTACAATTCGACCATCGTCCCACAAAACAAATGCTGTTTTAAGTTTCCCTCAGCTTAAAACGACGAAAGATATTCAATCCTTTTTAGGTCTGACTTCATTCTTTAGAAAATTCATAAAGAACTATGCAGCCATTGCAAGGCCACTAAGTGATCTTTTACGAAACAACACACCTTTTCACTTTGGCAGAGAACAACAGCAAGCTTTTCTACAACTAAAACAAGCACTCTCCACAGAACCTGTGTTACACTTATACAAACAGGGCTCACCATTACAATTACACTGTGATGCTTCATCAAAAGGTTTTGGTGCTATTTTGCTTCAAGCTGACAACGAGAACAACCTGCATCCCATTCACTATATGAGTCGTAAAACATCACCACAAGAAGAAAAGTATACATCATATGAATTAGAAGTTTTAGCAATAGTAGAATCATTAAAGAAATTTCGACACTTTCTTGTAGGCACAAAATTCAAAATCTTCACTGACTGCCAAGCGTTTCAAAAAACAATGTCCAAAAAAGAACTGCCTCCTAGAGTTGCCAGATGGGCAATGTTGCTAGAAGATTTCGACTACGAACTAATTCACAGACCAGGACAGCAGATGAAACATGTTGACGCACTTAGCCGTTATCCTGTCATGACAATACAAGTTGATGACACAACCAGAAAAATCTGTGAAGCTCAGTCAAAAGATGAGTTCACACTAAGCATTAAACAACTACTAGAACACTCTCCAACATCAGAATACAAATACAAAAATAACATTCTTTACAAAATAGTCAATGACCAAGAGCTTTTAGTAATACCACAAGACATGCAAAAACAAATCGTACAAATTGAACACAATAAAGGACATTTTGGTATCAATAAAACTGAAGCTTTAATTAAACAACAATTTTATTTCCCAAACATACGTAAAACTGTCGAAAACGTAATATCCAGCTGTGTAAAATGCATACTTGCCTCACGAAAAACAGGAAAACAAGAAGGATTTCTCCATCCCATTCCTAAAGGTGACATTCCATTAGACACATACCATATAGATTTTCTAGGGCCACTGCCAAGCACAAACAAAAACTACAAGTACATATTCACTGTGGTAGATGCCTTTACAAAGTTCATTTGGATATATCCTGTCAAGTCAACATCTGCAAAAGACGCTCTGGACAAACTTCAACTTCAGCAAACCACCTTTGGAAATCCAAGACGAATAATATCAGATCGCGGATCAGCTTTTACTGCAACAGAATTCAAGAAATACTGCGAAGATGAGAAGATTGAACATATCACAATCACTACACGTCAGCCAAGAGGAAACGGTCAGGTTGAAAAATTCCATGGAACGCTAATTCCAGTTATCTCCAAGTTATCCCTTGATGATCCGAACAAGTGGTTCAAGCACATACCAGCTGTACAACGTGTAATTAACAGCACTATCTCTTCAGCTACTAAGTACACACCCTTCGAGCTTCTAACAGGAGTTAAAATGAAAAATAAAGAAGATCTTAACATCAAGAAAATTTTAGAAGAACAACATATACACTCAGTCGTCCAACATCAACAACAAATGCGCAAAGAAGCCAAAGCAAATATATTGCAACAACAAGAACAGAGCAGGCACAACTATAACACTCGTCGCAAGACTGCTACCAAATACAAACTTGATGATATAGTCGCCATCAAACGTACTCAGTTCGGGACAGGCTTAAAACTTCGTCAAAAGTTTTTTGGCCCATACGTCGTGACTAAAGTTCGCCCAAACGACAGATATGATGTACGCAAGACCGGTACAGGTGAAGGACCAGCATGCACATCCACATCTGCCGACCAAATGAAGAGTTGGGCAAAAACCTGAACTTTGACTTTTATTCTACAAACTTTCTGAAGTCCAGAACTTTATTTTTTTTTCTCCCAAATTGTGCTAAGAACTTTTTGCACAGACTTTAAAATTTATTTTTACTTGCTTGCTTAGTTAATTTTATAAGTGTTTTCTTCTATTTCATAATTTTCAAATTAGAATTTTAAAGTGATTTTAGAATAATTTTCTTGAGAAATGCATAAAAGTATTTTATTTGTTTATGCTTATTTTTATAGTTCTTTTCAGTATTAGTAGTGAATTTAAGTGTATTATTTTCTAAGTGTTTACGTTTAATTTTTATCTTGCTACATGTTTACTTTTAATATTTAGATAGCATGTTTTTATTTTATTCAATTGCTATTTGTCGGGACGACAAACGTCAGGATAGCAGAGTGTTGTATCAGCGCCATCTAGCGAGCACTTATTGAAACTCTGCCCTGAACCGCCATCTTTTTGTGACTAGTAAAGGCGGTAAGGGTGGAGAGAGGATGTAATTCTTCAGAGCTGCACTTCATTAAATGGATATTTCTACACTAAAGAGTTGCTTTCTTCTTTACTGCCCCTCCTCCTTACTAGACATTTATGGGACATTACTTGGTTTGGGTAAGGATTCATAATTAGAATCACTAAAAATTTATTGTACTAATGTAGACAGAGTTATGTCAACATTTGATAAATGGCATCCCGCTTCATAAAGATCCACTATATTAGTGAATACACGTCATTTAGCTATTAGTTTAGAGATCCCTGAATTTAATCGGGCAGTGAAATTAAACATTCGTCAACTCTGTACTGAAAGTAAATATTCAGTCACTCTACTGAGAATAAATGTGACGACAATCCATAAGGCTTGTAGTTTTGAAAATAAACGTTGGATTTTTGCTAATTTGATATTTTTGTATCTGAAAGTCATTGATCAAGCGCAAATAACATAATTTATCACGATCTTATGTAGTGAAATGAATCATTTAGAAAAAAAATGATTTTGAATGAGTAAGCACTTTTCTTATACACAAAACATGTTTTGATCAAGTTAATACACTAGATTTCGTTTTGAAATGCCAATTTAAAGCCAGATTTCAAATATTTAATAATCTTTTTAAATTTAGTAGGAACAAAACTATATTTGTAAAAAGTTTTTGACAAAAATAACGCAAGAAATGCAAGAATTGCCTAATATCATTTAAATAAGGTGCTTTGTAAATAAACGCTTTGTAATGACATTTTGACAAATTTGGCAATAGCTGTGGAGGATCGAATTTATGTTTCAAAATAAGCTCTCAGTGAAACAGCTACCTGAAATTGTACATCTTTTTAGATTGAGTGCTACTTTGTATTTATTTTGTATATGTCACTCATTGGTTTAAAAATATAGCAGAAAAATAGCATTGTACAATGTGTATGCGGAGTATTTCAAACATAGCGAATTGTTAGCAAATATTAACATTAAAAATCATTTTTTACGTTATTAATGAATTATATAGATAAATAAATTAATGCAGAATAAAATAGATTATTTAACATTTAAAAATGAACCAACCAAGTAAATATCCGTAATTAATTAATTTAAAATAATCTCGAAAAATTTTAAAATGACTGCTTTAAACTTTGAAAAGGAGCAAAATGATTTGTCTTCAAAAAAAAAGTGCGTCGGTTAAATCTGCTTCAGCTGTTTGTAAACTTGTTTGTTTTACAAAGTCAGCTCTTATAAGCTTTGCCTCAGCTCTTTATATGGGTGTTTTTAAAAAATTTGCAAAGATAAATAATAACATATTTGTTATGCTATCAAATTTCATTTAACATACTGTTGTAATATACGTTTTTTACGTCTGTTCTAATAATCCGATTTTCTTGGTTTTCCAGATATCACATCAGCTAACCAAATTTTTGTCCATCTGTCTCTTAGCTTTACCATCCGTTTAATAATAAACATAATGACGATCGGTTTTAAATTCAGTTCTAACAGTCCCATTTAAAAACATAGTTTGAAAAGGTATGGCTTAAGGTACCAAAATTATGTGCTTTGTATTCGTCTACATCTACAGCGTACTATAGGCATTTTAGTAAGTATTAAATTAATGGGAAAGTCGGCTCTTATGAAATACTAATGATGGTTATAGTTTTGCAAGTTTACTAAGAGAGCGGTAAGTCAACCATTTTTTTTCAGAACTTTTTATAAATAACGAAACAGAAATAAAGCAGTTAACTGTTACAGTTACAACAAAATTAAGAGTTACAGTTAGGTGCGCTACCTATCGTTGGATGGTGCATGGTTTTACAATGTACTTTTTTGTTTCTTCCTAAAAGGATATACACTCCTTGCCAACCTAAGTTGGGTAAATAGAAATATGCTATGGAGAAGATTCTTCCGCGGATGTAAAGAGTACCATAAATTATTTGAGAATCCATCCAGAAAACATGTTTAAAACATTAATTTCATTTAAGGTCTAACAGATTTGAATACTATTTGAGAATATTTCGCAATTTTATCAGAATGAAAAGTGTATTTTGGTTAAATTGTATTAAGATCATTTTGTATGTAAATATTACCCTACAAGATTTTCCATCTTTCGGACCAATCACGCTCTTCCCCCTGTCTTTTTACTATTTGTTTTTACCCATGTTAGGTTGGCACAGAGTGTAGAAATGTTGAGATTTTATGTCTGACAAGATAGTTTTAACAATTTTTTTTTCAAAGAAATGAATATCTTCAAAAAGATGGCTTTAATTAATCGGAGTAGTACATTGACGCACATCTTACATTTCGTCTTTCGCCTTCAACGTGCAATTTATTTCCATGCGTTGTTTTAGTTTTAGAAAGAAAGAGTGACATTTCCGTATTCCAAACTAATCTAAAGACATTCTGACCCATTTTTGACTCAACTCTGACCCAAACTGAATTATCTATATCAATAAATAGTGCTATTCCCAAAATTTCACTCTATAATAATATTTTTTTTTTTTTCTAGTCACTCCGCTTCGCCATTTAAACAATTGAGCCTGATTTTTAACAAAGAAAGATTCACTTTTGTACGATTTGGCACTCACCAACGTTTTCAGACAGGTAGAGAGAAATGGAATCTAGCCTGATTCAGCAGTCTGCCTCTATTCTCTTTAGAATGGCTCATCAAATGAGTAAAATGCCACAGCTAAAACTAAAATGGGATTTATGTATAACACTGCTGCCAAAACGTGTGGAAATTACATCTTATAAAATGATGTTTCAATTATTGATGGAAACTTGAGTTGTATTATTAACCCTTTCAGTCCCAAAAATTAACTACACTACAGAAACATCTGATATTCGCAAAATAAGCTTATTTTAGGTCAAAAATAAGAGTTCTATAAGAAAAAAAATCATTTTTATTTTTATAAGTTTTTATTTTTTAATAATGCCAAAATTGTTAAACTGTGGAAAACAACAAAATAAAAAATATATATTACCTAAAAACACTTCGAGTTATATATTGTAAGGTATCTGACCACATTATTAAAAAAAATTTGTGAAAGTGTGAAGTGAACTTGTTAAAAATCAGGTGAAACGCTTGTTAGATATTTTCTAAATAAAAAAAATAGTAGTTTTGACTTCTATTAAGATTAATGAAAAATATTGTAGAATAGAGCAAAGTGTGAAGAATCGGATGATGTGTGTTTGGATGTCATACGGGACGTAAACATTTGGGGGAAAAATGTAGAAAGTGATGATACCAAATGGCATCACTGGGACTGAAAGGGTTAAATAATCACAGTTGCAATATTTTTTAAAAACAATTTTAAATTGTATATTGGAATAATCAGAATTTCGATAGAATTATTATTTGTATGACTCTTTATTTTAGTCACTAAACTATCTTTGACTAATTTTGAAGCAGTTCGTCTAAGAAGCTCAGGTCTTTCAATGGCTCATCTTTTTCATGTTTTTCTTTTTTTTCCGTTCAATTCTAGCCATCCAATTACAAATATTTTGTGTGTATATATTATATTATTATGCCGCCCCGGTGGCTGAATGGTTAGTGTACTAGCCTTTGGAACTGCTGGGGTCGTGTTCGAATCCCGGTCAGGCATGGATGTTTGTGACAGTCAATAAATGTTGTTATTTGTCTATGTGTTATTCAGTTCTTTGTGTCTGTAAAAATTCTTTCTGTGTCTGTCTCACTTGACGAAAGCTTATAAGCGGTTCTCTGAACAAGCACACAAGCTGGAATATATATGTATCATACCATACCACAGTCCAATGAAATAATCTTGTTAGAATTGCACATGATATCAGCTACTACCATACCTTTTTTGTCTGTCTGCCTATCCGTATACTATAAGAACTTCAATGAGTATTAAAATAACACGAAAGTATGCTATTATAGTTATTTCAGTACTTTTGTCCTGGCTTTTACTTATTTCAGTACTTGCTTTTACTAACTTTTAAACTCATAATCAAAAATAAGTTCCTAAATTTAAAAAAATCTTTGAAATCAGCAAGATTCATATTTTCTTATACACCAATAAAAAACAATCGTAATATTTAAGAATACTTTTTCCTCGACACTCTTTTGAAGATGGAGCACCTGTATGAAATTACCAACAATATTTCTCTTATATAAACCAGAATAAACTACTCGATTACCACGGAATGACTAAATATATTCACGACAAAAAATATATACTGTAGAATTTAATCATGGTTTCTATAATGTCTATAAATATTATATTCTATAATATTTTATAAGTTTTCTACATCGTTAAGAAATTACTTGCAAATTTTTAACGCCATATCCTTCCTTGTTGTTGATAACTATGGAAGGATAGTGTAGAATTCAAAATAAATTTTGCATCTGCTTGTTTAAGATTTTTTTCAAAACAAATATTAAAAAGGCATGCACTGACTCTTTTCTAACGATATAAAGCATAGGTATTTAAACTATTCGAAAAAAAATTGTATTAAGTTGCCAATAACTTAAAAATAATGCATAAACTGTTGCTGAAAATACACAAGCCTGTAAAACGAGAATAACTATTTAATACTAAAGTTATAAATCCACCAATAATTCCGACATAACTTCTAAAATCACCGAGTTATATAAGAACCACATAAATTCTATTTTATAACATCGATATCGGCGAATTTTATTTAAGGAAGACTCGAAATTGGATAGCAATAAATATCTGATATTTTATTGCATGTCATAAACTCTATATTTGTAACTCGGATCTAGTCTATGAATGGAAATATCATAATACTCGAAAATCGGAATACTTTTTGGATGCTTTGATTTTCCAAAATGGCAAAGGAATTCGACTTGTCTGGTTGCCACCAATAAAATTTAAACACCTAGCTAGTATTTCAGGTATGAAGGTCGGCTAAAAATTCTATCGGATTATGTGGCATTGTTGCTGCAATATCAATACTTGCAATAAAACTGGAATTCATTCTCAGTATTGAAACAGCTATTTTTGATTTTTAGTTAAGTAAAATTAATGAATCCTAAGTTTTTTTTTTTGAGTGGTATAAATAGGTTAATAGGAATAAATAAAACAAATTTAATTTTGAAAAAAATCTTATGAATAGTAATTTGCAAACTCCTTAATGTGTTATATATTCTCTCTTAATCCTAAATTAAGCAAAGGTTATGGAGTTTTACCGACAAGTTTTGCTGTAAAATTTTATATTGTTGAAATTTGCTATAGCTTTAAAACTTTGAAAATATTTTAATGAAAAACTTGAATGACAAAATTTCACTACACCAATATTCTACCTTTTTAGTTTATATTTGTCTAATAGTGTTATATCTAATAACTTAAACCATACTAATTCGACTAAAAATCTAATTTTGACAAAATTATTTGAATGCTAACTTTAGTCTTGACCAAATTTTATTTTTATTCTTACCATGGTTTATAATAACAGGTACAAAAAAATACAATTAGCGATGTACTTTAAATTAGTGATTTCGGTCAAAGAAATAACCTTTAACATTTTTGTAAATGATACAAAAACAGTAATCATAACAAGTCTAAATTAATCGTACTTTTTCAACCTATCACAGATTTTAAAGAAAAGATAGAAATTTCAATCATTTTTATATTATTTCTACGTCATCACATTGGTATAAAGTATCGGATAAGTTTGCAAAATCATTTATTCAGAGCATTACGCATCTTTTTAAAAATTCTCATATCAGAGAAAATAAAGCGAGAAAGAATCAGATTTTATTCGAAACTAATTTAATATATGCCTATTATTTTTTTTTTATTCTATTTAGCAAAGAATGGATGTTGCAAAAAATCTTCATAAATTAAACGCCGAAAAAGACATTTAAACAGACGTGTTTTTACTCATAAGTTAAGCTTATCTTTATATTTGCCCATGTTAAACATGTTTCTCCTTTAGGTATGTACAATGTAAAAAAGCATTCTATAACAATATAACTATTTATAACTCTTCAATTTATCCCTGTCAAAGTGGTTTTTCCTTTAGGATATCAATATTGTTGAAAAAAAAATTCTGCCTCATTTTTCGATGTAACTTTTTCAGTTTATAGTTTTTTTTTAAAATATTTTTCGGCAATTACTCATAAAATTATAAGTGACTTAATTATATTTTTCCAATTTCAATATTTAAATGTCTTCTACCCACATTCCCTTGTATTGTTCTTAGCTTTCAAATAATGTATATTTCTGTTTGCAAGTATTTCATGTATGACTATAAATAGATGAATCAAACGAACCAATCACGTAATCCTTGTTCGAGATCATTTGACATTTCCCGATTGGAGGGGGCGGATGAAAAGAAAAAACATTCCATTACAACGGGAATGTGACGTCATTGCGGGGGTGTGGTGCTTTGAAACAGGATCACAACATTCTATGGTTGCCACCGGAAATGAGATTTAGGGCAGAATGTGAAGAGAGGGGGGAGGAAAGTGTTTACAAACATGCGGCAAATAAAAGAATGTTTATTTTTATTTGTAAGCCCAAAATATATATAAATAAAAAAATAACAATTTTGGTGGAGAGTTGAATGGAAGCTGTAAACGTTCTATTATTGAAATACATCCTCGAATCTGTTTGGGAATTGTCTGATATTTGATTATTTTTTTTATTTTGCAGTTTGTTCTAAATCATGAAGCTTTCCAATTAATATTTGTAGTTATAGGGAAGGTTTTCCGAAAAGCCATTGGGGTGAGGATCTACTCGGAAAAAATTCTCGGGCTACAGCATCTGTTCTTATCCTTTCAAAAACATATTTTTTGTGTTAGACAAACGGCATATTTTTCTAAATATTAAATTTAAAAATGTGTTGCTACTGATTATCAATTATAAAAAGAAGAGAGAAAATCGTATACTCTTGCAGTAATAAATGCTAGGTTGTAGACAACACTACAAGAAATACATTGATATCATTTTCCTCAAAAAAAAAAAATTAAATATCACAATTAATGTGAAAACATTTCGGGGAAAAAATGAGAAAAAAATTATCTTTTTTTGCCAGTTGTTTCCTCGAAATACAGCAAGCAAAAAAATTTATACTCTTTTTTCATTATTCATTGTATTAAGGTATTATCGTGCGATGATCCTAGCAAAAATACCCTTACCTTATTAGGAAGAGGTTACATTTTCTACCATGTAAAAATATTTTATTTTTTTATTTATTAACCAAGTAAAAACAACACTTACATGGGCACATTTTAATTAAGTGGACACATGTTCCATATATTTATAGTATAACTTTTCACCATATATTTAAGTTATTAATACCTAATCCGTTTTAACAGGGTTCATTTAAAGATCAAAAGATTTTTGTACGATGTTTACTCTCAAAGGTGTTAATTTCAAACAAAAAATAATAATAAAAAGTCTTACTATAAAGTCACTTTAATTAAATGTATTATGGTGGTTAAAACTAAGCTTTTTTACTCATTAAGAGAAATTTAGATAATTATTTAGATTAGACTAATTAAGATAATTTCGATAATTAAATTTAGATAATTTCGATAATTAAATTTAGATAATAATATTTTTACTAATTAAGAGAAATTTATGTTATTATTATTTAGATTTTGTTTGAGTTATAATTAAATCATTCCACTGCTTTATTTTCTGAAGATCATTTTGCAAACTGAAAGAATCACTTCAACTCCCTTTTAGTTTTAAGAAAATAGCTTCATTCAAATACAAAAATTGTTGACCAACTACAGGCTAGAGGCCCAGCAAGGATGGTCCAAAATATTTCTAATGAATCAAAAATCAAATCACCGGTCAAAATAATCACCGGAGATATTTAACAGAAATCACCGATCAAAATAATCACCGGAGATGTTTTAAAGAGAGTATAAGTCCAACTAAAGCTATTTGTATTTAAAACAACACAAGTTGATCTTATACTTTTTTTATTTATTGCTTGTTAAATTAGCAGTATTAAGCGGTGTTTCAGGTTTAATTGGCAACCAATTTTGATACCCTTCCTACTGCGGAGTTAATTTCACTTATCTTCCGTATCATTCAATCTCCTTCGACTCAAGCTTTATTGACAGTGTCAACAAATATCTCATCCTCCTACGCAACTTTAAAAAACCCATTTCAAACAAAGGAATGACCAGAAGAAAGAAAAAAAGTGTTGACATTTGAATTGCCATACAATTTTGCCATGTGCCACCAGATGAGTAGTAGTAGTGTACGGGTACACGTGCATCCATTCTGAGATGAGGGTTGCCGTTGAGTTGTCCGTTTCCTGCTTCCCGCCAAACGGGGGAGGGGCCGATCGATAGGTGCGCGCACGCGTGTCTATTTCGAGAGTCAATGGGAGGGAGGGATGGGGGGCGTTTAGAGGGTAAAAAAATGGAATTGGTTTCAGTTTTGTTTGTTTGATTTTTATTGCTTGTTTTGACGCCAATGTTGGCGTTAGATTTCGGTTTGAGTGGGCGTTTCCATATTGTCCAACATTTAAATTTTAGATTTAGTTAATTGAATAGTTTATGAAAAAACTCTAATGTGATTGATTAACTAGAATTGGAATTTAAATAAGAATTTTAAAATAAAGAGAAAAACGAGAATGTTAATTTTGTTAAATGGCATAAAAAAGTCAGACGTTTTTTAAAGTAGAATAAATCCCTAAATTTATCGAAGAAAAAACTATTTCAGTGGAGTTTTTGCTACGACAACCAAATATTCAAGTAATTTTGGTTTTAACTGAAAGAATTGAAGGTATTGGGTCGTCAAATTGAAAAAAAAAAACCGTTTTATTTCAAACTGATGAAAACACGGATTTACTTATGTTAGAAACTGTTAATTTTCCTAAGGTAGATGAACCTGAAGAAATCCCGAAAAAATAATTATGCAATGCAAATAAAGAGACTACATCATTCATTTTTGCTAATTTGCAAAATCAGAATATCTTCCAGCGCTGAACGAATGTCCTATGAATAAACATTAAATTTCGTCATATTTCATGAAACGAGACGTGATATTTTTTTTACCATATAACATTCAAAGCATACTTGCAGGTTGCAGCTGTTTGAATTGGAATTTTGACATTGAGAAAGTGCACTAACCTAACGCCAGGTTAGTGGCATATTTATGATACTAGAAAACTATTTCATAAGTAGTTTTTTTTTTTATTAAACGTTTAAAACGTTTGTTCCGCGAAATTAGGGGGAAAAAGTGTCATTTTATCTAAAATGCTTGGATTAAATTTTCTTTTAAAAGGCCACATTAAAAACAACCTTCTACAACCGTTTGTATTAAACATTACAATTGGATTTACTTTTTTTAAAATATTGCTTTTGTTATAGTATTCATTCATTTATAGCATCCTATCTTTCATTTTTTTTGGTATTAAAAAACACAAAGAAAGAATAAATACAAAAAAAATTTTTAAAAAGAATTTTTCTGATTCTTGAAATTCATTAAAATGCTACAAATTAGGTAGATTTCAGAATATTTAATGTTTAATTTTTTCTTGAATCTTTTATTAATAAATTTAGATATAGGCTCAAATAAAAGTATTAAAATGTTTCAGTAAAAAAATATCTCCTATTTTCTTCAAAAACTTATTTTTGACCATTTTCTTCATCAACTTATTTTTGACAAACTATATACTGTACGTTCATAAAAATTTTTTGACTACTGTACATTTAACAAAAGATATTCAATTTTATTGTGGATTGCCTCTTAATTCATAATCTACTAGCCCCATATGATATTTTCCCGAAAGAAAAAAAAAGATAAATTGGCACGATGCCATATTTTATCAAAGTCACTCAAACAAGAACTTTTATTTAAAAAAAAATATCTCTTTTTTTCCATTGCAATATGACTTTTAAACTTTCATAATCGATAGAAAACCCATTTAGCTAATAATAAAACGCATTCTAATTCAAATTCATGTGACTGTGACCACTACTAAAACAAAAAAGACTATCAGATTACTAATAGACATAATATAAAAACGAATTGTATGATCCGATCAATAACGGATTCTTATTCCCAATAATTATGGTAGCATATTTTTTCCCCTTACGTAATTACTATATCAATCCGCAGTCGAGACTTCTGGCGCCACACTTTTTGTCGCAGCTTCTCAAAAAAAGGGGATTAAGTCACCATCACTGGCAATCCTTTTCCATTTGTAGAAGGTTGCTATTTTTTTATAAGAATGTTTAATTTCGCCAATATAATTGAAATTAAACTCCGAGGTTTCTATATTTTTTGAGTTCATGAAGCCAAAAACTAAAAATGGATTCAAATACATCTTTTTGCCCGAACTCTAAAAACAGCATTTATGCAAATGACCCTTATTAAATTATTACAGTAACTAAAGGAACTAAAAGTCAAGTTGCAAAACTCACATTCTCAAATATTCAAAGCATAACTAAGATATAGGGTCTGGCCACTGCAATTGGCGATGTCGTCCAATTGAATTTACAATTATCAAAAGGAGCCAATGAATGGACTGTATCCTATACCAAAGTTATACTTTGATAATGTGAGTTTAGCAACTAGAATCTAGATCCATCATAGATTTAATACTTATTATAAAGCAATGATATTTTTGAATGATTTAAGTTTGGCGTGTTTAGTTTCAATCTGAAATTTTACCCCTGTAAAAGTTGTTTCTTTTTTAATGGACATATAATGTAAGGAAAAAAAGTTCAAGCTTAAAAATATTACTCTATAAACAATGTCTCCCGTAAAATATATGTTAATAAATATATACCTCTTTGTACTAAACTTAAATAATAAAAGAAAACATTTTTTTTGTAGAAAAATTAGAATAATCTAAGAAATGAAAAAAAAATATCATAATATAAAATTAAAATTTCCACCATAGTTACCATTAGTTAGATAATGTTTGAATATTACTAATGAAAATTTTAAAACATTAATTTGTAAAGTGTTTTTTCTCGAAAAACTAGACAAATAACTAAATACATGAAATAAAATGAAAGTTTTTAACGATAAATAGATTTTTTAAAATTATTTAAACATAAAAAAAATACAAGTTTTTTTCGAAAAATAACTAAATATTGGCAAAAAAAGTCCACCATTTGTTGAATTTCTTTAATTCATAGAGACGCAAAATAGTAGAGAAATAGTTAAATTTATTTTAAAAATTGAATGTTGGAAATTTCACCAAATAAGCAATAATTTCGCCAAGCAAAACCTCCCGACTTGGCGCCGTGCCCACGCTTTCCGACCAATGGAGGGGAAGGCACCGGTTTGTGACGTCACGTTACGTTCTAGGTCACACTCCCAGACCTATGTCTGTAGTAAAACATCGACTCGCGCAGCATTTTGCGTTTGTGTATCAGAGTAATCAGACGTGCTTTTCTACCGTTTCCTCACGCTTTGGATATTTGCTTCTTTTCTGTTTGTTTTGATCGGACTATCAACATTGGACGAATACAACAACTCCTTAGAAGTTTGCAAACACAAGGATTTTTTGACGGATATTCGAGAAGTGGAGATAGAACTCGCGCATCCGTTGGGAACATCCCAACCGATCTTCGAACATTCTCGATTCCACCGGAACGCGGTTTCCCCTCTTTCGCCGGAAATCGAACTCTGCCGTTAACGGTTTTACCCGCTCTCTCCAAAATCGTCAGGAAACTTTCTCCTTCTGAGTTTGTGTCTTCGTATCTTGCCGAAAGACTCTTAAAAATCGTCTTGAGGACTTTTACATTTTTCTTCTAAAATCGTTGGAATTTGAATATCCCTCAAAATCGTCTGGCCATCCAAACCACAACCCGACACTTCGATGTTTAGCATGCCAGTGAGCATCTCTCTTCCCAGACGGCCCAGCCTCAAGTTCTGGAAGAGCAAAACCCGGTCCGCCAGCATCACAGACTACGACCCAACCTACAAAGTCCTCTACCTAGGCAACATCCTGACCCCCTACGCTAAAGGGGAAGGCTGCTGGGAAAAGCCCCTTCAGACCCTATGGAGGGCCTACGCCGCTAACCCCGTCAAAGTCCAGACCCCCATGGAACTGACCGTGGCACCTTCAGGAATCAAAGCTGTCACCAAGTCCTTCGGTACTACCGAGTACTGGGCGTACCGGATCACGTACTGCGGTGCCCCGGCCCCGGAGATGTACCCCGGGCTGTTCTGCTGGATATACCGGCACGAGAGGCCCAAGATGAAGCAGGAGTTGAGGTGCCATGCGGCCCTCTGTCTCAAGCCGGAGCATGCGGCGGAGCTGACGGCTCACCTCAAGAATCGACTGGCACTCGCACTGCAGGAGTTTAGGAGAGAAAAAGTGAGTTCTTTATAGTTATTGGTTAATTTCCAGAATCCGGTGCCTTTGTCGCCAAAGGATTTGGCGTATTTTGTAGCAAGCGATAAACAATTTTATTTGGTGATACGGCGAAAAATCTTTTCGTCCAATTGTCGGCGCTGGTAATACTTGCACGGAATTGTGGGTAAGAAGCCCGGATGATGTGCGCGCACAATGGAATTATTTTGTTCTTAATTTATTTTTTCGTCCAACCAACGACACTGTTGATACTTGCGAGCGATGAATTGTGGGTAAAGTTGCGCGTGCATCGTAATCGCAGTTACGGTTAACTATGAAAATCTGGTTTTGGTTATTATATTTCGGTTATTTTTTATTCTGAATATTTTGTCGATTCGAAGAGGGCCGGTCTGCTAGCTGCCTGGGGCCCCAAACAAAATTTTATGCTTTCAACAGACTCTTCAATACTGCCTGATGTTGGATACTGATGTTTTTTTAGAGAAAAAAATTGCCCGGGGCCCCAGACGGATATGTAGGCTTTCAATAGGCCCTACAGTACTGCCCGATGTTGGATACTGATGTTTTTTTAGAGAAAAAAAAATTGCCCGGGGCCCCAAACGGATATTTCGGCTTTCAATGGGCCCTACAATACTGCCCGATGTTGGATATTGATGTTTTTTTAGAGAAAAAAAAATTGCCTGGGGCCCCAAACGGGTGCGTACTGGATTGCCACTCGCGTAGCTCTAAAGCGACGAAAACTAAAACGAAACTAAACTGAGTACGGGATAGCCACTTGTGTAGCTTTAGTACAGCGTTAATTCAAACCAAAGTGGATTGCCAATCGTGCAGCTCTATTGCGCCGTTAATTCCAACTGGACTGGATGTTTGCGTTTGATCTGGGAGAAAAAAATGACTTCTAACTCTCCCGTAGCTTTCCGCGATCCATTAACCTTAGAGATCAGTGAAGGAAAGTAGGGTTGCATCGGCGTAAGGGAATCTGGCAATGATAAAGCACGCGAATTTCGCCAAGAATTTGTTGTTTTTCGACAAGCGCCAAGCTGCACCGAATTCTGGAAATTTACCTATTGGTTAATTTCCAGAATCCGGTGCCTTTGTCGCCAAAGGATTTGGCGTATTTTGTAGCAAGCGATAAACAATTTTATTTGGTGATACGGCGAAAAATCTTTTCGTCCAATTGTCGGCGCTGGTAATACTTGCACGGAATTGTGGGTAAGAAGCCCGGATGATGTGCGCGCACAATGGAATTATTTTGTTCTTAATTTATTTTTTCGTCCAACCAACGACACTGTTGATACTTGCGAGCGATGAATTGTGGGTAAAGTTGCGCGTGCATCGTAATCGCAGTTACGGTTAACTATGAAAATCTGGTTTTGGTTATTATATTTCGGTTATTTTTTATTCTGAATATTTTGTCGATTCGAAGAGGGCCGGTCTGCTAGCTGCCTGGGGCCCCAAACAAAATTTTATGCTTTCAACAGACTCTTCAATACTGCCTGATGTTGGATACTGATGTTTTTTTAGAGAAAAAAATTGCCCGGGGCCCCAGACGGATATGTAGGCTTTCAATAGGCCCTACAGTACTGCCCGATGTTGGATACTGATGTTTTTTTAGAGAAAAAAAAATTGCCCGGGGCCCCAAACGGATATTTCGGCTTTCAATGGGCCCTACAATACTGCCCGATGTTGGATATTGATGTTTTTTTAGAGAAAAAAAAATTGCCTGGGGCCCCAAACGGGTGCGTACTGGATTGCCACTCGCGTAGCTCTAAAGCGACGAAAACTAAAACGAAACTAAACTGAGTACGGGATAGCCACTTGTGTAGCTTTAGTACAGCGTTAATTCAAACCAAAGTGGATTGCCAATCGTGCAGCTCTATTGCGCCGTTAATTCCAACTGGACTGGATGTTTGCGTTTGATCTGGGAGAAAAAAATGACTTCTAACTCTCCCGTAGCTTTCCGCGATCCATTAACCTTAGAGATCAGTGAAGGAAAGTAGGGTTGCATCGGCGTAAGGGAATCTGGCAATGATAAAGCACGCGAATTTCGCCAAGAATTTGTTGTTTTTCGACAAGCGCCAAGCTGCACCGAATTCTGGAAATTTACCTAGTTATTTACTCAATACAATATTGTAACAAATATTAACCACAGACAATATTCTAATAATTATTTAGATTTGAATGCTCAAATAATAGTAAACAAGAGTACATGATTATTGTGTTACCATAGAGGCAAAGTAACTACGAATATTTGTCGTTAATTATCGTTAAATAAAAATTAAGTTATTAATTTAGGTTTTTCCCAGGTGGGAAAAACCTAATTTTTCCCAGGGCGGTAAATACGATTTTTACCATAGTATTTATCGGAGGTGGGATAAACCATGGTATATTATATTGTAAAATGTGTTTATAAAAGACTATTTAGAATTTCCTTATATAACATATCTAATAATACTTTGTGAAAGTTTCTTGTACAAAATGTATGTTCACGTCAAAAGTTATAACTTTTCTTTAAAAAATTAATTTTACTAATCTATTTTTTTTTTAACCCTTTCCTTCTCGCTCCCGTGAAAATGACGATGGTAAGGTTTCGCCCGAAATAACCTTGAATGTTGGCTTTTTTCTAAAAATATAGTTTTAAAAAGATTACAATTTTAAAAAAAATATATTTTTTAAAATATATATAATTTTTGAATATAAAAAAATTGCACTTGTAGGACCGTTTCCTTCAAAATTATCCGATTATTAAGAAGTTAATTGCAAATATACCAATTATACACATGGTAATAATTATCCCACGTGATATCACATATGTCTGAAGATCACTTGAGTGAAAATTAAACAATCGCTTTTTGCCTTCCATCTGAGCGGCAAGCAAATTGGCTGAAGTGTAAGCTTGTTTTCACTGCATTGATTTTAAAATTTGTAATGAAAATTTAATAGCCTTAAATTTGTTTAAATGACATTACTGTATCAGATAAAATACAATAAATAAATGACCATTTCATACTTCTAATTTAAAAATTTAGAAACATTATATAATTTATAAATTTTAAATATTTATATGTGTTGCGGGAAAACCTGACAGTCAGGTTTACAGGATTATACGCCTGTACCCCTCAAAAAGCTGATGCCATTAATTGTAATCGGAATATGTATTGTAAATATTTAAAAGTCACAATGTAATTTGATTTTACAATTTATATTAATTTTGTACTTTACGCTGCTCTTGTGTCTAAGATATTGATTTTTCAAACAAACTAGAACGAGAACTATCAATCAACTAGATTGTATGACGTAGGGAATATAGATTTCCGATTAAGAATGACGTACAATTATAGTTAATGCGTTGACAATTGCGTATACCGTGCGTGAGTTCAATCAATAAAGGAACGATTCCTCAATGTAGTGCTACGGTCTAATGTAATGAATTAGTATTCTACGCATTTTCTTTTTACCCTAACGTTTTTCTGTATAGCAAATTTATATGGTGATTGCTGAATAGTAATACGAATAATGTTTAATGAGAGATAAAAATGCCAAATCCATTTTATATATTTTAAAATGGTTTGTTGCTATTCGCGAGTTAAAATGAAATTCAAACCATTAATACAAGGTAAGAGTAATGTACTAAATTTCATAACTATTCGTATAAAGAGCAGAAATTTTGAACATTACATTTTAAAATCAAATCGCATTAAAAAGTGAAAGGACAACTTATTCCAACAAAAGCATCCAACGTCAGAAACAAACCAACTCTTTAAAAGCAGAAAATCCTCTTAAATTGCGAAATCTCCCGTTTTATTTACCTATTCCTTTCTTTTTACTCATTGATCAAAGATAAATAAACATCAGCGTAATTATCCTTCTTCATCCTTTCCAACCCGTTTCGTAAGTCGAGTAGTTTGATCGAGTTTAATCAGGTCTGAAATTAAGGCTGGCGCCAGTCTTCCTACCCCACCTGTTATTAAGGCTCAAGGACTTCGAAGGTCAACGCTTTTCGCGCGCATTTTTCAGATTCCGGCGTGTGCGGGTTTTTGGTTTCGTTTCTTTTTCCCCTTCGGACATGTGTGATTGTTTTTAATTTATGCCAGTATTTTTTGTCGTCGATCATGCATAGGAGACAGGTTATCACTGATGAATTTAAACGTTTGGTCTTTGAATGCTTTTATTTTCTGTTTTGATATAATCCTTTTTTACTTATTCTTATCAATCATGACAAGAATTGTTTTGATATTGTTTGATTTTTATTTTACTTTTTTATATATTCTCTCAGCATTTTTTATTTAAAAGAATTAAATTAAAGAAAAAACATTTTTTGCCAAAACTAATTCCGATAAAACTTAAGTTCATATGTATTTTTTTAAAAATCCGCACAAGCAATTTTTTTTAATTTTTTTGTGGATGCGAAACATTTATTTTATAGCCTATTCATAAGCTGAAACATTTCATTTTGTTCACATTAATCATATTTAAAAATAATAATTAAAAAACCTCATTATAATAAAAAATTATGAACATGTAATTATGTCAATACTCCTCATAAACAATATTTTGAACATTGTGTTTCTTCTACAGTTCACTCGACAAAAGGCGAGACTGTCCCTGGCCAACGCCGTCTACGACTGCCCCTCGATGCCCCGCAGGAAGCTTCTTCTGTACCGCGGCAGCATCAACTTCAGGCCGCCCATAGAGATGTCCAAGATCGCCCCCAAGCTCGGGGTCATCGACGAAGACGATCTCGAGGACGAATACGAGGATGACCTCATCGACATGGGCACTCCCCCCTGCGAGGACATCTACATGTCCTCCGAGGCATCGTCGCTGTCCTCCACCCCCGAAGAAGAGACAGAAGACGAGCTGTTCAACAGGTTCAGGATGCTGATGGTCCCCAGGAGACAACACCTGAACTCTAACGGGGAGGAATCTTCTTGTTCCGAAGAGGACTTCTACTGCGAGGACAATCTGAGCCACAACGAGGAGGATATACCTCTCATCTGCTGATCCGAGGACATTGCAGCTTGTCATCTCAGAAAGAGCTGTTGACCAGCGAGAGTCGTCAAGCGGTCGTTCTTGCCATTGCTGGAAGATCTGATTTATCATCCTGCAAATCGAGAATTTTGCTGACCATCAGACTGAACAATGACCATAACGAATCCCGTTAACCATTCCTGGAAGATCTAATGATAGTCACTTATCATCTTCTGCTAGTCCTTCATCGGCAACCCTTTTTCTTGCATTTTAATCGATTCTTGCAAGAACTCTTAAGACTTCTGTCTTGTGGACAAACAACAACTGATGCCAACGTATATTGTCGACCAAGTAAATCAGCACGGTGCGCAGTATGAAAAATGACCATCTTATCAGACATGTCATCTTAAAGATCTAGTACATTGTGATCTGTTGACGATCTCCGATATCTAAGAGTTTGCAGCTTCTGAATTCCAGGTTGTGTTACAAACAGTGTAGTATTATATCAAGTGATGAACATTTCTGAGCTTCGATGGGGATGAGAACTGCCTGAACTTGTTCCATAGTACTTTATTTATTGACAGACAGCAGTGAGGCCAAAGTTTTTAAGTTTATATGCATGTTTATTTGTAAATATGTTTGATTATTGTTCAGAAAGCTCAATATTTAGAGTTTAAGAGGCCAACTACAGCAATTAAACATTCTTTTATCAGGTTAAAACCTGCTGTAAGTGATTAGCGACCAACAGCTAGCGCTAATGACCAAGCTAAAGCGTTTTCCTTTTATGATATTTGTTTTCCTTCGTAGTTGTGGTTTTACCCTTCACGTTTAAAACATCTTTAACTTGAATTTATTAAATTGTTATTTGCATTTAAAACTTAAGTATGTTCTTAAATTTATATCCTTAATTATAATTTTGTAAACTTTAAACCTGTTTTAAATCCGAGAAAATTAAAACTTAGATAATTATTATTAACTAAGTTCTATAAAGAAGTTATTAATAATTCAGTATTTCAATAAAAAAATATGTATTTTAGTCAGAAAGTAGTCTCTATATTAAATTTAAATCGTTAGGGCAATTGGAATTCGGATAGAAACTGTTTACATTTGAAATTATAAAATATATATGGTGCTAAATATTATTGATTCAGAGAGTCAATTGGATGTTTAGTACATATAAATTAATTTATGCAAAAATTGATTATATGTTTTTAGAAAAAAAATTTATCGTATTAAAAATGAATTATCAACAAACCTGAATTTGGTTTTCTAATGTATTTTTGTCTAGAATCTCATTTTGTTTTTGAACCTTTCTCCTTAAGACGTTTTTATTCCTATTTTATTATTTATTATTTTTCTTCCTTGTTAACTTATACTTCGGGTATTATTTAAAAAATATATATATTAAAATACATTTTTATTGTAACTTTAACTTATACATTTAAAATTACCTTTAAAAATCGGAAATAAATAATATTATAATTTTTTTATTGTAGTAAGTTAACTAGTCGATTATTTTTTAAATTATAATGAATTCATTAATGTCTTCCTAGACTACTAGTCGTCCTTTTTATTGACAATTCGATTCGACTACCTTACCTCCTATTGAATGTGTGATATTGAAGAAAATTTGTAAATATGTACAAAGTCTGTTGTTACATTTTAAATACTGTTATTGTTTGTGTAAATAAATATTTGTTGTGTTGTAGTTAAAAATATTGTTTGTTTTTAATTCATGCCTCCAATGCTGGAATGCATCACTTTGGTATCACAAATTTCAGCCAAATAAGTCGAGCTATTAAAATAAAAGCTTAGATTAATATTAATTATTTGAAAAATAACTATACACATCGAAATTATCTAAAAACACACGACTTAAACTTTCATTAAAAATAAAAATGTTTAAAAAAAAGTAAAAGGTTTAACATTTTATCAGATTTAAACACAATAAAAAAATAAGTTTAGTTATTTATTAAAGATAAATTAAATATGGAGGAATGTTGAATATTGTTTAGGGGAATATGAATTGCTATCGCTCATCGATAAGCACTGCCTCTTCATCATTTGCCCCTGTAAAAGTTGTTTTTCGTTTAATGTACATACAATGTAAAGAAAAAATCGTATCTTTAAATTTATCTGCGTAAATTCCTTTAAGTTTATTCAAAGGTACAAAAAATAAAAAGGAACGTGGCAATTTTTTTTTGTTGCAAAAGATATTTTTCTACATTAAAATCTAAGATTGTAATTCATTGGAAAACATATTCATTTTCCAATTTTCTATTGGTTGATAAAATAATTGCAAATCTTTATAAGAGAAAAATGGGGTTATCGCCCTCAAACGTATTATATAACTAATCGAATTTTTTAAGCCATAAAAAGCGGCCCTTGTGCCACTAAAAAGTATTTTCCCCATTGAAATATATAATTTTTTAAAAAATTCTAAGTTACAAAAAAGAAGAAATGTGATGAGCAAATGTTTATGGAAGTAGGGATAGATCGATGCTTCAAAATAATAAATTTTCATTTTAACCTTTACTCATTAAAATGAGTATTTAACGAAACTAAATTATGTACTCATTCATAAGAAAAAAATCATCTGAATAAATGGGGAAGGAGTCTGCAATTTTATGAATAAGATTATGTGTTTTTTTAGCCTACTTTTCTTTTTTTTTAATTCGAAGAATTAAAAAAAAATGAAAAAGTAGGTATTGACATGCGGTCGATGTCTGTCCGTCCGTCTGTCCGTCCGTCCGTCCGTCTGTCCGTCCGTACCCCCCTTCCAAAATCAGTTCTATCAATCCGATCTTAAAAATTCTTTTTTTATTAGAAAGGTATAATCTCAGACACCCAACTTTCATACTTTTTGTCCGTCTGTCTGTACGATAGGACGGACATAAATCGACTATTTGACGACGAATTTCCCATTGAATTAGCATTGAAATTCAATTTCGATTCATTTAAATCGCTGAATTTAACTACAAATGCTACGGACAAGTGAGATACGTCAAAAAATTCAGCGCATCGAATTTAGAATACATTGAAAATTTCAGAAAAGAATTCGAATTCGAAGTACTTCAATTATTAAAAAAACATCAACATTTAATGCTCATTTAAAAAGCATAGGAAGCCATTTTTATTAGAATTATATCGCCGTTGCCATCGCAACAATTGCTTGAGAAACTTTAATTCTTTTAGACAATAAATTAAAATAAATTTATTTTTGAGACATCGATCAATTTAAGATGACGTCAAATATATATTTCACTACGAGATCTTTGTATTTTGATATAAATTGTTTTCATTCTATCTAAAAGCGAGGAGTATTGCAAACAAACAAAAAAAACAACAAACACTTTATTAATTTAGAAATTTTTCTTATTTATTCTTTGAAATATAAATTTTTGCAAACGATTTAAGTAATAATTATTTAATTTTCGAAATAAAATAAATGAAACTAGCCGAATTTAGCAAGTAAATGTTTATTGAGGAGTAGTTTTTTGGTTTTTGTTCTACGAAAAATCAAATATTTACTTATGACTGCAAATCAAGCTGTGTTTAGTGAAAGATGCTGTGTTTAGTTAGGTGCTGCGTTTAGTGAAATTTATTTTAAATTTAAGGTGGAAAAACGGTTCTTGATGTCACTTACTGTTACGAACCTAGTTTTTTCAAGATAAGAATTTTAGTAAGTATTTAAGTAACAGGAAAGTAGGCTATTTTAGTTCTTTAAGAACTTCTTGTTTATACAACAGAAGTACATATAGTAGTTTCACACGGGGCGCAGAAGTTGTGGAACTTCTCATGCATAACCAAATGAGTAATCAGAGTGTTGCGGTGTAAGATTTTTTTCCGTTATGATCATTTGGCGCATTTCCCATTTTCTCACCCTGTAAAATTTTGTAGGCAGTTGAACAACGTAGCCAATTATCGTTATTTTTACTCCCGTGACAAGCGGGCTATAAATAAAGCAATTCACATGCCAAACCTCTTACGCACCAAAATTAAAGAAACTAGTTTCCCGTAGATTATTGATTCCAAATTATGCGCCGTGGTTTCAGGGGCGCTTTCAATTCTTAAGAAACGCAATAACACACATTTTATAAATTAAGTAATCAATCTTATCCTAAAATATATTATTTAGATGGGTTTTTTAGGTACTGTACCGTACATTCGCAAAAAATTATTTATATTTATATATTTCATTTCAATAATAAAGTTAATGAATAACAATTTTTTTTTGTCGTTTCTATAACTTTGCCGAAAAGTGAAGTTAAGCTAATAGAAACCATGTGTTTTGATAACCTCGTCTACAATTTTTTGGATATTTCTGTCATAAAGATTTATTGATGATGGCAGAACTCCAATGTCTCTCAAATTGGCACTCATTGCTGGGCATTCAAAAATATGGTTTGGTGTAAGCTGCGTATCTGGGCAGTTGTCACGGTTTCTATACACCTTCCTGCCCTCTTTGTCTATCTTCATGCCTCTGTGATGATTGGTTCTTAGTCTGCACTGTTAAAAAAAGCCTGAATTTTACGAGCATATTTCCGTGATTATTTTCGGGAATTTACGGAAAGATTGCGTTTCTTCAACAAACAGACGGTTTGTCTGAAATAAACAGCTTGTTTCCGTCTTCCTTTAACGCTTGACAAGCGAAAACGGAAAAACACCGTATTTCTGCGTGCAGAATTTCACTTAAGACCCGTATTAACGTAATTTCTCCATATAACCTCGCACCCAACAGCTTTTAGCCTCGACACATCGGCCGACCGACCCAGCCACCATATTTTTTGTTTGTTTGTTTTGACCACATCTGAAGCAAGAAAGATAAATATGCAGGTATGTTCATTTCTTTTAATAAAATTAGATTTCATTTTCTATCTATAGATTTATAGAATCCAGTTCTTGTTTCTTTCTTATTTGTTTCTGTGATCTTTATAGTCCTATAATTGACCGTGGGATGATTCCTGAAATTAATAATTCCGTTTGTTTACCAACACGCTTAACTAGGTAAATTTAATTTAAAAGTTTGAAAAAGCTGTCAAATGTACGAAATAAACAATGTCCACCTGCAAACAAGTGCACATTATTAAAAAAAAATAATGAAATTATTACATTTAAATTCGATTGAAAAGCAATTGTCCTCGTGTAGCTCTAGTGCGACGATAATTCAGAACCTAACCTAACCTCGATTGAAAAGCACGGTCACGCTATAGCTATCAGCATAGCATGGTTTATTTTAAAAACTATGCAAGTATACATAACGTAAAGTTTCTCTTCAATAAATAATACTCTTTTGATTAATTTAACGAATCAATTAGTGATTACGGATGTATGCAGATCTTATGCTTTGATTCGATTCAGATGTTACATACACTATTGTCAATGCTCTTTGTTTTGAAAAATCTGCACTAAGAAAAACACAATTTCCAATTAAATGCAAATTTTCTAACGAATTCAAAAATTAGGAATTGAAAGTGTCCGCAGAACGCTATTTTAGTGTTCATTTAGATATAGCTGCTAAGTGATATCTCATTTTCGGCCCACCGTCTACATTACAGCAATAATTATTAGCTTTTACTAGAATACTAATTATAAGATTGTATTTTATTACTAAATGCCATATGAAATTGTATTTTATTACTAAATACTTTTATAAAATTGTATTTTTAATTTTGATATACATTATTCAAGAACACTTCTGTTCTGTTTCTACCCCCTCCTATTAAAAAATATTTTCAGTGTTCCAATTCTCAAATTTGTAATGTAAGATATGGATAAATCAATTCATTAAACGTACTCTATGATTCATGAATTGTCTTCACCATCCCCCCACTTCACAAAAAAGAGAAAAAGAGTTTTTAACTCTGATATTAAATTATTACGGTGCAGATACTATGGAAGACTTGCTCGGAAAAAAGCCTAAAATTGAAATGACAAATTGATTGCCAAATTGTTTAATTTTAGAAGGCTTAAGAAGATTTTGTCTGATTAACGCCCGATTACCACTTGCTTCTTTACATTAGATCTACTTATTCAAAATTGGATTTGTATATATTAATATATTATTTTTTTTAGGTGCTTGTTTATCATAAATCTCCAAAGAGGGTCAAAAGTTCAGAAAAAGAAGAAAACTAAATCTGTAGTTCCTGCACAAATTTTTAAATTAGTTGAGGATTTGAAATACCATAACAGTCCTTTTCAATTATGAAAGAAAAATAAAACTTGATTATATTCTGTAATTCTTTTGTTATTCACATGTTGTTAAATTGTATCAGTGGTGTATCCAGGATGGGGGGGGGGGGATAATAACTCTCGTCTCCATATACTAATTTTTTTTTTAAACTATCATTGGCTATACAAATTAATGTATGTATTCCACAAATGAAGACACTTAAAAATTTATTGTTTTTGACTACAAAGGTTACTGTCTTAACGAGTCTCTCTGTTTAGGGGTGTTCAACCCCTAAGACACCCGACTCATTATCCCCTACCGATGATTTTGCCCTGGATATGCTAACTGTAAAGTACGACACCATTTAGCCACAGAACAATACTAAATGTATACATTGTAAAATATATGACAGAAAAATTATCAAAATTCTTAAAATTTTTCTGCCACATTAAAATTGCTTTAAATATATGAAGAGTGAATATTTTTAAATTTCAAAAATGTGAACAATGTCCTTTTTATTCAGATAATATATCAAATATGCTGAAAAATTATCAAAGGATTAGAATGTATTAGTTTTGAATAGATTTAAGGTTAAAGTATGAAGACATTATATGCTTACGTTTTATATAACAAACAGGATGCATGTTTAAAATTCCCTATGCTTAACTTATATTTATAACACCATATATAAATGGATATATTTAGAATGATTGATCTTTAAATAGTATATAGAAACAAAATTGACAAGAAAAAAGCAAAAATGTCTTGGAATTAACTAGAAAATACTATGTAAGTTTTCTGAATTTAAGAGAGAAATGCCTATTTGAAATTCATGAAATTAACATTAAACAGCTAAATGGAAAATCCTGAAATTAACGGAGAAATTCCGAAATGGAAGATCCTGAAATTAACGGAGAAATTCCGAAGTGGAAGATCCTGAAATTAACGGAGAAATTCCGAAATGGAAGATCCTGAAATTAACGGAGAAATTCCAAAATGGAATACCCTGAAATTAACGGAAAAATTCCGAAATGGAAGTTCCTGAAAATAACGGAAAAATTCCAAAACGGAAGATTCTGAAATTAACGGAAAAATCCCGGCAACTTGCTGCCAGTAGTTTTTCCGTTAATTCAGGGAATTTTTTTTAACAGTGTGGCAATAGTTTTTGTGGTGGATCTATCTGCATTTAAATTACAAAGATACTTCGTTTGAATAGAATTTTCTCTTAATTTATCTTTAGCGATTGCATTTGACTCTTGGAAATAAACTTTAGTTTTATTAATGTTGAGATTTCTGTCTCCCTTGGCTTATCAGCCTTTCATAGCCTGCGATGTCAACATGTGCAGGTATCCACTGATGCGTACAGGTTTTGTTTAACAACAATTTCTAGATATATAAGGATTGACTCACAATACATTAGAGAGAGATTTTTGGGATTTTATTTTATACTTGCCATAAAAATACACTATAGATCTTTGGTCAGGGTTTTTTGGATCTCAAACAATCAAGAAGAAATAGCAACGGAATTAAGTTTAGTAATTTTAAATTCTGACGAAATGACAAGAGAAAAATGGGCAAACAGTATCAAAACTGATAGGCAGCGGTCATAAGATAAAGGCGACTACTTTTTATTAAAAAATTATTAGCTATTTTTAAAATTTCTACGCATTGTCATTTTTTTATTAAGCAGATTTATTTTGAAAAATACTCCAGTCTGCCTCGAAAAAAGCTGTGATGGAATTTCTATCATAAATGTTTAAATTACAGCCTTAAAGAGTTTCCCTGTGAGACAGTTTTAGTTACAAGCTTAACTTCTTGTATTTTAAGAGACTTTTCCAAAATGTACTCGTGTTATACTAGTAATATTCTGCTATTTTTTTTGTTAAATTTAGTGCAATTTTATTTGTTAAGATCTAATATTAAAATTTGTGTATTATTCTATAGGGAGGCCTTTTAAATCCACAGTTCCTTCTTCCTAGCAGCCGATTGTTTCAAGTTACATAATTACAGAAACAAAACCTCTCTGTGACATAACAATATTGTTGAAAATCCTTTCGGATAATATTAACTCATGCCATACCGCTAGCTCTATACTCAAAATGGTTTCTTTGTCAAGGGATCCGTGTGAAGCCTATCCAATACAATGGATATGTAAAAGACCCAAAGTTTTTTTTTCTCGACGTAGACAACAAAAAAAACTCTGTTCCGGCGCCAACATCTAAACCATTTATTCCCTAAGTCATCTTTCGCGGACTTGGCTGACTTCGTTTTGTAAATGATGTATTTGAAAGCGCCAACAATGCATTCCACTCGTCTGAATCTGAGGGCAAGCTGGATTGGAATCAAAGAATACTGAAGCAGATTTTCCGATTCCGAGAGTAGGTTCCGATCGGAAATAAGGGGATTCTTCATGCCTTTGCTGGGAACACCAATTTGAATGGAAAATGTGGGAACGCCAATTTAAATGAAAAAAAAATGAATTTTAGCACAAATCAAATGAGTAGCTTGTATGTGACAGTGTATGAAAGACATCATAGTCCCTGACGTCATATCTTTCTATAAACCTACTTTACATTTCTTTTTAATTACTTCGGATTAAAATGAAACAAACAAAAGTATAGGCAAAAAAATTGAAGCATTGGATGATGGGTGCAATGTATTTTATTTGTTCATGATCCAAACACTAGCCGAAGGCATTAACCTTCTTTTATTCGTTGTTGTCCGAATCTTATATTTATAAATAACAATTCTTCCGTTCCATGCCCTCCAAGCATTTTAATGTGTTCTAAACAAGTTATAACCCTTCCGTTCCAACCACAATGTCGATAATTAGTAACATCAAAGATAAGAAAAATGCTCAATGCCATGTATATTTCCGCTTCCTCACTGTCAATCAACCTTTAGTATGTTTTAGAAGTTTATCCTTTTGTGAGAATTTTTGTTTAACCAGATCTCCTTCATACACCGGAATAAAAATATCTTTTTTCTTTACTCCAAAAATTGTTCTTCATCTTTAAAACTAAAGAAAGTAACTTAATACTTTAAGTGAAGGTTGCACATTTTATCTCTATTTTTTTTTTTTTTTTTTTTGTAAATACAATGTTTAAGAAGAACTATTTGCACATTTCTTTACAGACATTTTTTATATCCCTTTAAGAAATAAATTCAAAATATGTGTTAAAAATACTTCACAGTTTACATGAATTGTGTGTCTTAAATCTATTATCAAAATCTTGCCCAAAACTGTTTCGAATTTCATTAATTGTTTCATTAATATTTTTTTGTCCAAGAATTTCGAACTCTTTAACCAAAAGACTTCATGATTTACCTCCAATATAATAAAACACAACACCTCCAATATAATAAAACACAACAAAATCTTGCCCAAAACTGTTTCGAATTTCATTAATTGTTTCATTAATATTTTTTTGTCCAAGAATTTCGAACTCTTTAACCAAAAGACTTCATGATTTACCTCCAATTTAATAAAACACAACAACTCTCTATAGTTTTATTCTCTGTTTTAAAAATTTATGCTAAATTCCATAACTTAACAAATATCTGTTTTGAACTGTTGTTTCTATTGTACTGACGCTTGGTGTTACTGTAAATTGGTATATGTAAAAAAAAAAATGCAGTGTCATGGTTAGCACTTGCTTATCCTCCCAAATTTAATGACCTTTCCATTGTCATTCATAACTAATTAAGCATGAATTGAAATTTCAAGAGTTTTAGAGAATTTGAACCCATCAGAGCTTTTAAATGGTCCTTTGTAACTTTATTTTAATTCTATACTCTAATACAAGTAGCAAATCAAAGAGAAATATTAAATTCGTATTATTCAATTCGCAGCTGGAATTTTTTTTCGTTTATTTGGAGATTTCATGTGTCATAAAATATCTTAAAGTTTTCCTCCATTTAAAAACAACAATGAAACAATTTCGGTATTAATAATACCCTACACAAAAAAAATATAAGTGTTCGCAATTTTTTGCATCGTAAATAAATAAGCAAATTTAAAATTGCGATAATAACTAAATTGTGCTTCGTAGTAGAATATTCCTATTCATTTTTTGCCATTGTAAAAAATTCAACTTCGACATTAAAAATTAATTGAATAATTTTTTCTTGTCCAAATTAATATTAAATCTTCCAATAGCCATTCAACCGTCAGTCACTTATGCCTCTCCTAAAATTGAAAGGAACAAAAGGATGCTCTTCTAAACCTAGTGAAAGCATCTCATGAAAGGTACACTGCTCAAAACAATTAGGGGAGCACATGTTTTAAACCCTTTCGCTCCCAATGATTCCATTGGGAGTCATCAGCTTGTGATTTTTTTCTTACTAAGTTAAATTCGCCACTTATGTATCGTTAGATACATCGTTAGATGGAAGAATAAAACGTATTTTGAAAAATTTAATATATTTTTTTATATTAATGAAAATATGAAAAATATGGTAAAATAAATTTAACTTTAAAACAGTTTTAGAAAATAAATTGACCCTAAATTTTTCATGCTTGCATTTTTTAGATGCTTACAAATATATTTCAACTATTTTTAACAAAAAAAGTTTTTAAAAAATTATTGTAATAATTTATTAAAAAGTTATTATTCCATTTCCCCCCTTTAAATTTAAGTATTAAAAACTTAAGATTTTTTCTCCTGTTTTTTACTATTTCATTTCGAATGCATAGTGAACCTATTTAACAAATTTTAGATTTATAGGATAAAAATTAAAAAGTTGGGAGTGAAGTTAAAGTTGGAATTAAAAAGTGCTTCCCTAATTGTTTTGAGCAGTGTAATATCTGCTCTTCGACTTTCCATCCTCACGGGGGTTCTGTTCTGAGCGCCACCTATTATCAACTCGGACAACAAAACATAGCTCAGAGCAGATTTTAACTAAGAATTTTAGCATTTAGTTTAAGTTTCATTTTCATTCATGAGATTAATATGCAAAAGAACACATTTTATCATCGAACTAAAAAAAATATATTTTAAATAAGTATTTGTTTAGTTCGTCACTTTAAGTTGCTTGACTAAGGGGGTTCAATACCCAAAAATCGGTGAAAAAATCAAAACAAAAATTATTGGCTTAAAATACCTTCATATACAACCTTTATTAATAATGTCACAAAGTATCAAGACGATTCGAAAAAATATTTTTGACATTAAAAGCCATTTTAATGTCATGGCTTCGTAAGGAAATGGGTTAACAATAAAAACTTTAAATGCGTTTTTCTCAGAACTTGATTTTTTGAACTTCGATGTACCTTTTCCCAAAAACTATGCTATGTTTTCTCCTAAACTTTTTTTATCTGATGTAATACATAGTAAAGATTAATCTGAGGTTATAAATTTTAATAAAACTAAAGTGAAAAAAAAATTATGGGGTAAAAAAGTGAAAAATTTCATGATTTTTTGGGTACTTTAAAACTTATTTTATTTAAAAAAATCGAACAGTTATTTAGAAAAAACTTTTAACCTCAGATTAATATTAAGGTTGGTATAACACACACAGAAAATTTTAAGATAATCTGATCAGTAGTTAATGTGAAAAGGTACATTGCAATCGGCCAATTTAACATAACCGATATACAATTTACTGAACCCCCTTAAATAGATGCAATGCGTGCCAATACCGCAGTAAAAATCGAATTTCCAGATATCGATGGAAAGGGAGTGGTTAAGGACATTCTCAAGGTTTATTTGAAATTAGATTTAATTTAATGAAAAGCTTACAACCATGGAAAACAAATAAAAATATTATTTAGTTTCAGATTAATACTATACCTTTAAGAAATTTGAACTAAAGCATTTCACGATAGTTTTATTCAACAAATTAAGACATTCGATACCATGTCAATAACACAACTAAAGACAACTTTAAATCCAAAAAGAAACTAAAACAACTCCAAAATCCCAACCTTAACAATCAGTTCAAAACAACAACACAAATTTAGAAACTTATCAATCTTAAAACAGTTTTTTTAATAATAAAACTAAAAGTAATATGCTAAACCCTTAGGATTAATAATCATCTTGGTCTTCCTCTTCCCCTTCTTCAGTGGAGTCGGTGCCCATCTCTTCATAATCCTTCTCCAGAGCTGCCAGATTTTCTCTGGAATCGAAGAACTCGCCCTCTTCCATGCCTTCGCCCACCAGTGCATGAAAGCTCGCTTGGAGTACATCAGATGGAATTTGCGGTCCAGTCCCCTTTTTGCCTCTTGTACCATTAGCCCGCTTCCCAATGGCCCCCCACTCTCCCCTAAGCTTCAAAAAATTTGAACAGAAACACTTCCAAACTAGGTTTATTCAACAAATTTAGACATTTAATACATGTTAATAACCAAAACAATAACACCATTAAAGAAAATAAACCTTAAATCCAAAACGAAGCTAAAACAACGCCAAAATAAAAACCATAACAGCCAGTTCAAAACAACAACCCAAATTTAGAAACTTATCAGTCTTAAAACAGATTTTTTTACATAATGAAAACTAAAAGTATTATGCTAAACCCTTAGGATCAATAATCATCTTGGTCTTCCTCCTCCCCTTCTTCAGTGGAGTCAATGCCCACCTCTTCATAATCCTTCTCCAGAGCTGCCAGATCTTCTCTGGCTTCGGAGAACTCGCCCTCTTCCATGCCTTCGCCCACGTACCAGTGGACGAAGGCTCGCTTGGCGTACATCAGGTCGAATTTGTGGTCCAGTCGCGACCAAGCCTCTGCGATGGCGGTGGTGTTGGCTAGCATGCAGACGGCTCGCTGGACTTTGGCTAGATCGCCGCCTGGGACAACTGTCGGGGGTTGGTAGTTGATTCCAACCTGATGGAAGGAGGGTTTGTTGTTAAAAGATTGTTGATTGATAACAAACTAAATTCATTACAAGATCTTTATATTTTAATTTCAAAGATTGAGGAAATGTATCCTTTTCCAAAATAATCTTCTGGGTTTACAACCGAAGTAGAAGGTGATAAGAATGTCTCTCAATGCTTTTCTTTTAACAAAACATCAATTTACTTAATTACTTTCAATAATGTAATAGGAAATATAAATTAGTGAAAGTATGCGATTGGGCACGGTCAACTTCAATAACATTAGACACAGTATTAGTTGAGTTGGCAGTGGATTGGGTCGAAAATCAAAACTGGAGATTTTGTGTGTTTAACACGTTGTGGAGAGTATCGATTCTGAAAGACTGACGATTCTCTGTTCAAGAGAGAGGGAAGCAACAACAAATTACTCAAAATAATTATCGAAGATACCGCAAAACCTTTACCAAAAATTCTTTACTTAATATTTTTGAAATGCAGTACAACTGACCTTGAATCCAGTAGGGCACCAGTCTACGAACTGTATGGACCTCCTGCTCTTGATAGCCGCGATGGCAGCATTCACGTCTTTGGGCACCACGTCCCCACGGTAGAGAAGACAACAGGCCATGTACTTTCCGCGGCGAGGATCGCACTTCACCATCTGGTTGGCGGGCTCGAAGCACGCGTTGGTGATCTCGGAAACAGTCAGCTGCTCGTGGTAGGCTTTCTCGGCAGAGATCACGGGGGCATAAGTCACGAGTGGAAAGTGAATCCTACAAAAAAAAAAGGAAGTTTTACTCAAATCACTTTGATCTTGAAACTGCACTGTAAAAAATCGGTTAATTTTCACAGAAAAATTCTGTCGTTTTCTTTTAAACAAATTAGATCAAATAGTATTTCAGTTTTTAACCGCGTAAGAGATACTGCAACCGAACAAGCATTTCAACTGTTTGTATGTCGAAACATCTGAGTTGGGTGAGAGTTGAGTTGATGATCTTAAAGGTCCGTGGTTCTAAACCGGTTTCTGCAGTTTATTAATCCCTAGTAGTAACTTGTGTTAACTAGTTAACTTGGTGGTAAAATTTAGTTTTTTCTTTACAATTTGTCTGTTAAGACACAGCTTGTGCACTAAATTTTCAAATTTCCCTATTAAAATAAACACATTATCTCTGTATATTACTTTTCTGAGCACACCAGCTGATATTTTTCTTTCTGTATAAATAACATACTTCTTTTTTACTGTATAAACTAATGTTGACCCAAATTATTAAATCTCACCTCGGATAGGGCACCAAGTTGGTCTGAAATTCAGTGAGATCCACGTTAAGAGCTCCGTCGAATCTCAACGATGCTGTGATGGACGACACGATCTGGCCAATCAATCGGTTGAGGTTGGTGTAGGTGGGACGTTCAATATCCAGATTCCTGCGACTGATGTCGTAGATGGCCTCGTTGTCCACCATGAAAGCGCAGTCAGAGTGCTCCAAGGTGAAGTGAGTAGTCAAGATGGAGTTGTAAGGCTCGACTACTGCTGTAGACACCTGTGAATGGAAATTTTTAATGTTGGTATTCATTTTTAACAATTTTCAACATCAGAATTTTGCTCTCATAAATATTTCAATAAAATGCGTGAGAATGTTCAGGAAGAACACATCGCATTTATCAAACCTAGCCAGTTCTCATAGAAGAATACATTTTTGCATTAATTTAAGGATAAAACAAATTGATTTATCTTTGGCTTAAAACGCTTGTAAAGGTTTATAACAATTTAAAACAACAAAAAGCAAATTGTTTCTGAAATCAGCTTGTTAAATTTAAGGTCCTTTAGGAAAGTATTTTTTTTTTAAATTTAATTCTATGACAAGAAAAAAAATACAACGTCGAACACAGAAATGGAATGAATACCTGCGGGGCTGGGTAGATGGCGAACTCGAGCTTGGACTTCTTGCCGTAGTCCACCGAGAGCCTCTCCATGAGGAGCGAGGCAAACCCTGAGCCGGTCCCTCCCCCGAAGCTGTGGAAGATGAGGAATCCTTGCAGCCCAGTACACTGATCTGCGAGCTTGCGACATCTGTCCAGCACCAAGTCGATCAACTCCTTGCCGATGGTGTAGTGGCCACGGGCGTAGTTGTTGGCAGCGTCCTCCTTACCAGTGATCAGTTGTTCGGGGTGGAAGAGTTGGCGGTAGGTGCCTTTTTGGTGAGAAAGAATGTGTAGAATTGAACCAACAACGCCTACTTCAGAGATGGCCTGTGTACTTAAATAATGACATGGTTGAAAGGATTGTAGTCGAAGCTGGTCATGACTAAGCACAAAAATCTAAATTAATACCCAAACATTTATCACTATTTTTTAAAGGTAAGAGATAACTGATAAGTCAGAGTGGACTACTCTCCTAACACGTAAAATGGAAAGACCTTCTATTTTAATTTAGTCTCTTTTAATTTAATTTAGTTGATTAAATTATAAAATTTTAGACTTAATTTTCAGTATTAGCATTAAAATTACAAATTAATATTAAAATTATTAAGAACATGAGATTATCTCAAAAGAAACTTATTCGCTATCATAAACTTGCGACGGAGAACCGTAATTACAGATAATTAGCCGGTTTTCGTTTTTTTTTTATTTAATAGGACTCCTCTTTATTTAAAATGATTCCTTAAATCGTTTATTATCGTTTCCAATAGTTTAAGTAAGTATTTTTTTCTTAAAAAAGTCAGTTTCTTAAAAAAGAGGTATAATGCGACCATAGTCGTCGCCATAGAAACAAAAATTTGGCGAAAAAACTTGGAATGGCGATTCCAAAAGTCAATTTTCAATCAGGTTCTAATAACTGTTTATCACTTTTTTATGGTTTCATTTTTGAGTAACGTTTCAAAAGAAAATATATATGAAAGTGTTAAATGCAGAATAGCCCTTGATTCCAAGATTGTAACTTAAATTGCACTAAAATAAAATGCGTTACGATAACAAATTACCTTAATTCGAAACATAAATCAGTGATTTTTTTTTAATAATTTGATAACAAACTATATGTTAACCTTTTGTTTAACATATAGTTTGTTTAGAAATATTATGCTGAAAACATGAAAGTTTAACCAAAATTTAAAAAATAAATCAATGGTTAAGATGTAGGTCATGGTTCCCCGGGATATTTTTCTGAAAAATCGCCAAACCAAAAACTTTTTCTGGTAACATATTTTAAGCAAATACTTAAGAATATTATTTATTAAGTTTTATGAATTTTATTTAATTTCTAGATTTTACCAATTACGATATTAATGATGAAAATGTATAATTATGTTATACAATACTAATGGGCGGTCTGTTCATTGGTGAGTTTTGGCGAGCTTGAAAATTTAACTTAGGATTACCATACCTAACGATTTGTGTGAAAATTTGAAGTGGAATGCTCTTTCGCCATTGCTCATCACATTTGGACATTTTCGTTGCTTGGCAACATAACACAAATCACCAAATCGAAACCGGCCCTTAATATCATAGCTATTTAAGTTATTTCATACAAGTGTTGTAAATTTTAAATAGTTTTAATTGCTAATTAGTTTATATCCTTAAATTTGTTATGCATTTTTAAACCAAAAAAAAGTTGCCAGAATAGACAGTACAAGCTATTTTAATTCAATAAAAAAAATTACCTGTGCGAACTTCATCTACAACAGTTGGTTCCAGATCAATATAAATAGCTCTCGGAACATGTTTTCCGGCTCCGGTTTCACTGAAGAAAGTGTTGTACGAATCGTCTCCTCCACCAACAGTCTTATCGCTGGGCATTTGTCCATCGGGTTGAATGCCATGTTCCAAGCAGTACAACTCCCAGCAAGCGTTTCCAACTTGTACACCAGCTTGACCAACATGAATACTTATACACTCACGCATTTTTATATCGTAAAATACGTCTAAGCAAGATCCTAAAAAGAAAATGTTTCAAAAAATTTAAAAAAGTAATTCAGCTTTCAAAAAAATTATCTCGCCCAGTACAGAAGTTAACCCTAATAATTTCTTTATAAAACTTCAACGAAGTCTCGCATTTATTTAAACTAAAGATATTTATTTCAAGCCTTAAAATTTAATATTCAATAAAAATAATAAAAAATGCTTACTTACAAGTTTTACAATAAAATTCCTTTGAATTTTTTCAATGAATGTTTAATATGAACTAAAAAGAAGACTTAACCAGCAAATATCTTTCGAAAATTAACTTAATAGTTGTTCCATGAAATTAAAATGGCTAAGATCGTGCATAAAAAAAAAACGTTGCACGAGAAAAATCACGAGCCCTATTAAAATGAAAATATGAGTGTATCTTCTGACAGTAAATGAAAAAAGTGGAGTGTTTTTCAAGAATTGATGCTTGGAACTTGTGATAAAATTTGGATACATAGTTAAACGGGGGATCAAGTATGCTTGGGATCTAAACACTGGGGGTCCACGTGAGGCTGACCACTTTACCGGGACATATGCCTAGCACCCCAGAACCCTAGGTCACGAATGTTGAAATGGACACGGCAGGCCTTGGTCCAGTAATGGGCTGTTGCGCCAATGAGAGGGTTTTTATTACAAAATAGGCTTCGCTTACGCAGTACGGCAAGAAAACAAAACAACCAATGAAATCGCAGTATGGAGAGCGTGACATCATAAGAAACATTCCCATTGCCTAGTGAAATGTTCATATTTCGCGTCTTGGGTGGCAATAATTCCACAGGAATGAAAATTTAAGGTCCCGATTATTGCTGAATCAATGCAGTGGCGGAGCTTACCATGTCAAACCTCCAATCACCGAAATCAATAATGAAATCCAGGAATGAAAATAGGGATGATTTATGTCATGCGAAACCAAACCAATAATTTATTCGATAATAAATCAGTGATATTAAAAATACATTACAATCACGTTGTTGTTTTTACGAAGATTCAAAATAGATTTTCTTCCGGAATTTAATTTGCAATGATTCAAAATGGTGAAAGTTATGCGAAAAACTTTTATTAAATGAATTTTACCAACTACTCCGGGAAATTGAAATCAGCATATGACTTATTACTTAAAAATATTAATGGGAAACTTAAACGTGATGCGCTTTCGATTTTTTTTTTTTTTTTTTTGAGAAAATACAATTTTTTTTCCTCAGAGGCTTAAACTCAAGGTATAGGGATTTTTAAAAAATTGTAGCAGAAATTGTTACTTGAAAAAACTTTTTACTAAATTTGGAAGTTAAAAAAAAGGGGGGATTTTGACCGACACCTTGACACATCGTTTAATGTTGATTTGACAACGGACTTGCACAATTATAATTTTTTCCCTCAATTCTTCAAATTTGCGTGCTGATATGAAATAAAGAAGGGGATTCTTTAAATTTTGACTGTATTCACAAACTTGACCAGGATAAATTTGTTAAAATTTCGTCCAAACTGATATCATTGAGTTTTTGTTGTCGTCTAATATAGGCTACATTAACACCAATATCTACATCCCAGATAAAAGTTTCTAAAAAAAAAAACCATCGCTTTTACTTTTTCATAACAGGAGAAAAAGACCTTCTAGAACATAGTATACCGCTTAAAGGAAGTCTTTGCTCTTTTGAAGTCTCGAAACTTAATTATTGAAAAGCTATGTCCCGAATTCTACAACAAAATGGGCTTGTTTCAACACTTGGCCACACACAAAAAAAAAATGAAATCCCAGTATAGAGAGCAGCACGTAATTAAAGAAATGTTCCCATTGTATAGTATACTGTAAAATATTAATTTTGGAAGATCCGTTTAACAATTTAACTTTTAACAGTGTATCAACACTTTCACTTCAATCATCCTTGACATTACCTAACTTTCCCTTTCCAGAACATGTGGTCCATATTAAAGACCTTGCCCCTTTAATTTGAATCACCTTTAATTTGTTGTCTTGATCCATGATCTCGTTTAGCAGCATTCATTCATAGAGGACAGGTGGATTGCTTGGCGCCAGGCGACCTTATTGGCAGGTTTTTTCTTTCTCTGTTATGTTTTTATCAGGAAATTGAACCGAAGAGTCGTAATTCATCTTGGCGCCTGATTGACCGACGAGGCGGAATTGGTTGGCGTGTAATTAGGATAATATTACAAGTTTAAAAATTGATCAGAAGTATGGATAAGGACAATAAGATGGTGCAAAAACATGATTTGAGTAGTAAAGGCGAAATGAAGTCTAGACGGAAAGAGAATTATCTTGGAGACACGAGTTCATGACACTCATCTGATTTACTAAAAAATACATTTAAAAAAAATACGTACATTTAAAACCGAAATTGCTCTGTTGAAAAGACTATTTTGTTCGATAAGGCTTATTTTATGCCTTTAAAAATTAGAAATATGAAGGTATAAGTGTTTTGAATACAAAAATTTAACATTAATATACTTATTTCAATTGCTAAATAGGGCAAAATTGCAAATTTTAAGAAAACAAGTTTAGTCTGTTTTCCAGAAAATGATATTTTGCTTACAAATTTTGAGTTTTAAAAAAATTAGAGATATCATGTGTTAAGTTTTGAAGAAAGAGAACTAAAAAAAATGATTTGAACAGTGTTGTTTCAAAACTCACATTTTCCAAAGTACAAATAAGATATAGGGTTTGACATGTTCATTGGCAACTTTGATAATAGTAAATTCACTTGGACAAATTCATTAATGAATATTCAGGACCCAATATCAGAGTTATACTTTAAAAGAATGCGAGTTTTGTTGCCACACCCACATCTTTCTTGATGAAAGATTTTGGTTTAGTAATTGATAGCTTCAAAGTGTGGTATTAGCTTTACTTATGTATAATACACTCTCAGGATAGTTTGAAACTCATTGCCAAAATTGTAAGGAGCAATAGAAATCATCTAGGCATACTATTTCCCCTGTATGGTTGGAGAGCAAATAGTAAATGACTAGTTTGGGTCACATGAAAGATGATAAAAAGAAAGATTTGTTACTGCAGGAGCTGCTTAAGTTTTGTCTATAAATTTTGAATGATCATGTTAAAAATATATAATTAAAAACAAATATTACCAATAAACTCTTTCAACAACACAATTATAAAACAATTTTTAATAGTTTTCTTTTGACTACACTAAAGGTTAACATCTTAATGGAAAATGCTTTTACAGAAACTTTGGCAAAAATGACTTTTCTAAAAAGCATTACAAAAAGCAACAAGAAATCCTTCAAATATTTGTACCTTCATCGATACAAAACAGCAAAACATAAAGCAAAATTCATATATAAAAAATTCCAACAAACGATATATACTTCATGATAAGAGACTTTATTTAACAAGTATGAGATTTATTTTAGCAATTGAAATGTTTTAAAAATTTGTGCTAATAAATAATTTTAAAGATAATGTATACACGTTTTGAAAATGTTAGATACTTTTATTTTAGGGTGGAGTTATATCAAGGGAAAAATTAGTAATAAAATATGTTGTTACACAAAAGAAAATGTGATCTAAGCAAAAATTAATAAAAATATTATTATGGTCATTATCTCATTAGAAATATAAACGGATTAAAAGATGGATCAAAAATATATATTGCAAGACTTCATCTTCAATCCCAGGAACATTATGCATAAACAAATAAACAAAACCAAAACATCCACTGCAAGTAAGTCAGATATTTTTTTAAAAAATATTTTATCAATGCACTGTAAAGGATAATCTATAATTAGATGGATTTTTATATTACATACACCTATTTAGATTTCAGATATTTTTGCAACAAAGCGAATAATAATAATAGATTACATTATTCGAATACAGATCATTTGACACATGTGACTAAGAGAATAACACACACAATAATTCTTATGTGTATTAAACTCTTTATAAATTGGTTCATTAATTATAATGAGAAATACATTTATATAGAATGAAGGCACTTCAATAAGCTACAGTCGGGTAAAAGTCAAAATTATCCTCAAAGGAAATTTAACTTAATTCAAAAAATATATCAACAAATATTTTTAAAAAAATATTTTTTGGGTGGATAATTTAATCTTATCACATCATTGAAATAACAGAGATAAAGAAATATATTTGAAAACAACTTTTACAACAGAAGTCAAGATTCCTGTGATTTATAAGGAATTTATTTAATACAAATACTATTACAGTATTAATTTAAAAATTCAGGCCAAAATGTTATTGTTTTACCTTTGCTAGATACAAAAGTCATGAGAATTTAGTACATAAATGTAACTTTACATAAAAAAATATGGTAAGAATATAATAACTATGTTAAACAGAGCTTTGTAAAAATAAATCAAAGTTGTTATTATTCCAATATTTCATAAGTATTGCCTAAAGTAATTCAAATGTATAGCTGGAGGCAATACTTTCGAAATATGGCAAAAACATCTATAATATGAAAATATAAACAAAGCAGATTCGTATATATTTTCATGTGATTTTTTTAAATAAAACACTCAATCTTTTACAATTACAGGATATACAAGATAATTAACTATAAGAGAGGGGGAAAAACAAGGAACATAGGGGAAAAAAACTGGAAGGATTACTACATAAATAATAACAAAACTTTAGTAAACAAGTTGTATCCTGTCTGATCTGTGATATTTCCAAAAAAGATATTTTTAAGATTTATTTCACAAGATCTTATAATTTGGTGAAACACATATTGGCACATGAATTTATTGTATTCGTAAGTAATGCTTCAAAAAATATATGGCTAGAAAACTACAGAATTATTAATTTCAACTACAAAGAATAAACATATTTTATTTGTAGTTTCATTGCAGTTTCAATTTTGAGCTTGGAGTGTTTTTAAACATACTTCTGAGCACAACACTTGACTTCAAATACAATAAAAATTACCAATCTTTTGCAGATTTGGCTCCTTATAGCAGTACAACAATTTAAAGGCTATTTTAGAGAATTATTTGAAAATAACTTTTATTATTAAGTTGTATTATGCTATCAGTCAAATAAGGCTTATTAAGTAAGCAAATACTTACATAAAATAAAGTTTTTAAAGCATCATTATTAGAAAATAATAAAAACAAGTTCTTCCTGACAACATTCAAAAAGACATACTTAACACTTCAATTCCTCACTAACAAAAATACTCATTTTTTAAAAACAGGATTATATGACTTGGGCTTCGGGAATACAAATCCACCATCTGGTTGGTCAAATTTCAAACACTTTCGAGCACTAGAAAAATCAAAGAATGCAAGATATAAAGCCAATTATTTAAACCAATCATAAATTTGCAAACTTAATAGAGGATCAAAAAGTACACAACTAGGGTGAATACAAAAATTATACTTTGCAAATTTCAGTTTTTCAAAAAGCAGAAAATAAATGCACAAATAAAAAAAAAATCAAACCCTACTAACAACTTTCCCACCATTTTCATTTGCAAAAAGCTAATATCAGAAAATATATCAATGATTGAAACATCTACAGTTTCTTAAAAAGTTATATTATCCTTGCAATGTAAGGGCTATTGGCGTCATAATTTAGCAATTAAGTAATAAGGTGAGTAGGCACACAGCACAACTTTTAAAAATGACACCATACACAGTCGAGATTTTGGAGTAAATTTAATGTGCACTCCCTCTATTATTGTTGGGTATTATTTGTTGGATGTTTTGGCTGCATAGACTGTTTATAGATCAGCAGTTATTTTGGCACACAACAATATTTGACTTAACTGGTTATTATATATTATTATATTTGGCTTATTATTTAGTTATTTGGCAGTGCTGGGACTCGAACCTGGGACCTTTTACATGCAAGGCAAGTGCCTTACCGACTGGGCCATTAACCCTTTCAGTCCCAGTGATGCCATTTGGCATCATCACTTTCAATATTTTTTTCCAAAATGTTTATGCCCTGTTATGACATCCAAACACACATCATTCGATTCTTCACGCTTCGTTCTATTAGACAATATTTTACATTAATCTCAATAGAAGTCAGAACTACTATTTTTTTTATTCTGAAAATAGCCAACAAGCGTTTCACCTGTTTTTTGGTAAGTTCACTTCAGTTCCACATATTTAAAACTCAATTTAAACTATTTCGGTTAAAATAATTACTAAATTTTTTTTTAATAATATGGTCAGATACCTTAAAATATATAACTCGAAGTGTTTTTAGGTAATATATATATATATTTTTTATTTTGTTGTTTTCTACAGTTAAACAATTTTGGCATTATTTCAAAAACCATATAAAAAATTTTAATGAATTTTTTTTCTTATGGAACTCGTATATTTGACCTAAAATAAGCTTATTTTGTGAATATAAGTTTCTGTAGTGTAGTAAATTTTTGGGACTGAATGGGTTAATTTCTTGAAACAATGCAATAAAATAAATCTTATCCTAAACCATTTCATAAAGACAGTTTATTTTACCTAAGAATGGTCTTCTGCTCACTGTCCTCAGAGTCGTCAAATTGCAGCCTTTTCTTGCCTTTGGTCTCCATCTTTCCCTTCATGGAAGGGGACATGCTGTTGAGAGTTCCATTCAGATCCTGCAACATCTTGGTGGACTAAAACAAAAAATTTGATAAAGATTCAGGGTGGTTACAAAACCTTAGAAAAAAAAGTTCCCTGATATTTCCATGATTTCCCTGATACTTTCGCAAAAAATTCCCTGATTTTAAAATCACCTAGAAAACATGCAAAACAAACAATTCCGTGCAGTACAGAAAATTTAATCCAGCAGACATAGCGGGAATTAAGATTTTCCATATTATGGGTCAGTCTACATTTCCGAAAATCAGAGTTTAGAAGAATCACATGATCAGAGAATCATGTTATAACATGATTTGTGAGAGAGATTGATCCTTCCTCCAAGATCGGTCCCCTTCTGGCAAATCGGAATAATCAGAAAATAAATTTTTTGATCAAGTGTCGGTTAGTAGTGATCACAAGAACCTAAACCTGCTGTTAAAAGTAATCCAAAATGGAAAAAAATTCCCTGATATTTTGCAAAATTTGAAAAATTCCATGATAATTCCCTGATATTTCCAGAATTAAAAAGTTCCCTGAGAATTCCCTGATTTCCAGGTTTTCCAGGTTCTGTTACCACCCTGATACACATCAGTGGAGTTAAAAGTTATTCCTTTGTTACTACAGGTTTTGGGAGGGCATATTTCTGTATTTAAAATTCTTAAAAAAGAATTTTTTTAAAAATGCTTGTGGCAAAAAGGCCATTGAATAGCACAGCCGAGGTAACATTCATCATTGCTTCAAAAACAAGCACAAGTAAGAGATAAGCTTCCACGTTTGTGCTTTTTAACAACTAAATGAGTTTAAAAAATATAAAATAATATCAATGTGTTAAAGTAGTTTTAAGATTTTACGTACATATTTGTACCAAAAGTAAAAAGTGTTTCATAGTAATGCAACGTGTCAGAAACCTAAAAAAGTTTGTTGAAATATATATTTCTACAACTATTTCCACCATTAAATGGCAGTTTCAGATACATCAGTTTTGAGTTCCCTGATAACAATGCAACTGTTTTATGTAACATTACTGACTTAGAAGAATAATTTGTTTTTAACATATAAATTTTGTTTCATAAATTACAATAGCAATTCATCTACAAGACATCTATGTTACATAACTTAACAAAGGAATTTACTTTAAGTTCAATACTGTCCAATGGTATTGAACTTTAAGTGAGTTTTTTTTAACACTACACAACTACAAAATTTCTTTAAAAGTAAATTCCTGATAAAGCATGCAATATTTAAACTTTTATTTGAAAATGACATATTTCAGTTCACGGGTCTAATATCTTTCTTTCACAAAGCACTTATATCTTATTAAAAAAATGATACAGTTTTTTAAAGATTAGGAACTACAAACTTACTGTTTAAAAAGAGAAAAGGACTATTTAGTTGTACTAAAATAATTAACGGGACATTATTAAGATACCTTTTTTGTAAACTGCACTTAAAAATATTTTCATGTTTATTTTTAAGTTTAAATTAAAGTGCTACTAGACTATAAATATAAGATAAGATTTATAAATAAGGAATATAATATAAGATTTTATAAACAAGGACGAATTATGCAAGACGTAATTTCTTAGATAGTAATTATAAATTATCCCAAAACTTTGAACTTAAATCATATTAACTCCTGCTAAAGTATATAAAGTATTAATCTTACTTGAGTAAGTGAACCAAAGGTGTACGAAGGAAGCTTCTGGTAGATGATTTCATTAGGATTCTTGAAAGATGGTTGAAGTGGCGACACAAATATGTTCTTTTTAGTTGGCAAACTGAAAGTAATTTAAAATCAAAAAATTTTTAATATTGGAAATTACCATATTTCTTTAAAATAGAAAAGGAGAGATTTTATGATTTTCAGGTTCTTCAACAGTCGCTACCTTATTCTATCGTAAATTTCCATGTTTAATTAGCTTTTTAAATACTAATAAACTATGAACATTAGTTAGATTATATTTTTGTGCAGTGTTTTAGTTAATATCTAGAAGCTTCATTCGATATCATACCTGTAAAAAGGTGATAGAACTAAAGGCGATTGAGATATTATTGTAGAAGAGGATGATTTGCCCTGTAAAATGAAGGAGATAATTATGTAAGATGCCAAAGATAATATTTTTAACTTACGAAAAATTCTTAAAGTTGCTTAGAAAATATAAATAATAAAAATGAAAAATACTAAAACTATAATTGTGTTAAATATTTTGTTTTAAATTTTCAGGATAACCAAATACTTAAACTAAAGTTGTTCATTTATTGTAAAAAAAAATAATAATAAATATTATTTAAGGCAAAGGTTGCAAAGTTTGTTTATGCAGAAAAAAATACATATAGAATCTTAAACTACAATTAACAAATCAACACATAATATTTACTGAAATTTAAAAAAAAAGCTTTTGGGATTTTAAAAAAAGCCTCTGTTATCACAATCTCTTGAATGAAACTCACTTTATTAATACAAATTTGCCCTTAAGCTCATTTTTGAAACAAAGATAGGCTGATACATGAATTTATTATAACTCTAGATTACCTCAGTTTTCTTAGCGAAATTGGCCATGACATACGATTCCATTTCCGAAAAGAATTCGGTATTGTAAAACTTTACAATAAATTCTTTTTTCCCTTGAGTGAGCACTTGTTTGTAAACCTTCAAATAAAAAAAATACATCATATTCAATTTAACAAGCAGGACAATTAAAATAATAAATCTACATAGAAATGTCTACAATCTGCTCGTTTGAATCTGCCTGCATCGGATTGTAATAGGAACTCATTAGGAATTGCTGTTAACTATGGATTTTAATAGGTAAAACTTTTGTGTGGGAAATGTGTTCCTTAAATCAAATTACTTGCATCTGTAAGCCTCATGTGATACTTTGTGATGAGTGGTTTATGTTTTAAAATAAAATAGAGGTCTGTTAGTAAATAATTTCTTTAAGTTTCTTACTGTTAAGGAATTATTAATAATATATTAGTAAATTTTAAATCATGTTTAAATTACAGATAGAAATCTACAACACATTGGGTAAAACAGCTTTTGATAGTCAACTATACAAATTTCCAGCACAGTTGAAAGATTTTTCATTTACATTCATCATTCAATATATTTATTCATTCACCATAACATTCTTTTAGGTTTATATATTACTTACAGAGACAGATGAGTGTGGCATTAAGTCATAGCAATTCATGATGGCTTTGAAGCGCATGTCTTTGGCCATAGCTTTGCAAACAGCAAACATGCAGCACATAATGAGCTAAAAAGCAAAACAAATTTGTACTTTAACTTAAAACAAAACAAAAAATTAAGTAAATTAAATATATATTTGTAAAAAAAAAATTGTATTCAGCCTTCCATAACTCCAAGACACACTGATAACAAGGAAAGTACCTACATTTCTTTTTTATTAATTGAACTACAATAATAATATATAATGAAATAAACTTAACACAGTAAAATAAGTTTTAAAAAATAAGCAGAACAAACCTTACCTGATCTAAATGCCGATCTTTCAGTAAATATGTTTTCTTATACAACACATGCTCTACACAAGTCCAAATGTTGGCCAGCTAAATCAAAATAAATTATACATTAATGCATATGCATGGTAAATAACATTCATTTACATATCAAATTAGAAATAGACTGATAAAACTTACAACTTCTTTTTCAATGTGAAGATCGGTGCATAATTTCTCCAGTCGCTGATATGCTAAACGGCCAACTACAATAGCAGTAAAACATATAATTTTAATCAACACAAATAAGTTAATTCTAGATCACTAACTATTGAAAAATCAATAAAATCTTTTTAAAAAATAAACTAATAAAATTGCTAAGTTATATATTTTTAAAGAGATTTTTTTTATATCCTTCATAGTGTAATTACAAAAAAAGAATATGAATAAATATCATGACATATTTTGTTAATTCAAATAAAATTATGCAGAAAATTAAGTTTATAAAATTACCTTTATTGAGAAATAAGTTAACCGCATGGCATGTGTGAGGAGTGCTAGGTGCTTGCTGAGAAGTATCTTTATCTGGCGACCAAAAGCTATAACATTAAGTTATTAGTAAAAAACAAACTAAATTATATTGTAAAGCCCATTAATAATGATAATTTACCTTTCTTTGTTGTTGAAAAGGGGAAAATCTTTTAAACTTTTACTTCAAATTATTATGCATTTTAAAATTTAAGGGGCAAGTGTTTAAAGTTGATGTGTGAAAAACTTGAAAGAATTAATTACTAATGAATGAAGGTTATAATTGCCACCTAAATCCTATTTCCTTAACTTACATCATAAAATGCCATTCGAATTTTTATGCCTACCTTAGTTGATAAAGTTGATTTGATTTCACGCAAAAGTAATATTTAAAAAACTTAAATGTGTTTTTTTTTCAAAGCAGATAAACAAACATCAAATTGGCCACTCATAATTAAGATTGCAATATTTTATAATTTTAAACGAAAATTAATTTTATGAAACAAATAAAAAGTTTAACAGCAGACAATTTTTTTTATCCCTTAAACAAGTATAAGTTTAATGAAAATATGTTTTAGATTAATTCACTACAAATAAAATTATTGTTAAGGGTTGTGAAAACACTAAATATTAAAATAAATGGCTATACTACGGCTATTCAAATATTATACAAATGAGAAGTTCTCACTTTGACGAAGAAGGGGAATCATATTTCGATCTGCATGAAGAGCAACCATTTCCTGACAAACCAAGAAATACTGAAGAACCCTAAAAAAAAATATGCTAAAACAAATATTTTTTTATAATTGCGTGAAAAAAAGCCGACTTTTACATTATAATTTCAATATCAGACGCGTGCACAAAGCTAGACTTTTTGAAACAGTGAAAAAAAGTACTTTTTTTCACCCAAAAGCAGTGAAAAAAAGACTTTGTCGCACTCTTTTTATAAGATGCCAACATTTCAAGTAAAATTTCGATTTAATAATACTCATAAAATCCAAAGATTTATCGATCTGCTGTATTTAAAAATATTATGCGCGTGAATTATTTTTGAATCAATGAATTTTTTTTCTCGCGATGGGAATATTTCTTAAGACACGCCCTTCGAACTGCGAGTTCATTGGTTGCTTTCTTTGACAAAATGTTGAAACACGCTTATTGGTTTTTTATAGCGTCACGCGCTCCGAACTGCGAGTTCATTGGTTGTTTTCCTTGACATATCTTAGTCTATTTTAGTCTAACCAGCGGGTGACCGAGCTCTGCTCGGAGAAAATAGGTATCGAAGCTAACTCGAAGATTTAAATTTTCAATTGTGATTTATCAAAACAATCATACCATAAGAAAATTTGTGAAACCATTGGTGAAAAGATGACCGGTTAAAGTTAATGTGACCAGATTTTCAAAATCAAAAAGTGGGAAACTCCATTATGGCGAACTAATGAAGTTTGAAAATATCCTATCTGTAACTCCGAACTGCTTGACCGTAGCGCTTCAAAACCTGTGCCAATCAATTCGTCGTGGCCAAAAACCCCAGACCCCTAATTTTACCGGAGTTTATTAATTCTGGGGCGATTTTCGACTTGGGTCCAATTCCTCGTATTATAGTATAAGATTAGCACGTGAATTATTTTTGAACCAATGAGATTTGATTTTTTTCACGCAATTATAAAAAATAGTGTATGAAACACGTGCGAAAAGTAAACTTTTTAAAACACGTGTCTTTATTTCACGAGCGAGGTACGAGCGAGTGAAATAAAATCCACTTGTTTTAAAAAGCATTACTTTTCGCACTAGTTGCATAAATATCTATTATATGGTTATATTAATAAACAATAGCAATTGGTCTTAAAGTTAAACTTACAGATTCCCAAGCAAGAGATTCAAGAATTTTATCTTCAATTGACTTTAAATGCTGGAAATGAAATTAAACATGTTTAAAACTACATAAAGTATGCATCAACTGTTATAATATGTGCATATAATCAAACAAAGATTTTATTATAATTTACTTGTAATTTCAGAATGAAACAAAATTAGTATAGTATCATATGTAGCTAAATGCTTCTCTAGGATAGCTTTAGGTAAAACTATTCTTCACATTAAAAGATAACAAAAATGTCTAATATAAAACATTTTATAACCCTATCTTTCACTGACAAATATATACACATTCTAGTTCTTATGTTTTTGTTGATGAAGTACAAAATAAGATTTATAAGAGTAATGCATATAACGAAGGGAAAAAATATTAAAACAGATATTTCCAAATCTTTTAAACCACAAATGATCTAATATACTAGTAGGGAAATTTTAGATGTGTGGCAAGATGAAAAAGGTTAGACAGTACTTACATTTATAATTTGCATTGTGATAGTTGGTGCACCCCTTATAAAGCTCTCTATGACTTTGAAAAAGTGGAATGCTTCTAGATCAAACACTCCCAGAATCCAAGGAAATACAGTTCCTTGAGCCTGGCTACCTCTTCCATATGGTACAGGTGTAAAATTGACAGATCCTGAAAGGGAAAAGGATTGATCTTTAATAAAGTATTTTGGTAATGTAACAAAACAATACAATAATTTTAAAAGATATGCAAATAATCAGTTTAATATTAACAAATTAAGCCAACTCTACATTCAGTGGTGTGACAGCTCATAGACCTGATGTGCCTGTTTAGGATCACAAGGCAAGGGTCGGTGGCATGCATTAAAGCAGATGTTCTAGTCAGTTAATTAGAAACCCCTATTGTTCAGTTCCTTATGTTTTGGGGTTCTATCATTCAAAAATTAACCCTCTGAGGTATAAACAAATTGACTGAAGTGTAAACTTGTTTTCACTGCATGATATTAAAATATAATTTTTTAAAAAAAATCTTTAATTTTCTCAAATTATATTTCTAAAGCATTATAAAGGACTCATACATGTTTCAAACTTTAATTAAATTACAAAAATTAAAAATTATGTGTGTTACTGAAACCCTGACAATCATTTGAAGGGTTTATGTGTCTGTATCATCAGAGGGTTAATATTGCTAAATACCTAAACACATTTTCTTTTGTATTACCATTGACATTAAGAATTAAAAACCGTATCTATTTTAAAGAAATATATTCCAGAAGCAAAAGTATTTTAAAGGCAAATACAATTAAACCATTTACCAATTTTGCATAACATATATGTTTGTACTTTTGAAAAGGAAAGAAATATCTTCAAAGCTTATATAATTTGTCAATACTTGCCCACTGAACCACATGACATGAGAGTAACTTCAAGACAGCAAGCCAGAAGAGACTTGTGGAAAACCCTATTTTGTATGAAAGAAGTGAACTCCGGTGGGGATAAACGTTCTGCTTCCTAAAAATAAGACTTGTTTTAAGCTTACACTATTATGATATTTACTTTATATTAATAATATGACACCTCAATTAATTACAAGTTTTTGATGCCATAGAAACTAATTTTCATTCCTTTAATTAATTTTACATTCTTTACTTTTTGATTTTTGCTTTCTTATTCTAATATTTTTTTCCTCCAGAGAAAATTATTTAAGTTAAAAAAAAAGTGTTCTTGATCTGAGAAACAATTAAGATAAATACAGCATTCATATAAACAATGTATGTCTGCAGGAATAAACAAAGTATCATTGGTTTGATAAGAAAGTACTATTCAATTATTGGCAGAACAAAATGATAATGGTTATAAAAAAAAATAACAGTAAATATTCATTAAATATAGCTTACCTTCTTCAATAAGGCATCAAGCATCAAATAGTAGTATCGGGAAGCCAACCTAAATCTCCGACTGGCTAAATTTCTATCAGTACCTTCATGGGCTTTAACGAATTGCTCAATGAATGCCAGCCTTGATTGGTTGAGAAAGTCCTGAATCATTGGAGTAGGATCACCAGAACAATTCTATAAAAAAAAATTCTCAAATTGTAAAATATAATATTTTGAATGGAATGAAATAGAGGATTGAAAATAACTTCACTTTTAAGGTAAAACCAAATGAAACATTTTATAATTTAACTATGCGTGTGTAGGTATATTGTAACACAACTTTCAATTGCAAATAAATCAATCAACACACACATTTAAAATGTAATTGTATGTCTTAAAAGTTAATTTCAATAACTTTAAAACCTAAAAAAAAATTCTATGTAATTTTCACAAAACTTTTATGACGTTGGTGTGGTGAACTTGAGTACCAAATTAACCTATAGCTCTTTTAGTTCGAGTTGTAGAAGGGTATCAGACATACCAATGTTCAAATAATCCCACTTTTTTGGAATCAGCACCCTCCCAAACTTGCACAAAATACAAAACCTCCATTTTGTATTACCCCATCGCCACACTTTCATTACCTTATATTTCATATTAGGTAAATGAAAGTAAAAAAGTAAATCTCCCATTTGTTAGATCTGTAGTCTTTAAAAAAGTAACTCGAAAATGAGGATTTTAATTTCAGAAAACATAATTAAAATAAATAAAAAAAATGATATTTTTTATATTCACAACACTAATTTGATTTAATTAATTAATTTTAATTATTAACACTATAATGCATTTGGTCTCTTAAGTTCCCACATGTGCTATCTAACTTTGCAAAAAGGTAGAAATGTACTGAACGGTAACCCTTGGCGAACTTTCCAAAATAGCGCCAAAAGTCAGCTCAAAACCCAACCAAAATTATAAAGGTTAGGATAGGTTTGAATTATTGTCGCATTAGAGCTACACGAGGAAGAGCCGAAAAACGTGTTTATTTAACACCGGCTGTTCGGACTTTCTTGTTACATATCTCAGCATTACACTATGTAGACCGATATTATGTAACAAGAAAGTCCGAACAGCCGGTGTTAAATGAACAAACACGTTTTTCCATTCTTAATCGTGTAGCTCTAATGCGACGATAATTCAAACCTATCCTATCATTTCGGTTGGGTTATCGGCCGACTTTTGGCGCGATTTTGGAAAGTTTGCCCTCAGTAAATTTATACTGTTTTGCAAAGTTAGATAGCACATGTGGGAACCTAAGTGACGATTTGTAAGAGATAAAGCTGTATTACACGTAGGCAGAGTTTGAGGCTTAAGGACAAATCATCTGGAGCAGAATTGAGAATGGTGTGGAGGGCTTCTGCAGTGTCCAGAGTTCTCCGGACAGAGGCTGGGGGATTCTTTCGAGGAGAAAAACTGAAGAAAAATAATATATATTATTAAAACCACTGAAATAAACATGCATTTTTTTTCGTAAGTAAAAATATTTCACAAAAGTTTATAGTTATAACTTAACCCTCTGAGGGATACAAATATGTCACCTGAATGTCATTTTTTCCCAGCAACACTTGATTTGTATAAATTTATAACTTAAAAAAAAAAATTAAAGAATAGAGGAGCCACTCATTATCCTCTGCAATGGAAATTAATGTTTAAAAAATTTAAAGAAATTAAATGATTAGTAAAAATTAAAGTTTTTAATTTTAAACTCAAGCAGCAGTAAAAATAAGTTTACACTTCATACAAAACATCTATCCCTCAGAGGTATGTAGGTAGGTTTGAATTATCGTCACTAGAGCTACACGAGGGCTATTGGCGACAGGCGTCATAGTTTAGAAAAAGTCAAGTGAGGAGCCAACACCTGAATAGGCACCCAACGCAACCGTTAAGGGCGACATCGCAAACTAGCGTTAGGACTTTGGGGCATATTTAACGTGCACTCCCCTAGACGGGGTATTATTCGTCAGACATTTTTGGGCTGCACAGGCCATTTATAGGTCGGCAGATATTGTGGCGATGCCCGGACCCAAACTTGGGACCTTTCGCATGCTAGGCGAGGGCCTGACCGACTGGGCTCCCCAGCCCCTAATATCCCTCAGAGGGTTAACTGCACAAGTAGAATCCTAAAACCCATATTACATTACATACATTCACAAAGTTTGTGAAAAAATTAATTAATTAAATATACATTTTCCTAAATAATAAGTTCCATAGGATTTAAAAAAAAGGAAACTAGGAAAGGCATTCACTTATTTGTCAGAAGTTGTCAACAAACATAAATTTGTTAAAATAAACAAAATCATTTTAATAATTAGAGATAAATATGCAATGAAAAATTCATAACCAACATAAAATTAATTTAAATTGCACATTTTGCATTCAAGAACACTACTTTTAAATTAGTTATGTTTCAACAAAATTCACAAATGATACAGAAAAAAAATTAGCATAAATTTGGACTTGCCTCTGCTCAGAATTCATAGGCAACAAATGCCAATCCCGAGTTAAAAACTGACTCTCATCTACGTCCCCAGTTTGAGCATATAATTGGCCATAAATGGATTGCAAATCTTCAATCTAAGAAGAAAAAAAGATACAAAAAAATATATATATCATATAATTCAATAAAATTTCAAATTACTTTTCTACATCTTTTTAAATTCTTCGTACTGGGCAAATAATTCCAAATCCACCCCCATATAAGAAATTTCTTATTTTATGGAGAATGGACATCACTAAACTATGCACAATTAAGATAATTTATGTTTATTTGTTTTATTGAATGAAGACTTAAAAAGTAATTGAAAAATCCCCACTAATAGAATTTAACAAAATAATGTAATTTTATCAGTTTATTTTGGAAGTTTCCTGTTAACCCTTTCAGTCTCAGTGATGCCCTTTCACATCATCAGGTTTGGTTTCTGGTCATAATTTAAATAAAATAGGGCTGACATCTATTGGGAAAAAAATATTTCCAATATAAAAATATATATTTATGTTTATTTGTTATATATTAAATGAAGACTTAAAAAAGTAATTGAAAAATCCCCACTAATAGAATTTAACAAAATAATGTAATTTTATCAGTTTATTTTGGAAGTTTCCTGTTAACCCTTTCAGTCTCAGTGATGACATCATCAGGTTTGGTTTCTGATCATAATTTTAAAAAATAGGGCTGATATCTGTTGGGAATAAAAAAATTTCCTAATAGAAAAAAGTTTGAAGAATCGAATGATGAGCTTGATATCATAAATGGCTATAGACGATCATAATTTTTTTATTCTAAAATGATGATGCTAAATTGTTATTGGGACTGAAAGGGTTAAAGTCCAGCTGAAATGAAATAAAACAACAAACCTGTGGAAATTTTGATCCAATATTGAGTTCATTGGCAACATGAAGCCAACCTTCGTGTACAGCTTTTACCTATAAAAGTAAAAAGATCCACTAAATCTTTATTTTGGTAAAAAACAAAACATTCCAGTACAATGTATAAAAGGAAAACCCATCTTTGTTTAAAATATTATTCAAAATAAAGTCATTATTATCATAGTCCCTTAAAAAATGTAAACCAATGTTTAACTTAGTGATCAAAACATTTAAAACTAATTTTAATTTAATGATAAATTTAAATCAATAAGTTTTCCAAATCTAATTGATGGTGAAAACAAAATATAATAATCAATACAAACTTCCTCGAATCTGGTCCGAAAATGATTGCTAAGGACCTCTAGGATTGTTAAGGAACTTTCATTTTTTGCAACAACTCCATCTGAAAGAAAATTTTCATTTTTAAGACAAAAAATTAATCAGTTTGATACATTTGTTTGCACACCTTTCTAAAAAAGTTTTTCCCAAAGACAAAACATTTTGAAAAACATAAAAGTTAAAGGTTTAAAAAGCTCTTCACTTCAAATACTTTCTTGGTGGTTACAAAATTCTAGAAAAAAAGTTCCCTGATACTTTTACAAAAATTTCCCTGATTTTACAATTACGTAGAAAACATGCAATACACACAATTTAACCCTGATATCGCAGGAATTACGACTTTCCTGGATTGTGGGTTAGCCTACCTAACTTTTCTACATTTCCTAAAATCTGAATATGTTTAGAGGAACCATGTGATCAGAAACCATTTTATAACATGATTTCGTGAGAGAGATTGATCCTTCCTTCAAGATTGTTCTTCAGGTAAATCGGATAAACAAGAATTTTGTTTATCAAGTGCCTGTTAGTAGTGATCAAAAGAACATAAACCTACTGTTTGATAAAGAAATCCAAAATAGAAAAAATTCCCTGATATTTTTCAAAATTTGAAAAGTTCTATGAGAATTCCCATATATTTCCAGAATTAAAAAGTTCCCTGAGAATTCCCCGATTTCCAGGTTCTGTTACGACCCTTTCATTTACAACAGTTAATTTAAAAAAAAAAGGCATTCCTTTTTTGTTCATGTACATATATCCAATGAAGCAAATACTTTTAATGAATTCCATAGCTGCATCATAGAGTAAATTATTTGAAATTGCTTCACAAAATAAGTCCTTAAAATGGGGTTGTTTCACAGAGAAACTGGCAATAGGGGGATCTTGATGGGGCATCGAAGTAGGAACGGGCGCATGCCTTTACACATTGTATATGCATGCACGCGCAGGTACGGTTGTTGATGTCGTAGTCAAGACACTGCTTTAGAATTACTTTTGTTTGGTAAAATTGGTTGCTTGGTAGACCTATGTTCAGGTTAGTGTGCTTGGTTAGCACACAAACCTGATTATCTCTACCAACCAAACAAACAACCAATTTAACCAAAACAATGAAATTCTAAAAGTTTCTAAAAATTCTGAAGTAAGGAAAACATGCTTAAACTGTTGCCAGATTCTCCATGAAACAACCCCATTAAAAAGAAATATCTAAGGAGCTTACAAATGCCAAAACATATTCAGACACATACCAAAAGGTGGCAACAGCAGAAACGACGGCGTGATCCGAATCACTTCTCCAATGCAACACAAGAGTAGATGAAAAGTAGCCAGCAATTCCTGCCTATGCCATAGCACCTTGGCTTTCGCCACCAAAAACAGCATCCAGCAAAGGGCTCGGTGATTTTTTAGAAGTCGGCTGGCACCACCAACTTGGGCCTGTGGGGCTGACCCCTGGTGGGGTTCTTCGTAGTCTCCATGGAAGATTTCACTTGTCATGCTGAGGGGTATTTCAGTTTTAGAAAAGTATTTGGATGTGTTGTGTGTGTTTTCATTATGCAATAAGTGTGATTTTAAAAAATGCATCTGTATATGCATATTTTAGACATTTTGAGAGTTAACTATCTCATGAAATATCCTAGGTAGCACAACAATTTTGGCCAATGTTGCATGGATATCGGCCACACTTCGAGAACATTGGATGAAATCAATCATTTTCTACCGATTTTAACCAGATTTCCCCGTTCTTTTAGGTTTCATAGGGGAGAGAGAGAGAAATTACGTGTTCCGCCATATTTTTCAATCATTTCAATTTTGAATTGCACATTTTTTTCAAATAATATTCAAACCAATATTGCACCCCGATATTGCCCAGCGTTGGTGAAACGTAGTCCATTATGCATTGGGTATGAGCAGAGATTAGACGATACTGCTGTGCTACCTGGGATGTCTAATTACCACAGAATATGAGGAACTACAACAACAAATTGTTTAACATCGAATCATTGGATATTTTAATTCGTCACTGATATAACTATAACTACTAGTCACTGATATAACTATAACTACTAGTCACTGATATAACTATGAGACTTCACCCAAGGGAAGACTAAAAAAGTTCTTTTTTACGCAATTTATATTTATACATTCTAAAAATAAATTAAACTCCTTGGCACAACAGCCCATTAGAGGGCCAAGGCCTGCCGTGTCCATTTCAGCTTCCATGACCTTGGACTCTGGGGTGCTAGGCATATGTCCCGAGGTCAGTCTCACGCTGAACCCTCCAGTGGTTAGTTCACAAGTATGCTTGGTACCCCTTTTATTGAACCACATAAGGGATGAAAGGATGGGTCAACCTTGCCCAACACGGGATTTTATACATCCTAAACTTTATTAAAATAGTTAGAATGATTCAATTTTCTTCTAGCAAAACTTATTTTTTAAAATCATCTATGTGTGTAGTATATCTGTAATTATTTTATATTTTACTTTTGATATATGTAGAGGTTTAACTATTCATTTAGAGAAAAGTCACTTATTTTACAACTATTCTATACATAAATACCTGTTTGTAAAACAAAAAGAATTAAGTCTTTACACAAGAAGTCAATTAAATATGCTTGAATAATTTGTAACGAATTTACCTTTCAAATTTATCAAAAAGAGCCGACACAATCAGGTATTTCCTTTCCAAGGCAATAAGGCTTTGTTTGGCATTCTCACTCAAAGTGGAATTTTTCTTTAAAAAACATGTGACTCCGAAAAAGTCCATTATGCTGAAATTAAAACCGAAAATATATTGGATACACAACAAAGAATAAGCTACACACGTACAATGTCAATTTTATATAATTAAATCATTGACACCTCATTGGCCTCATATTAATAAACACACTGGTAAGTTAATACCTGTGCTTTGCATGGGTTAATAATAATAAAGCTTAATTTGTTTTCACTAATTATTTATCATTTTGTCTGGTCATAGGTAAAACCTCTGTTATTTTCCCCCTTCATCCAAATTAAGTTAATTGAATCAGAATCATAAAATAACGTTATTTCAAATTAAAAATTAGGATGCAAAAAACAATTTTTGCTCATTTGGCATAATTTTTTAGGGCCTAAGTGAATTAAACAAATTAAAACTTCGAACACATAAAAAAATCTTGAATGGAGCAAAAGATAAAGTACCATTACACATTAAAAATATAAAAAGATTACTTGATATCTGCAGCCTCCAATAATTGTGAAACTGTAATTTCAGGATGACCATTACTTTCATCTTGTTTGGGATCTAAAGTAGAGGAGCTGCAAAAATAAATTACATTAATAAAGCACTTGGTAACAACAGAATTTTATAATACTTCAAAAGATATAAATACTTTACGTACTGAGCATCTTGAACTGCTATGAAAACAACACAAATGAACAGAGCGGTTTTGGATACCTATTTTTAAAGAGAAGAAAATTGTTATCCCTTGTCTGAAGGGGATTTTTAAAATCTAAATACAATTACTCATTTCGGGTAAAATAATGCATCATGTTGTTTGATAATGATAACTTATAATTATTTTTGCAGTACATTATTTAAAAACTGAGTGTTGTAATAAACTACCAGAAAGGGTCATGCATGGCTAACAAATGTCAGATATGTGTGTTATGTTAAGATTCCATTTTTCAATACTGACATGATTCATATGAAAGTAAAATGTTTGGTAAGTAAAAGTTAGTAATAAAAATATTTTGACACTGGTTAAATTTAAATAGATTATTTTTTAAATAAAATGATATTGACAAAAATTTACATAAAAATATAATATGCAGCAAAAACTTCTACATTGCATAATATTATCAAATAAAAAAAAACTTAAAATGGTTTTTTCAAGGGGAAAAAAGATTATTTGGCTTTTAAATTTAACATAACTATGTGATGCTAAAGTTTATATCTAGACAATTTAAGAGGAATAAAACTTGTATCAAATTAATAAGTTGTATACCATTTGTCCACATTGCAAGTAAACAGGTGCAATATTTTGAAGACATGTAGTGGCTTTGACAACCACTGAAGTAGACAGCTGTAGCTGGGTACAAAAATATTCAAATTCTTTTAAAAAAGCTTCCATGTTTAGGCTACAAAAAATCCAAAGTAAATTAGCGTGTACACAATCGAATGCAAATACATTTTTTTAAAAAAACAAAATACAAATATAACTCAACTTTGATGCAAATCTAATTTAATAATATGTACAATAAAACAAAAAAATCTCAATTTAAAAAAACTTTACAGTGTTTGATGCACTAATCTCTCTATGGTTATCTCTATGGTCTCTTTATGGTTAAACATGCAATTTATTTGCTTTTAAAAAAAATCAAGATAATTCATTTACAATAGTGTACCCCACCCTTTTTACTGTTTAATTATTAATTATAGCTCCAATATATCTTAAAAGAAACACATAAAAGTATTTAAATTTCCGGTTTTAGAAAGTTTAAAATTGTACAATATCGAACATAGATTTAGAAAGAAAATACTACTGTTTGACAGCCGGGTTTGTAAGTAGTAACAGGTGCATGGTGATTATAAATAATGTTAGTATTATATGGTTTTTAAATAAGGCCAGGTTTAAATGAAAAAAAAAATATGCAAACAAACACTAAAAATAGAATTATAGTTATTTGAGTGCAAATTAAGTGTCATTATTAATTAGTATAAAAAATAATAGGGTGTGAAATAACTGTACCAGATTATGACAGGTGTAAACAAGAAAAAATTTAACAAAGTAGCATTTCTTAAATCTAAAGCAATATACCTTTAGTTAACGTTAAATCCTAGTGAAGATCACAATAAAAAAGTAAAATTTAATGATTTTGAACTGATAATATTATAAATTATTGATAATATCATTCGTTTTGCAAAGCTTTCACTTTCTAAGCATTTATGGTTGAACACATTATTTTGATATTGACCAGAATGACACAATTTAAGATCATCATGTTCCTGCTAAGCATTAATAAAAAAGATTGCAAAGATTTTAAGCTTTATAATAAGAAATCCAAATTCAAAGGAATGCATAATATGCCAACATCCTATAAACATTAACACTACCCCCCATTTCAATTTAAATTATTTACAAAGACTTATTTAGATATTTGCTAGAAAAAAACTTGATTTGTTATCTTACCAGAATTTCGTTAAACTTAGTGATAGAAAGTGTTTGATTGAATAATACTTTCATAAATATTCATTACATATTGTTATTCATTAAAATTCGATTACCATAGAGCGGTACGATAGCAACAATTTTCGACGAATCACAATTACGAAACTCCGACGAGCCCTCTGAAAAAGCGCGCGAAAGTTGCGGTACAAGGTCGGATTTGGCTCTAAATATAAAAAAGGCGGATTTCGTGCAAAAACATCTATAAAATTGTATCAAATTGCTTTTAAATAGGTATTATTGTTATTATATGTCACAAATAAGAATATATAATCAATGATATAGCTTTTAAATTTCATTAAAAAGTTTTCGCTGCATTTCATTTCTTTTTCTTTTATTGAAAATTCAGTCACGTGTAGCTACTTAAGTACTACAACTTTCATTCACAAAGAGGTAAACAAATAAACTGATCAGATTCGATTCAGTGTCAGAGGCTATGTTTAAAGATGTATTCAATAAGATCTAGAGTTAAAGGTTTATATATTACGTAAGATAGAGGTTTTCGTTACTTATGATATTCATATAATATATGGTTTCTATTGCATACATAAATATGTTTATTTGGATATTTTATACAGTTACTAGTGTATACTTCCTACTCAATTCTGTTGTTAAATTGTCTACAAAACTATAATTTGAATATATTCGTGCACATTACTTTGTTTAAGTAAGTTTCATCTTTTCTTTTTAATTTTAGGAAATTATGTGGTCGCTTTTCTTCTTCAGGTAAGAATGGTCATGTTATTTTCCTTGCGTACCACTGATAATTTTCCTGCTACAAATTTAAAGGATAAATTTTCGAATTGCAATAGTCTTTGTTATGTCTGTCTATGTTTATCGTTGTTCTGAATATTACTTTATTTTTTAGTAACCCCAACACCTCTGAAAAAAGTGTTGATTGCAAACCGAGGGGAAATATCCTGCCGCATAATAAGATCATCTAAAAAGTTAGGTCTGCAAACTGTGGCTGTATATAGTGAGCCTGATAGAGATGCTTTACATGTTAGATTGGTAAGCATACCCTTTCCCAAAAAATACTTTATCTACCAATAAAAAATATCAGTATATTTGTTCACCATGAGCAGGGTACACTCTTTAAATGTGTTTTAGTTCAGTAGTTCATCAAATGCCTCTCATAAGCCCTAGATCGGTGGTTTGGGATCCAACTGTGGTATATTTTCAGGAAGGGAAATCATTAACATGCATGTCGTATGATGTGTGGAATGTTAAAGATCCCTTGAGTACCCATTTGGTTTGGGTTCTCTTGGCATACTTAAGAGAGGCTGTCTGTCCCATTGCATTAGTTTTGGAATCACAAGTTCTGCAGAATTATTGCTTTGCCATGTTAGTCCTTTTTCCCCAGGTATCAACTTAACATCGGAATGAAACAAATTTGAAATGAAAATGCTATCTAGTTAATTATTATTATTATTATTTTTTTGTAGTTTTAAAATGCCAAAAAATCCAGCGGAGGGAAACACTATTTCAAAACTTTTTTTAATTATTAACTAAATAAAAGGATGTTATTTTCTTTTTAATTTTGTTTTAAATTGATGTTATAATAACCCCATTCCTGGTGAAAATAGGACAACATGGCAAAACAATTCTTTTGCAAAAATTGTGATTTCCAAACTAATGCATTATATCTACAGGCAACATCCACAAAGAACTCAGATTCATTATAATCTGAGCTTTAAAATTGGAAGCAAGTATATGTAACATGTTGAGTTACAAAGAGTATCAAGACAGGTTTTAAGACATAGTTTATTCGGGTTGGGCGGGGAGCCCAATAAAGCTCTAGATTAGTGGTCTCCAGTCACCAAAAGTGGCCATCATAATTTTTCCTTTTTGTTCAACAAATAATTAATACTGAAGCTGCATTTCTAAAATAATAAAAATAAAACGCTTCAATTCGATTCTGTCGGAAAGAAATACTAATTCTTATAATGAACTTTCGTTAGGCACCCTGCAGATGAATTGTATGTGTTTAAAAATAATTTCCTCTCTTCAATCACGTAATACTTATATACTTGGTATGATCCTTTTTTTTTGCTGTCAATCTTTTCATATAAAAACTTTCTTCAATACAATTTTGTTTTTTTTTTGGAAAATAGCACTTTTTTTTGTCGTATATACTTACATTTAAAACTGGCTAATAAAAAAAACCATATATGGCTACCATTTTTTTTTTACTCTGGGAGCCACTGGCTACTATTAAAAATTCCCAGCCTAGAGCATTAGAGCCCAAACTCTTAGCTGCATACAATTCGGAGTCGGATTGAGAAGTGCGTAGTGGCTTGCTGAGGAATCTGATCACGTGCATCGAAAGTTCTGGACTATGATTCAATATCTCGTGATAGGGGCTCGGGAAGATTCAGATATTGACTGGCCATTGGCGCATTAACTGCTCATGCTAAAATGATGCAATCTTAGAGAGTTCAAGGCAATGTGTGTTGGATCGGAGCGCGGAAAAACTAATTAGACAAAGTTGCATTGTTGCTTAAGGAAATGTGTGATAGTTAAATAGTGGAAACTAAATAATAGGACTTCGAAGTATTGGGTGTGGGAATTTCGTCTCATATATATGAAGAGTACACGGGAAAAACTGATTGATTTTTCAGAGAAGTTTCCTTACCTGGCCACTTTGGCGATGATAGCGAGTGATCGCCTAAACTTGTGTAAGGAAACGAGTTCCTACCATAGATATCATAGTTAAAGTAATATAGTGGCAGATCATGTGACCTCCAATGCTAACAACGGGACGCGCAAGGAGCTCCCAATGAAGTCAGTGTTGTAGGTCACGTGATAAGCCACTGTAGTACTTTAACTATGATCTCTGTGGTTCCTAGCTACCAAGTTCAGGCGATTGGCGATCCCGACGCTTGGACCAAGCGAAGAAGAAAGAGAGAAACCGGTTTTATGTCGCCAAGCAGACAATTGCGGGTGTCCGCCTGATAAATCAATCGCTTCTTCCCGTGTACTCTTCATATATGTATGATTTTGTTACAAATATTTCGCCTCGGCTACATGTTAAAAGCAATTCTTACTTGATCTACTAGAATATATATTTTGGCTAAATTCTTAGGCTGATGAAGCCTACTGTGTTGGACCTGCAGCTTCCCAGGAAAGCTACCTAAATCAAGGCAAAGTACTCTCGGTGGCCAAAGAAACAAATGCCCAAGCCATCCACCCAGGTTATGGTTTCTTGTCCGAAAATGCGGAATTCGCTGAGCTCTGTCAGCAAGAAGGAGTGGAGTTTATTGGCCCGCCTGCCTCTGCCATACGAGACATGGGCATTAAAAGGTTAGTATTGATGTGGATAATTGATTTTTCATTCAAAGTTTTATTTTGGTTGTGTATCTAAAGTTTGGTTTAAAAAATAGTATTCATGTCCTGAATTTTAACATTGGACACATTATTTAGAGTTCTTTATCTGCATAACTTTTTATTTAATTCAATTTCAGTTTACTTTTCATCATGTTATTTAAAAAAAAAACAGTTGTCGGAATTAGAATTGAAGAGCTTAGTGGAAGAATGTGCTTAAGGTAAAAACGAAACAATGGACTTTAAAGTTTTTCATTTGCACTTCTAAGGTCAATTCTATGTTTGCACACATTACAATCAGCACTTGCTAAAGGTAAAAAATTTATACTTCTCTTAAAGTTTCTTGAAAGGGTGAGTCAGGTTATCTTTATAAAAGAGGGAATATAACATGTTCATTGACACAAAAATTGTATTTTTTCAATCACTTAGCCCTTTCTTCTACTAAGTTCTTCAATTGACATTTTCTTACTTTTGGCATTTTCTTTGTAGCACTTCTAAATTCATTATGGACAAAGCGGGTGTACCTGTCATCAAAGGGTATCATGGGGAGGACCAATCAGATGACCGGTTGAGAACTGAAGCATCTACTATTGGTTATCCTGTGATGCTTAAAGCTGTCAGAGGAGGTGGAGGAAAAGTAAGCTCTTTTTGTGATTTTAAGTATATTTATAATAGTAATAAATAATGATTTTTTTGAAGAATTTTGTACAGTTGTATTATATTATGAAATCCAATAGAATGTGTGTTATCTGTTAAGATAAATTGTACGTTTTATAAAAAAAAATGATTTAACAATACTTTCTTTTCAATTCGGATTATTTTAGTCATTGCCAAATCTTGGATTATTATATTCTGCATCTTACCCCCAAATACCTGTTCTCACCTAAACTTAACCCTCTATTGAGCGTTTCATGTTTGGCAATGAATAACCCTATTGTCTTACATTGCCCCAAGCAAATGCACCGATTCACCTTCTGATAGTAAAAGCCAACATTTGTTTTTCAACTCCTCTCTTCTAAATATTTGCTTGATACATTACTTTAATCAACAATCAAATAGAGTTCATTGATAATATCTCTAAAACTTATTTAGTTTAAATAAACTGTATTTTTTGTTGACATAATAAATTAAATCAAATTTTTAAGCAAAAGAAAATTTGCTGCTTCTGTAAACTTTGTAGCTCTAGATTGCAGTCTAATTAGCCTACTTTCCCTGTCTACTTAGCCTACTTTCCCTGCTGTCAACTAATTGTTCCAACCATTGATAATGCATTTTTTTTTACCTGTTTATTATAATTATTCTATTGAAACATCTAAGAATAATATCATAGTTAAACCCTTTTTTTTTCAGTTTACTTAATTGTCCCTACTTTCATTTAGGGAATGAGAATTGTAATGTCTGCTGAAGAGTTTGACTCTCAGTTGGAATCTGCTAGACGTGAAGCTTTAAAATCATTTGGAAATGATGCAATGCTAGTGGAAAAATACATCAAGAGACCCAGGTATATCTCACTCAAACTTTCTTGGTAATTGTTTATAATAACCTGCATTTTAAGTTATTTTTATACCTAAGTTAACTGTGGTAAACAACAAAATAAAAAAATGTATATAATCTAAAAACACTTCGATTTATATATTTTAAGGTATCTGACCATATTATTAAAAAATTTTTAGTTATTATTTTAACCGAAATAGTTTAAATTGTGTTTTAAATATGTGGAACTGAAGTGAACTTTTCAAAAATCAGGTGAAACGCTTGTTAGCTATTTTCTAAATTTAAAAAAAATGGCAGTTCTGAGATTAATGTAAAATATTGTCTAATAGAACAAAGTGTGAAGAATCGAATGATATGTCTTTGGATGTCATAACGGACCTAAACATTTGGGGAAAATGTATTGAAAGGGATGATTCCAAATGGCATTACTGGAACTGAAAGTTTTAAATTTGTCATTTAATATTCTATGTTTTAATAAAAACTTACAACTACAAGTTTAAGATTGTTTTTCTAATTTCTTACCTTATAGGCATGTTGAAGTGCAAGTGTTTGGTGATAAGCATGGGAACTATGTCTATCTTTTCGAACGGGACTGCAGTGTTCAAAGGAGGCACCAAAAAATTATCGAAGAAGCTCCAGCAGTATGATAATTTGATTTTTTATTAGTTTATCCTATGACAAATGACAGTGATTGCGCCCTCTAGAAGGGAGAGCGTAGGCTATATAGCCCATTACCCAGCTCTCCAGAAGAGACACTCACAAGAGACACACAAAGAAGGACGACACAAAGACAAATAACAACATTTATTGACAAGCACAAACATCCATGCCTTTACCGGGATTCGAACTCGAGCCCAGCAACTCCAAAGGCTAGTACACTAACCACAGCGTCGGCGGGCCGGCATTAGTTAATCCTAAGTAGGGTTCAATAAAGAATAATAAATTCCAATGTAATTCGATCCCCAAAATTGAAGTTTGAAAATATCGAAAAAGAACGAAACTGTTTCAGGACTCACAAAAATTCCATACTCAACACTGAGGATGTGATTCATTTTAAGTCCCAAAACAGCTGTATGCCTTGTAGATGATTTTTTTTAACTTTCATTTCTCATTCAAATTACATTAGAATTTTCTTTTTACTTGTATTGATTATGCAAAAGGTTTTATATGTTTTTTTTTATATGGGGCTCAATTCTGAAAACTGTAAATTCAGGCAGATTTTAAGATTTAATAATTAAAAATATTATTAGGATGTTCAGTGTAAAATTTTCACCAAAATATTACTGAGGTTTATCCAGTTAATGTGATTCTAAAACAATTTTTTTTTTTTTGCAGTTTGATTAATGATAAATGTGTCAATTTTTTTTAAAGTGTTTATAAATGTGTAAGGTTCCTTTGTCTAAAAAAATTAGGGCATTGAAATTAATTTTGTCTTCTAGCCTGGCCTGGATGAAACCACTCGAAAATCCTTAGGAGAAGCTGCTGTAAGGGCTGCTAAAGCTGTAAACTATGTTGGAGCTGGTATTACAATTATTGCACATTTTTAGAACTATAATGTTGTTTCTTACCTTTTTGTGGTGGCATTTTCATGAACAATAAATAAAAATTAACCTTTTTAAGTTAGAATTATAATTCTGATTTTTCCTCTTAAAGATATTTTTAATTAAATTCAGTTGGCATTTAAAAAATTTCAATCTCTGAGTATTTTTGCTTTACAGACCTTTTTGTTTAGCCTATGAGCCCCTTTTTTTTATTTAAAATATTTGTAATGTTTAAAAATTTATAATTTTAGTCCTGTTTTCAAAAGTTGTCAATAAATTGCTGATTAGTAAGTTCCTAAAAATATTGTAATTTTATGCATGTTCAAAATAACCTTCAAAAAATAAATTTTGCTACCAAACAAAGAGTGTTTTCATTTATACTACTTATAAACTTGTTTAATAATGTACATCCATTTTTAATCCTTTTATTTTAGGCACTGTTGAGTTTATCATGGATGAAGATAAGAAGTTTTATTTCATGGAAATGAATACTCGTCTGCAGGTGGAACATCCGGTGACTGAAATGATTACAGGAACTGATCTGGTAGAATGGCAACTTCGGGTCAGTTTACCATTATTTACAATTTACTGTGGCTTTGTCGAACGATATATAAAGCTAAAACAATAAATTAAAAAGTAATTGTTAAAATTTATTTTCATAAATATCTGTGGTAAGTGCTTATATCTTGTGGATTTTTAGTTATTTAAAGAATAAGAAAATGCTGGCTTTCAAAAAATGGGTCGTTGCCACAGTTTTCATTTTTTTTCTCTTGTTGATGATCATTGTTTAGCAAAAGCAAACATACCCTTCATGTTGACTTGTGTGTTGCCTTGCAATTGTAGGCCTACAGCAGGTAAAGTAGAAAAATCTATCTCCCTATCGGTTAAAATAATCAATATTTTTTTCTCATAAACTTAATTCAAAAATTTACACAATTCATTTGATGGAATTAAAATGAGTTTCATTTCTTGTATGATGTTAATTTGGTCCAATACCCCAAAGCTAGTTAAAAAATATTTATCTACTCAATATCTTTAAAGTTGTTCCCTACTCTTGATTTTCAACTGCATACGCTTCCCTTGAAGGCGCAGGTATGCAAGATTGGTTAACCACCCGGATGTTTCCCAGCATGCGCGGCTTCCTTGAATGCTGCTGCGTCATCTGGTACAGCTCAGTATTATAAACTATTTAAAACTTTCTACAGTTAGATAATAATTTTATTGTTGTGGGACTAAACCTGTTTACAACGGTTCTTGGCCAGGTGACTTGGAAGGCAATTTCACTTTCTTATCAATAATGGTGCTAGTGCAATTGATTACATTATGGTTCCAATTTTTTTAACGGACACGTATCAGACTTTCATGTCCTTCCTCAAATAGGTTCTGACCATCTACCCATTTCAGCTACGTTTATATGTATATCTTATAATTCAAAACCTTTATTTGCAACTGGCCCTTTGGAAGGTAGACTCAAAAAATCATTTCGGAACCCAAATACCTGTTTAAAATTCATCACTGATATAGATACACTTACAAAAAGTACCCAAGATACTAACGCAGATAACTTTCTACAGATAGCCTCTGGGGAAAAACTCCCTGTTTGTCAAGAGGACCTGAAGATTGAAGGTCATGCCTTTGAAGCTCGTATTTATGCTGAAGATCCCGATGCCAACTTCATGCCAGGAGCTGGTCACTTGTCTCGCCTGTTCACTCCCCAGCCTGCCTCAGATGTTAGAATAGAGACTGGAGTGCTGGAAGGTTGGTACTGATTTTCAATGGTGGATCTAAAGAATAGGTACAGCATGCCTTAGCTCCACAAGTGAAATTATCTTCCACCACATAAATAAATTTCATTGAATACACATATATTAACTATATTTTAATTAATTTAAATATGCAATTAGAAGATTATAATTGATAATCATAAATTTTAACTGATAATTAATTAGCTCTATCGATTCAACTGGTTTAAAATAGGTCCTAGCTCTCCTACCTCCAAAAGCAATTTCTAGATCCACCACAGCTAATTTTGATAAAAGGTAATACATTATTTTCAATAAATTATTTTGGAATAACTAATAAACGTATTTTTGATTTAGACGCTTTAATTTTTTCTCCTATATTTTTATTGCAAATGATTGGGTGATACCAACACTTTTATGACTGTCTGCACCCATTTTGTGGTGCTGCCATCTATCGGTAGAAATTTTAACTTGAAATTAACCCGAGTTTTTACAACTCTTTAATTATAATATTATGGTCGGATATGTTTGCATACTCTGGATCGCAACATTGTTATCTGTGTGCCTAGTAATATATATATTTTATTATGTTTCAGGAGATGACGTGTCTGTCCATTATGACCCCATGATAGCAAAGCTTGTTGTATGGGGAGTTGATAGAAGGTCTGCTCTTATGAAGCTACATTCTGCTCTTTCTGAATACAATGTGAGTCAGTTTGCTTTCCTTCTTAAGAAGTTAAAGTTAGTTCACATGCGTTTTTTTATTTGATTCAAATTTGTTTTAATATTGAATATTACTAGTAGTGTGTACTATTATAATAAAAAATAGCAAAATTTTAAATAAAATAGTAAAATTTAAAGTTATTGTTCAAAAGTAAGTTTGAAAAAAAAATTAAGGTGTCTGTATACTTTAATATTTTTTCTCGTATTGTGCTTTTACTCCAAACTTATTTCTGAAGTTTATTGTATTTAAATATTCAAAAGTAAATTTATAATTGATTTGTCATGTTCTAAATTTTCTAAATATGTGTTTAGATTGTGGGCGTGAAAACAAATGTTAAGTTCCTGATGCAACTAGCAATGCATGAAGAGTTCAGTAAAGGGAATGTTCACACTGATTTTATCCCACAACACGAGAAGGAAATTTTCATATCCAGAGAACCATCTCATGAAGAGGTCTGTGCTGCACTATTGAGCACCATACACCATGGGGCCAATCAGGAAGCAAAGGGTAAGCACTGTTATTAATGGCTAAAAAACAACGTAAATTTCCTGCCCATATATTTTTATGTTACCATTTTTTTCACACAAAAAAATCAAAAGAAAATTCTACAAATATATGTTTAATATTTGTTGAGATGCAAATCAATATCTAAATTTGTATGTAAATTAATTAAGAATTTTTCTCTCTCTCTATGGAGGCTGCAACATGGGCAGTCAGGCCTTTGCTGACTCGGCACATTCCCCAGAATTGAGAGCCATTTTTTTTGTAGCACCATATAGGCCGGCTCTCGCTACCAGTTTTGACGCACAGATTACAATGAATCTGAGCTCTCTGTGGATGTTAAAGTATTCCGAGAGAACCCAGGCCAAAAGGATCTTTTACATGCCACATAATCATATGACATGCGTGCCCAGAATTTTCCAAAACTCAGCCGGGGCTCGAACCCGCAATCTTGGGCTTACGAGGCGGACACGTGAATTAAGAAAGTAGTAAAATAAAATAGGACATTGAAATGCACTACACATACCCCTTCATTTAGGTATATTTGCATAAATTACGTGCATTGTGTCAACTTTTGAAAGCATCATCAAGTGGGGTAATGCAGTCCTAAGCATGAAATCCTAATACAGGCCTCCCAACAGTTTTCAACCCTAAAATTGTGTAAAATGGGGACCATTTCAGCTAAAATGTGGACCTATTGGGGACCATTTCAGCTAAAATGAGGACCTATTGGGGACCATTTTTATGAAAAGATAAGCACAAGACCAATTATATATATAGCATTTAAATATAAATATTACACGAAACATTCTTCGTGTCTGCATTGTATTAGAAAAACGAATTATACATTAAAAAAATTGCATGGTAGTACAGATTTTGTAAAATCAGTAGAACTTGCATCAGCATTTGAAGTTCTGGCCACTGGCAGTCACTAATAGGAATTGATCAGGACTTTTCTTTTGTTTGAAATTACTTTTGTGTTTTTCTGATTCCAACTGTCTTTATGGAATAAAATCCTTTTTCAGTAGAAATTATGACATCGTAGACAGTTATTTTAAAGCTTTTTACTCTATTCAGATACTGTATGATTATTAACCTCTTTCATCTGCAACCACCAATCCTAGAAATGATATTTCCCCACATTGATATTCAATTCAATATAACATTTGAACCTCAAAAAACCAAAAATTAACTAGCAAGCAGCAAAGGAACACGTGTATAGACTGTTTTTATTTATTAGTGATGGGTCGGTCGAGGTCCGGAATGAACGAGTCCATAGAAACGGATTCACAAAAGGACCCGTTCCTATGGATCGGATCCGTTTTTCGTAAAGGAACGGATCCGCCGAACAAGGAGCCGTTTCTATGGATCCGTTCCGACAGATCGGATCCGGTTTTTTTCTAAAGGGACCGGTCCGCCGAAAGAGATTTTGGAAGGTTACGGCCACAAAAGGACCAGTTCCTATGGGTCCGTTCCGATTAATCTGATCCGTTTTTTCTAAAGGGACGGGTCCGACGAACGAGATTTTGGTAGGTTTAGGGCTACGAAAGGACCAGTTCCTATGGATCCGTTCCGATGGATCGGATCCGTTTTTTCTAAAGGAACGGGTAAGACGAACAAGATTTTGGTAGATTACGGAGTAAAAATTTCAAAATGCGGTAGATGCGGACCGAACTGCGAAATTGTGGACTTTTGCGGACTATGAAAAAAAATGCGGACTTTTGCGGGATTGCGGACCTATTTGGGAGCCCTGCTAATACCAATTTTTCTTCTTGAATGATACTTTATTCATAGGTCGAGGCTGAGTTGGCACTAATTGAAAAGGGGAAAGCTAACTTTTAAAAAAGTGAATTTAATGAGAAGTTATTTGCTTGAAAAGCTTGAGCCAAAGTTACGCTATTTGCCAGTAGTTTCAATTGTGTTTTTAATCACCTAAAAAGACAATTTTTTTATTATTTATGGGTAGGGCAGATCATTAGTCAATAGAATCAGCATGCTTCTGTTATATAAAGTGAAAACTAATTTATAAATGCTTTTATCTTGCAGATAAAAATTCTCCATTTACCTTATTGGATGGTCTAACACCCAATCTTTCTTATAAAAAGAAAATGAAAATTTTATTTAAGGATAAAGGTATGTTGAAACGCAATGCTTTATTCATTAGTTAATTATACATTAAAAATATTTAAATTGTACAGTACTCATATATTTTAAGGATGTTTTTTTTTTTATTTTACTGTATTGTGTGTTATTACCATGTAAGGTGTTTTTAATATTTATTGTTTTATCAAACGTAACTTATTTCGTGCTTTTTACTTGTCAAATATTAACTGATTACCAAATATGCATAAGACTAATTAAAATCAGTCTTTTTCCCTTTGATTTACATTTTTATGCCTTATCTTTTAATTATAAAGACATCTAAAGGTTAAAAAAATATTTCAATTTATTTTTCAGAGTACACTGTTGATATTATTTTCAAAGGAAACAATGCTTACACATTTAGCATTGATAATAAGGAATACACAGTCCAAGCGGCTGTCTCTAAAAATGACCCTAGCATACTTCAATGCACTGTGAATAACAAGTGCTTTCCTGTTCGTGCCATTATTCATGAAAATGAAATTCACCTCTTTACAAAGGTAAGTATGTTAGGAACTTTTATATTATAATTTTTTTAAATAATTTTCATGCTTATGTTGTGTTTCTGGATAAAGAGGATTACACTAGGTTTTGTATTTATTGGGGTATAAAGACTACAATTTATTTTAAAACACTTTAAAAGTAGATGAGTACATTGAAAAAAAATTATTTGATCCTTTACTAGGGTAATAGTATTTTTTTAGAAATATTAACAGAAAACAACTCATCAATCTATTTGTGGGAAAGGAAAAATAGCATAAGAACTTGGTGCAACATATTAAAGTAAAATATGGCAGGTTTGATCTGAAAACTGTGATGTAATTTTTCCTAACAATGTAGCTCAACTAGTTAAGTTTTTAAAAAATTTAATGTTTTATGTGTGTTATTCTCTGTTGCGTGTGTTACTCTTATTTTAAACATTTCTGTATCAATTACATTCATTAAATTTATAAGCAAAAACCCAAGGTATTTTTATTTTGAAAACAAGTTTATTACTATTTTAATGATTAACTGAGACTCATGAGGATATTACACTTATCAAGTTTAAAAGTCCCTTGTAAATAAATAAGAAAAAAATCATGAGTTAATCAAACTAATGAGTGAATGTTACCAAGAAAGTAAAATCTGAAGTTAGATATTGACAAATAAATTTCTTTAATCCTCTCTCATAAATTTCTTTCAAATAAGTGTTTGCTTGTTGAGCTTTATTTGTACCCCAAACCAGTAAGAAATATGTCGAAAGACCCGATTCACACTAATTATGAGTTATATATTTTTATTTTAAAAGCAATTAAATCATTGTCAGAAAGTGCGATGTCTAACTATTAATTATTTAATAGTTGAACAGCTATCCTAAGAACATATTGGGCTAATTTCATGCAAAATTACCCTTTCTGGAGTGTCACATGTGTAAAAAGTGATTACCTCTACAGATTTTAACATTGAATTAAAAAAAAAGCAGAATAGCTGATCTACTCTTATTGCAACTAAATAATGTAACATGTTTTATCGAATTTGATTTATTTTCAAATTTAAAAAACTTTTTTATATTGTGACTTACACTACAGCTACATGGAATACGGCATTATAATTTAATATGTATTGATTTTCCAGGACTACAGCTACGAATTTCAACTCCCTATTCCCAAATTTCTCTCTGCCTCCGCGTCAGAAGCACAATATAAAGGAGCAGTGGCTCCTATGCCTGGAGTCATTGAAAAGATTAGTGTTAAAGTTGGGGATGGTGTTAAAAAGGGAGACCCTCTGGTGGTCATCATAGCCATGAAAATGGAGGTAATTTTAACTTTTTATTATGAAACAAACTACACTGCTCAAAACAATTATGGGAACACTTTGTGTACCCTTGTTAACCCTTTCAGTTTCAGCGTTTTATTTTTCATTCTAAAAATCTAAAATTTGTGAAATAGATTCATTATGCATCCAGAATGAAATGGTAAGAAACAGGCAGAAAAATATTAATTTTTTAAACTAAAATTTAAGGAGGGAAAATTGGAATAAAAAATTAAGAATAAATTATAACACTAATTTTTTCAAATTTTTAATGGCACAAAAGAGGTAAAATCACTATTTTATTTCATAAAATTTTTTGAGAGTGAATTTTATTTTTACCATGTTATCATATTTTCATTTGATTAAAACAAACATTTACATCCTCAAAAGGCATGATTCTTCCATCTAACGATAAATTAGTGCAAGCTCAACTTAATGAGAAAAAATTGCTAGCTTATGATTCTAAATGGAAGCATTGGGGTTGAAAGAGTTTAAACCATGTGCTCCCCTAATTGTTGTGAGTAGTGTATTTCATAATAAAGATAGCAGTTTTACAATTCATGTCATCTTTCTAAAGTATTATAAGCTTTTCATTGGGTTATTCAAATAATGAAATTTCCAAAAACATAAATTAAAACACCTATTTCTTGTGGAAAGAATGTAACATTTATATGCAAGGAAGTTTTTTTTTTATTTAAAATAAATTATCATCCATAAATCAGCAATCACTAATACATAACAAATACTATCATACATGTTGATTATTTATGATTAGAAATTCAATCTAAACATTATTTAGAAAGTAAAATTTGGGTGAACTTCTGCTATATTAATATAAAACATTTTTTTTTCCAGTATGTGATAAAAGCTCATTGTGATGGTACAGTCAAAAATGTGTTTTTCAAAGTTGGGGAAAATGTAACTAAGAATGCTCAACTTGTTGAAATCAGTGAACAAACAGCAGACTAAAATTTTGTTATTTTACTAGACCAAAATAGTTTTGTATTTATTATATATTAAAATTCATTAAGTTTTGACTGCACAATTTATTGCTGAAATATGTCATCTGTGTGTGTTTTAGATTTTAATAGTTATAATTTCATTATTGAAATGAGTTTCTAATGATACTAGAAAAGTTGTAAAAAGTTATTCCTTTGACACACAATAGGCCATTAACAATATTGTAATAACTGATATCATTTCTGTAAATACCCTTATTTTCACAAGCCTGTTGTAATCACGAAAATTAAAAACACAGAAGGAAAAAAATTCTGCCTTAAATGATGATAAAAATCTGAAGATGTTCAAACTCATTCTTGACAAATTTCTCTAAAAAAACTATTTGTTTAATGCAACTATTAGTTTATGTACAACTATGCCTTTATTATAATTTATTAATACAACTAATTAAGTGCAGCTCATTCGATTAAAATTTCTTGGACCATGTTGTGAAACGTTCAAAATTATCTAATGTTTGAATTCAACAGAATTAAATTTGCGCAGAAGCATGAATAGGTTCTATTCATAACATTCACTGGTCCATTGATTCTTCTTTCCCTAAAAACTTAATCTCACTAGAATATAACAATTTTGTTGTCAACAACATTACCAGATTTTTCAACTTTCATGTGCGATTTTCCAAAATAAAGGAAATCACTGATATCTTTGGGGCTAAAGAGCCCAGTCAGCTAAGGCGTTCGCCTTGCATGTGGAAGGTTCTGGTCCGGGCATCATCAAAAGAACTGCCAACTTATAAACGGCCCATGCAGCTAAAAATTTCGGAAAAATAATACTCTGTGTAGAGGGAGTGCATGTTAAATATGCTCCAAAGTCCCAATGCTGTATACGATGTCGCCCTTAACGGTCATGTTGGGTTCCTACTCGGGTGTCGGCTTGGCACATGACTGTGGTTCTAAATTTCGATGCCTGTCCCCAATAGCTCTAGTGCGACAATAATTCAAACTAAACTGAACACTGATATCTTTAATTTCACAAAAATTACAGCTTGTGAAAATAAGAGTAGGGTCAAGTGGGGGGGGGGGGTAAGTGTGATTGGGGGTAAGTGTGATAAACAGCTCTTGTAACTTAGGAAATCATTCTAAAAATCTGAAAGTTTGCAATATATAACATTAGACCACTTATAATTAAACTAAAAAGAAATATTGACCTTATTTTTTGTTTAAAGAAAGTTTTGAGCTTTTGAATTTTAGTACAACTGTCTTCTTTTTTGCATACTTACCCCTATGTGGGGTAAAAGTGATAAAACAGCAATGGATTTTGAAATGCAAATTTTGTACACTTAAAATTGGAATTCAAACATATATTTTTTTTTCTACATGTGTATGTTTCTTATAATAATTCACTACCAATTTTAGGATTTGGAAATTACTTGAAGCAGAGAACGAATTTTCTTAATGAAAAATGCAGAAACCCTATCACACTTACCCCACTTGACCCTATATACAGTAATCATGTACAGTTATCATGTTATATAATATACAAACGCCAACAACCACAAGCTGATCATGTTGTATACTATACAAAGGTCAACAGCCATATTCCTAGTAAAAGACCCTACACATTGCAAAGTTCATTTCCTCTGGTTCTTCGTTCTGTGCTGCTTTTCATCCGACCACGTTGGAACATGGTGTTGGTTGTATGGGCGCTCTGAAGGATCCTGTCCTTCTGTGGAGATGCCCTGGAACATTCTAGTGGCGCCCTGATGTATGACCTCATGGATGTCTATCTCGGGAGATGTAGAGAGCCTTCTTGGTTCTAACAATCAGATTTCAAATAAATAAAACTATTAGCTATAGGGTAGACTGTTCGACTTAAGTGAAAATCATTCCACTGGATAGATTGGCAACACTGACTTCTTCTCATCTAGTAGGAAGCTATCTGACATCTGATTGGATGTCCTGGTCATTAATTAAAATCCAACATGAAAATTGACTGGACATTTTTGTGTTCATTCACTGGTAAAAGTACTGTTCATTCACTTGGCTTTTGTGCCACTTTTTATTTGGACCCCCAAAAGACTCAAAAAATGCAATATTAAGTCATCTCCTTTTTTTTTGTAGAATTTACATATAATGACAGATGTGTTCACATTGTCATAAACCCCCAAGCTATATTTTCTTAAAACAAATTGTGCTTAAGCGTTCATTCACTGGTTAGTTTTCCCTATTAACAAAATACATTATTTATAGAAAAGAATTGAAAAAAACTAAAGTCTTAGTGGTTTGCAGGATCTGGAAATTACAATTTACTAACTTATTTGGGAATCAGCCTTATCCAAGTCTATATTACATGTTCCAACCAAGACCCACAAAGTTGTAGGCTCCCTCTGCAGTTGATCCCAGAGGCTCACACTTCACTCTACAGAAATATTGTACTATGTTCGTTGAAAACAAATATTCACTAACTTTCTAACATAACCTTGGTAAATAGTTATTGTTTAATTTGATTTCTTTTTCAGTCTTTATTTTTCATAATGATATTTTGAAACAATAATGATATTCAAAATAAACCACTCCTTGTATGAGCCGTAAGTAAAGACATTATCTGATCTTATTAATATATTGGTTACATAGCAGATACCACCAATATACTTTCCTATAATAAATGTAATATAAATAATACAAACATTTCCAAAAAAGTGAAGAACATGATAGCCAAATATTTTTTTTTAATTCCTCCAAAAAATTAAAAATCACCGAAAATATTTTTAAAAGTCGCGTATAGAGAATAACTCGATTCCCATGACCAATTAATTGTTGAGATAACCGTATTGTCACCAAACGTTGATGAATCACAATTAAATGGAATTATGTAACCAAGAGATAACTGTCCATATTTATTTTTCTTAGAGTACACCGGGCGAGTGTACAGTACCACCTTTATGTATATGGCCCCGCGACCTGCGTTTCTTTCCAGTTCTTTACTTTTGTAACAATTATCATAAATATTTTTTAAAGCGTAAAAAATTTAATCACAACACTGGTACACTAAAACCGAGCTTAAGTTTGCAGCAGAGAAATGTACTGAGCGGAGGAAACTGGGTAAACAACCCGGCTGCCGCCGCAATTTCGCGTACTCATTGGCTGCTCCTTCGACCCTGATATTCGTGCGTCCGGTTACGTCAAAATCGAAGGGGGAAAAATAATTAAAATAACACTCTAACTGGAGCTTAACTAATAAAAATAAATTTATGTTTTGAAATAAATCAATTTGTTTATTGAATGTGAAATACCTTTTTGTATTCGATTCTCGCACTCAAAAATGAGAACTATTTACCCTTTTTCTCGTAGAACATTTGTATACTGCAAACTTAAGGTCGGTTTAGGTGTAGTTTTTAGTATCCTTCATTTTTTACCTGGATGGTCCATATGATCATATACGTCTTCCGTGACTCGTCTTTTGTACGACTGGATTTCCTGTGCTTTGCTGCGACTGAACCCTGAGAGCCATTTGTTCTCAGTTTCAGATCTGAAGAAAATATTTTATTTTTGCATTTAAGTTTTTAAAGAAATATAGAGTTAGTTGTTAGTTAGTTCATTTGGGATTAATTGTTGAACAAAATGTAATTACCCACAAGCACCCTTTTTTAGCCTACTTTTCTTTTTTTTTAATTCGAAGAATTAAAAAAAAATGAAAAAGTAGGTATTGACATGCGGTCGATGTCCGTCCGTCTGTCCGTCCGTCCGTCCGTACCCCCCTTCCAAAATCAGTTCTATCAATCCGATCTTAAAAATTCTTTTTTTATTAGAAAGGTATAATCTCAGACACCCAACTTTCATACTTTTTGTTCGTCTGTCTGTACGATAGGACGGACATAAATCGACTATTTGACGACGAATTTCCCATTGAATTAACATTGAAATTCAATTTCGATTCATTTAAATCGCTGAATTTAACTACAAATGCTACGGACAAGTGAGATACGTCAAAAAATTCAGCGCATCGAATTTAGAATACATTGAAAATTTCAGAAAAGAATTCGAATTCGAAGTACTTCAATTATTAAAAAAACATCAACATTTAATGCTCATTTAAAAAGCATAGGAAGCCATTTTTATTAGAATTATATCGCCGTTGCCATCGCAACAATTGCTTGAGAAACTTTAATTCTTTTAGACAATAAATTAAAATAAATTTATTTTTGAGACATCGATCAATTTAAGATGACGTCAAATATATTTTTCATTACGAGATCTTTGTATTTTGATATAAATTGTTTTCATTCTATCTAAAAGCGAGGAGTATTGCAAACAAAAAAAAAAAAAAACAACAAACACTTTATTAATTTAGAAATTTTGCTTATTTATTCTTTGAAATATAAATTTTTGCAAACGATTAAGTAATAATTATTTAATTTTCGAAATAAAATAAATGAAACTAGCCGAATTTAGCAAGTAAATGTTTATTGAGGAGTAGTTTTTTGGTTTTTGTTCTACGAAAAATCAAATATTTACTTATGACTGCAAATCAAGCTGTGTTTAGAAAAAGATGCTGTGTTTAGTGAAATTTATTTTAAATTTAAGGTGGAAAAACGGTTCTTGATGTCACTTACTGTTACGAACCTAGTTTTTTCAAGATAAGAATTTTAGTAAGTATTTAAGTAACAGGAAAGTAGGCTATTTTAGTTCTTTAAGAACTTCTTGTTTCTAATTCGAAAGAACTGAAAATTGAAAGTAGTTATTGACATGGTGGAATTGTTTGCCTGCCCTACTTATCCAACAGATTAAAAAATTTTAGAAGACATCAGATCCATCTTTTATACTTTTGTTTATCTGTCATAAAAATTTAGCAAGCGATAAAGTTTTAATTGAATTTGTGAAAGGTATGAACTTAAACTAGTAAATAGCCAATTGGTGCTTTTAAAAGTTTAAATTACAACTTAAGTTGCATTTAGCGATTATTTTTAATGCAGCGCATAAATCTTGTGTTGAAGCGATTCTAGGTGAAAATTACTGTTACAAAACCTACATGTTTTTCTAAAAAAAAATTTCAGTGAGTGTTTTAAGTAACAGGAAGTAAGCTATTTTTGTTCATTTAGAACTTCTTTTTTTAGCTTCTATTTCTAAAACATTTTCCCCCATTCCCTGCATTTAAAAAAAAAATACTATTGAAATGATATTAAACTGTGCTAGGAATAACAAATTTACTCCCAAAATCCACAACTTCGACTACTCGAAGACCTACATTAATTTTATGAAGAAAAGGAAATAATAGGAAAAAACTTAAAGGTTGTCATTAGGCCAAGTTCCAAATACGTAAAATTTACTTTTTATTGAATTTCTCACATTTTGAGGTGAAGGAAGGCACACCTGACACCACAGACAAGAAGCCTCAAACCTCGTTAAGCCAAGCCGGTGTGCTTATTTTGAGAACTTAGTCCTGACTTGCTTTAGAATATACAAATTGAATTGACTAATGAGAACCTGAGTGTTTTCCTCATTTTTAGCCTACTTTTCTTTTTTTTTTAATTCGAAGAATTAAAAAAAAATAAAAAAGTAGGTATTGACATGCGGTCGATGTCCGTCTGTCCGTCCGTACCCCCCTTCCAAAATCAGTTCTAGCAATCCGATCTTAAAAATTCTTTTTTTATTAGAAAGGTATAACCTCAGACACCCAACTTTCATACTTTTTGTCCGTCTGTCTGTACGATAGGATGGACATAAATCTACTATTTGACGACGAATTTCCCATTGAATTAGCATTGAAATTCAATTTCGAGTCATTTGAATCGCTGAATTTAACTACAAATGCTACGGACAAGTGAGATACGTCAAAAAATTCAGCGCATCGAAATTAGTATACATTGAAAATTTCAGAAAAGAATTCGAATTCGAAGTACTTCAATTATTTAAAAACATCAAAATTTAATGCTCATTTAAAAAGCATTAGGAAGCCATTTTCATTAGAATTTAATCACCATTGCCATCGCAACAATTGCTTGAGAAACTTTAATTCTTTTAGACAATAAATTAAAATAAATTTATTTTTGAGTCATCGGTCAATTTAAGATGACGTCAAATATATATTTCACTACGAATTGTTTTCATTCTATTTAAAAGCGAGGAATATTACATATTTATTCTTTGAAATATAAATTTTTGCAAACGATTTACGTTATAATTATTTAATTTTCGAAATAAAATAAATGAAACTAGCCGAATTTAGCAAGTAAATGTTTATTGAGGAGTATTTTTTTGGTTTTTGTTCTACGAAAAATTAAATATTATTTATAACTGCAAATAAAGCTGTGTTTAGTGCTGTGTTTAGTTAGATGCTGCGTTTAGTGAAATTTATTTTAAATTTAATGTGGAAAAACGGTTGTTGATGTCGCTTACTGATACGAGCCTAGTTTTTTCAAGATAAGAATTTTGGTAAGTATTTAAGTAACAGGAAAGTAGGCTATTTTAGTTCTTTAAGAACTTCTTGTTTTCTTTTAGGGCAGGTGCATTATTTAGTTAGAGGGGGGGCCGGAGGATTATAGGGGGGGGGGGGTCAGGATCGAAATTTATCCTCAAAAGGGGGGGTCAGGTGTTAATATTCTAATTTCGTTACTTTTCCCAAACTTTCCGACGGCTGTCTGATGCATTTCGAAATTCCACTCCTAAGAAGGGAACATTTCGCATTCCCGAAATGCAAGCTTTTCTTGGCTGCTAAAGGCGTGACGGTCAGCACGAATTGCTGAAGTACGAATGTTTCTCCTTATCTGTTTACTTTTCCAAGTATCGCATAATAAAACCCGTAATTACACTCATCTGCCGAAAAGAAGTGTTCTGAAATAAATCACGCTGACTGTCAAGCAGGTTGTCGTTTGTCAAGTTTCGACCAGTGCAAAACCCTTTGTGTTCAACAACAAAGTCTCTCCCCTTGAAGAGGGGTAGGGGGCACGTTCACACCCTTTTCTCTCAGTACCTGCATGGGAGTTAGCTTGTGGACTCGTTGTCGGCTAACTTAGCGTAAATGATTGATATTAAACAAAAACAAAATGTTTATTAATTACAATTTCAGCATTTTGTTTGTGCTTACGTTTCGTTAGTTTGGGTTTACTTTGAAAAAAGGTAAGATAGCTTTATTTCAATTTTTCTTATAACTTGAAATTTCAAAAAGTACCTGTGAATCGTTACTCTTTGTATTAAGTACCTGTAATGCGTTACTTTTCATATTAAGTAACTGCAACAAAATAAAATAGTACATTTGAAGATTCTCTTTTTCAACTTACAGCAAGGCAGTCAATCCAGTTGTAAAAAAATCTGCTTATTTCCAACAGCAATTCCCAACTTTTGATAACATATAAACAATTTTCGTAACAACAAATTATTTAATGAAATTTCGCCATAAACAAAACTACTGTTTTTATTATGAAAAAGGAATATTATCTTTAAATTTTTCAAACCGTATAACAAATGTAGACCCAACCTACGAATAAAATTACATTCAGGACACAATGCAATTATGATATACGTATGTTACTATTTACTAAACATTTTATTTGCGTAAATGCTATCAATCATCACAGTCTGAAAAGCTGTCTTCAGCTTGCATACATTACATCATCATGCATACATTCCAATAAGTTGTTTCTGCCCAGGGCCGGATATAGATTTTATACGCCTCTAGGCCCGTGGGTTTTTTTGTCGCCCTCTCTTCACACCATGGTATAGGAGGGAAAAATTTGACCTAAGAAAGGTCTTTGTGAAGATAATTTGTATTTTATTCTAATTCATCATGAAGTAAAATTAAATTTAATAATGAGATAATCAACTGGCTCTAAATTTTGGTATATTATATATTATAAGCTATAAATAAATAGGACAACGAGTTATTAAAATTTGTTTAAACCATTTAATACTCATTATATACTTAAGAATATACATATACACTACATTTACTCAAGTAAAACTGATATTCATATATACAATGCTTAAATTTTCTACTCATAAATCTTAAATTTATACGAAATTGGTTTACGAAAAACCAGACATACATACGAAATTGGATTTTAAAAAAATCAAAAGTAGTATACTGTTTTTGAACTCTAAAAAGAACTTTTTAAAGTGTAACTTGATTCAAAAAGAGCTGGTAACAAAAAAAAAATACGGAAAGCCACGGAGAGCATGTAGATGTAGATATATGTATTGTGGTCTATAACATTTTATGGAATCCGACAAAAAAAAAGCGGAATAAATTTGCGCCCATCATCATGGTGCGCCCCTAGGCCCGGGCCTATTGGTAAATCCGGCCCTGTGTCTGCCTCTTGTGGCAGTAGATCTAGAATGCAACATTTCGCTTCCGTGATCAAAAATTTGCCACACCAGCAATTTATCGGTGTCTGAGTCTGACGGTGTAAGTTTATTTAAACCATTAACATTTATGATGGATGCTGGAAAACTGTAAAAAAAAAAAGAAAATTTCCGATGTTTTATTTAAAATATTTTTTTCGAGGGGGGGGGGGTCATATTTTAAATTTCAGGTCCTGAGGGGGGGTCAACCTTTTTATTTACAGCTGTGTTCCAAAATCCTCCGGCCCCCCCTCTAGTTAATTAATGCGCCTGCCCTTAATTCAACAAAAGCATTTTTTATACGATTTTACTACACAAAATGAAAATAACATAGATAAATGAAAAGATTAAATATCTTGCTCTTCAAGCTTCTTATTCTTTATCGGGTCTATACTAGTCTAAAACGTAAATCTAACCATCAGGTTCGGCTAGGTTAGATTAAATTAACGTCGCAATATGTAATCAAAAGAGCAGAAATTGTCAATATTTCATTTAAATACATTTAAACTTTAATATCTTACCTTTGTTGACGACCAGTAACAGCAGATGACGAATTGGCAGACGGATTGTTGCCCATGTTTCCTTTCCCGCGCGATGACCCAAACACAAGTGATCAGATGGTCATGGTCAAGCCAACAAGCCCCCCCCCCCCCCCAAGTAAACAAGAAAGGGGGGTCGGACTCTCGCATTGTCGGTCCACCCCTTTTCTCGGAAAAGGCCTCTTTCAGGGGGGAGGACTGGAACCAGTTTGGAAGAACATTTGCAGGGGAATTCGTGGAACTCCCGAAACATGGAACTGGAAGAATGTCGTAGTATATGTACTTATCGTAAACGCACAGGACCTTTCTCCGAATCGGAAAGGTGAATGGGGAAGGGTTATTATAGGGGAAAAAGAGGGGTGGAAGAGTAAGGCAGGAAAGCAAAAGGTAGGTGTGTAACCAATGGTTCCTGTACCGAGACGAGGATTCGTTAGTCATATGCACTCTTAAAACGAACGAGCGATTTTAACTCAGTCTCATTAATTTTCACTCCTCCAGTCTGGAAAATGCACTTCTCCTTTTGGAGTGGATCCTTTGTGTGTTAAACCTCCGACAGGATCACTCCAAACGAGTGATTTTAACTCAGTCTGAGTTAATATTCATTCCTTTCCAGTGTCGAAAATGCACTTCTCCAACTGGAGTGGATTTCACTCTTTTGTTTTAAGAGTGTAGAATGCGGCGAATTTTCAACACCAAAAATAAGGACAATTTCCTCTCAAAATTCGACAATATTTCATATAATATACGCTCCCCAAATTTTAAAAGTGCCCATAATCAATAAGACAAGACAAATCAAATATAATAAGCGGCCATAATAATAAGCAAATAACTAGTAGTAGATAATTAACATTATCCTCAGTAATCAAACATAAAATTAAAGCACTAATAATAATTTTAAGGTCATTTTAACGTTTTTAACAAAAAAGTATTCCTACAATTTTTATGAAATCTATATTTTATTTCCCCCGTTTTTCGCGACTTTGAAGGGCTGTGCAACAGTAAAGCGGTACGTTTTGGTGAGACATCAGGTCCACTGGACAGAGAGCGGGACGGTCCCGCCCATGGGCGTACCCACCATAGGGCAGAGGGGGGCAGCTGCCCCCCTCTAGAAAGGGTGAAGTGGGCCCCGGTCTTATGGGGGCCCCTATATATAATATATGTAAAAGGAGAGGCATTAAAAAATCGATGTTGTGTTCCCTGTCGGGCCCAGGGGCCCACTTTGCGCCTGGAGGCCCTTTTATATAATCTGATATAAAAAGGGCCCACGAATGATGTTCGAATTGAGGCCCATATTTTTGCGATTGGTCCTGAGTTGGCCTCTGGGGCCCAATACTTTACGCAAAACGGGGTCTACATATTTTTAAAATCTGGTCATTTGTTAGTAATTGGGCCCACTGAAGCCCCCAATTGATGTATATTCTATGTATAAAAGGTGTTTAAGTACTTTTTTTTTCAAATCGGGCCCAATATAATATCAATTGGGCCCACTGCCTTTCTGGGGCCCCTAATCGTATCAAGACTTTTTTTGCATGTGAAGTCTTTCCTGAATTTGGGGCCCCCATACATTGTTTAGTTAAAAACATGGACAACTAATGGGCCAAGAGACTCGTAATGGGCTACCAGCTTGCGTAAAATTAAAGGTTACATTTACCATACATTAAACAAGACAACGTAAGTTGTACGTTGACGTAAGACAACGTACATTGTTATATCAAATTACTATACCCTTATAATCCAATACCCTTCTTATCCAGTATGGCAAAGCAGCAGGTGATAGCACGGTTTATTTTAAGGGCTGATTTGGAGGGCCCCTTTACATTTTTAAAGGAGAAGCCCTCTGTCTTCAATTGCCTATTCGGTGATAGGGCCCTGGTTGGAGTTGGGGCTTATATATACATAAAAGGGGTTCCGAGTTTTGTTTTAAACCAAGCCAAATTTTCTGACAAAATTTAGCTTCTCAACATTAAGATGCAAGATTTTACAGTCTTCGAAAATGAAAGAAACCTAATGAAAGAAAAGTATAGGGCCTTTTTTAATGGCACAATAAATAATACACTCTTAAAACAAACGAGCGATTATAACTCAGTTTGAGTTAATTTTCACTTCTTCAGTCTCGAAAATGCACTTCTCCTCAAGGAGTGGATCCTTTGTATGTTAAACCTGCGACAGGATCACTCCAAACGAGTGATTTGAACTCAGTCTGAGTTAATATTCACTCCTTTCCAGTGTCGAAAACGCACTTCTCCTACTAGAGTCTATTTCACTCTTTTGTCTCAAGAGTGTAGCGGGGCCTCTTTGAGAGAACGCATAGACTGGTTGCATCAATCGCAAAAAAAATGGTTGAACAAATTTAGTGCCTAAAACTATTCTTTTAATTGTCGTTTTAAACAATTGTATAATAAAAATCAATGTAATTTACAAGAAAATGATAAAAGAGATAAATTATGTTATTTCAGTAAAAATAGGTTTTTTCTGAAAAGTCTATATGTTTTCGAGCTTGAAAAAGGGGTATGTTTTTCGAGGGTATGTTTCAGATTAAGGTTCGACCTAAGTATGAATATGAGGCAAGATACTTCGAAAGATAAAAGCTAGAATAGTTATAAGCAAAAAAGAAAAAAAAATTAAATCAATAATTTGGTTATAGTATTATTTTGGTTAGATTTTTTAACCAAGAATTTTTTAATGTGGAAAACTTAAGATTTCTTTTAAGAATCTCCGAAAACAAATTTGTGAATATATCTTGATCACAAAACAATTTTTTTATTAAAAAAAACTACAGGCTTCTGGCAAAAAATAGTTGAATCGGCTGAAACAAAACTTCTCCGAAAAATGTAATTTGGAGGAATTGCAGTTCAAATAAATGTGAGGTAATGGGGTAGTTTCACGTCGTGATTGGCAACCGCTCTAACGGGCTCCAACGGTTTGTTGCCTGGAATTATGTTTTCGCATTCGAAAATGAGTTTTCTAAGAATATTTCACTTAATAAATTTTTTAAATGTCAACTTCTTGTTGTGCTATTGGTTGTTGAAAACATATGTTAAAGAAAGTCTGCATGGAACGAAAACATGTTCATCTGCATCGGTCATTTTGAGAGTAAAAACGAAGCAACCAATGAAATCCAGTACTGATGAAAAATGCAAACAAAAGCATTATATGACCTAAAACATTCCCATTGGTTTAATTGGTAATTAAAAATGATTTAACTAGTGATTATTTACCCCGTTTATAATTATAAATGAGAGAGAGAGAGAGAGAGTGGGATAAATAAATTTTATAATAATAAAAAAAAATCCAATCAATTGCTTGGGGGGGGGGGGTGCATCAAAGGAAAATTCTCTAAAGGGGCCCATCCAGCCAAGAAAATGGGGGCCCATAACATTACCTGCCCCCCTCTAATTCAGATCCTGGGTACGCCCTTGGACTCCCGCCGATTTCAGGACGTCAGGCTCAGGTCAGAATAGTCATGTACTCAATACATATTTTGAGTACTATATTTTTTAATGTAATTTAACTTCGAAGAATTAACTCTAACAAGAAGCAATAGATATTATGTACATTTGAAATTGGGAGCGAGCGGAGTAAGTTTATGTCCGGGAATTAAAAAAAAAAAGGTTTAGTAGTATAATAATTGCTTCCTTAATCGGTAGCCAGTAAACTTATTCGGTGAATGGTGCAGCCTATTAAAGTATTAGATTTGAGGGAATTATCCGGGATTCCATGTAATCATATACTTATATTTTGGTTATTCACTGCAACATACAGATTCGTTACTTAAAGGTATTGATTTTAATTCAATGGGGTATGCACTACATCACATGTTGATTTTTCTTAATAATAAACAGTAGTGATTTTTTGTAGTACAGTACAAATATGTGCAACCAGTACATCCTTTTTAAATTTCAACACTGAATGACCAGGGTATGATCTACCACAAGACTTCTTAGGCCTTGGGCCCCCAAATTTTAAAGGTCCCTAAATATCATTTTCTATTATGATGCTAAATGCAGTTGATTACCATTATTTCTGTAACTGTTAAAATTTTACATGACCTCCAACTTTGTTTTTAGATTGACTTAGAATCAGACATTGACCTAAAGTGATTGATTTAATTGATATACAAAGAATCCGATAAAATGTTAGCAAAAATAAGGTACATCGACCAACTAGCACCATCATTACAAAGGGATACATGAACTGCACGTAGTCGTGGACGACAATCATCAAACATATTTTTCTCTGGGGCATGGCGGAAGAGAGGGAGGGGAAGAAGAGGGATTCACAATAGATAGTAGTATGTCCCCCGTTTTTTTTCTTTCTCAGTCCTACTCACTGTCACTGAAAAGATTTTTTCGACAGCTTTTACCCCTCCCCTCCGCACACACCACATTATAAATGTTATCTTGTGTTTTGTGGCGTTAGATTACTTTCTCCCGAAAGTGGGGTTTTTTTTTGGAGAAATAAAATTTATAATAAAACTATATTATTTTACTGTTTACCTATGTGCCTTATAACTTTTTTTCCAAAGTAAATGTTGCGTGCAATGGGCCGTGCATTTTTTTTTAAATGTGATTTTGTCACATTTTGGGAGAAAAGCAGCTTTTATGCACATTGTATGTGAAAGATTTTATGTACATATTTTGACATTTGTCTTACCAACTTTTCAGTATTTTATTTCCGTTGAATACGTATTTGGATCTTTTACTACTTCATATTTAAAATTAAATGACTTGCAAATTTTTCAGTGATATTTGATACACTTTAAGGCTTGATTCTACTTTCTCTGTCCGGTCTCAGCGCGAACATTGATGTCCTTCGTACAGACATAAACTTTTAAGATTGTTTCTTCATTCATTCTTTTTTTATATTATTAATCGGAATAGTAGTTTTAATTATTAACTCCTAATTACACTCATTGGTAATTATGGTTCAATTGAATTACTAATTAAATAATTAATTTTTGTTTCAGATAATTAAATTAATTACCTTAAATTTATTTAAACTTAATTTAAAAATAAATTTGAATAAGTAAACATTACTTCAGTTTTTAAAAAAAATTAAAACTTACAATACAAAAATTCGATGTTGCAGACTTTGCTTCAGCAAAACTAAAATAATTGCAATTAATTATAAATCAAAGGCTAATTAATTCTAATTAATTATTTGAAAGGCCAAATTTATTTAATTAATTAATGGAAAGGGAAAATTGATCTACGTAGTTAACGGAAAGGGCTAATTTATTGTGATAGATTAACAATTATATTAAGTAGTAAAAATAAAATAATTCATTAGATATCAAATAATTTTAAGCTATCAACTTCAAAAAAAAATATTACAGAACACTTAAACCCTTACTTCCAATTAAAGTTAAACGGGTATATTTCTTATGATGTCACGCTCTCCACATAGCGATTTCATTGGTTATTTTGTTTTCTTTGTAAAAGTGTTGAAACAAGCCAATTCATTGTTAGAAAGAAAAATTTCACGTTATAGGGAAAATCAAAAGCTGCCTATTTAAATAGATGATAATAACAAATATAAACCTAACTTCATATTTGCCCCCACAAGTAACGTTACAAAATAAAAATTATAAACATATGAAAAGAATAATTAATAATATGCCGGGTTTTTAATTTATTTCAACCTTTAATTTTTGAAGTCAAAGCAAAAATGCACAAACAATGTTTTTAGGAGTGAAGTTTTCACACACTCGGCCATTTCGAAACTGCATGTAGTGAGATTGCATAATACATTTTCTGGAGGCAAATTGAAAAAAGTGACAATTTACTTAGTGACTAAATTGAATTCAAAATCTATTGGAAAGCTTTGGTTTCTGAGTCAATTTTAGATTGTGATTAATTTTAGAATCCTTACTACTTCAAGCTAAAATCTTTCTTAAAAAAGAATGCTGATTAATAAAATAACTATTTTCAATTTAAAAATAATTTAACACTTATTTTGAAAAAGAAAAACAAATGTGTGAATCTTTTGTTAAATTACTTTTTAATTGTAGGAAAAGTACAAACTTTGTTTAACAATTCAATTAATATTTAATTAGTTGTTACATACCCTAATCAGTTTTACCATTAAAAGTTATTTCAAATTTACAAAACCTGAAACCCTAAATGTTCCAGCTTATTATGCCTTGTAGATAGTTTACTTGTATGACAATACAACATGCTATGTTTCTTTAACAGACAACACAACAAATTAAATCAATAATTTAATATTTTTCTTAAAAATTTTACATTTCATATTTTCCAAAGTAGTAAAAAAGCATCGTTAAATCTATTACAAAGTATAGTAATTTAAAAGAAACTTATAACATTTCACTGTACATATGTTTTTTTTTACTTAAGAAAACAAGTCCTTTTTTCAGTTGCAGCGTGTCCTCTTGTAAAAGGCACATGTCATGAGAGACAGCTCTTTCTTACATAAGCAGCTCAAATTCATCATCTGAAGTATATATTCTGTCAACTGCATCTAGTGATGGCATGCCTATTAGAATAGAAAAGTGAAATTTTAATTAAAAATAGTGTTATGTGTTTTAAAGGAGGCAGAAAGGAAATATACTAATTTGAACAGAGCAACGTTCATTTTAGCTGAACTCAAACAACAACTCCAAGGGGGGAAAGCATCTTGCTTATATGTGGTATATAGGAATTATTATAGTATATGGGTAATTCATAAACAAAGGATGAACTCAAATTGAAATGTACATAAGTTGAAAGTACGAGAAAAATGATTATTTATTTACAAAACAGAATAAATGACAAATAAAGGTGAGGAACAGTCGAGGTCAGAACTTTGTCAAATAGTTACGTTTCAGACACTCTACCGAGAAGGCTATCTGGACAGCACCGTGGCAATAATTAAAAAACAGAATTTTTTATTGTAACACATACATTTTGCCTTAAGATTTAATAAATATATGATTATATAAGATAAAAATAGCGTTAAATTCATCTACAAGTTTTAAGAGAATTTTAAATGTTATTTTTAAAAACCTTTGATTTTAAACTATTCATTTTTTTAAAAAATTTTATTACCATAATCGTCACATTCATCTATATCAACGTATGACAGCATTGCAGGTTTTTCTTCAAGGATTTCAAAAACAGCATCTTTTTCAGGTTCTAAGAGTGCCTATAAAACAAAAAAAACTGTTATTAATAATAGATATTACAATACATTTAAATTAATAACTGAAAAAATTATGGATATTCATCAATCAAACGTTGTTAATGCTTGAGAATTTAATGACTCAAAATCCACATTTTGGCACTTGACCCAATGTCATTACGCATTTTTTTTTACATAAGATCTTTCTCACTGTGATCTAGCATATTTTTTTAGTACATGAAACATACAGTAAAACTTCTTGGGAGCGACCACCCTCCGTTCTGAGGAAAATCGGTTGTTGAGGGAGGGTGGTCTCTTTGAGAAGTTTCATCACTGAGCTACTTAAATGTTCAAATCTATTTTATAAACAATGGTTTAGTAGTAAAAACTTAAAAAAGTATACAACTTTCATCATTTTATTCAGTTACTATTTTAATTATATCCAAAAACAAGGTCCTAATTTTTGCAATACAAGTTACAATCTTTTAAAATAAGAAAAAAAATATTTTTGATTGATTTTTTTTCGATTTTTCGGAAAGATGGAATGATTTTAATGGAATTCGGAAAGATTTTAATGGAGAACATTCATGTGATGTCAGGCGGTTTGTTGTCCTACAGCTCCGGAGCCACATGCTAATGTTATCCTACACAACTCTCAAACCACGTGCTAATGTTATCTTACTTGTGCAAAGATTATTCAAACCTACCTATCTTAAACTCCTTGCCATCAGCGTTAGCCCCTCACAAGTGTGATAAGGATCAGCCCTAGTGATTTGTTTTTGGAAAGGCGTGTCCAAGCGTTACTTTGGCTAGGGATGTCAACGTACATAATTACTGACCCTACCTTACAATTGTTAACTGCAGTGAAGTGAAAGAAGTTTCCTATTGACAATTCGTGGAAGGGTCTTTCGAAACGATTCTTTTAACAGCAAACAGGGGAGAGGGCTGAATTTGTTCCAACTTTTCAGGTTGGCGAACAAAGGATGAAAAGGGCAAACAATGACCGGTAACGGCGGGAAAGCAATACTGTTTGGAAAAGGGACCACCGGATGAGACCTGTAATATGGTAGTAACCGGAGGTTGTGCTGGTCTGTCCGAGAGGTATTTTTAACATTAAGCGTATAGGGAGAAAAATCGGTGCCTTGAAAAATTGCCCCTTTACGGAGGTGGTCACTTAATAGAGGTGATCTGTTGAAGAAGTTTTACTGTATTTAGATGTTTTGAAAACTGTTGTTAGATAGCTCAGTAAGTGAAGATTTTAATGCCTAATCATTTTCCGATACTTAAAAAACTAAACTAAACTCCCCGGCGCAACAGCCCATTACTGGGCCAAGATCTGAAGTGCCCATTTCAGCTTTCGTGACCTAGGGCTCCGGGGTGCTAGGCATATGTCCCGATAAGGTGGTCAGCCTCACGCGGAACCCCCAGGGTTCTGATACTTATACATTAATTAAAAATGTCGCTATTGGAACTTATGAGATTGCAACATAAAATTGCTGTAGATTAAATTTGTCAATAAAAAGGCATCTTGAGTTGAACTTTACCTTTTGAGCTTCTTTGCACCATTCTTCAAAGTCGATTTCTGATTCCAGATAAAAACACTAAAATTAAAAAAAAAAACATGTCAAGGTGCACTAACAAGCAATTTTTGCTTCATTCAAAAAGCATCTTTGTACAATGCTGTTACATTCTCAGTGTAATTATTTTGCTAAAATAGCATAAAAATATATAACACAATGTACTTTTTTTTTTTTACAAATTCCAATTTGAACCTTTATAAAATATCCAGCAAAACTCAAGTTCATATTCAAAACACATATAAAATAGTTTAACAAAGAACTTTATTTTTATCAGAATCTAATGTCCTGCTATAAGAATTACATGTTTCAAGGGCTGACACGTGAAAATTAGCAGATAAGTACAGTTAAACACTGAGATATTCTGTGCTTGCCAATTGCCAGAATTGAATATTTTTGGAATAAGCTTTAGAAGAAAGCCCTTTACAGTTTTTTGATCAGCACACTATAGTACAAATATATTGATTTTTACTTTAATACTGAGGCTACTTTAAAAGTTTAAGTGTGTTCCTTGTATGACGTCATAATGGAATTTGTATGATCTGATGCAACTATACAAAGAAAATTATAAATTGCTTAGGCCCAGTAATCTCTGCCAACTCTAAGTAATGCTGAAGCTAAAACAATAGACATCTAGGTGCTCCTTTATTTCTATTAACAATACATTGGTGGATTTAGGTTAGGTTTGAATTATCGTCGCACTAGAGCTACACGAGGGCTATTGGCGACGGGCGACGTATTTTAGAACCACAGTCGAGTGACGAGCCAACACCTAAATAGGCACCCAACGCAACCATATACATTGGTGGAGGATTGACACAAATAGAGCACAAAAGAGCACAAATTGGCACAAAAGAGTAAATTTTTTTTTAAAACTAGGGGAATTAGGTTTATTTGATGAGAGTTGTAAGAAGAAATCAAATACACAAGTTTAAAAATTCATTTTAGGATAAATTTCATCATTTATTCATCATTCATTTTCATTTACTATTTTTGTAATTACATTTGAAAAGTCGGTATTGAGTAGGTAAATAAAACAGTAAAACTTTATTTTATTCAGTTTTATTCATCTGATTAAATGGAATATTTTGCACAGGAGAATAGAATGGGTTTTAATTTAAACTATTCAGTGAAAAAATTCTATAAAGAGTTTCTTGTTTAACTAAAACAAGTAGAACCTTCAAATTGCAAGAGACCAACTTACGAGAGCAATAGAAGGGTCTAGCTGTGAAAAATCCATGCGGCTTGGGTGGTCACAGTGGTAAGTAAGGTCATCCATTGGTCCCTCACTCTTGTGGGGCTGTGTAGTGTGAGGGTCAAGGTAAATCAGCTCATTGCCTACAAAAACAAGCAATCATAAAATATTAATTTAGTTGTTAAAAAATCCATCTGAAACTACTTACTCTTCCATCTTGAATTATACATAAACAATAAATCAAAAGATAAAATAGGAACTGATTCACATTGAAAAAAAAAAAATGTTTAAAATGAAGCTAAAATTGACACTTGCAACAGCCTTAAAAAGACGACATTTGAGGACTTCTGTTTATATTTGACAACACAATTGAAGAAAACACAACCAAGTTATCTCTAAGCAAAAAATTCAAAACTTTTCAAAGTTGATAATGTTTTTCAGGCACTTTCAAGACCTTGAAAATCGATGTTTTATTTTTAAGCATTTTTCAAGGACCGTGGAAACCCTGAATAATTTAGTAATGCAGTACAATCTCTTTCATTTGAATATAGATTGCTTAAATCTGGAACTCATCCTTTAAAGATTCAGAATTTTTTTTTTAGTAAAATGGTTTTCTTTTCAAAAGAACTAGTTTATTCTGTATATTTAATTGGCTTTCGATTTATTTTTCTCAAAACTTATTTGAAAATGCATTTAAAAAAGCAAAATACTTACAAAATTTATTTTTAAATTTCAATCAAAATAAATTTTTAACAATTTTTAAATCATGTGAATTGTTGAGAAAAATAGGTTAGAACACAATGAGAAGAGTATAACAATGGGAAAGCTGTGCAGATTAGTGCTATCACATAAAAGTAAGTGCTTACCTACGTATCCAATAAAATATGAAGCATGGTTCGTTCTTCCACCAATGATACCAACACATTGCTTTAATTTGAATACATTCTATTGAATAAAAAGTATAAAATATTTATATTTATATATTTTTAAAAAGTGTGACAACTACGCATGCATAACAATACAACAACAAAAAATTATAAACAAAATATACAGGCTAATATCCGCTCAACAAAAATTAATACTTAATAACACATGAGGCATGTCATAAGAATTTTACAAAACAACTAATAGTAAAGTCCAGTCCTGCTTGCTAATCAAAGTATTACTTGAAAAATGACTTTCAATTAGCCTCTGGACTGAGGAAGGAGGATTGGTAGCTTTGAAATACAGAGGACCTACATAGTACTTGCTACTTAAATGTGGTTATGGAGGCACAGGAATTATAATTCTTAACTCTGAACAGGTTACAGAAACTATTTATTAAAATTGGGCATGTAAGCAAAGGGGATTTTATAAATTTTGTCATGCAAAAAATTTAGTCTTTCTTTACCCCGCCCTAACCCTATGTCACGCTGCTTCACGTTTTATCAAACCCATACCACAAAAAAATATGTCACATTGTCCCCCCCCCCCAAAAAAAAAGAAAAGTTATTTCCCTTTGTTCTATAATTTGTCAAGATAGTGTTGCAATTTTGCGCGTTACGAAGTACCATTACGAAAAGCTCTGTAAAATATAGAAGACTAATAATTCTGATGTTGTTGCATATAATAATCTTCCTATCCTCTTTCTGAAATAAAGTGTTTCTTATAAAAAAAGATTTCTAATTATTTTCTCAAAAACTTTATTTTATATAAAACATATTTTCCTAGCAAAATAGGAAATGTTTGAATTGTTATGTCACGCAAGCGATTACCCCTTCCCCCCACCATGTCACAATCCGTCATGTTGGCACGTACCAATCCTTTCCCCCTCTGAGCGTGACAAAATTTATGTGCATCCCCAAATGACAAATAAATAGTGAACCAAAAAGTGACAGCAAAGTTTTCCACAGATTATTCTGAATCAAAGCTGCATCCTTGTAATTAGCCTAGAACTATGACAGCATCTTACATTTTGAATTGTTTATAAACTGCAAACTAAGTTTTAAAATTGTTTTTTTTTTTTTATAAACTCCAACACCAAGACCTTTATTGTACTGAAGGAGCATTTCAAATACCATAGTTTGGGATTATCAAGCCTGAATTAAGCTTTTAATTTGTAAAAAAGGCATTGATAGTATGGTATGTCTACTATACTTCTTCCATCACAACCCAAGCTTCGAACACACTTTCTCCCCCTACATCCTCATGTGGTTATCCTTGAAACGGTGTGAATGTTGCCGTTTTAAACCTACCTAGTATGAGGCTCTTCTGTAAGGTGAATCGCAATTTCTTTCCAAACCAAGATACGCGACACTCATACCCTTTCCTGGTAAACTACACAAGAGGGTAGGGGAAGAAAAGTGTTTTCAAAGCTTGCATTGTGGTCAGAGGGAGTATAGAGTACTAATGTCCAATTTAAATTTACAAATGATAACTATTGAAAAGAGAAATTATTTTCATGTTTTACAACCATTGCCTGAAATGGAATTGTTAAATAACTTTTTCATGGTCATTTAATTACAGATATCCTAAAGAAAGTTGAAAAAACATCAAGGCTCGATAGTCGATACTAACCTTTAGTTTGTCAAAATAAACAGGGATGATTTCTGAAAGCCCCAATCTTAAGGGTATCGTTAATAATACTGGATGACTTTCTTCTACTGCTCCATTTTCAGATACTTCATCCTCTGTTTCAGGGGAGGAAAGGTTACTCTGGTTGGCAGCACCTTCGGCACACTCTTTGGCTTTTTTTCTAAATAATTGTCCTGAGCAAAAAAAACAATTGGTTAGAAAATGGTTATCAGATTGCACATATCTGTAAATTAAAATTAATTAAGTCTCATTAGAGCTAGTTTACTTCTTAGTATTAAAGAAAAAGAACTGATGAGGTTTTTATAGCTTGTCTATGAAAAACTCTATTCTTTAATTTTTTTTAAAAAAAATATGGTTTTACAGGTACAGTATTAAATGATTATTTTGAATACATGTACAGTTGACAATCAAAACTTACTTATTTCACTTTTAATAACCATATTATCCATGGCAACATGTAAATTAATGTCATTTTCAGTATCTTCTTCCGAAAGTCGCCTAGAACATTATAAAATACCAAATTCAAAAATCAATACACATTAAATAAAATTGATCAATCTGTAATTTGATATTAAATTTAAGTCTACACTAAGAAAATTCTTTTTACAATGAAAACAATTCAGGTCCCTTGTACAAAATTACTAAAGTTTGCAGCTTCTTTGATGAGAAGTGAATTTTTACTTGCACGTGATAGTTTGTAATTCAGCAATGATTGATCATAGAAATTTTATATGCTTACATAATAGTTACAATTCAGTAGAAATTGTTTAAGAAGATTAAAAATGTGCACAGTAGAAATATTGCAAATAATTAAACTAAAGAAATACCTTAAAACTTGAACAACTGTATTGGGTCCAAACCAATGTCCAACCTGCTTTTCTAGCATAGAACCCATAGAAGCTAAGAAAATTGAATAAAATTAAGGTAATAAAACTTAATACTTTTGAATGAATGTAAATTTAACACAAGATACTTTTTTAATGAATCAACAACTCTGAGGATTTCAACTTAAATAAAAGAAATCGGGAAAATAGTAGATATTTTGATTACTATTGCACATTACTTACAAACATTTACAATAGATCAAGTACAATAATTGACAAAAAATATTTTTAGCTACTGACACACCTTTTCTTCATAAAATAAATTTAAAACAAGGAATTTATAATTCATTCGTAATAAAAAGAATTTTAATCTTATTTTTTAAAGAGTTAATATATTTTCGGTATAATAATTCAGTTCATTGCGTTTCTTTTTCTTTTCTTGAGTACGGAAAAAATATACAAACATTTCTTTTACTATAACCAAGTCATTAACACTTCCAACTTATTTACTGGTCAATTATTAATTTTATTAACATTCTATTTCTGTTTTAGGGTTATAGTAACCCTTAAAACATAATTTCATGATCAATAATAAACATGTGTGCTCACCAATTTTATGAATAGAGTACGGGCATTCAGCTCTGTCATCGAATTTGGACAGGATCTTTTTATACATTTCCTCGGTGCAATCAGGTTTCCATTTCCACTCTGAAAGATTTTTTCTTTTGATATTATTTTCATTTATCACAAGAATATCACAACCAAAGCATTGAAAATCAGTTTCTTAATTTATGTTATTATTCAACTGCAGGGCCGGATTTCTAAGTAGGCTACAGAGCGGCGAATTTGTTGGGGCGGCAAATTTAACCACCAATTAAAGCGGCATTCGACTTAAAAAAATTATTATAAAGTTATGAATATATTTTAGAAAGAAAACAAATAATTTTTATTAATGTGTACACCGTAAACGCATATATATAGTACTAATATTTCATAACAAACATGGGCGCTGCAAGGGCAAGTGCATCCCTTCCTCCCGTATTTCGAAGTTGAAAGACAGATCGTAGAGTAGAGTAGACTGATCAGTGAGTGAACAGGCCCCAGTGAATGAACATTTGGCAAATATAATTAAAAAATAAGGATTGAAAATCATTCCACTAGATGGAGTGGCAACACTAACTTCCTCCCATGTAGGAGGAAGCTATCTGACATATGGTTGGTTGTCCTGGTCATTATATCTTGGTGTTCATTCACTGGCAAACACAGCGCCTTAAACGTTCATTCACTGGTTAGTCTACCCTAGTTTAAAGAAATTTGCTTATTTCTTTTTCAACTTAGTGTATCAAGGTATATAGATGATTCTAATATGTGTATCCATTTCAAACAACACATACCACCCTATTTTACAGCTAACCAGCTACCGTTCCTCGAATTGGGAAAATATTGTGACTAAGGCGGCAAATCGTAGCCTACAGGTTGCAAATCTTTAAATCTGGCCCTTTTCAACTGTATGTGTTTAACCCTTTTAGTCCCAAAAATTTACTACACTATAGAAACATCAGATATTCACAAAATAAGCTTATTTTAGGTCAAAAATAAGAGGTCCACAAGGGGAAAAAAATTCATTTTAATTTTTTTATATGGTTTTTGAAATAATGCCAAAAAATTTTAACGGTGGAAAACAACATAAAAAATATATATATTACCTAAAAACACTTGTAGTTATATATTTTGATAGAACACTTGGAGTTATATATTGTGTGTATAAGTGTGAAGAATCGAATGATGCGTGTTTGGATGTCATAACGGGCCGTAAACATTAAAAAAAAATATATATTGAAAGTGATGATTCCAAATGGCATCACTGGGACTGAAAGGGTTAATAAATGTTTGATCTGTTGCATAAAATGCAAAACAATAATAAAATCAAAGTATGACTCTTACCTCTCCCAAAGTGCCTTAGGATGAAAGCTTGGGCCAGTAGCATCTGTCCACATCTGTGCATGCAGCCCCATCCAGAGTCGGAAGTCAGATAAGTAGTACCTACCCATATTTTAGATATAAGTAATTTTTACTCGATTTGAATGCTTATAAATAATGTACAAATATTATTTCTTCAAAAATTTACAAATAAAGCCCTTTAATGTGCATAAAAGTTAGATAATATAGCAGCACAAAGGTCAAACCAATCACAGATTTTTTCTGAATGGTGTAAATAAAAAAAAATAGGAGAGAAATTTTAAGATTTCCTTTTACTACTCTTAATTATAAGCACTTGTTTCTTAATCAAATACAGTAAAATACCATCTAAATTAATATTTTATGATAAGGCTGTCTGAATTTTTTAAAAAAATGCTATTGATTTATAATTACCAATAGGTTGAAATAACTTTCGATAAGTAAACCACAGCCTACTTCTGATATCTGCATTAACATCTTCTAAATCATTTCCTACAAGAAATAATAAGACATTATTCCAATTTTTTTTATTAGTAGATATTATATTTCTTAGGTAATTTAATCTAAACTTTATCAACTTTTCACAACCCAGAATACAAAATTAAAACTATAAAGAAATAATAAATCTTTCTTAAAAATGAGTATGAAAAATTAATAACTATATTATTAAAAAAATAACCTGATATTTTTAAGGAAAACTAATATTTTATAGGAAGTCTTAAATATACAGGGTGGCCCAAAAGTAGCCTAACAGTTAGTTAGGTATACAGTTATTTAGTTATTTTAATACAGGTTATGTTTTGTTTGGTTGAATTATCCTAGTACTAGAGCTACAGGCATCGTAACTCAGAACCGTAGTTAAAAGTGACAGCTTTATTTAAATACATATACACTGCTCAAAACAATTAGGGGAATGCATGGTTAAAACCATTTCGCCCCCAATGATACCATTTGGTATCGTAAGCTTCCGATTTTTTCTCACTATGTTCAACTAGTACTTTTTTATCGTTAGATGGAAGAATCATGTATTTTGAAGAATTAAAAAAAGTTTATTAAATAAACACTAAATTTTCATGCTTGCATTCTTAGAAGTCTAAAAACTTTAATTTATATGTTTTTTACACTTAAAATTTTGAAAAAAATATTATTATAATTTATTCAAAAGTTATGATTCCAATTTTTTACCCCTTAAATTTTAGTTTAAAAATTAAGATTTATTTCCCTGTTTTTTACCATGTCAATCTGAATGCATAAAGAATCTATTTCACAAATTTTAGATATTTATAATAAAAAATAAGAAGTTGGAACTGGACGGGTCAATCAAAAGAACGCAAAGTACTCCCATAATTGTTTTGAGCAGTGTATTTATATTCTTAATCCCGAAGGTGCTCAAATTGTCAACCTTCAACATTGATGCATTCCTGCCTGATGCATAGATTGGTCTGTAACCGAAGATATCTCGAAACTAAACCAATCGAAGTCCACGAATTGTTACTCTTTGGCGAAGATACGCTGTAGTAAGACTTTATTTTAGCCAACCAACAAAACTAAGCACGACCACGTCAAATACTTGTTAAAAATAACCAAATTTCTTACCAATGGTACAGCATTAACTGTTAGGTTACTTTTGGGCCACCCTGTAATTTGTTAATATACTTTGAAATTCAAAATGACATTGGTTTAACTTAAAAATACGTGGGCTAAGATTATTTCAATCCATAGATTTTAAAAGTACATAAGTATTATCAATATAAAAATCAAAATTTTGCTAAAGACATCAGCAAACTGCTGAAAAATACTTTACCACTGTGAACATTATATCGTCTGCCTAATATCCATAATGGTCCAGTAACTTTCTTAAAATCAATGTAATCAAGGAGACATGGTTCATAAGCAATACAAGCTGGAAAGCAATAACTAAATGTTAAAAATAATAAAAATTTATTTGAAACAATGAGAGAATTATTAGAAACAATGGCAGCTAATTTTTTTAAAATTAAGAATATACTAAAATTACAGAATGTTTCCATTGAAAATTAAAACATTCCATTTAAAACATTGATAGTTGTTGCCAAATATTCAAATGTTCAAAATACAAATATTTGCTATCTTTGTTTACAACCATGAGACCACATTATTTTAAATGGAAGATCTTGATAATTGTTATCTATTTAGAGCAGCAGAGAAATGGTTTGGGTTATTAAAGAAACATGAATCATTGATGATTTCCCCAAAAATAAAAATAGACTTAAAGAAAGACCTATACTGCGTTAAAACCCGCTAGCATCTGTACCCATTAAACCAAGAAACTAGTAACATACAAAATAAAAAAAAATAAAAACTTCTTTTGGAGAACGCAAAAGGAATAAATAGTCTGAATAAATGGGTGGTCCCATTTTTTTTGTTTTAAACACATCGAAAAGTATATTTAAAATTGAAAGTGAAAAGAGGATAAAATATATTTAATAAAGCAATGTGTAATATACTATTGCTTGTGGGGCTTTTACCTGCTACAAAGTTGTCTCAATTTATTATGATTTTTACTTTGCAAATTAAACGCAAATCATAACTTTACTTAAAAATTAATCATTTGGAAATAAGACTTACCATATATTTCTTCCATCATAATAAGTTTTAATAAAAAGAACAAATTTAAAACAACATTTAAGAATTTAAATACAACAAATATCAAGAGATTTTTAAGGGGAATGGGGAATGTGAAACTCGTTGTCATCAAAATGTAAACAAAAACATGGAGGACATCTTTTTGTAAGTTACTTCAGCTCAGTTCTAGTAATATTATTTTTTTTCGTGGGGTTGCCACGGGCTCGTACTGATGGCCCCGGGTCAATGTAATGAATTAAGACAAAGATATTTCAAAGCATGCAACTGATGTTACTTAACCCCATAAATCCTGATCATCTTTAGATAAAGATTGCATAGTCTTTAGAGAGGATAATACATACAATACAATAGAACCTCGATTATCCAGAAATATCTGTAACCAAGTTCTTTTCAGACCTCTTTGTAATTTTTCTCCAACATGGTTATTCACAAAAGAAACCAATCTCAGAAAGCTACAGTGAGGCCGCTTTCACACTGGACGACAGAACGTCACGACACGATATCGGGGCAAGCAAATTACACGTTCAAGGCTACGCGCTTGCTCACTGGACGATTTGACAACGATTCTGTCGTCTCCGGTTAACCGATATCGGTGTCGTCGACGGCATGCCGTTTACCAAGTACCTTCCCTGTTGTGTCGTCCGACATTTCTTCGTTTGTTTTGAAAAATTTCGCCGGGTATTCGGATGTTTTACAACTTTTTAGTCTGTTTTTAGAACTTTTTATGATTTCCAATGACATCTATTTAGTCTTAAATAAGGAAAACTGTAATAAATATTGCATAAAAGTAAAAAAAAATAAGAAGAACATGTATGAAGAAGAAATCATTATAAGACAGGATAATCTTTATAAAACGCAGTGAAATATTGCAGGTAAATACTCATTTATATTTTTCTCTTAGTATATTTCTTAATAAAGTCTAATTAAGACCTTTTTTGTGTTCAGTGTTGGTCGTAACAGCATATATTTATATTGCTAGAACGTAATGTTTACTTTATGATCCTCGTCAAAATAACAGCAAACTAAAGTAAATCAGACATTTAAATTACTAAAACTATACATTTTTAAATAGTAATGCATACACTGATCCGAAATTGTATTTGTTGACTACCTATATAATATAGCATGCACCTATTTTGTCCTATCTATTTGGTAGGATTGATCTATCTATTTGATATTCTAGCTATAAACATGAGCCTGGGAGAAATGCAATGATATTTTTTTTTTTGGAAAGTTTCAATTAGTCAGTATTTTTTTTTTCAATTGAAAACAACGCCAAGTACCAACATCTAGAAATTTACTATAAAACCCCGATTGCATACTATAGTTTTAAATAACTTAACTTTGCCTGGGTAAAATCCTACTTTCCCTTTCGTGTTTACTATTTGTTATTTTTATTTTATTCAATTCTGGAACGAGCCATGATTCTACCGAGCTTCCAACTCGTCAACAAAACTAAAAAAAAAACTATTATTACTTGACAATCTTGTGGCTTTTTTCTATGTATTGTAAGTTTCCAACCTTAATATAAGTTTTGTGAGCCCAAAAAGATTTATCACTAAACGGCCACTTTATCGACTGAGAGTGCTCGCATTTATTTGCCATACTTCTTTCGACAAATTAAGTCATGTTTAACTTTACTAAAGTTATGTAATCATCAAATGGAATCTGTCTTACTATTGTTTGCCTACATATGTTCTTTTGATATTTCAGGCAAGTTATCAACAAGTGCACTGAATTCGTGAAAGTGTAGTGGAGTAAATAAGATGGGTAGTGAATTCTGCAGTAGACGTAAACCACGAAAATGTTATAAATTCAAGCAGTAAACCCACAGGTAAATATTCATCATTATTTTCACTAACTATTTTTTTCTTGTAAAATTTTTATTATCACCCCTATTGTTATTGTGCAGATCAGATCTCTGAACAAAATATTTAATGATTCCTCATTGTATAATAAGTTGGATATTAAATTTGCTGTAAGTTAAAGTATATCTTTCATTACAATTCATTTCACACACCTAAAATTGTTGAATATATATGAATAAGGAATTAGTTGCTAAATTATAGTGTCCAGTGTGATTATTCTAAACACCCCTCCCTGCACTGCATTTTAACTATCATTTTTTTATTTTTATTTTAATAGTAGATTCCTGGAAGAGGGGCAATCTGGTGTTATTTGGGAACTTTTTTGGGAGAACATAAGATAGCTGTTCTGTTTTACGAGTGCCCTATAATATTTGAAGATGTTGTGTTAATTTAATATGAAATTTTTGAATTGTGTTAAATAGTGTTGCTATATTTGTATATTAACCCATTTAGTCAGTGTGGTATTGGAGTGATTGGAGTTGGGCTTGCAACTTACCTATGCTGTGTTGAGAGAAAAATTTGAGTTATCTTAACAATAAGTTATCTAAGTCCTTATAAAGATGAACAAAGTTATAGTATTACGATTTCTAGAAAATGTTATATAGACATCTGTCTGACCACTCATCACCAAAAATAAATTTTTAAAATGATTCAACAAATTATTTTAATACTGTTTCAATGTATCTCAAACACTTCTTCAATCTCGTAAAATAATCTTTAACATACCCCAATTCAGTTACACCATTAATCTACTACATAACCTAATTTAATTGCTAACATTAATGTACTTCCTTTTTGTGAAAAATTAACCTTTTTGAAATAAAAAATAATAATTTTTGTAAAATCTAATCAACAAACAAAATATGCTTTTTAAGTGTGTTTTTCTACATTATAATCATTTTTTAGGGGAGTTATCGAGACTATCTTCTTTCCCAGTTCCAGAATTCAAGCAATTACTTTTAAAAATTTAAATGCCATCAATATAGATATTAACAGAGTGTTTTTCTATATAATCATGTTTTTTTTTAGGTGAGTTATCCAGAAGTTATCGAGGCCATCTTCTTCCCCAGTTCCAGAATTCAAATAATTACTTTTAAATACTGCCAATATAGATATTAACAGTTTCTTGTTATTTATTTTAATAAAAAAATTTATAGTACATTGCTTCTTTGTTTCTTTTTTTAAAAAAACAATTTCATGTTTATTGAGGTGTTAAAGGGGAAAGGAGAGAGCGAGAGAAGTTAGAGAACTTTGTTTGTTAAAACTGAACAGTGTTTGTTTATTAATGATTTGTTTTTAATTACAATTTTGTAATTATTTATCAGTCTTAGTATTTCCTTATTTGATCTCCTGGAAGAAAATACAGGCCAAGTGAACAGATTCCTTTTGTAATGGCCATAAAAATACCTTATGAAAATTTTTGCTCATCACAACAGCATTCACCCAATTGTGCTTTAGTTACACTTGACTATCTTTGTTTGTACCCTAGCTAAGTGTAGTCATAGTGTACGAAGCAAACTGGCAAATGATCATTTATAGGCACCGCTTAATAGGTATTTGCCACAATGATGACTAATAAATTGACCACAAATTACTTATAGCTATGGCATTTCTTTAACCATGGTGATGGGATTCATTTGAAACTATATTTACTTGGTATTGGATTCGGAAGTTATTTAAAGTAACTGGGAAAATATCTAATATATGAACCCTTTCACACTCCTATGATTCCAATTGGAATCATCAGCATGTGATTTTTTTTCTCACAAAGCTAAAACGCACGCTTATTTCAAATAAATTTTATTAAATTCTCCATTTATATATTTTTTTTGTGTTGGTCAATGGAAGAATTGTGTCTTTTGAAGAATTAAATAATGTTTGTTATATTTTTTTGTATTAAATATATTGGTACCAAATTCATCATGCTTGCATTTTTAAAGGATTAAAAATTTCACTTTTTTTTAACAAATAAAGTTTCGAAAAGTATTTTTACAATGAATTCAAAGGTTATAGTTAAACAAATTCCTTAAATTTTAGTTTAAAAAAATTAAGATTTTTTGGCCATTTCATTTTGGAAGCATAAGAGTCTATTTCACAAATTTTAGATTCCCTAGAACAAAAATTAAAAGTTGTGTTTTTAACCATTTAAATCCCATTAAATATATACTGAAATTACATTTGCTTAGGAATCATCCAAAATATTTAAACTGATAATTTAATTTTAAAATAATTTGTTCTATCTAACTAAATAATATTTTATATCATCAATTTAAAAAATATTTTTTTAAAAATAAAATCATAATACATGGGGTATTCATAATAATTATATTCTGTTCTATGTATTTTTAATTTTAACGCAAAACACACACAAAAAATCGTAATTATAAAAGAAACAATTCAATGCGCAGGACGAGGTCGCAAAAAACGTCCGCTCTCGGCAAGAGATGATCGCGAAATGAGAGAAAAAATAACGTTTTTATCGGTGGAAAATCGCTTAGTGAAAAAGCGCTAGACGAACGACACGGAATCGGTGCAGAATCGGACCCGATACATATCGGTGTCGTGTCGTCCAGTGTGAAAGCGGCCTCGCCGCTTTCACACTGGACGACAGAACGTCACGACACGATATCGGGGCAAGCAAATTACACGTTCAAGGCTACGCGCTTGCTCACTGGACGATTTGACAACGATTCTGTCGTCTCCGGTTAACCGATATCGGTGTCGTCGACGGCATGCCGTTTACCAAGTACCTTCCCTGTTGTGTCGTCCGACATTTCTTCGTTTGTTTTGAAAAATTTCGCCGGGTATTCGGATGTTTTACAACTTTTTAGTCTGTTTTTAGAACTTTTTATGATTTCCAATGACATCTATTTAGTCTTAAATAAGGAAAACTGTAATAAATATTGCATAAAAGTAAAAAAAAATAAGAAGAACATGTATGAAGAAGAAATCATTATAAGACAGGATAATCTTTATAAAACGCAGTGAAATATTGCAGGTAAATACTCATTTATATTTTTCTCTTAGTATATTTCTTAATAAAGTCTAATTAAGACCTTTTTTGTGTTCAGTGTTGGTCGTAACAGCATATATTTATATTGCTAGAACGTAATGTTTACTTTATGATCCTCGTCAAAATAACAGCAAACTAAAGTAAATCAGACATTTAAATTACTAAAACTATACATTTTTAAATAGTAATGCATACACTGATCCGAAATTGTATTTGTTGACTACCTATATAATATAGCATGCACCTATTTTGTCCTATCTATTTGGTAGGATTGATCTATCTATTTGATATTCTAGCTATAAACATGAGCCTGGGAGAAATGCAATGATATTTTTTTTTTTTGGAAAGTTTCAATTAGTCAGTATTTTTTTTTTCAATTGAAAACAACGCCAAGTACCAACATCTAGAAATTTACTATAAAACCCCGATTGCATACTATAGTTTTAAATAACTTAACTTTGCCTGGGTAAAATCCTACTTTCCCTTTCGTGTTTACTATTTGTTATTTTTATTTTATTCAATTCTGGAACGAGCCATGATTCTACCGAGCTTCCAACTCGTCAACAAAACTAAAAAAAAAACTATTATTACTTGACAATCTTGTGGCTTTTTTCTATGTATTGTAAGTTTCCAACCTTAATATAAGTTTTGTGAGCCCAAAAAGATTTATCACTAAACGGCCACTTTATCGACTGAGAGTGCTCGCATTTATTTGCCATACTTCTTTCGACAAATTAAGTCATGTTTAACTTTACTAAAGTTATGTAATCATCAAATGGAATCTGTCTTACTATTGTTTGCCTACATATGTTCTTTTGATATTTCAGGCAAGTTATCAACAAGTGCACTGAATTCGTGAAAGTGTAGTGGAGTAAATAAGATGGGTAGTGAATTCTGCAGTAGACGTAAACCACGAAAATGTTATAAATTCAAGCAGTAAACCCACAGGTAAATATTCATCATTATTTTCACTAACTATTTTTTTCTTGTAAAATTTTTATTATCACCCCTATTGTTATTGTGCAGATCAGATCTCTGAACAAAATATTTAATGATTCCTCATTGTATAATAAGTTGGATATTAAATTTGCTGTAAGTTAAAGTATATCTTTCATTACAATTCATTTCACACACCTAAAATTGTTGAATATATATGAATAAGGAATTAGTTGCTAAATTATAGTGTCCAGTGTGATTATTCTAAACACCCCTCCCTGCACTGCATTTTAACTATCATTTTTTTATTTTTATTTTAATAGTAGATTCCTGGAAGAGGGGCAATCTGGTGTTATTTGGGAACTTTTTTGGGAGAACATAAGATAGCTGTTCTGTTTTACGAGTGCCCTATAATATTTGAAGATGTTGTGTTAATTTAATATGAAATTTTTGAATTGTGTTAAATAGTGTTGCTATATTTGTATATTAACCCATTTAGTCAGTGTGGTATTGGAGTGATTGGAGTTGGGCTTGCAACTTACCTATGCTGTGTTGAGAGAAAAATTTGAGTTATCTTAACAATAAGTTATCTAAGTCCTTATAAAGATGAACAAAGTTATAGTATTACGATTTCTAGAAAATGTTATATAGACATCTGTCTGACCACTCATCACCAAAAATAAATTTTTAAAATGATTCAACAAATTATTTTAATACTGTTTCAATGTATCTCAAACACTTCTTCAATCTCGTAAAATAATCTTTAACATACCCCAATTCAGTTACACCATTAATCTACTACATAACCTAATTTAATTGCTAACATTAATGTACTTCCTTTTTGTGAAAAATTAACCTTTTTGAAATAAAAAATAATAATTTTTGTAAAATCTAATCAACAAACAAAATATGCTTTTTAAGTGTGTTTTTCTACATTATAATCATTTTTTAGGGGAGTTATCGAGACTATCTTCTTTCCCAGTTCCAGAATTCAAGCAATTACTTTTAAAAATTTAAATGCCATCAATATAGATATTAACAGAGTGTTTTTCTATATAATCATGTTTTTTTTTAGGTGAGTTATCCAGAAGTTATCGAGGCCATCTTCTTCCCCAGTTCCAGAATTCAAATAATTACTTTTAAATACTGCCAATATAGATATTAACAGTTTCTTGTTATTTATTTTAATAAAAAAATTTATAGTACATTGCTTCTTTGTTTCTTTTTTTAAAAAAACAATTTCATGTTTATTGAGGTGTTAAAGGGGAAAGGAGAGAGCGAGAGAAGTTAGAGAACTTTGTTTGTTAAAACTGAACAGTGTTTGTTTATTAATGATTTGTTTTTAATTACAATTTTGTAATTATTTATCAGTCTTGGTATTTCCTTATTTGATCTCCTGGAAGAAAATACAGGCCAAGTGAACAGATTCCTTTTGTAATGGCCATAAAAATACCTTATGAAAATTTTTGCTCATCACAACAGCATTCACCCAATTGTGCTTTAGTTACACTTGACTATCTTTGTTTGTACCCTAGCTAAGTGTAGTCATAGTGTACGAAGCAAACTGGCAAATGATCATTTATAGGCACCGCTTAATAGGTATTTGCCACAATGATGACTAATAAATTGACCACAAATTACTTATAGCTATGGCATTTCTTTAACCATGGTGATGGGATTCATTTGAAACTATATTTACTTGGTATTGGATTCGGAAGTTATTTAAAGTAACTGGGAAAATATCTAATATATGAACCCTTTCACACTCCTATGATTCCAATTGGAATCATCAGCATGTGATTTTTTTTCTCACAAAGCTAAAACGCACGCTTATTTCAAATAAATTTTATTAAATTCTCCATTTATATATTTTTTTTGTGTTGGTCAATGGAAGAATTGTGTCTTTTGAAGAATTAAATAATGTTTGTTATATTTTTTTGTATTAAATATATTGGTACCAAATTCATCATGCTTGCATTTTTAAAGGATTAAAAATTTCACTTTTTTTTAACAAATAAAGTTTCGAAAAGTATTTTTACAATGAATTCAAAGGTTATAGTTAAACAAATTCCTTAAATTTTAGTTTAAAAAAATTAAGATTTTTTGGCCATTTCATTTTGGAAGCATAAGAGTCTATTTCACAAATTTTAGATTCCCTAGAACAAAAATTAAAAGTTGTGTTTTTAACCATTTAAATCCCATTAAATATATACTGAAATTACATTTGCTTAGGAATCATCCAAAATATTTAAACTGATAATTTAATTTTAAAATAATTTGTTCTATCTAACTAAATAATATTTTATATCATCAATTTAAAAAATATTTTTTTAAAAATAAAATCATAATACATGGGGTATTCATAATAATTATATTCTGTTCTATGTATTTTTAATTTTAACGCAAAACACACACAAAAAATCGTAATTATAAAAGAAACAATTCAATGCGCAGGACGAGGTCGCAAAAAACGTCCGCTCTCGGCAAGAGATGATCGCGAAATGAGAGAAAAAATAACGTTTTTATCGGTGGAAAATCGCTTAGTGAAAAAGCGCTAGACGAACGACACGGAATCGGTGCAGAATCGGACCCGATACATATCGGTGTCGTGTCGTCCAGTGTGAAAGCGGCCTGATTCTAAAGTGAGGAATTTTCAGCGATACTGAAATCGGCAAGCTTCTGCTATTCAAAAATCGGCAATCTCCATCGCTTCTGAAGTCGTAAAATACCAACATTTACGAAATCCCGAAGTCCTGAAAATGCAGTGATTTTAAGACGGCAAAAATTCGGCTACTCAAAAAAAAATTAAAGTGAATTTTTGAAAATCCTAAATTTTCGGAGAACTTCCCTATTCTCCAATAAACTCCCAGTGGTAATACTATGAAATCAAAAACAAGCCGTTTTCCCAGAGCTGGCCAAGAATATCTGAAATGAACTATCACTTTTTAAAATAAACAATAAAAATACATATGCGATGCTATTTATAGATAAAACCGATGACTAAAAACACATACTAAAAAGACGCCATGGAAACTACTAATACATATGGATGAATGGCTAAACTGTATGAAAGCTTACTTTATAGAATCACTAGGCAGGTCCATCACACACTATCTATGTGACAGAAAGTTTCAATTTCAGAGCATATTTAATGTTTAACATCAAAACAAGTGGGGATTTCAGGCGATTGCAAACTTGAGACACACGTCTACTCTGCTCTGTACTGTAAGTTTTACTTACTATTTAATAAAAATTATCTATATCTGATCTACCTCCTGTCCCAGCTAGATCGAATAAACAAGGTTCAACTGTACTTAATGAATTTCCAATTTGTTTTTTTACCGTAGGACCCAAAACCAATATATATAACCTTCTTAAAGCTAAATCGAGCTCTTTCCATCCCGCAGTAGCATAAATGAATCTATATATTAATTGTAATTAAAAATAGGAAAAAATCATTTATGTATCTTAATTATAATTCCATATAGGTAAGAAGTTAATAATACTCTTATTTTTATAGTATGTGAAAGGGAAAAAAATACAAAATGTAGATGTAATTATGTAATTTATTTTTGATAAAATTCGAACACATACATCAAATAAATACAACATATAAAATTAATCTCAAAAAATCATAACACATTTTAAAATACATTTTAAATTCACACTGAAAAATAAAGAAGCTTTAAAATAAAACACTAACATTTTTCCACAGCTCCCAAATTAATTTAGTTACAGTTTTTCTGTGATGCTAATTTTATAAAAGGTTTACATATACATGTATTGTACATAGTATTGTTTACAAATTCTTGAATTGTAAACAAAATTATTGAAAAACTTTTAAAAAATAAGTTTCTATCTTGAAATCTAAATCTGGTTTTTAAAAAAGGAAAGAAAGCAATCAAGTTATTCTCAAATTACAAAAGTACACAACTATAAGTTTTTACAAGACAACATGGAATATTTATAGAAGGGTAATGATACACATTTTAAGTGCTCAATAAGTTACTAAATATTGCAGCGTGGCATGGCCACTAATCATAGATATTGGGAATTATTTGTTGACATTTTTTCGTTTTAATTGAAAAATAACATTACAATAATGCAAGTTGGTTTATTGAATTACTTAAAATAATTAGTCTAGATAAGATTTTATTTTATTGGTATTGCAATCGGAATTACACTAAAATTTCAATAAATACTTTAAATAACCAAATAACATCTAGATTTTGATACATATATATTGAGATCTAAACCTTGACTATGCCACCTACAATGTTAGTAACAATATATAAAATGAAATGTACATGCTTTAAAAAAAAACCCAAACTAATACACACAAATAGTCTATGATGGCACTTCATCCATTCATTACCGAAATAAACGTTTCTCTTTAGTTTAAAAAAAAAAAAGACTACAAAATGTAATCACATTTATATTTGCGTTTCTGAAATTTGTCACTATCCTCTCTTTTGCTGCTGCAAAAGAGTTTATTAAAAAGGAATTGATATGTACTTAAATACATAAAAATAAGAGATATGCATGTATATAACTAAAATTACTGCAACTCTAAAGGGAAGATTAAAAAATATATAGATTCTAGATAATTGGAAAAAATTAAACTGCATATAATACTTTATACTGTTTGTTGTACAAGAAATAAAAACAATATAAAAAAAATAATAATACAGTATAAAAATCTCTGCATTTTTTTAAACCAAAAAGCTATTTTATAATTGAATTAAAAAAAAAAATTCAAGCAATAATTTTAAGAACAGAAATGAAACAATGTACTCTGAGAAAAGGATATTCCTTTTCAGGATTCAACTAAGTTGTACTTGGCTAGTTACTAATATAAAAATGTCTAGAAAAATACTTTAAACTACCTTTCTGAATACAGTGCAATATCTTAGCCAAATATCTAAATAATGTTGAAAATACACTTATCCAGGATTCAAATATATGTTAAATGTTTTTGATAACCAGTTTTTAGAAGATTATGAATTTTTAGAACTAACAAAAGTACTACCTCAGTCTTATGTTAATATCACTAAAATTAAAGTAAAAATTTGCACAAAGCAAATTAAGTTTAATAAACTTTAGGCTTGTTTTCAGCTCAGTTTACAAACTGCATTGCAAACAAGGAGAGCATATCTTCAATTCATTAACATACACCTCCAACGTTATTAAGTATTTTTCGAATCAAATAGACACTTGGGAAAATAATCAATAAAAAGATTTACTGAAAAGAAGAATACTCAAAACCATCAATAATTAGATAATTTTATTTGTCTTCAAGTTAAGAAAACAAACTTATATTTTTTAGAAGTTGCTAAAAATTTAAAATAAATAAAAAAAATTACTGGTTGGCATCAATTAAAAAATACATGGAAACTAAATATCACATAACATAATTGATAATCTAATAAAAATTATATAATAAAAAAGCATTAATGCAATGAAGAAAAATAATAAACATTTTTTAAAGTCATATTTGATTTTATTAAATAGAAGTCATTTATATTTTTTTTTGCACACAATATTAGATATTATTTTTACAATTTAAATGAAATATATGGATTTATGGACAAGTGGAACACTTTACCGATTTACTTTATTTTTACTGAATCCACAAGTCAACCTACCTACCACATTAAAACAAAGAATCCTTCAAAGAAAGGTATACAGTAAATTTCAGTGAGAAGTTAAAGTTAACAACGTTTTGATTTGCAATATTAAAAACTAAATCTCAATTTTTTTAAAGTCAAATACAAATACTTTTAAATATGGCTTCCAATTTACATCAATATTTGTTCTTTACTTGCTAATGAATATTTTAAAACACTCATCTGAATAGTAGTCTTTTAAAAACAGTTTGTAAGGTCCATCAACTAACAGCTTTCAACAACTATTAACACTTTCAACAGCTAACAGTTTTGCAAATTGTATGGCACAGTTATACAAAGAAAAGAGAATAATAAAAATAAAGAAGTTATTAAGTTCTTATGTAAATTTAAAGCTTAGGCCAGAAAACTGTCTTTATTTATACTTTATGTAATAATAACTTTTTCTATGTTTTATATTCTTTATACTGTCTTATCACAATACAATTTAAATTGTTTACATTACAACATTTATTGATAAAACTGCACAAGTCTGTTAGAAGTTTGATATTTCTTCAGTCAATGAACAATAAAACAGACATGCACAGCTTTTATTAGTCTGGTTAATAAAATATGAATTGCAAACCTTACAAGTATAATTATGTTGAAGGAATTTTTTAAGATAACATACCTAATTTAAGTTGATTTAACTATTATAAAATCCACACAAATTGAAATATAAATATTACATTAAAATATAATTACAGACAACATCCATAGTCATAGTCTAGTTTGTAGCACAATTTCTAGTCATGTGAGTCAAAACTAAAATACTTAAACCAATTCATATAGTTTTACTTAAGATTTAGAATAACACAAAACTTACGATTTTTTGCCACCTAATGGTGCCTTTATAAGAACTGTGGAATGTCTCAAGCTCCTATTTGCAGTTTTCCAATGCAACATTTCAGTGAGTCTTCAAAAAAGCACGATTTATATATATACAAAACAAAAAAATCTACAATAAACATGAATCTGATTGCAGTTGCTTGGAAGAAGTCTACACAAAAACACTCAGAACGATTCAATCCTTTAAACTTAAGCGGCCTATTCACGAGAGTACCTTGTTCGTTACCAGAACACGTTTTGTTAGTTCCTTTAAAACTGTTGTTCGACAGCAAAAGAAACTGCTCTGTTAATAAACAATGACTTTCATGGGCAAAGACTTTTAAATCAACATAAAATTAAAAAAAAAATTCTCTCAAATCTAGACTTGGTTCACACACAATCCCTCTCTATTCATTCACACATGTTTTTTAAAATATATTTTACACTTTATATCTCAGCAAACACCACACTCACAGCAGCGGAATCCTTCTCGATTTTAAATATATCACAAATGTTTTGATGCAGCGCAGGCCACACCCATTGTAAAAATACACTTCAGTTCTGCAATGCGGATAGTAATGCAGGGTTACCACACTCCAGAAATATTTTCAATTGTTGGGTTTTTTAAAAAAAAACCAAATTAATAATTTATTAAATTAAGAATATTTTTACTGAAAACACTAAAATTGCAAGCCAAAATAAATGGGAAGAGTAGTTTTCAAATATCAAGTCATATGCTAAAAGAAATAACTTTATACAAGGTATTTAATTAATTTTTAAATTATTTTGTGATTTTGTTCTGGTTGAGTGGCAACCCTGTTAACATAAAGCTACCTGTAGTTGTAACTGCAAAAGCACAGGAAGAGCTTGCTTTTGAGAAGGGCCACTAGATAAGTGTTCTTTAACCTTGAGGCACAGTAGTGTAGAAAGGAAGAGCCAATTCGCTACGTTATTTGTACTTGCACCTCACTGCCTCTTTGGCGGCCATTATTAGATCATAGAGACTTGCTAAGGGCTGAGAGAGCTTTAGGAAGGGGTGCTAAAAATGCAAATGTTTTAACAAATATATTAGTCTGTAGTTCAAATTTGAAATGCCCATGCTTAAATTTCTTTAAAACAACTTTACAAGTATCTTATCAAAATAAAACACTAATGATAATTAAATGCTTTGTCATAATTAAATGCTTTATTAATCATCTCTTAGATTTTAAGTTTGCAAGATTATAATGTTATAAATCAAAAATAAATTCACAAAGCATATTTCAAACATAAATGGCATTGTTCATTTGCTGAAAATTCTATGAAATTAAATCTTTTTTAAAGTTTTTAATAAAAAATTCATTATATCAATAGGTGATGCTTTTCTCATCAACATTTGAAGTCAATAATCTTACACACATTACTTCATAACAAGAGTCTTGAAGACATGAAAAATAAAATATTAATGCTTTGAAACACATAGCACTCATTACCTTTAACAGTTCATCAGCTGTGCTACGATTGTCCACATCTACTTCTAGGCATTTGTCAAGGAAGTCTTGGAAGATAGGAGAAATCTTGTCCTTTTCTTTAAGTTGTGGCTTTCCATTAGTTGCAATGAGATATAAAGCCTTAAACAAAAATATAATATTTTATAAAAATGTACAGGGGTTTATGTTGAGACGTTACTCTCTAAAACTGGAAGCAGCATATGTTGCAACTAATTTTATGGAGTAATCCATAAAATCCAGTAGCACCAACAGTTTTAGAAGTGTAGAATATTCTTATCAATTTTTACAAGCAGGGTGGCTACAGAATCTGTGAAAACAAATTCCCTGACTTTTCCCTGATTTTCCAGGCTGAATGTAAAAAATTTCCCTGATTAGCGGCAATGAACTATATTAGCATGCTGGTTTGCTTCCGGTATTTGTAAAACCACTTTCTAGTATATTTAACATTAATTTTTTTTAAAATTTAATTAATGAATATACAATGAGCTTTTTAAAACAAATCTATAAAAAAAGCAAGCGTTAAAGCCCATATAATATATTTTTTTAGTTATGATAAGACTTTAAGCAGCAACTCGACCACTTAGGTGAAAGCCTTTTCCGGAAGAAATTTTTTTATTATTATTTCTATTACCTGTTAAAATGGCACTTTTTGAAATTTTCCCTGATTTTTAATAAAAATCACCAATTTCCCTGACTTTTCCCGGATTTTTCCAGATTGATTAAATTCCCTGACTTTTCCATGATTCCCTGATCCTGTAGCCACCCTGACAAGTGAATTTCACAAGAAACCATAAGCTGGCCCTATGCTTTAGAGGAAAGCTTTGCAAGATATGCTAATTTCCCCTAGTTACAACAAAAAAAAAAAATAATAATAATTAAATATTTACATAAAATTCATAAATAATTAATTGTGGTTAACTTGTCAATTAATAATAACCTTAATCTTGAGCTTTTAGAATACATTTTGGGATTGGATGCTCAGAGCAGAGGCAGCTTTTCTAACATATAATTCCATGTCGTATCAAACAAACATTATTCAAGGAAACTTTAATTATTAAATTGAATAATATAAAACAACACATTCCTGTCTAGTACTATTAAGACAGACTGGTTAGGTCCACTTATAGTTTTTTTAAACAATTTTTCTTTAGTTTAAAGTTCCTCAGCTTACTATTCGAAGCATGTAAAATTTTTATAAAAAATCTCCCAACACAAAACATGTCGAAACCGGATATTCATTCAAAGCCAGCAACGACCATTCTAATGTGTAAAACAAAGTAATTCTTACCCTGAGCGGGCTCTCGTGCATGTATGGTGGATCCCCTTCAATCATTTCTATGGCCATAATACCCAGAGACCAGATGTCGACCTTAGGCCCGTATTGTTTACGGGTCACAATCTCTGGGGCCATCCAGTAGGGGGTGCCCACCATGGTGGTGCGCTTGCTTTGCTCAGGGGAGATCTGAGCACAAAACCCAAAATCAGCTGAAACAAACATTTTTCACATTTGTTAATATGGGAAGGAAGTTATGGGCTGAATGATATTTCTAACGAATAATGAAGGTTGGCAAGAAAAAAGTGCTCTGCTCAGGGAAATCGGAGCACAAAACCCAAAATCAGCTGAAACGAAAAATTTTCACATTTGTTAATATGGGAAGGAAGTTATGGGCTGAATAATTAATACTTCTAACGAATTAATGATGGTAGGCAAGAAAAAGGGAGCCTGTTTGTTTGTGTAGTAATTACAAACTGAACATTTAAAAAAAGTAAAGCATCCTATTGCAAAATGTTCGTTGTAGTGGTGTTAATTAGATAAAAACATACTCAGTTTGATGCTTCCATCCATTCCCAAGAGAATGTTGTCACTCTTTATATCTCGATGTATGATTTGATTATAATGTAAAAACTCTAGAGCTTGCAAAACCTAAAAAAGAAAGTAAAAATATCAGCAAATAGTAAAAGTTTGGGAGATGCAGCAGCATGTTTAAAATAATAATAATTAAATAGTTCTTATCATTCCTTTATTGTAATGGGTGAACACTTACCTCTCTACAGACTGCTGCTATTTGGCCTTCAGCCATGCAAGTCTCTGTTACAACATCTGTCAGAGAGCCACCTGGGAGGTATTCCATGATTACCTACAGAAGAAAAAAAAAACATTTTATGCTGCTAACCTATATAAAATGTTAATACTTCGAACAGCAACGTTGGTGCTGAAAACCCAATAACCTAAAACCACATCATAATATTTAAAATTGATAAATTTCAAGAACAGTCTTTAGCTAAGGGCATCATCAGAGAGTACTCTTCAAAGTTTTTCTAGTCTTCATGATATATAATCTGAAGGGAGTAGCTGAAAAACATTTCCAGAGTACATCTAAGTTATAGGGTCTGGGCCGTTCACTGGTAATTTTGTCCAATATATTGAATTTACTATTGGCAAAAGTCTAACATGAAAGGGTCTGACCTTATATCTTAGTTATACTTTGGAGAATGTGAGTTTTGCAACTACACCTTTCATATGAACACTTTCAACTGTGGGTATAGAGACTAACTAGCCCTATCTACCAGCAGTTTCCTTAGTTACTGATTACAGAAGATTTTTTTATACTACAAAAGATACCATCTCAAAAGTTATTTATTCATAACTGGTTATTTAAACGCTAAATGTTGAAAGCAAACCAAAGAACTGGCAGTAGAGAACAAACACTTGTTACACTTTAAAAATGAAAAAACTTGTAAATGAATCAACACTGTGGGACCTAAGTTTTTTTCCCCTAAGTTATACACATTTAATATCATCACTAAAATAACAATCAAACTTTATAGGTTAGATTAAAATAAATTTCATGACTTTTTTTGTGTAAATATGTAAATACAATGAATCAAACAATTGAATATCTTAGTGGAAGAACGTGCAAAGTGACAAACAAGTGAAAACAAGAAAAGAGCTTTGAAGTTTTTAAGATCTATCAAAATATTCTTCAGAAATACTCTCAGATCTATCAAAAGTAATACTTGCAAACCGTAAAAAATATACTAAATATTTAGATTATAAATAAGGGGAAACTATTAAAATTTAAAAGATGATATAATATATTCATTGACAGAAAAATCTGAATATTTTCAAAAATGTCACTTAGCACGTTCTTCCACTAAGATCTTCAATTGAGACATCAGGTACCCTGAATACACAAAAAGATCAGCAAAAGGAGATTATTTAAATAAGATTGTCGCAAGCATTACCCAAAGTTCCTCTCCGACAATGTAGCTGTCAAGGTAGTTGACGATGTTGGGATGCTTGTTCTCCCTCATGACCAAGATTTCGTTGACAATGAGCTCCTTTTTGGGCTGCTGGGGCAAGTTCATCTGCTTGATGGCCACTTCCAGGCCAGTGGCAGACTCAATGGCAGTGTACACTGTGCCAGAAGCACTGAAATACAAATGAAGACATTTTTTAAATAACCATTCAACAAAATACACTAACAGAATTCATAAACATTTCTTTTTAATGGAAAATAATAATTTTTTAATGGTTTATTGTATAAAAAAATGTGGCAACTTGTTTTAATATTTTTTTTGCGCTCCTAAACACATGGCAAAGACTTAACACTTGTTAAACTTCAGTGATTAGAGTAACACATGACTTGTAACATTTATTTTTTTGTTAGGCACTACTGTTAGATATTACACAAAGAAACACAACTCGATACTTTTAAGTAACTCGCAACTTTTTTAAGTAACTCAGATACTTTTAGCGACAACAAATTTATAAAACATGTCTTTACTGTTTCATTATTTCACATGCCGCTTTTCAAGGAGCTGATTTGTTGCAAACTGAATTCATGTGCGTTTGGTTAATGTTAATTTATAATGTGTGATTTCTTGAAACTAATTTTCGTATTAAGTAACTGTAACTAGTTTCTTTTCATACTAAGTGTACATGTTTTCAGACCTATAGGTAATAACTAAAACTGTAAATTAATACCATTTTAATCATTTTATTTCTTCTTTATTATGTTATAAATAATCAAATATCTAACCATTAAATACGAAGTTTACTCTGAAATTTAACTCAAAAAGCCTTTGAACACTTTTAGAAGAGTAAATATACGTTTATTAAAATATTTAGGTCTGGTGGTACGCCACAATTTCGCAAAAAGTCAGGTGGTACGCAAGTGCAAAAAGGTTGGGAACCCCTGGCCTAACTGAACAAGGTTTATCTTTCTACCCACATACAAATATAGTATTTATGAAATTTAACAAGTCCAACTTTGACCATCATCAATGGAAATAAAATAATGACCGATGGATAAAGACCACACTTTACTTACCCCACCCCTATTCTTTCCATCTTTGTGTACCGTCTATTAGGGTCGCCCACAGAGACAATACTCCTGATCTTATCCATGATTTCATCTTCTGAGAGCTTCTTCTTGCGTGTCTTGACTGTAGGGGTGGTGGTGGGAGCAGGGGTTACAGTTGCAGGGGCGTTGTTGTTATTAGCAATGTCTCGCTTGTCGTAGGACAGGGCATCGTTTTTGACTTCTTCATCTACAGGCTTGGTGTACTGGAAATTAATAGAAAGGTCAGAGAATGTCCAAATTTGGAAGTTATTCATATTCTTTTTGAATGAAAAAATACTTGTATAAAGTTTGTACTCTGCTATTAAGGTTAAAATATGCTTAGACTACTGTTGTGGTCACAGTTCTTGTTTAAACTTCAATCAGGGTAAATTTTACTAATCCATCTCATGCTAATTAAAAAATTGTACAATAAAAAATACTTATAATTAGAAAAAGCAAAATTTATCACTAGAGAAGGACAGCCAAAAATAGGCCAAACACAGTATCAACAAGTGCAATTTCAAGAAACTAATAGTCTAATCTCTAAAGCAAACCCACTTTAATTTCTTTCTTACACAATCTATGCACCATTCTAGCTTTACACCACGTGAATTATTCATCGAGTTACCTTGTGAGCTTAGAAACAGGATTTTAAAAGAAAGCAGCCTTGTTCTAAGGTAAAGTAGGGTGTTCAAAATTATAGTTACTTAATGGTCTATCAACAAAAGACTTACTATTGACTTTGTTTTCTCTGGCCTTGCAGCCACTGGGGGAGGAGGGGCCTCAGGTTCATCAAGTTCTTCTTCGTCTTCTGGGGTGGTGGGAGGGGTAGGTTCAGGTTTTCTGGTAGGCTGAAAATAGGTATTTCTTTTAAATTTATGGCTTAAAAAAATTCATACATAGCTATACTCTTAATGTTCCTTAACTTGGGGTTATTTTTGTTAGGAGGAATTTTTCTGAACAAATTCTCAAAATTTGGGAAGTAAGAGAATCAATTGGTTATTTATTGATCAGAGGCTTTTTTATAGAAATTATTAACAAATTATATGTTTGAGGGAAAATGTGTCCCATAATAACAAATAACATGGATTTAAAAATTAAAGTATATGGTTTAGTTAATTAAATATTTGTATTTATCATTATTCCTACATACAATTGCCTCTCTTTAATTATTATTAACATTGCATGAACAATTGGATTGTTAATTAAGTATAGCCCTATTTATTTGCAGATAAGCTAAAACCTCACAAAATTAATACAATTAAAGTTTTTCCCAAGATGGAAGTAACTTTTTATTACACTAAAAATATTGATACTGCACACAATTGATATCTAAACAAGCAAACACACTTGATTTTTGTATGTGAAAATTATAAACAGAAAGTTATTTTGGAGGTAAAACTGCAGTTTACCGTAAACAAGTGGTAAATACTTACAGATACAGGAAGTGGAGGAACAATTGCACTAATTGCATATTTATCTGCTAGATAGCTAGGACGTGGAGAAGGATCTCCTAAAAGAGAAAGTCATAGTTGACATAAATCAGATTTGTACTTAAAAAGTGTGACTTAGCTGTGATGGTAAGATAATACCATTTTTAAATTGTTCCATAGGATGCCTACTTAAAATAATGTAAATAATATTGAAGTCTTCGACATAAACTTTAAGTTAACGTTAGATTAACATCACATAAGAGCTTGCATTCATTTATTTCATAGAAGTTAGAATAGTTTTCCATGCACTGTTTCCGGCAATGGTTTTTTTTGTGTGTCATTCATTTTTCTATACTCTCAAAAATCTTAAAAAACATGCAATTTTGGTGGTTAACACTTCTTGTCTGCAGTGCTTTAGATGGGAAAACTTTAAATTTGTGACAAAAAGCACTGATAACAATATAGACAATTGATAACAATGAAAAGTGAAGAGGCATGCTCTGTCTAATATGAATATATCATTATAAATAATTTAAATATAATTTTAATAAAGAATTGAATTAAAAACCTACTTGGTTGCCATATAGTTGCAATGTCAGCTTAGAAATTAAAAGTACAAGCATAAGAAATCTTTGATATGCATATTTGGAAAACATAAAAATCACCATGGATATTTTGTCCTGATAAAGAGATTTTTAAATATAACTAATTTTATTAGCAATGTTAAATTGTTAACTGATAAAATTGTAAACAAGGTATTTTTCTCCTTTTTAAAGTTACTGAGGTAAAAGATGAAGTCTTTGTAGTTCAAAAATTCTTACAAATAATAATGATCTATTGATTTATTATATTAAAAAGCATTTTACCAAAAGTCTTATTCATAGTCATGTATTTCGACTCTTGCTTCTCTTTGGTACTAGCATCATACCAATTCAGAACATCCAAAACTGCTTGAGGATTTTGTTTCTGTTCTGACTTGGTAATGTTAGAACTCTGCAACAATCTTGCCCAAGATTCTGGCATTCCCTAAGCAATGAAAACAAAAACACATAAAGAAATGATACTTATGGCATAATGGTCTAATTTTTGAATAAAAAATATGGGGAAATAAACCCATTTTAATAGGTTAATGACTATCAGATCATGGAGGCATTGGGAACAATGGATTATATTTTGGCTATTAAGTAAATTAGTTTGCTAAATTCTTTTAAACATGGTGTGTCAGGATTGTGATCAAACTGTGAATGTCAGGACTAAAATAAAATGCAGTCTGACTTAATAAACAATTATACAAAGGTAGTAATAACCTAATACCTAATTCCCCTTAAACTAAATTTTTTGAAGGGAACTACCCTTTCGCGATTTATATTTTTGCAATGGGTCTTTTTCTGGTACGTAGTATTTGGTGATGATTCTTGACAAGGGTTCTAAACTCTTGTGAACTGTTGATCATAAAACTATATTGTATGGTGATGAAACAGACACCTTTGGAAATTAAAATATTATTCTGTGACTTGAATTTAATGAAATAGGTTTTTTTATGTAAAAAAGGGAATTCCTCATCTACAAATGAATAAATAACATCAGGAAAAGTATCACTCCTGTTTATAAAATAAAAATCATTTTTGGTCAGCTAACTTAATATGCTTAATATGAAAATAAGTCTTACAGTAAACTCCCCAGTGATAGCATCAAAACCAACATGAACAGTGTGCTCAAAGTTTGTGGGTGGTGATATTATTGGCTTTTCCATTTCTTTCTTCTCTTTCTTAGTACCTAGAAAAAATACATAATATAACAATATTTTACAGGAATTTAACCGCTTAACACTGTAATTCAATGTTTGTAATAATTACAATAAATATTTAAAAACAATAAAGCATCTTCAATTTACTTTTAGAGGGCTTTAGTTTCACTTTTTTCTTATCCTCACTTTCAGGTTCCTTTGGCAAAGGTCTCATATCAACTGCCACAGTTGAATCCCTAAAAATTAATTAATATAAAACATTAAAAAATATATAAACAAAACTGCCAATAACACCATTATCGCTCAAAGCTTACAATAAAATTAATTTTGCTCCTTCATGAATAGATAAATGTTACATGCAATACATAATTTACTAAAGACATTTATGTTATGAAAAAATTAATAATATAAGGTTTAGTGATTGAAGTAACACATTACTTTTAACAGTTCCTTTGAGAGGTAATGAAGTAACGAAAAATTTTGTTATTTCTCACAATGCTCTTCAAGGATATTCTAAGCAGTTCCTTTATATTTAAAAACCATGAATTCCATTTGGTAGCTTTTTCAATATTTTAAAATAATAAGATGAAAAATTGCAATTTTTCTTATAACTTGACATTTTTAAAAGTAACTGCAACTAGTTACTCTAAAAATGTAAAGTTACTTTGTTAAGTAACTGTAACAGAATATATTTTAAAAGTAACTTTTCAATCCCTTATAAGGCTACTTTAAGTTGTGTAAGAATCTTAAAAAAAATATATAGATAAAAAAAAGCGCGGGAGTTTTATTAGAAGAGGGAGCGTATTTTCTCTATTACCAAAATTACAAGACTAGCAAAAGAAGCAAGAAAACTCAACACTTCCTCAAATCACTCTTAATGACATCAACTCAGTGGCCAAAGCAAAATTTAACAGCTGAAGTGTTAAAATTAAACACCAATAGGGTAACTGCCAACACCCTAATTAGGTTAAGGACAAGCTACTTCAAAGGTATGGAACTAGGAAATACTCCAGCTGCAGAAACTGCCCTGAATCCAAAACATATCTTTTCTTGTCCAGCAATACTGGCAAAATTGCAGCAAATCACCAACTCGCCCCATGAAGACCTTTATGAGGACCACTGTCTGCAGATTGATGAAGTAGTCTATGAGACCTTTGGTCCTATATAATCTTTATCCATGGACACGACATCATCATCATAATACTTGTGTATGTTTGTCTTATAATAGAATGCCAGGATGTAGATAAATATCCATGATAGATATTTTAATATTATTAATTCCTAAATAATTGAATTGAATAGAAATAAACAATTTTACGGTTTTGACTGCTGTTTTTTTTTTTACGAAGTCTCCAAGCTTTTCCTTGTATGTTTTTGTATCACTAAAATTTTACTTAATATTGTGCACAATAATTAAATTTTTAGGGAAAATATTACAAATGAGTGTCTTCTACACAGTTTGTGTGGAAGGTGCTGATTCTTAAAAAGTGGGTTTCAAACACTGGTCCATCTGAAACTACTTTATAGCTTAACTCCCTTGGAATTCCACATCTTGAAAATCGTAATGTTATTCCTATGGAGAATATTCGCAAGTCAATTACCGCCACAATTTTATTAAAAGATTACTAGTTTCTTGTATCATTGTAAAGAACGAAAGGGACTAAAAGGCTAAAATTAATTTGTTTTGTGAAAATCACGTATTTAGTATTTGTAATATTTTTTTTTAAATTAGAACTTAATGCTTACTCCATTTTTTACTAACTTCAAAAAATTATTAAAAATACTAAATATGTGATTTTCACAAAACAGATTAATTTTAGCCTTTTATTTCTTTTCGTTCTTTACAATGAAACAAGAAACTAGTCACCTTTTATTAAAATTGTGGCGGTAATTGACTTGCGAATGTTTTTTCGGCCTTCAACGCATAGCAGCGCCTCTAGCAGGAAAAAGTCAGTGTGCATTAAAAACTGTCCCATAGACTTGGCATGGGAAGTGAAACGGGATGGGAGATGTTTGAACTCCCCTTAAGAAATCTCCATGGCAGTACTTTTCAGCAGACGATCCTTCCTAGGGATATTCTTCTGCCTTAATTTAAGATCCTCTTCATTATTAGGTGCTTTGAACAAGGAAAATCGACAATTAATTTCAGTTTTATATCAAGATTTGCATCCCGGAACATAACGCTCTTTCGTCATTTTCGGCCTTCAGCATATCGCAGCGCCTCTAGCGGGAAAAACCTTGGCTCCGATCGAATGTATGGTGTGTCCTAACTTGGTGTAGAAGAAGCTTTGCTGTCGCACAACATCAAGGTGTTTAAAAGAATTGTGCATGCACATATGGTAGCTGTCATGAAAAATTTAGGTTATTGAAGTTACCTTATAGGGTATAAACTAGCTTTTCAATGTGTGCTTTGATTAACTGATTAGCAATTGAAAATCGTGTGGTGTTACACACTCCTAGTTCTTTATATTACATTTATTATATAACAAAATAGGCTTTTTAAACCACAAACCTTGTGCTGGTCAGACGAACTGGTGGAGCTGGTGGTTTTTCGTCAGTGTGATCAGCCATACTCAATATGAGCCTGCAAAGAAAATTAGCAACTACTTCAGGCCCCCTTTATTTTAAATACTTATGCCAAAATCAATTAAAGTGAGACGAATATTTCATCCAAGTGATCTTATTTTAGATAACAATCAGGTATGCTGCCCACCTTACTTTAATCAATCTTTAGTTACATGGTATATCTAGAAACAAAGGGTTTCCTTGCATGGGATCAACTAGACAACTCAAAAACTGATTACTTTTAGAGTTTTTGCATAGTTTCACACAAGGGAAAAACAATTTGAAAAGGTTCCAAAGAACTGTATGTTAGCCTATACTTTATATAATAAAAGAATATTACAAAAAAAATTACTACAATTGCGGTTTATTTAAATTAGTACAATTGATAAAGCATGTATTGTAAATGTGATTTTAAATTAATTGAAAAATTTAACAGTGTTTGATTTGAGAAAGCATTTATTTTGTAAGTATGCATTTTAGAAGAAGTAAACTACTAATGAAAAAAATTAATTTAAAAATATTTAGGTTGGATCACAAGCTTCACAATCTTTTTTACAAAATGTTATCTTTGTGAACTTATGCAGTCGCTTTTTTGGAGACCTTTTGTTTAAATTTTTACTGCCTAGCATATGCTTTATTATAATTTCAAAAATAATTTTATTTTTAGCGAATGCCCCTACAAGAAAATATGCATCTTCAAACTCAATATCATAAGGGACCTCTCACTGAGATGCATAACAAAACTACATCCACATCTACATACATAGGAATAAGTTCGAAGCTTTAAATCACACGTACCAGATTGTAATAACAAAAATGTGTTTCTTGGCTTCTAAATCAAACCATATACAGTCAGACTCTAAAAATTTTAATTAAAAAAACATAACATTCACATCCTTTCTCTTTCACCCGGTAAACAGGCAGAGATAAAAGCGCCCTTTGTTGCCAATCTGATTGAAATTCATCTACTAGTTTTGATTTGTTTTTTTTACAATAACTTTTTTTTACATTACTCAAAGATAAATTTTTTTTGTCTGATTATACTTCAAACTATATTTGATTTTTTTCTAGAAAAAATTTAATATTTTAAAAGAAAAAAATGTTTGTATCAAAGTTAATATAAAATTATGGAAGAACGGCAACATGTTTCATTCAGATTTCTGCTCTTGTAGGATCACAAAATAGGAAAAGCAGTAACCCTACTTTCAGAATGTTGATCAGCGCAGGGGTGCTATATTGCAATGTTTATCTACTTTTGGCAACTACAAATAATTGTGTACGATTTAAACAATTTGCTGTGTTGTGTTGTTTAGATACTGATGATTGATGAACGATGTAAATAATTATTTTTTCCCCAAAACACTGAATATTATTATTGTTATTCAAACCGTAATTGAAAATATCATTGTTATAATATGAATTATATATTAAAGCGTATTACACATATTATTATAATATTCTTCCGCCTGCATTATTGGGCATATTTTACGAACCGGGTGTTTAGATTTTTGTTTCCCACATTCGATAATGCTACTCTTATGATATATTAAGGGGAAACTAGTTAAAAGAATTCCCTGTTTTTAAGTTGGTTATTAAATCTACCACTGCTCTATTTTATCCCAGACCTGATTAAATCCTTACGCTTCCACCTGGTCCAGTATTAAATAGAGAGTTTGATATTATTTTATTAAGTAGTGCAATTAATATAAAAAATAAATGTGGCAGTCAAAGTAAAACAAATAATACCATTTGAAGTATGTCATAGAAATAACATTACCAATTCCTTTGTTATTAATGCGTTATATCCGCAGCGAAAATGTAAGTTGAGTAACAGAAACGCTCCCTACAGCTCAGGTGCCAACCTCGTAACTCGACATAAATTATCTAAATTCAGATTTAAAATTACATTTGGTATAGTCTGTAATAATGTGCTTTGAAGTCGCGTAAAGTTCGTTCATTGTGTTGTTGTTTCACAAAGATTAAGAGTCCTTATTAAAATTTCGAACAAAACTATACGTAACATATTAAAGTAAATTTATTTCAGGTTAAATTCTTACATGCATACCGTTGTACTTTAAATTCAATTAGAAACATTACTATATAGTTATAAAAAACACATTATTTTATACCTCAACACTGTAACATTATTTTATACCTCAAAACATGATCGATAATGCGTAACTTGCGTTAAAACGTATTTCAGATAGAATAATTTTTAAGAATTCAGTTTGGTTACGGGGCTGCGCATATCATTGTTATGACATTTAGAATTATGGCGCATATGTAATATTAATTTTTTTTAAATTACATTTATTTAAATAATAACTTACCAAATTAAGTTTCGTAGTTTTCTTACATTCGTATGCCCAGAGCTTTCCTCCCCCCCCCCTCTTTTTTTTAAGCAGCAGGCAACATGTGTTTTTCTAAAAACATATTTATCTACAATTAGTTAAATGTAATGTGTAAAATTAAATGACGTTATTAATAAAGTTTGTTTTTCCGTTTCTCAATGGCACGACCACCCATATTGGGCCGCAAGGCACATTAAATTTCCATGTGCGTCCGTTTTAGCTTCTAGGCAGGAAGTGTATGTCTCGGTAAGGGGTTTAACCCCAAGGTTAGGTTAGGTTTGAATTATCGTCGCACTAGAGCTACTGGCGTCGTATTTTAGAACCACAGTCAGGCAGGGCCGCCGACAGGGGGGGGGCAAAACTATGCATTGCATAGGGGCCCGTAAAATGTTAAAGGGCCCGCGCCAGCGGGCCCTTTAACATTTTCAAAAAAAATTTAAAAAAAAATCTTTAAAAAAAAACTTCTTCAAAAAAATTTTTTTTAAGAAAAATATTTTTGATATGCGATTCACAAAAATATTTATTAGTTTAAAATTAACATTGGGCACGTAATGTCCAGGATTAGGGCCGTTGGTCGAAGGAAACCGAAAATTGCATCACATTATTAAAAAAATTACATCTTTTAAATTATTTTTGTAAAATTAGTTATAATTATTACAATATTTATAACTTTCAATCGTTTCTTTTGTAAGACAAGTCGATATGCAAAAATTCAAGTATTTAATAAGCTCGAGGACACGCTGTCGTCACTTTAGGGTATATTCACGGGTAAATTTAATGAAGAAGCCTAAGATCTCCATTCTTTTAGCCTCGAAATTTATTAAATTTACTAGGCAAAAAAGCGGAAATGGTAAATGTTAGTGTTTATTGTAATTTTATTACACATTTCTTTAAAAACTTTTTAGCATTTTTTTAAAAGGGGCCCTTCCGTGATTGATTAATACCTCCCCCCCCCCCCCACACGCACACATCACACACATACCTTTTAATTTTTGAAAAAGCAATTAACATTTATGATTAGGGAAAGCCCCTTTTCACATTTACTAAATGTGTAAAACAAATATTTTTAATAACAAATGACAGGGCATTTGCGCTTTTAATGCCATTAGTCCAGTTAATATCAAAATTTTAGTGCTGATATTTTTGCAAATTTGAAAGAAACTTGAACAAAACTGAAGTATCATAAATTAGTTTTTTCCGAAACATACTATTTTTGATATGTTTATGAAAAAAGTATACAAATACACCAATTTTAGTGTACGAAAAATAGTTACAGTTAAAACTATTTTACTGCACTATGCTTATTAAAGAAAAATATCCGGTTTGTCACCTTCAGGCGACTCGAAATATTGACGGGGCTCGCCGTATTTCGTCTTGTGGGCAGACAAGATTTTTTTTTGAGCAAGGAAGCCGAGAAGAGAGTTTTTATTTTATTCATTTCCTGTTTGTCTGAGGGGGATAAACCCCTCAATCCCAGTTTCTTATCTATATCTTGATCTCCTGCTTCTTCTACTATCAAAAGAGTAAAAGACTAGCATGACCAATAAAAAATGAGAATATCCCTTACTCAATGGCCTTGACAGCAGACACTGTCCCCCAAACCCCAGAAGTTTGAATTGCATTTCTCTCGCTCGCTCTCTCTTTTTCGTGGCACCCCACTCAGCCGAATGGGACTCAGCCGAAACCGCAAAAGGTAGCCAATTTGGTGAAAAAGTGGGGTTGTGCTTGGCGAAGAGATCCCCCTCTGCTGATAAGATTTTGTGGTTGCTTTACTCCTGCCAAAGCGTTGGCGATAAGAATTCAACCGAATGGTGCATGCGAAGCCAAATATAAGGTTAAATTTGGACAATTGGTGAACGCTCCCTGCTCATGATGTAATTGCGAATACAATGCGATCTCCGTGCAGACCAGGAGTCATAAAAAAGACCCCTCGTTCTAAGAACTCTGGCGGGTCACTCCTGTTTCAGGCGACAAATATAATCAGACAACAGACAAGGATTTTGTTCGATGGATAGAACTTGTTCTCAATGTCTGCACCTATCTCGGTGAAATAAATTTACAAAATAATGTTCAAATAGAGTTAGGTTGAAGGATCAATATAAATATTTTATTTAGTAATTAGTATTTTATTTTAAGCAAAAAAACGAATGCAAGTAGAAAAATAGTTAATAATTTTATCACGATAATATATATACATATTGTTTCAAATTTAAGTTGTGTTTCTTTACTTCCGTACCGTTAATTATCAGCATATCGCTAAACATCAACAGATTAAATATACAAGTTTTAGAAGTTTTTATACACGTGACGAAATACATAGTTATTACTTTAAAATATCTTATAACTTGTCAGCTGTTTACCCTGATAATTGATTTTTTGTTATAACATACACTCTTAAAACAAACGAGCTATTTTAACCAATCGGTCTGAGTTAATTTTCACTCCTCCAGTGTCGAAAATGCACCTCCCCTATAGGAGTGGATACTTTATTTGTTAAACCTCCGACAAGATCACTCCAAACGAGTGATTTTAACTCAGTCTGAGTTAATATTCACTCCTTTCCAGTGTCGAAAATGCACTTCTCTTACAGGAGTGGATTTCACTCTTTTGTTTTAAGAGTGTAACTTTTGCTTTGCTCAGGCTTTTTAAGTCCTCAAAATTCGTTATTTGCTGTAAAAGACAAACTTTCATATTATGTGTTCAATTTGGGTAGCATAAAAGTTCGATGATGGTTATTTTTAATATTTAAACAATTATGTCTGTAACAGATTTTGATATCATAATTTAAATACTATTAAATTCATATGTCAATATTTGATTTATTTGAAAGCGCAACGCCAGCGCGAAGCGCTGTGTTAAGGCAACATTTCACCGTAGATACCTTCGCATGTTCTGTTTCCGCCTAAAACATCTTATTAATGTTCCGTTTCAGACACACACACACCATCTCGTCAATAAACGCCGTGTATGTGTGGCTGATGCACGTTTAATCTGTTGACTTTCAAAGCTCTGACACCATGCACGACGTCGCTATAAGATTGCGTGGATTTCAAACTTTGTTCAGGTGAATTCCTCATCTGTTCCGTGTTTAAAACTTACGGAGTTTGTCGCCCATATCCCCTGTGTAACTTTAGGACGATATGAATCCCATTATCTCTACGTTTGTAAATCGTTAAACATCAACATATTAAAAATATATATAGTTTTAGAAGTTTTTATATACGTAGGACTACGATCGATTTAACGTGCACCAGTCCAATATACACGGCGCAATTTAATGAGATTTTTTTGTGAAGCACGATTAGTTTATAGGATTTCTAAGGCGGGGACAGAAACCGGAACGTATTATCATTGGCAATGGCAATACACCTTAACTGACCGCGCCACCCTGGCTCTCTACAAAAATTTCACTAAGAATACTAAATTTACTCGACCTTCTAATGCATTCTAATTAACAAGCCGATGATATCAAAAGAAGATGCTTTTAAGGGGTGGGGGACTGGAGGTGCTAGGAGTAAAAACATTTTTAATCGCAAAAATATACATGTGTACATTGAAGCACACTCCACACATGTCTGCTTAATATAAGGTATATCATATATACAAATCATACATCTAAATTCAAACAAATTTTTGAAATATTTACAAAAACGTCCTGGTATTTTAATGATATTTGACCAATACTCGGCTTTTATAATTGCCCCTTTCTGAATTACATGTTTCAAGAATTTATTGTGCACAAAAGGGGGCTGGGGAGCCCAGGCGGTTAAGCACTCTCTTAGCATGCGGAAGGTCCCAGATTCGGGTCCGGGCATCGCCAAAATAGCTGCCGACCTATAAACGGCCCTTGCAGCCAAAAATGTCCGACGAATAATATCCCGTGTAAGGGAGTGCACGTTAAATATCCTTCAAAGTCCTAACGCTGCGTACGATGTCGCCCTTAATGGTTGCGTTGGGTGCCTATTCAGGTGTTGGCTCGCCACTTGACTGTGGTTCTAAAATACGACGCCCGTCGCCAATAGCCCTCGTGTAGCTCTAGTGCGACGATAATTCAAACCTAACCTATTGTGCACAAAAACACCATTTCTATTATACCAAACCATTCCAGATGAATTGAAATTTTTAACTATATGTCAACCATATTTATATGCTTGTTTTCAATGCCGTTACCTAGCTTATGAAAAAATTGAAGAATAATTTCTATATATACAGAGCTATATTAACATTAAGAATCAATATTAATATTTAATTTATTATTAGTATCTTACATTTGTATTAACTGAAAGTAAGTAGAGAAATAAATAATTTAGGCACGATTGATTGTACATTTCCTTCATAATTTTAATTACGTTTCTTTACTTCTACTTAGTTTATTAGTTAATTATTATTTTAAAACATTACGACTTCTCATCTGTTTTCACTGATAATTGTTTGCTCCGTGCGAATAATTTTATCATTATCATAAATTTTGGTTGTTTATACTTTAATAAAAATATGGTTTGGGGATAATTTTAGCCTTTTCAGTGCTCAAAATTCTTTATTTGTTGTAAATGATTAACACTGTCAAATTATATGTTCATTTTAGGACTAAATTAAAAAAATCGACAATGAACAATTTAAGACCACATATAGAAATGACATAGCTTGTATAAATGACAAAAATATATCTGATAATTTGAATTCGATAAATTCTAGATTCAAATGTTGCAAAAATTGATTTACTTCCAAAATATTTACAGTATTTTTTTTTTTTTTGCTTGATTCTATCTTTATTTTCATCACTAGACTTCAAAAATGTATTTTTTTCACATGTATTTTTAATGACAGTCTCAGTTTCATAGAGTTTCTATTTTTTCCCTTGTTAGTTATTTAAATTATTTATTAGGCCCAGTGACTTAGTGGTAGTGCTTTACATTGCCCCGCCACAAGTTCGGGGATCGAATCCCAGATTGGGCGAGATTGGGAACTAAACACTGGAGGTTTCACGTGAGGCTGACCACATTACCAGGTGGCACGACTTGGCCCACTTAGTCCACTCCATGCGCCGAGGAGAGACTTCTATTAATTTTTAATAGATGATATGTACTCTTTAATTAATGTGTGTCATTCCCTGTCAAATCAACCAATTGTCTTAACCTTGACATTTCAAAAGTAGATATGGTTTGATATATCTAGGTAAAACTAGGTGGCCGCTCATTACATTAGTAAGATGCCACGTGAACACAATGCTCCAATCAAGACCATATTTTTATTCCTTTGGAACTGTTGCCACTCAAGACGTGAAACATGCTCCATTGACTGTCAAAAAGTCTGATATTGGCCTAATTCGACAACACTATGATGTCTTTAAACAGCTGTAGAAAATTTTACTGTTTTTTTTAACCGATGCCAAACGTACATTTTTTTTAGAAAAACAAGTTTAAAATTACCAAACAACCACTTTCAAATATCTATATTTGTTACACTGATTGTAATTAACTATCAATATGCTACATTTCATAATACGATGATAGCTTTCAATAGACTCACTCCTCCAGTGTCGAAAATGCACTTCCCCTATAGGAGTGGATCCTTTGTTTGCTAAACCTCTGACAGGATCACTCCAAACGAGTGATTTTAACTTAGTCTGAGTTAATATTCACTCCTTTTCAGTGTCAAAAATGCACATCTCCTACAGGAGTGGATTTCACTCTTTTGTTTTAAGAGTGTACCTAGTCAGGTGTCGTTTCGTCACTTGACTGTGTTTCTAAATTATAACGCCCATTGCCAAAAGCCTTCGTGTAGCTCTAGTGCGACGTTATTTAAACTAACCTGAAAAGGTATCTTTAGCTTTCTCGCCACGTTTATAACGTAAAAATTGGAAGGTATTATAATCGTCCCGTCCGTCCATCACCAACTTTCATAGCCCAAACTACAAATGCTACGGCCAAGTGTGATACGTCAAAAAAATTAGCGCATCGAAATTAGAATACATTAAGAATTTCTAAAAATAATTCGAAATGCTTCAATTATTTTTTAAAAAATGAAAAAAATTAATGATCATTTAAAAAGCATAGGAATTAATTCTTTAATTCTTTTAGACAATAAATTAAAATAAATGTGTGTGTTTTTTCTATATCGATCAGTTTGAAATTACGTCTAATATATTTCATTCCAAGATTCTTTGTATGTTGATATGAAATCTTTTCATTCTATTTAAATGGGAAGAATATTACATATTTATTCTTTCAAATTTTAGTTAATTTTTGCCAACGATAAGTGAATTTCTTAAGTAAAATAAACAAAACTAACCAAATTTGTTTTGTTTTTGAGACGGCTAATTTCCAAAAATTTAGTATATCATCATGAGACCCCATGCCTGATTTATACATCACCCTTACCGTTATTGTCACGAGAAAAAAAAAGTTTTCATAAACCTATATCTAAATTAGTCATGTAAAAAGTAAAACTAAAATAATGTTTTAAATTATAGATGCTCTGTAAATGTTAAAACAAATAGTTGATAATTAGGCGATGGACTTAGCAAAGCATAACAAATTAGCACTCGTGCACCTCTAATTCGACATCCCCCCATTAAACTTAACAAAAATATAAATTAATTTTGTGCACACACACATGGCGAATTTCGAATCGCCAAACCAAATCGCTTTGCGAACTTCCCATACAGTTTTCAATAGTAGACACTAGTCTCTCAGCCATCCATCCATCATTGTGACAGCCCTTTGTGATAAGCTTTCAACTTTCTTTGGAGGGGCGGTGTATGAGGGTTTGTTTTCTGGAATACTTTTACTATTTTAGGGCGCTAAACGAGCCAAATTGTTAGCCATCCTGAAGTGCAGGACAGGAAAAGAAAAATCTATGTTGAAAACATTATCGCCATAATGGTGAATATGTTGCCATGAAATTTGGCGAGATCTTGCGGTTTAGGGCATTCGGCTGAGTCTCATTCGGCTGAGTGGACTGTAACCCTCTTTTTGTCAAATAAAGATATTTTTAGAAATAAATTCTGGTTATTTAAATTAAATAACGAAAATTACTAAATTTGCAACGCTGAATTCAGTACCTTGATTTCGAAAGTTCTCATGACATAAGATAAGATGTAAGTGATGATTTGTTATCTTTTATCTAATTAATTATTTTCTCTATTGGTTTAGTTATAATTTTGTAATGTTGTATATAGTAACTAATATGATGTTAAGCTTATTTGATAGTTAAGTTAATATTAACAGGGTCTTTTAAAGAGGAAAACTTTAAAATCTCCGCATTATGTTGTACAACTATTTGCTTTTTACTTCAGAATTTTCCTTTTATTATAAATATTTTGAAAATTTCATTGTGTACATCATAGAGATTTCAGTATTTTTCCCAAACAAATCTATTTTAAAAAAAATTAATTCAAAAGTTTGTTTAACACTTTGTCAAAGAAAACCAAACTACCAATGAAATCGCAGTTCGTAGCGCTTGACGTTATAAAAACCAATGATCTTGTTTCAACACTTAGTCAAAGAAAACAAAACAACCAATGAAATCCCAGCATGGAGAGTGTGACATCATAAAAAATATTCCCATAGAAGCAATTATATTCAGTAACTTTAAAATTTCTTCACTAACAATTAGTTCTAAATATTATGTTAAATTGTTGATTTTCAAAAATTGACTAATAATTTAAAAACTATAAATAGAAAATTCAAACTAAAAATTTTAATTAATATTTAAAAAGAATAATAACATTAACAGAGTGGACATTGTATAATTTTGTACTTTTTTATTAGAATGGCAAATTAACTTAAACCTTTTTGATAGTCGAAAAGTTGAAAGTAACCTCTCTGGGAACGCGATACTTTCAGGCTGGGAATATATGTAATAAAACTAGGCGTGGGTGGTGGGTGGGGGGACGCGAGGGTAAAAAAATCACAAGGTCAAGAGGGATAGTTAACATTTGGCCGTTTCCGTTGGAGTGGTGATTGGATCGGGTGAGTTTGCTTGTGTATTTTTATTGCATCGAGTGCATGCTCATTGTATATCTCCTGTTTGTGAAATAATGCCCATATATTTGGAAATATGTAAAGGGGGATTTGTGATTGTTATTATATATTTTGGGGGGGAGAGTCTATCAAAAGTTAACTACGGTTCTATGCTAGACGAAAATATCTATTGTTAAATCTGAGTTTATTTAAACTATTTAAAAAAAATTGCACATTTAAAAACAGTGTCTTTTAACTAAAAGGGCTGCTGTCTTGAAATTACCCCAACTAACAACACTAAAACTCGTTTTAGAAAAAAAAAAGCGTTTCTTCCACGAAAAGACCCTGTAGTCTACTTTCCTTTAAAGTTTAACTTCGAATGGATACCACGGTCCTGGACCGTCATATCCATTAAAAAGTACTTCATACCAAGGTCTTCCAAAGTTTTGGGGTGTCTGACGTATTCGTGTATACGCGGTCTATGATGGTGACCCACGTTTGACAAGGGGCTTTAGATTTCCCCAAGACACGAGAAATTTTTGTTAAAAAATAAATCAGTAAGTTTAATTAGAAATAAGGGTTTTAAGTGTTATTAACAGTTGCCATTAGATTAAGATCATTATAATGAAATAATTTAAATTTAATTAATCAATATTTTTATGTTTAATATAATTGTTAATTAATAATTGACTTATTAATTAATTAATATTTTTAATTAATGAAATTAATAAAATATAATATTTTTTAATTAACTTATTAATTAGAAAAATGTTACTAATGAGTTAGGGGCCCGAACTAAGTTGCATAGGGGCCCATAAATCCTGTCGGCGGCCCTGCAGTCAGGTGACGAGCCAACACCTGAATAGGCACCCAAAGCAACAGTTAAGGGCGACATCGTACGCAGAGTAAGGACTTTGAAGGATATTTAACGTGCACCCCCTTACACGGGGTATTATTCGTCGGAAATTTTTGGCTCCACGGGCCGTTTATAGGTCGGCAGCTATTTTGGCGATGCCCGGACCCGAACCTGGGACCTTCCGCATGCTAAGCGAGTGCTTAACCGTCTGGGCTCCCCAGTCCTCAGGTTAACCCCAAAATTTAGTTCCCAAGCATACTTGTTTTTTATTATTTTTTTTATCGGTCGACTTAACCTTATACCCAATTCGACATTCAAACCCTGTACCTGCTGCATGAAAATGTTATAAGCTTAACACCTAGCCTTTCCTTATGGGCAAATGTGTGGGACTTGGGTGATAAGACTTACATATTATCCGGTATAATGAATTAACTGTATCATCATGAAACAAGCCATTTGTACAAAATCAATCTTTTCCCTTTACAATTACTATTATTTTTAAGGAATGTTGTTGAATATTTGAGTACCATAAGTAATTAAATATATGCAAATCATTTAATGAATTTTCATTTTTTTAAAGAATAGCACATTACATTGTAAGGATAAGTATAACTTAGCAATAATGACAAGAAGAAATAGCTTATATTAATGCATTAAGATGCATTTGAAAACAAACCAATATTCCAAGAGAAAACCAAAAGCTTTGAGTGTTTCTTTTTTAATCAAAACACAATTTCGATTAAAATGATCAAATTATATGAGTTTTTATAATTTACTGTTCATAAAGATATTATTATTAATGGTCCCTTCAAAAAGCTACAATACTGCCATAGATATACCTCTGAGAAACTCACATGTATAAACCCGCTACCTAACTGTCTGGTTTTCCAGCAACACACATAAGCTTCAAAACATTCATCATTACACAAATTTAGTTTATTTTTAAATCAAGTTAAAAGCAACAATATAAAAAGCACACACATACACAAATGAAATGCTGTTTATTGAACAAGGTTCATTTAAATACAAATATGGACACAGAATTGTTCTTGTAGTAGTACCAACAGAGTTCTTTAGTCCTAATTTGGTTCATCATTTCTTGATCAGTAGAGTATAAACCAAAAAACACCCATAATTGATATCAATACATGATACGCAAAAATGAGCATCATTTGGTAGTTTTAGTCATGTTAGCATCACGTCTTCTGAGAACAAAAGTATGATTGCTAACTGAAGTTTAGTTGTTCTTTCTTGGCTTAGGCATATAAGTAGGGGAGAAAAATGCTGAAATTTAGAACACACACAAAAAGCAAATAGTATAATTGTAGTTTTAGTAACAAATGGTGAAATGTCATTTTTAAAAAAAATCTTCACAAGATGGCATTTTTTAAACATATTAGATATTTTTTTATAAAAAAAAGAGTAAATATTCTCAGCTCAAACTCTGTTTGGGTATCTACTTTGTAAACCAAAAGTCTAGTTATGACTAAAAAAATGCCCAACTTGCATGACAAACAGTTTTTATGAACTTATTAAGACTAAAAAATTAATTTAATTGGCCTTAAAGCCATACAATACTTTAGCTTGAGCTAGTAAGTTAAATTCAAGTATGAAAAATTAAATGTTGAGCATTTTTAACAAAAATTGGCAAAGACTTGATCTACAAAGACTCCGAAATAACATAATTACATACAAGACATATACACACAAGATTATAAATTATCACAATTGTTATCTCTTTTTAAAATACTATTAAAAATAAATCGCCTAAATTTATCAGGGCTAAAAAATGTATTTAATGAATTGTTCTGAAATTTTTGATAAGCATAATAAAATATAAAAACTCCACAATTAAAATTATCAACCTGTCAAGAAGGTGGCCCATTCTTTTAATAAGTCCAGAAGACTATTATTTCTCGGTAGATTCAAAGGATCATAATACTCGATTTGTGACATTTTAAAATCAATAGAAGGGGCCTTAGGAAGCACAAAAGAAGAGTTAAAAGGCGGCTTGGAAACAGAAGGGGCCTTGACAAGCACAGGAGGAGAAGAGTTAAAAGGCGGCTTTTGAACAGAAGGGGCCTTAACAAGCACAGAAAAAGAGTAACAAGGCGGCTTGGAAACAGAAGGGGCATTAGGAAGCACAGTAGACGATTTACAAGGTGTCTTGAGAACAGAAGTGGACTTATCAAGCACAGGAGAAGAGTTACAAGGCGGCTTGGAAACAGAAGGGGTTATTAGGCAGCACAGAAGAAGATTTACAAGGCGGCTTGAGAACAGAAGTGGCCTTAACAAGGACAGGAGAAGAGTTACAAGGCGGCTTGGAAACAGAAGGGGCATTAGGCAGCACAGAAGAAGATTTACAAGGTGGCTTGAGAACAGAAGGGGCCTTAATAAGCGCAGGAGAGGAGTTAAAAGGCGGCTTGGAAACAGAAGGGGCCTTAACAAGCACAGGAGGAGAAGAGTTACAAGGCGGTTTGGAAACAGAAGGGGTATTAGGCAGCACAGAAGAAGATTTACAAGGCAGCTTGAGAACAGAAGTGGCCTTAACAAGGACAGGAGAAGAGTTACAAGGCGGCTTGGAAACAGAAGGGGCATTAGGCAGCACAGAAGAAGATTTACAAGGTGACTTGAGAACATAAGGGGCCTTAACAAGCGCAGGAGAGGAGTTAAAAGGCGGCTTGGAAACAGAAGGGGCCTTAGGAAGCACAAAAGAAGAGTTAAAAGGCGGCTTGGAAACAGAAGGGGCATTAGGCAGCACAGAAGAAGATTTACAAGGTGACTTGAGAACAGAAGGGGCCTTAACAAGCGCAGGAGAGGAGTTAAAAGGCGGCTTGGAAACAGAAGGGGCCTTAGGAAGCACAAAAGAAGAGTTAAAAGGCGGCTTGGAAACAGAAGGGGCCTTAACAAGCACAGGAGGAGAAGAGTTACAAGGCGGCTTGGAAACAGAAGGGGTATTAGGCAGCACAGAAGAAGATTTACAAGGCAGCTTGAGAACAGAAGTGGCCTTAACAAGGACAGGAGAAGAGTTACAAGGCGGCTTGGAAACAGAAGGGGCATTAGGCAGCACAGAAGAAGATTTACAAGGTGACTTGAGAACAGAAGGGGCCTTAACAAGCGCAGGAGAGGAGTTAAAAGGCGGCTTGGAAACAGAAGGGGCCTTAGGAAGCACAAAAGAAGAGTTAAAAGGCGGCTTGGAAACAGAAGGGGCATTAGGCAGCACAGAAGAAGATTTACAAGGTGACTTGAGAACAGAAGGGGCCTTAACAAGCGCAGGAGAGGAGTTAAAAGGCGGCTTGGAAACAGAAGGGGCCTTAGGAAGCACAAAAGAAGAGTTAAAAGGCGGCTTGGAAACAGAAGGGGCCTTAACAAGCACAGGAGGAGAAGAGTTACAAGGCGGCTTGGAAACAGAAGGGGTATTAGGCAGCACAGAAGAAGATTTACAAGGCAGCTTGAGAACAGAAGTGGCCTTAACAAGGACAGGAGAAGAGTTACAAGGCGGCTTGGAAACAGAAGGGGCATTAGGCAGCACAGAAGAAGATTTACAAGGTGGCTTGAGAACAGAAGGGGCCTTAACAAGCGCAGGAGAGGAGTTAAAAGGCGGCTTGGAAACAGAAGGGGCCTTAGGAACACAGGAGGAGAAGAGTTAAAAGGCGGCTCAGAAACAGAAGAGGCATTAGGAAGCACATTAGAAGATTTAAAAGGCGGCTTTTGAACAGAAGGGGCCTTAACAAGCACAGGAAAAGAGTAACAAGGCGGCTTGGAAACAGAAGGGGCATTAGGAAGCACAGTAGAAGATTTACAAGGTGTCTTGAGAACAGAAGTGGACTTATCAAGCGCAGGAGAAGAGTTACAAGCCGGCTTAGGAAGCACAGGAGAAGAGTTACAAGGCGGCTTTTGAACAGAAGGGGCCTTAGGAAGGGGCAAAGCATGCACTTTAGAAGGAATGGAATCAGAAGGATAAGGTTTAGGCCTAACAGAAGATGGCAGGGGAGGAAAGTCATCAAAACTTAAATATACATCCTTTACCTGCTTCCTTGAAACAACAACAGAGTGCACTTTATCCACAAGCAATTTTCCCAGACGCTCATTTCCTTTGAGATTAAGGTGGAGGCCATCCTTGGCTAGAAAGTCTTTCCATGATGGTTTGGGAGATCTACAAAAGAAAAGAGAGCCATTAGAATTACAAAGTTTTTCTAAACCAGTATTTATATCGCTGATTTTCTGATTTAGAGCATCAAGATTAGGAACATAATAACGGTGGGTGATATCTTCTTCACGAGGTATAACAGCCGATACAATAACCTTTACCTGTGGATTGAGTCGAACTATTGCATCGAATAAACACTCGTACTTGCGCAGGATCCCTGAAACAAAATCTCGATTAATATTGTTTGTTCCGACATGCACAACAACACAGTCATACGATTTCTTCATTGAAAAAATCTCCCTAGTCAATCCTTCGATCATACTGCCAGGAACACACTTAAAGTCCAAAAAACTCAATTTCCCAAGGAAATACTCCTTCAAACCCTTAATCATAGAATCACCAATTACCAACAGCCTCATTTTGTCAAAATAAAGCACGAAAAAAACTTTCAAATAAAAGAATCTAAGGCAAAAATGCACGTGCTACTTTCGTAGGACTAGCAAAGGAGAGAGCCAAAGCGGTAAAGGAATGTAAACAGTTTGGCGTATAAATGATCGTTGATTCATCGCCAATTGAAAATCTCGCCAAGAACAAGATAGCCTGAGGTGATCAACATTTTTCCTATTTTCTGCAAGCCCCATGTATTTGTAGCTGATCCGGCGTCGTAGTGGTTAAGGCATTGGCCTCTGGAGCTGCTGGGTTCGGGCTCGAATCCCATTCAAGCATGGATGTTTGTGTTTGTCGAGTATATGCGGAGTACTTGCTCGTAAAATCTCTTGGGTCCGAAAGTCCTGTGGGTGGTCATTGCACAGTTTCCCATGGGTACAGGTCCCTGGAGAAAATTTCCCTCCCCCTTCAGGGACATGTCTAAATTGCGGAGGTGGAGACAGACGGCAACATCTGTCATATGTGTTTGTGTGTGTCTTGTGTTGTCCTACTTGACGATGGTTTATAAGGGGGTCCCTCCCTGGTCCTTGCGACCAAGCACACAAGCCTGAAAATATATGTCTACCAACCAACCAACTAAATGTATTTGTATTGGAAGGTGGTTTCGTATCGTATTTTTCTTGTGTATTTATGATAAAATTGCTAATATTAGAGTTATGATTCAAATATTCCAGCATTTTTCTGAATACATTATTAACCCAGATTTTTAAATAAACACTATAGTGAGGAAGATTAAGATAGCTTTTTATTACATTTACCTTGAAATTTGCCGTCAAAATTATCAATACAAGGTTTTCGTGTTTCAATGATTTAGTTTTATGTCTTTTTTATAAATACCTAACTAAATTAAATGTTCTATGCAATTTTTTGCCTTTTTCATCCTTAAACTTAGCAAACTATTTTTAAAATGTGAACATCCTTTAACAAAAATGTAAGTAATGGTTCGTAATGCAAGTTTTTTTCCTCCTATAACTTACACTGTTTTTAGTTTGTATGTTTTCTATCATTCTGGAAATATATGTCATGCATTTTGTTTTATCTTGGATGCATGTCATATGACGCAAAGATGTAGTTGTATTGTATCCAAAACAGCTGGCATGCCTGATGCCTGTCAAAATACTACCATACAATGCAATCCCATTTGCTTGATCTTTTTCTTAAGAAAAATGCTTTAATGCACTTGTAATCACAATGGTTGTTATTTTTCAGTCAAATGAATCTGTATAAACTACTCACCAAACAGTTAATGATTTTAAATAAAATAAATTTATGCATGTTTTCCAACAACTGCATTTGAAATAATTCTTTAGCTAATTCACGAAAAGTCTTTTTGAATGCAATTTTCACATTTGAATACTGGATTATTTCCTTTGGTGCCCTATTAGAGACAGTGGTGCTTAGTTTTTTTCTATAAGAAAATGAATTTATGTAAGCATGAGTTCCAAAAGTTGCTTGTTAGATTTTTTTTATGCAAAAACTATTAAAATACTTAAATGGTAAGTAGACTTCCATAGATTGAACATTAATGCATTTCTTTCTTCTCCAGGGATTAAATTTCGAAGAAAAATTATTGAATATTCCTCTACAATGGCTGTTTCAGAATATCATTTAGATACCAGAATACGAAGACGTCATATTCCGCTTATTACTCAGCAGGTATATTTTAAATCAATACGAATGTTTTATTTCTCAATTTAGATCGTATGGAAGAATGTACTATCTCAGTATAAGTGAATCAAGGTGCACGATCCCTTTGTTAATTTTTTTAAAAGCTTTCTTACTGCATGTTTTGATTAAATCTTTATAAAAACTTTTTAGAATGCTTGATAACATTCAGAATGCAATCATTTTGATTTTTTCCATTAATAATGTTTTTAATTTTTTTCGTGAAAACAAGGCCCCTCTTGTAAAAAGTATCAATACTGACAAGTGGCACCTCAAAAAGAGCTTATTATATGGTCCTTGTCCACACAGACATTTTTTACAAAAATCAATTTTTTGGGGGATGAGCTAATCTACTTAAACCAACCAATCAGTAGGTACTAGGAAAAAATACGTGTATGTAGATGTCGACAATGGATCACTGCCCTAAGGGTGTCTGGCCTTAAGGGCTTCTGTTTATAAGTCTTTACTATCAGTAGTACAAGTAGTATCTTAAGTTGTTAGTTAAACAATTTTCTTGTAACTTTTAATTGAATTGTATTTGTATATTGTTGATTTTCCGATCTGTGATTTGATATTACAATATGCGATACTTTAATGCCATTTCAGCGGCGGTTGCGACATTTGCGTAGTTTATCAGCTAGAAATGTAACAATTCAAGATCAAAATCTTTCCAAAGAATTTGGAATTGCATTTACACTACACAAGAAGCTAGATTCTCCAGGTACTTATATCTATTTCAGTGTTATCAGTTTGCTTTTTAAAATTAAATTGTAATTTAAAACGTAAACACCTTGAAGCATCTCTTGTCTTGCATGATATTATTGTAACATTTTATCTAAAATATTAATATTATCTAAAATATATATACTTAATAAAAACAAGTCACGATTTATGATGTTTCTTTTTTTTTGTTGACAATTTATTGTCTTTTTTTTCCAGCCTTTTATTCAAGTGAAGTTATTTTTGATAACTTGGTAAGTGAATTATTAAAATTTTATAAAAAGTATCACGAAATTAATATTATCAATCTACATTTTTTTAAAAGTAATATTTATAAGAAATAAAAAATTAGTTTTATGATTCATGATTATTTTACTCCTTTTTAAAAACTATTTAAAAACAAGTTTACGATTTATGGCAATGCAAATTGCAATTTTATATATTAAATATTTTATGTATGTTTCAGAATCCATCCTGGAAAGATTTTGAAAGTAGCAATTTTCCTGAAAATGTTGATGTTTCATCATCTTGTATCCTTTTTGTTTACTAGACTTTATTTCGTTACAAACAGCCACAAAAGAGAAAATTGTAACTTTTAGGATTCCATTTTGCTGTAATATTTTTCATGCAATATGAAAATGAATAACAGAGAATGAAGTCGATACATATCCTAAAAAAACACCATAGGCATTTTTAACATTAAAGTAAGGTTCAAGATCTATAAAACCCCACTAATTCTTCCCATCAGATCTTATTTTTAATTTCAGTCTTGGTGGTTTTAATTATATTATTATAATTATTACTATATCAAATTGAATACAAATATTTCATATTTGAAAAAAATAATCACTGAAGCTTTAATTTGGAAGTTATTTGTAAGAAGCCATAGAGCCTATATTCGCTAAGTAAGTTACTTTCTATATTTTTCTGCAAAGAATATTAGTTTCCTTTATTTTAATTAATCAGATGTGATTGTTCGAATTTGGGACATGACTGCAGAAAACAAGCTTCTCATTGAATGGGCTGTATTCTTCACTGGTCTGGTATACCTTGGAGAGCAGGTAAAGTGTTAAAATAAATTTTATTTTTAACGGGCATAAAGTGACCATATAGTTTTTAATAAAATGTCTCCTCTATTTCCAAATAATTTTATTTATAGATAAATATTTAAAAGGATTTTTATGTTTCTTCTATATTTTAACAACGTTTATTCCAATGATTTTTGTAATGTGTTTGTGTTCATCTGTTCAACCATTATACAGGGTTAGTCAAAAATGAATACGACAATAGTCAATAGGTTGATAGTTTATCTGTCCATACATAGCTGTAGTTTGGTTACATTAAACATACATCCGTCTAAAAATAGTTTTCTTATTGTTCTATTCATTTTGACTAACCATTTTTAAAAGTTCAACTATAGTTAAAAATAAATAAAAATATGCTATTTTGATGTATTTATCTTGTTTAGAAAATCAAAACAGTCAAACTGTAATTGAATTTAATTGACCCATAATTCAGCACTATGAATGGAACAATGGCCATTGTCTTTTAAAAAAGAATAAATTTAACTTTTCTTCGCTTTTTGTTCGATTAAAAAAATTATTCAACTTATGAGGAAAATAAATTCTTTATTCATTGTTTATGAATTATCATCCATTGTTATTATTAATTTTTGTGTAATTAATTATCTATTTTTGTGTTTGCTATTTTCATCATAATTAATATTTAAATTATGAATTTAGATTCCAAAAGAAGGAAAGAACTTTAAACCTAACACTTTAGTATTTGGAATGTCTGAAGGATACTATGGATGTAGTGACAGTTATCAGGTACAGTGTGTCTACTTTTATTCTATTAATTTTGATTGAACAAAATCTTTTCTATTTTTTTAACATGCATTATTTCTTGCAGCATCCTATTAGTAATGCAAGTGATTTTGAACCAAAAGAGAATCTTGAAGTAGAAGTATCAAGTTTGCGTACATCTTATACGCTGAGTACACTGTCAAGGTATTTTCCTTTAAACACTTTAAAATTGGGACTTCACATTTTAAACTGTGGTGCAACTAGGGATTTTTATTCTAGTTGAAGGGGGGTGAAAAGATAACTGGACAGTTGTACCATTAAATATAACGTGACTAATATAATTAATGCATTTAATAAAATTAACTGATGGTTATATATCTATTAATTAATGTGATTATTTCTATCAATTAACGATTTACTGCTATTAACAGTATTATTACTATTTATAATTAGTAATAGTATGATTATTAAAAGTAATGTAATTACTATTGTTGGTTAATTGATTTTGTTAACACTTTACCTCCGGGCGTCGACTGACCCATAGACTAAGAACACTCTAAGTTTCAAACTCTCATTGGAGAATTTCTACATTGAAATTGACATAGAAACTAGCGCGCCCCCTTTGTGTCTAAGGGAACTAATGTAATGGTTTCTGGCTGCCTATTTGCAGTCACCTTTAGGAGATTTAACAGAGCCAATGACATCTCGTAATTTGGAACCCTTATCAAGTGACGATAGGGATCTATTTTTTACTACTTCTTATTTTCGACTTTATTTTTGAATATATACAGCTACTCATTGACTTTTATATCCCTCGTAGGCCCATCCTCAAGATATTTGCCCTTGTGCTTCTTTTTCTCCATTAATAAACCTACAGACTGACTACGCTTGTCATTTTAGACATGGTCCCCCAAAGATCCACAAGTGATTCGATTGAATAACTCGTCAAATATTCATCCAAATGTAACAAAAACTTAGATTTAGGGGTTTTCGAGGGTTTTTCACATTTCTAAGTAATTAAAATTGGGTGTTGCTATTGAAAATTTTAAAGTTCGTAACATTTTTAATATTAAGACGGACCCTTATGCAAATTTTGTGTCATGCAATTAACTCAAAATGTTATTTGTTCACATAGTCAAAAAGGTCCGATGTAAAAGGATGACTAACGGTTGAAATAATCACTAGTGGGTAACTTTTTTTTAACAGAGAACATTACGAAGAAACAGTAGCCTTACAATTGAAAGTACAATTATGCCAATCAATAAATCAACCTTTAATAGTGTTTTAGTTGCATTCGACACGTTAGAAGAGCTAGGCATTAGATTAAGTTGCTGGTCTAGAAGATTTTTAGTCTACGGGTCAGTCGACGCCCGGAGGTAAAGTGTTAAGATGACTACTTCAAATCATTAGTGTAAGAACATTTTGGCTTATTAATATTGTGGGTGGGACTCAGTAAACACTGATGCTTGAAATGAAAGATGCTTTATTTACGGCTCCTCTAGCCGGCAAAGTGGCAAACGCAAGACTCTCTCTGCCTGCGTCTGCTCCGAAGTGTGTGGGTGCAGGGCCGTGTGGTGCTATGATGCAGAGAGGCGGCCGCATCAGGCGGCAATTGAGTAGGGGGCGGCAAAATTCGAGATTCTAACCTCCATTTTTTTTAAATACTGTTTCAAAAAATTTACTTAGTATTTACTAAATCTGTGTAAAATAAATACTTCGAAATCTTCAAATTTCGGAAGCAAAAGAGCGGCAATTCTAATGAATATCCGAAATAGTGAGAAAGAAAATAGATCTAATACAAGCCCGAGCTGGCCAGGGGGAAAGGCGGGGTTGAGCGGGAATTGGGGTATTAATCCCCATGCGCTCTTTCTGTCGGTTTCTTATCTTCAACAGAGAGGGGGCGATCTACAAAAAAGCCGCTGCTAGGAGACTGCTTGGTTTTTTTTTTATTTGGCTTGTGGGGAGAGGGACTGGGTTTCACTCATTCAGCCCAATCGTTTACATTTCCAAACTGGGGACTATATGTTAGTTAGCGACCTATCTGTGTCAACAAGACCCCCCACACCGCCATCCCTTTTTTTGGGCGTGGGAGGGCGAAGAAATTTATTGCCTAAGATGAAAGTATAGGACCGCACTTGTACACAACTTGCAACACAACACCGAAATCCTGGAAATGTTTCCGGTCTGCAGTCTTTCAGTTTTATTCAATCTTCAATCTTCCAGTTATTTTACTATTTGGAGAACTACATAGCAGTGGTTTTTAAGGGGAAGAGGGTGACTTTATTTACATTAAAATATAAACGTCGCAGTGAGCGGCATTACCCAACACGTTCGGGTAATTTCGCTCAATGTAATATTTTTTTTTTTCAATTTTTCAGCACAAATGTTATTGTTTTCATGTTTAACGATATGGTATTCTGTTTTATATTTGTTTATTTATAAATATCAATAAAAAACATAATTTAAGTGTCGTATAATGCTTGTGGCATTCACTTTTCCTTAAGTGGGTGCAATTACCCTTCTCTCCCCTAATAATACGAATTCTATTTAAAAAAAATTTTGACCAAAAATTCGGATGAGACCTCTCTGTGCGCTGGCAGTGGAAGATTAAAAATTTTCATTAAAATATTAGTTTTAATTTTTTAAATATATATATATATATATATATATATATATATATATATATATATATATATATATATATATATATATATATATATATATATATATATATATTCTATCATTATTATTGGGGATTCTCTCTAAACTTGAATTTTAAAGTCCTCGTATATTTTTTGCTTTTATGTGCCTATTGCAATTGTAAAATTAATAACACTTAATATAATATAATTTAAATAACTTAACTTAAAAAAAACTAAACGAAATATGTGTTTTTACCCAACAGTTGTGAATAATGAAGAAATGATTAAAAATAGCTTTCATATGGGTGATAGATAGAAAGTTTTTCAGTTTTTGAATAAAAATATAATTAGTATTGAAAACTTTTTAAAAAATATCAAGAGCGGCCTTTTAATGATTTGCATCATATGAAAAAAACATACCACACGGCCCTGTGTGGGTGGATACAAGGGGGGTGTTACAATGATCAGGTTTAGGTTGGTTGGGGTTGTTAGCATCAGTTCCCTCTGCTGGTATCTAGGGGGTTTAGAGTTACATGGGTTAAATTAATCCTACAATAAAAGTTGAATATTAACAGCTTAGTACAGTGAAACCTCTAAGAGCGACCATCTGCCCGTTCCCTAATAAATCGGTCGTAAATGGAGGTTGGTCGCTCACAGAATACAAAAAGTGAATTAGCTAGAAAGTTGAAATGTCATTTTACAACGTATTATTAACCATTACAAAAATCTTTATCACAACGTTTATTTATTAATTAGCAAATAATGTAACAAATTTACACTAACTTACTTTTAAACTAACTGTAGTATGTAAAAAATACTATATTAACTTAATATTTTAAGAAACAAGTGTGAACTAATTAAACCTTTTTAAAGTAAGAAGAAATTTCTGACTGTTTCCTTTTTTTCGATTTTTCCCAAATTACCTCTTTTTCTAATTGATTTTTAAATTGGAAAAAGTCGTGTTAGAAAATTATAATTTTTCATGAAAGGAGAATTGAAACCGGTCGTTTGGGGAGTGAAATCTGGTCTCTCCCAGAGTGGATTTTAACATTGAACAAATAAAGGAGAAAATCGGTGCCTTGGAAAATTGGTCGTAAGTTGAGGTGGTCGGTCTTGGAGTTTTCACTGTATATGGTTCAAAAATTTTTAAAATATTATTTTATATGCTTTAATGGGTGATTTTTTTATAGAATCAAAACTGTAGAGCGTGCCATTAAACAAACACAAGCAGCGGTGCAGAAGCGATGTGACAGTATACGCCGTAAGCTCCAAAGCTTTTCTGGAACCCAGGGAGTGCTCTCAGACCAAGAGCTGCTGAGGATCCGAATCTCTGTGCTCCAAACAGAGCTGCAATTCCAGCAGAGCCAGTTGCGAAATCTGCAGCTAGATCTGGAAGGCAGCACAGAGCGATTGTTTGAGAAGCGTGAGTGGTTTCTGGTTTTGTGTAGTTAAATTGAAATGGTTTCGGCTCGGGAATGCTTAAAAAGATCCTTAATTGTAAAGTTGTTGTAAGGGACCTTAGAAATAGTCCTTAGTTTTGAATTCATTTAAGTATTAAATTTAAACGAAAACCCAATTATTATTTTGTCTTGTATTTGTACAGCGGATTTAGCATGATTGGCACTAAAAATACTTGATATAGTATATGCTGGGGCATGTTAATTCTGTTTTGTGAAGTCTTGAGTCGGGACCGTACAAAGATTCTGTTCTTCTGGGTTTGGACTCATGTGTATATCTTTTTACTTGCCATTGTGCCTAAATTGTAAGGCCTCTTTTTTTTTAAAAAAAAAATTCAAACTGGATATATGTAGTTCTTGTTCAGTTATAATGTGATGTTGAATTAACAAATATATTTTAAAGTTATTTCCTCTTTTGAATTTATTTTTCTGTCACCTAAATAGGAAGTTTCTTATTAAGTAGTTACTTTGTAGAAAATAGGCTAATGTCTGCTGGTATAATGTTGATATTTCATTAGATCTTTTCTAATAGGGTATAGATACAGTGGTGGCCAAATGTGTGGACACTTTTTGAAAGTTTCATGTTTGTCAACTTTGTGTGATTAAAGAATGTATTAATTGTATATCAAATTAAAGTAATTAATATTTATGAGGACTAGTGTGTTCAGATCGCTGAAGCCGTCTATGAGACCTTTGGTCCCATATAATCTATATCCATGGACACAACATCATCATCATCAAAGTAATTTCATGTAGAATAAAAAATTAATACAGTATTACAATATCTGTATTACGAATAAGTTATGCAACTAATAGTATGATCTGTCTTAGTTTTGCAAGTCATTGAACCACCAACTTGTATTGCAATTTCAGCATAAGAGAATCCATTGATTGTGCTTGTTTGTTCAACTAAAATGAGCATAACTTTATTTGTAATACAGATACTTTAATTCTGTTTTTTTATGAAATTCTACATTAAATTACCTTCAACTTAATATTTAAATGTTTGTATTTAAGCAAAATTTAATCGATGCAGGAGCACAGGTAACAGTTGAAACACATGAAACTTTCAAAAAATGTCCACGCTTTTGGCTACCACTGCATATAATTTCCCCCCCAAAACAACTTTTCTAGACCGCACTATGATTTCCTTTTTAATTCAGCATTACAGTTAAATTGTAAGGCCTTGAAGCCTTTTAAGTACACTGTTCAAAGCAATTAGGGGATCACATGGTTTAATACCTTTCACCTCTAATAATTCCATTTAATAATCATCAGCTTGCATTTTTTTTTGTCTAAGTTAAGCTTGCACTTATGTATCGTTCATGGAAGAATCATGTCTGGCGAAGAATTAAATAATGTTTGTTTTAATTGAATGAAAATTTGAAAAACATGGTAAAATAAAATTCACTCTGAAACAATTTTAGCAAATAAATTTACCCTGAATTGTTCATGCTTGCATTTTTTAGATGTTTAATATTTTATTTGAACTATTTTTAACAAATAAAGTTTTTTTAAAAAAATTATTGTAAAAATTTATTCAAAACTTATGGTTCCAATTTTTTTCCCCTTAAATTTTAGTTAAAAAAATAAATTTGCCAAATGTTTTTTACTATTTCATTCTGAATGTATTATGAATCTATTTAACAAATTTTAGATTTTTAGAATTAAAAAAAATAAAAATTTCTGTCTGAAAGGTTAACAAAAGTATACAAAGTGCTCCTCCAATTGTTTTGATCAGTGTATTTAAGCATAATTTTTTTTTTGTCAGAAAATGAAATCAAACGAAAAGCTGAAGAACAAAAGCAGTTAGTGGAAAAATGTCTAGAGCTTTCCAAGTGCCACACTGATTACAGAGAAATGGTTCTTAAAACAGAAGCACAACTAAACTTTCGTAGAAAAGGCCTTGTAACAGAACTTAGTGATATTTATCCCATTGTAGAAGTAAGAATTTTATTTCCTAATTTGGTTTTACATTTGACTAATATCAGGTAAAATAATAGTTATAAGTAGTTATTATTTTTGGCAGTGCTTCTAAACTCTGCTTGTATCTTTTAGGTTTTTTCTCTTCATTTTTTTTCTATCTATTATTTGTTCTAGTTTCCTGATGGTAAAGGTTATAGTATTCACAATGTTCATCTTCCAAACTCTGAAAATTTTGCTGGTAAGTACAGTTTTTACTAATTAGCATATAGTAAGTCTTTTTGTAAGACTATATTTTTAATTAAGACAAGTAAATTTGTGTATAATAAGTTATAGATTTAAAGTTAAATATTTATTTTTAATTATATTTTAAGGGTTCAGTTGCAAACCTCACATTTTCCAAAGTATAACTAAGGTATATTATCCAGTCTGCCAATTAACAAATTTGTTCCATTGAATTTACGATTGTCAAAGTCCCCAATGAGTAGACTTTACTTTATACCTTAGTCATACTTTAGAGAATTTCAGTTTGCCCTTAGACTCATTTTTTTATAACCTCAAATTGCTAATTAAGAGTTATAGTGTGTGGAGTGAAATGAATAAGAAATCATGTTTCATAAAAAAAAAGTATGCATACAAGCTGAATTAACAAAATATATGTACATAATGAATTTAATATAGATAAAGATATTAAGCAGTTGATTCTTCCAATTTTCAAAACGTAAAACATCTCTCTATGCACATATTGCATCATCTTGCCATGTGATTTAATCAGTGGTATATTTTCAAGTGGGATTCTATCAATAACTGTTTTCCTTTCTTTGATAATAGGTAACATTAATATATTTAGAATTATATAAAAAATATTGGTTAATAAACTTTTTTTTGTTCCAGGTCATGATGACATGATGATAGCTGTTGCCTTAGGTTATGTTTGCCATTTTGTGATGATGATTTCCCAGTTCCTAAACGTTCCTCTCAGATATTCCATACATTTCTATGGATCCCGATCCACCATCACAGACCACATATCAAGCTCTCTGCCAGACAAAACAAGAGAGTAAGACAAAATATATCTTACACCCAACATTTCATAAATATTTTTTTTACTGGGAACTGAATTTCATTTATCATTTATAATGCAAAAGATTTGATGTTTTTAGCGGCAGTTTTTAACGTTTCCATTTATTTTATAGACAAAAATATTTTTTTCGATAAGATTAATTTGCACATTTATAGTTCTTTCTCTAAAACTTATTTAGCCCTCTCATAGCTCTAGTGTGACATTACTCAACTCTGAAACTTATTAGTTTTTATCTTATTATAGTCGAAATTATGATGGGTAATCAAAAAATATTCTTTTTTTCATTGTAATAATAATATAAATGACAAATTTGTAATTGTGTTGTGCTTCTGTACATTTCTTTAAACTATAAAGTATTCATTTGTAAAACATAAGAATTTTTTAGAACTTTGAAAATGTTATTTTTTCATTATTGTATGATTTATTTTTAAATGTTATAGATTTCCTCTTCATAATAAGAACAAAGATAGGCGGTGCTTTGAGTATGGTGTATTTTTGTTGAATAAGAATATTGCACAAGTAAGTTAAAAAAAAATCTAATATAATTTAAAATTCCATCTTTCTACGAATCAAAAAATCATATCCTGTTTCGTCAAAAAATATATTAACTGCATCTCTAGCTCATGGTTTAAATTCCTGATTATTATATTTGATTTAGGAATGAGTTTTACTGCAGTTACAATTGTAATAAATATTAATAAGATTTTTTTGATAAAAAACAGGTTTGCTGACAGAAAAATATAAGTCGTAAGTTTTTTTTAAAAAAAGGCTTATTTTGCACATGCATAGAAAATGAACAAATACTTTATATATAATCATAACCTCTTTTTATATCTATTTTTTCTGAAATTTTTATGAAATGTTATACAGTTTTGTCAAATATGATTCATTTATTCTCATATATCATAAAGGATTCTAGATAAATGTTTGGTGTGCAGAAATTTAGCAGTCAGCTTTTTTATATTATTTTAGAAGGAAAGGACTAATCTTTTTGGACCTTTAAGATCAGAATGGTAGTGGTTTGATATATTTTTTTAATTTTTGGCTCTAGTTTTGTACCACCTAATTACATTAAAAACATTATTTATGTGTATGAACATGTACCTTTACATGCTTTACAAGTCATCAAAAACTTTTAACATTTTAAAAATCAGTTTTAAGAAATGTGGAAAAAATATTCAAATCTAAAGCGGAAACTGAAAGCCTTAGAGGGGAAACAGATCTTCAAAAATATGGCCGTTTTATAAGAATTTTCCCGAAGCTGTTAAACTATCTGCTATTACGAATGAAAGCATATTTTAGCATATCTTTAATGTATTATTTTTCACATTATTAGTTGTTTTGCATGATAAATTCCAGAAAATTTTTATGGAACCGTCTAATCTGTACATTATTTTGTTCAGCCTATGTATGTTTTATTAAAGTTAAGTTGAAGAATAAAATAACTTTAAGCTAATAACAGTATATTTATTGTACAGTAGACTCCCTCTTAACCGGCCTCCGTTTAACCGGATCTTCGCTTTAACCGGGCTGAAAATTTTCCACCCTTAAAATGTGAAAAATAGCTAAAAATACAAGTTTTTGGTTATTTCAATCGGTTTTCGGCGTCGCACATGTTACAGTTTGTTGGGGAGAATGGGGGGGGGGGGGACTTGTTGACCTTGGAAGGCTGTGAGGACATTCCTAATGAATTAGCAAGGGGTTGAAAGGGGGATTTTAAAGGGACCCGTGACAAATTAGCTTATATTGTTGTCCTTGTAGGATTGTGGCGATTGGCCGAATCTTCTCCATCAATTAGTGAGGGGCGGAAAGAAAGGTGATTTAACTGAGCACGTGTCGAAAATTTTTAAGTGGTTGTTCTATGTTCTCAGCCAGAGTTTAAAAGGATTTTTTCCCAAAATGGCGAAAAGTGAGAAAATATAGCGAGTAGTAGTAGTCTGTGTTGGTATCACGATTAGATGCCCAAAAAAGGATTGATAAGGGAGAAAGTTTGAAATTAATTGATTTGTCTTTTGGTGTTGGTGAGAGGTTGGTACAAACTTCGACAAAAAAAAGTTCACAGATTTTTTTTAAGGTATGTAATCAAAAATGTAAAATACTAATAATAATTTAAAAAATAACCTGTAAAAAGACGTCTTATGTCAATTGTACATGTATTTCATAAGGCAATTATCATCAATAAACAAAAGTGCAATCAAATAAGCATCTAAATTTCAATTTATTTAATTTCTCCGGTTTAACCGGATTTTCGTTTAACCGGCTTACCCTTGGTCCCGTTTAAGCCGGTTAAGAGGGAGTCTACTGTACTCTTCAATCAAATAATTTTCTTATTTTCCTCAAAAGTTTTCTGATTATCCACAAATCAAGTGTCATTTATATGCAACTATATTTGTGGAATAGTTTAAAAAAGTTAGTGGCTGCTAAAACTCAGATCATCAAATAAAAAATTACACTCCTTGCCAACCTAACTTGGGTAAAAGCAAAGAGTAAAAAGGCAAAGGGAAAAGCATGGTTGGTCTGTTAGTTGGAAACTCTTGTAAGGTAATATTTACATACAAAATGATCTTTATACAATTTAACCAAAATACACTTTTCATTCTGTTAAAATTTCTAAATTTTCTCAAATACTATTCAAAACTGTTAGACCTCAAATGAAATTAATGTTTTAAAGATGTTTTCTGTATGGATTTACAAATAATTTATGTAACTCTTTGCATCCGCGGAAGGATCTTCTCCATAGCATATTTCTATTTGCCCAACTTAGGTTCGTTAGGAGTGAATGCTGGCTATTTTTAGGTTTGTTAAGTAATAACGAAATAACACCTTTTGCTTAAATTGTACTTTTTTTTGCAGTTAAGGATACTGGGAAAACTGACTACTAGAGATTTAAGTGCCACTCTTCCAAATCTTAGCAATCTTATAGAACTGAAGTTTTCCAATACTGGGTGAGAATTCTTAGTTTCTTTGTTTTGTAAATAAATTAATGATGTAACAAAGTATATTTATCATAAGTCTGTTTTTATAAATGCTAGTTAAAAATGTGTTAAATAATTCAGTCTTAATATTGTTTGTATATTTAATGCTCTATGTATGCATGAAGAAAATAAATCTTATATACCTTATACATTATATAATAAAACTAAAATTCTTGAAACCAAACGTAGATAAATTTTATAATTTGATAATAAAGTTATTAATTTTTTTTGCATTGGTTGCAGGGAATTTGTTGAACATTTACTAATTTTCTTATTCCTCACAAACTTACAAATATTTTGCAGATTTTCTTTTTATTATTTGCATGCAAAAAAATTTTATGATGTATAATTTAAGTCTTTGATAAATTTGGGAGGAAACAAAAAATATGTTAAATGAAAGGCTAATTTAGGATAAATTTAAGTGGATATTTGTACTCCAAATTTACATCTACCATTACTGAAACGGATACGAGTATGACCCAAATAACTTCTGCGGCTGCACGAATGCTATTAATTAAAATAATTTAAAACATTTATCTGTTCTTATAACTTGTTATCCTAATTTAACTGCTCACTATTTTCTTATAAATAATTTTCAGATAATATGATTATGAATCACAAAAAACGTTTGCTAGAACATTAATTAGTTTTTGGTGTATTCAGATGATAATTTGTATATGTTCTCCATTGCAACACATGAAATTTTTTTCGGTGATTCCCTGGATCCCACCTTGTCCAAAGACGCCAAGCTCCCCTCTCCTTTGCCAAACCTGCCCTAATTTAACTGCTTACTATTTTCTTTAAAAATATTTTTGAAGATAATATAATTATGAATCACAAAAAACGTTTGCTAGAACATTAATTAGTTTTTGGTTTATTCAGATGGTAAATTGTAAATGTTCTTCATTGCAACACATTAAATTTTTTCAGTGATTCCCTGGATCCCATCTTGTCCAAAGACGCCAAGCTCCCCTCTCCTTAGCCAAACCTGCCCTAATTTAACTGCTCACTATTTTCTTTAAAAATATTTTTGAAGATAATATGATTATGAATCACAAAAAACGTTTACTAGAACATTAATTAGTTTTTGGTTCATTCAGATGGTAAATTGTAAATGTTCTTCATTGCAACACATGACATTTTTTCAGTGATTCCCTGGATCCCATCTTGTCCAAAGACGCCAAGCTCCCCTCTCCTTTTGCCAAACCTGCCCAAAACGGGCTCGCCAGTGCCCCTCTCAAAGTCAGTGATTCCGAAATGGAACTCCTCCGTCGGGAGATGGCGGCCATGATCCCCTCCGGCCACAAGAACGGCCTTCTACCTCCGCTCAAGGTCACGGATGCTTCTGCCCTCAGCAGTTCCCTGGACAGAGGACTCAATGACATTCTGGCCCTGGAGCAGAACGACACTGAGGCAGTTCTCGCCCCGAAACCGACCTCTGCGCTCCTTCTCAGGCAATCGAGCCACCACTCGAGCTATCCCAACCTCAACGCTTCTTCCCTCAAGGTCAAGGATCTGAATGACCACCTGCTTGCAACACCCCCAAAAGTGTGGACAGCGGAGAGTTCTAGGACAAATTCCGAAGAAGAGGCGGAGGATGTCGGTAAGGCCCATCAGTCTCTCGTTCTGAATGACTCCATTTTTTATATTCCCTCCGTGGAGGAAATGGCCCCGCCAACGGAACCAGCAACTGAAACCAATGGGGATTTTTCTGCTGATTTGTCTCTCAGGGCTGAGAAGCTGGCTAATCGGAATTCGAGTTTTCAAATGCAAAGGCTAAAGTCTTCGTCGACTGAAGAAGAATATTTGACAAATTGATAGGTATATTTTCACAGTGATAGTTATTTTACTGTTGTTTCATGATTCCACAATTATGCCACTTTAATTGCATTCAAATCCTTTCATGGCCTTCCTTTCTCTTACCACTTAAGCTATTAAATCCTTATGTTGTCAATACAGGTCAAAAAGTTGAATGATGACATCAGAGGGCTTAAATGGCTTAAGGCTATTTCTTAGCCCAAAGGACTGAACAAAACATTAAGTTTTCAGTCCATTATTCAGTTTAAAATTATAAAACAATAGGTTAAAAAGGTTTTCAAATTTGATTGCATAAGTTTTTTGGATAATAATAACTGCCAAGCTTATTAGTATATTTTTGAGAGTTGTAAACTTTGTGTTGTGTGGTTCTATTTGCAATGTATAATGCAACAACAGCCTAGATGAATTAAGCAAAGATTCCTCTTGTTGCTATATTTGTCAAAGTTAAAGAAATCTTAATAAGGATGTTGAAAAGATTGTTTAATAGAACTTCCCAACAAAGAACTCCATTAAAATATTTGCTTGTGAATGATTCTCTTAACTGCAGAATACAACGTTATATTTCAGATGAAAAGGCTGAAGTTTTTATCGATTAAAGAGTATTTGCCAAATGTATAAATATATTTTTATATTATAAGGATGAAGTTTACTTTTTGTTTTATAGAATTCAAGAAATATTTTTGAGTAAATTGTTTTTTTGGAATCCTAAATACAGTTAAACGTGTCAATCTCAAATCAAAGGAGAATTAAAAGTGACCCAAATGCAGGGTGTCTACCGGTCAAAAAAGTCATGAAATAAAAAAAAAGGTTAAGAAAGTCCCCAATAAGTCATGAAATTAGAGCAAAAGTCACGAAAATTTTAAAAAAAAATTGTCAAAAAAGAGGAATTTTCACCCATATTTTATATTGTTAGTATTTTCTAGTCTTTAATTTTTCTGTTAAAATAATTGAAAAATTGTAAGAATTTTTTCCTGTAATAAGTGTATGATGCAATTACGGCTTGAATTTGCTCTGTATTGCATCAAGTATTATTTTATGGTTTGTCACTGTAAATTTTTTCTTTAACGGTGATCATTTAAATGGTTGTCAAAGTTCTGATAAAGGTCAAGAAATGTTCCAAAAAGTCAAGAAATTAGAATTGACAAATCTGGTAGACACCCTGAAATGGTTTTGGAGACAAACGGTTTTCCATGAAAAGTTATTCTGTTCCTGATTAAGCGAAATAATAGTTTTTATCCAAACGTGGTTTTGGCTGGGGTGATTTTTTTTTTGTGATTATCGAATTTGACATTGGCAAGCAAATTTGACAAGTTCAATTTGACAACATCCAAGTTTTCTTTATAAACTTAGAAAATATGTGAAATTTAAACAGAAAATGCAGGATCATAGTAAAATATTGTGAGGGGCGATTTTTCAGGACGTACAAGTTTGAGATTGACTGGTTTAACTGCCGAATCTTTGAATATTGTAAGTACCAATAGAAAAGTGTTTATGAAATATTTCCAAGATTTTTGTTTTTAAAATCGGTTTTTCAATAAGTATGTTCTTGTTTATAATAATTTTACGATAAATATTCATTTTAAACATGAAATATATGGGACCAGTCATGGATTAAATTGCTCTACATTTACTGCAAAAACATTCCAATTATTTAAAACTCTTATTTATTTCTAAGGTTGATAAAAAAATTAATTTGAATATAAAAGCTATCAAATTTTTGCTAAAAGAAACTTAACTTTTAATGATTCTTTTTTTATGATAATAATAGTTATTTAGTTTGTCTTGTATCTGCATATTGGCTAGAATTTTTAATAAAGTAAATGACTTTTGTGCGTGTTTGTGAAAGTTAATTAAAAAAATTCTTATGCATATTTTGTTTAAAGTATTATTTCTTTTAAATTATATCTTTAAATATTTACTGTGTTTTTCTGGAGAAAATTATTTATAAATATTTTATTCAATATAAGCAAAATAAAATATTCCATATTGGACTTGATGATATGAATGTGATAACAAAGTGACTTCTTTTGTGGTGTTATTTAATTGTAAGAGTTGATGTGTATATATTTTAAAGATATCAATTTTATATTGGTTTGTCAGTTTGAATTTGTGTGTTTTTAAGTGCATCAAATTATACTTTCAAAATTTTAATTACCTATTTCAATTATTTTTAAATATATATCTGATTTGTATTATAACTATATTTTTGTGTGAATATTTTCATAAATGCAGTGCTTGGTGAAAGAATGTGCTAAGTGATAAAAAGGTGAAAATTAGCTTTTAAGTTTTTCATTTGCACTTATATACGTAAAATACGACACTCTCAAAATTAAAAAAATGTATGTAACTTAAAGTTTATGAGAAGGGCTAATTTTATCTTTCAGAGAGGGGAGGGAATAACATGTTCATTGACACAAAAATCTCATTTTTTTAAAAAAAATTTCACTTGCATGTTCTTCCACTAAGCTTTACAAATATGAGAAGAGTTCTAATGTGTTCGATCAATAGTATTACATCAATTTTCGAAGTTTAATGTAGTTGTAAGATCAAGTATAATTACAGTTTTACGTACGAAATTGAATTAGTGGGTGAATTTAATATTTATAAATACATGCTAGCTCAAAGTTGAATTGAACAAAATGGCTGTGATTTTTCTCTTAGTTAAATGCTTTGTATTCATGACAAAGACATCTTAATGTTGCTATTAAAGTCATGATGTATTCTGTGATAATGAAGAAAATTACAATGGTATGTGTATATATAAAATAAAATATTTGTCTATGCTTTATGATTGTATTAGTATTAATTTTTATGTTTTGCACATAACAGAATATTAGAATTTGTTAGAGTAAATTAAGCAGCATGGTTAAGGTGTTATTTCTTTTGTTTAGTATTTTGGGACTTTAGTCAAGGTTTCCGGAACAGGCAACGAATCTCGAAAAAAAAAATCTTATTAGTATATATTGTAGGTCAAATGTTGCGATATAATTTGCAATAAATTAAGAACTTTGACAATTTAATACAAACTAAAAATTCCCCTATTACCCTTTGAAAATTGTCCTAGTTATCCCGAGATTGCTCGGTAATCTTTCCTATTGTGCAAGAAAAACTCTACAATTAAATACTCTTGAGCAAGAACCTCGTCATCTACTGGGAATCTGTGTGTAATCGACCTGGCGGCCAGTGGCTACCGGAAATCGGTTTCTCCCTTGGTTCTTCTGTCCCAGTACAAGCGTCGAATTTGTGTTTCGCGTGAATCTCGGTCTGTAAAAAAATCTTAGTTAAGGTAGGCGAATACCAAAAATTCTAAAATTTTTACTGTTACTTTAATCTTTTCCAAATTTGGCATAGTGATTTCAAATATAATGAATAATACTATTTAGGCATTTTTTAAAAATATAATTTATTTATTTTAAACGGTGTTTTTCTACTAAAAAATAGAGGTTTACGCTAACAAGTCTACCACATTGAATTTTCATCCTATAAACATTAATTATGTGTTAAATTATTCGTTTTGAACTGGTGCATGCAATGACCCTCTAGAGTTATATACAAATTACAAGAAAGAAGTTATTAAGAAAAATTTTATAAATTAACCACAAACAAAAGGATTTTTTTCGATTAGCTTACACTTGGACATTACAAAAAAAAACTTGTATATTTACACCAGATGTTAGAGGTTCATGGCACAGATATATATTGAATTAACATCTGTAAAAAATTTCAGATCAATTAATGTAAAATTTTTTATACTAGAACTGTTGGCGTAAACCCCTTTTTTTAGGTGAAAACACCGTTTAAAATAAATCAATTATATTTAAATTTAAAATTTGCCTAAAAAGCATTGTTCATTATATTTGAAATCATTATGCCAAATTCGGAAAGGATTAAAATAATAGTAAAAATTTTAGAATTTTGGGTATTCAGCTACCTTAATTTAAGAATCTTAAAATTTCCCTTTACTGTTTTGATCTTTTTATCATAAAGGTTTTGCATATTTGCTATTCTAATTATTACGTAATTTTGGTTAAAAAAAACCATTAAGATTAATTAACTGTGATATACCCCGTGTGAGGCGATTGCACGTTAAATATGCCCCCAATCCCGGCGCTGCATGCGATGTCTCTTTTAAAAGTTGCGTTGTGTGCCTACAAAGGTGTCGCCTCGTCACTTGACTGAGGTTTTAAATTATGACGCCTGTCGCCAATAGCTCTCGTGTAAGCTGTAGTGCAACGATATTTCAAACTGAATACAGCAGAAGTTGAAAATAACAACACATCTATAAGATAACGCATTAATAATTTATAACTACAACCTATATATTTACGTATTATGTCAGTTTTATGGTTCTCCAATTATATAGTACCGTGACGTTGATAAATATATACTGCTTTCATTCGCATTTGCAACGCTTTGAATAAATCATTGGGAAAATTTCTGACAAATAGAAAAATAAACATTCAGCCCTTACAACAAACGGCAGTTATTTAGGTGTTTCTGTTTGTTTACCACTTTTTTAGGTCTTTATACAATTTCGTAAACGCTGTTATTTTTACAGTTTGCGTGCAGGCCTAATTGCATTCACAATGCAACAATCAGATCAATGTAACGGAAAATTAAGTTGGCATTCTCGAATCCTGAATAGTTCGGAAAGTGGAACATAAAGGAAAGTTAAAAAGAAAAGACGGACATGTGGTCTTAAATGATGAAATTTATTTATTGTGTCTTTCTTTTGGGCTGCTTTGAATACAGTTTAGCCGTTTGCGAAAAGAATGGAATTCGAAATAAGTATGTATTGTATAGGCTGTTTGTGTGCAAAATAAAATTTCAACTCTTTTTGACTTTAAAATTATAATCACAATGCCATATAAATGATGTGTAGTATTTGGCTGGAATACTCTAGAAGCAATGGCAATAATGATGTTTTCTTCGGCAAAAATAACTGATTATAGATTAAGTATTGAGATGGTTATAAGACATAGAAATATATGACACTTTTCATGCCTTTTCAGAGGTGCAAGTCCAATATGCTCGCATATGGGACATCACCCTATATGATTTGTGCATGCTTTTTCTCTTGGTATATTCTATTCTTTAATAGATTTTTGACTTACAAATTGTATCAATTCCAATTATTCCTTTCAATTTTCACGCCAGCTCGACCAAAGGTTCTCATCCAGGTTCCCAGGAATTTCAATTGTAACCACCTCACTGCTTTTCGTAGTAGTTTTGGTATCGTAAGCGTGCTAAGGGAAGGAAGGGTTAATTCAAATGAATAAGCTATTTGAGAAAAACCAGCAAAGAAACAACAATTGATGTGCTTATTGAAGAATGTACAAGTTACAAAAAGGTGAAAAGGAGAAAAATAGCTTTAAAGTTTTTACTTTGCATTCAGATCTGTTGAAAACGTTACTTGTAATTCGAAAAAATATACTGAACATATACAGTATAATACTGAGACAAAAAATCTCAATTTTTTTCTTTCAAAAATGTCATTTAGCACGCTCTTCAAGCTCTTCGTAGTATCGATTCTCTCCCTGTGTGAATCCATTTGCACACTTCAACAGTTTTTTCGTCTTCCAATAAAAAGCCTAACAAATTAATTAATTTATTTTCTAAAATATTTAGACAATGTATCAATTGGAAAAGGATCAACTTTCATTGGAATGGCAATCGGGCACTTTTAACCCTATTCATGATTTAAATTCTTTGAATCGTCGGGAAAAGGCAAGAGCTTCTTCAGCAATTGCATTCATGACAAACGAACATTTCAATACCACTGCCCAAAACAATTTAGGGGAGCGCATTGTTTTAAAACCCTTTTTGCCCACAATGATTCCATTTGGAATCATCAGCTCGCGATTTTTTTCTCACCAAAGTTAAGCTCGTATACTTATATACTTATTTGCAGTTAGATGGAAGAATCATACCTTTTGAAGAATTAAAAAATGTATACGTTTTAATTAAATAAAAAATATGAAAATCATGGAAAAATAAAATTCACTCTCAAAAAAATTTACGAAATAAATTTTACCCCAAATTCTTCACGCTTGCATTCTTAGATGTTTCAAAATTGATTTTAACTTTTTTTTTTAACAAATAAAGTTTTGAAAAAATTATTGTTATAATTATTCAAAAGTTCAATTTTTTCCCTTACATTTTAAAAGTTAAGATCCCCCCCTCCTGTTTTTAAACCCTTTCATTCTGGATGTATAATGAATAACTTCACAATTTTTAGATTAAAAAAATAATAAAAAGTTGGAACTGAGAGCAACTTTGTAAATGTGCAAAGAAGAATGTGCTTTACCAAAGTACACAAAGTGCTCCCCTAAATTATTCTGAGCAGTGTATACAACTTGGCCCTCTCACGCCTTTTTCTCTCTCTTCAATTCAGGAGATCGGGTGAGGGACATGTTGACAAGGAGGGCAGCGAAGACGGTAACCAGGAACACCATGAAGATCACACAGCTCTCCTCGACTCCCTTTTCGAGCACTACGACCCCTCATCTTCGCCCACTCACGGAACAGGTGAGCATCTCTTGTACATTGATTGTCTTATATTGTGAGGGTAAATTTCGGGGACTAAGCCACCTTCGCCTTTCAAGCCTTTCGTACCAACCCCAAAGTTATGGCCCGGTATAGGAGCCACCCTCAACGCTGCACAGAGGGGTATTTGAACGATCTACGCGGCCAAAAGTCGATTTTAAAAATTTGAACCAAGAAATTAAATACAGGTAGCTAAATGAAGATAAATGTTCCGCGCATGTGATTCAACAATTTTTAAAGCTCTACGCGAACCCTTTTTGCCTTTACTGTCAGTCTGAACTTGGTCTTCATGTGAATAGCAAGTTTTGTTCCTTGCCATTTTGAACATAGCCTTACTTATAAGAGTGATTATTGTTCTTCAGATAAATACTTTATTATTACTAGACATGGATTGTGATACACCAGTTACGTGTGCATTCTTTTGAAAGCATTTTGCTGCAATTAATGGAATTATAGCTTAGTTAAATTCTGTTTAGAATGAGTGTATTTTTTATAAATTTTATCCGTGATTTTTCTCAAATGTTCGACTATTAGTTATATTTCCGGATGTTACCCGGCACTTAAATTAGATTTCCTATAATTCTCAAAATGTTTTCTTTCTAAAACATGTAAAATTTTAGTGCGATTATCTGCGTTTTTCAACAAAAAGGGAAATGTAAATAAATGGAGATAAAACAAGATAAAATTGATGAATGTTAATTTTTGTTAAAAACTGTTTATTTTTGGTTTCAGGACCATTAAATGTTATAGCTATGACTAGAAAACAATTATTTACCTTTATGCAACATCAAAAATTATCTAATATTAACAAAAAATTATATTTTCTGGAAAACTATTTGCTGCAATTAGATGATCTTTCTGATGATCAAAGAAAAGGAAATATAGAATAAATTTTCTCGTTTAAAATTCGAAATTAAACTAAGATTTAATGAATCATTTTGAAAAGAAATTGCGATTTTGAGTACAAATAAAGAATTGCTTGAAGGAATATTTAGTATTTAAAAGGTAAATAACAGACAAGGACGACCAACAAAGTCGTTTGATGAGTCAAGTGAGAGAACCAAAGAAGAAAACTGAATAGCTCTATGTGCTACTGATTTACAAGTACTTGTAGGTGCTACACAGCTAAAGTTAAGAGAAACTGAACAGAGAGATGCTGCTTTAATGCTTAAAGGAATTAATAGTTCACCAAAGCGAGCTACAAAATATAACAGAACTATTTCTACTAAAAATACAACTATGGCAGTTCAGTTGATTCCAATACAGGCCCTGTCGCTTTTTGTTGCGGCTGGACTTTCAAAAAGACAATATGACGTTATTAGTAGTTCTAATTAAAAAAAAATGTACCCTTGCTTCAGCATACTACAAAAAGCTAAACAGAAATGCTATCCTGGCATGGAGGCATACCATACAATTTAATATGTTGCCGAAGTAAAGCTTAAAAATTTAATGAACTATACAGTTACACGATTGTTGAAACATTTAGAAGAAATTATGCAACTTTTAAATTAAGATGCGACAGTTACTTTTTAAATATCTAAATGGGGATGTAATGGGGCGCAGCAATCCCAGTATAAGCACAAATTTGAAAATGATTCTGATACTAATGCCAACTTATTAAAGAGTTATTTTGCTCCCTTACAGCTTACAAGTACAACGAACAATAAGAACATTTATCAGAATCCTACTCCTTCTTCGCCTAGTATTCCCGCCCTATAAGAATGAGATTAATTACCGAGTCCACTTGCATAATAAACAAAGAAATAAGTTATGACAAATACGCCGTAAATGAATTACAAGAAACAAAATTGACGATATCAGGCAATGCTTATTCAGTAAAGCAAAAAAGATGTTGCCAACCATGGTAGATGGAAAGGTCTGTAATGCTGTACAACTAGCACAATTTCCAATAAGATGCTATATTTGTGTTGTCACCTCAAAGGTCTTCAACAATTTGAATATCAAGAAAAAAGTTAAGCCAGAGACACTTGATTTCGGGCTTTCAATTTTTCACGCCCGAGTACGTATATCGGATATAGTTCGGATCCTTTACTAACAGGTATGAGACCAGCCCAATAAGCAAACCTTTTTCAAAGGAGACTGTGGAGATGTTGCTTCTAGCAGAACCATATGAAAACATATATGATGAGGATGAGTTGTCAAATGGGGAGGAAGAATTATCCTTGAATAAGTACCATTGGGATACATCATCCTCAAGTAGCTAATATTTGTTTAATTGTAGTAGTCCATTTCAACTCCATCGTTTTTTTAGAAAAGTTTTTTTTCACCACTAACTATTTTTTTATCACTTAAAATACTACGGATAGTCTCATTGGCATCTTTGGGATCAAATAAGATGAAAAAATAATTTTGGCCGCCCAGATCACGCAAATACCCCTCTGTGCGCTGGTCCAAGTAAGATTCCAGTGCTTCCTCCTGCGACAAGATATATACACTTCTCAAAACAATTAGGGGAATGCATGGTTGAAACCATTTCAACCCCAATGATTCCATTTGGTATCATCATGCAGCTTCCGATTTTTTACTCACTAAGTTGAACTCTTACTTATTTATCGTTAGATGGAAGAATCATGTCTTTTGCAGAAATAAATAATGTTTGTTTTAATTGAATGAAAATATAAAAAACATGGTAAAATAAAATTCACTCCCAAAAACTTTCCTGAAATAAATTGACCATAAATTCTTCACGCTTGCATTCTTAGAAGTCTAAACTTTTGATTTTATCTTTTTTTACAACTAAAATTTTGAAAAAATTATTGTTAAAATTTATTCAAAAGTTATGATTCCAGTTTTTTTTGTCCCTTAAATTTGAGTTAAAAAAAAATTAAGATTCGTTTTCCTGTTTTTTACCATTTTAATCTGGATGCATAAGGAATCTATTTCATAAATTTTAGATTTTTATAATAAAAAATAAGAAGTTGGAACTGGACTGGTAAACAAAAGTACGCAAAGTGCTCCCCTAATTGTTTTGAGCAGTGTAGAACAGAACAGCACTATTATACCACGCTCTCTCATTCAGGTCTACTTACTACGCGAGTTGTTCGAGTCTACTGCACAAATTCCCTGTTTGTTCGAAAGCAACGCGATGGAGGACAGCACTACCGACCGTAAGTGGATAGTTCTAGTTTTAGGGACAGATGCCAACCAGAGGAATATCTTGAGCGATAGTGGGCTAATATTGGGATGGAGCCATTGATAATAGGGTCGAATGGGACAACTTTGGATAATTTTTTTACTCATTGGTTAAGGTAGAGTTGCCACTAATGGGACAAATGCATGCAGGCACACAAAGATGCATTTAATAGGAATTTATTTAAACCAGTCTCAGCTAAAAGTGCATGTTCTGTGATTTTTTTTTTCCGTTTTAGATGAGCCTACAGTTATTTTTGTTAACTTTCAACTTCTTAGTCTTGATGATATTAGTGATACCAAAATGGTAAGATATATTTAAATTCATGCAATTGTAAATTACTGCCAGCGTGTTGTACAACTAATATAGTCAACAAGTACATGCCCTTTACACTGAACCCTTTATGCACTGAATTAATATTTAATTTTAAGTATTTGTCTATTTTAAAGATATCTGTGCATATTAATGATAAAAATTAAGCTAAAAAATTATTGGAGCATAAAATTCACTAAATGATGTATTATTTTCGCTTTCCCTCCTTTATATTTATTATATCTTAATTACACTGATCAACAATGAAATCGTGTTGAATGAATATGATTTTTATTTTAGTCTCCAATGTTTTGAAACTGGATATTGTATTAATAAAATCCCCTTAAACGAAAAATGAAAAGTAAAACAACGGCCTTTTAAATGGGATTTATAAGTGTCAGGGCATAACGCATAACGATTTAGTGCAGGCACCTAAGTTAAATTTATCTGAAGAATTTACTCTACCATTGTTGACTTTAATGTGCTATACCTTGTCTTACTAGAATGCGAGCCTCGAAGGCATTTTCCTCTCCCATCCCCGCATATGGTTTTCTTCGAAACGGCGCGTGTTTTTTCCTCACTCTACTTGGGTTTGAACTGTTCGGATTGTTAACCTCACAACAGAACCTCAAACGCGTTAGGTTCAGAAAAGCGATGCTCTCCCTCGTTTCTTAGGAAACCGAGCGAAGGGATGTGGGAAGAAAGTCTTTTCGAGGCTCGCTTAGTAAATTGATAGACTATACAACCGTAAATTCAATCAAAAAGTTTCACCTTAGCCTGAAGTGATACTTATAATGCCGGTGTTTTACTTTATCAATAAGTACCGTCGGTAGATAAAGGGTTAAACTTCTTTATTTCTGCTTCAGGAACTAGTGATTGACTCTCGAGTCACCTTCTTTTGGAAAGACTCTCGTCTTGTGACTCCCGAATGCAGAGATGAGGGAGATTGTGAAGATCGCTTCGACTTGAAGTCCAGGGAGTCTGCTCTGTGGACTCCGGACTTGTATGTGCTGAACTCCAGGCTGGCCCGCGATCATGACCACCCTACAAGAAACGGAATGCTGTACCTCATCGCGACTGGGGAAGTCTTTTTAAGCAAGAGGTATAAATGCAGTAACATCTGCACTGTAAAAAATATAACTGTTAATTTATAGCAAAATATGCTGTCAACATGAGTGCTAGCATTTTTTGCTGTTATGCTAGAAAATTTTGTTGTTGTTGTTGTCTCTTTAAGAAAGAGCTAGGTATCCGTGCAGTAACATCTGCACTGTAAAAAATATCACTGTTAATTTGCAGTAAAATATGCTAGCAAGTGTGCTGGCAATTTTTTTTTTTGCTGTCTATTTACATCAATTTTATTTTCTATATAAACAAGTGTTGTAAATTTGCCAGCATTTTTTAATGTTATTTTTACAGCATTTTGCCAGCATTTTTTAATATATTTTACCACTGTAAACAAGAAAAAACTATAAATTTTGAGTGACTTTGTAAGCTAACGGCGCGGCTTCGGACTCCCCATAGATTCAATGAAAAAAAAAATCTGTTCTAGTGTACAAGGTAACTTCCTTGATATTTTAGGGATATATAAAATAATTTTAACAACACGAATAAGTTTATAGTATGGCTGTGTTCAAACTCGATTTGAACCCGTTAGATAATCTACCTCAACCTCAGTCACGAAGGCCACATGTCAATAAAATCGGGCTTTCGTCTTTTAGTCGTTTATTCTTGTTATATTCCAGCAGGAGACGTTTACTGTTTACTTTTCCTTTTTTTTACAGTATGGTCAATAGCTACTTTATATAAAAAGTTATTTAGATGCATTATATAAGAGACAAAATTTTAACGTTTAATATATTTTAACTAGCTTATCAATTAATTAGGCAAATCTTTGTCTCGTTCCCCGTTTGTCTTGAAGTATGAAATTTATTGAAATAATTTTTTATGTATTATACATTGGGAGAAAACGTTGTCTAATGAGGACTCTGGAATTTCTTTCAAAATCCCTTTACCTGTTTCATTTGTTTGATATTTTAAACTTTGTTTATTCATTTTTTAGATTTTATATACAAGGTAAGAAAATCAAATTTAAGGGGAAGAGCATCAGAGTTCAACTTAGTCACCCAGTGTGATGCCAAATATAATTATACATTCTCCTATTCAATCTTTTTACTTTTAGGTAATTATATGTTATTATAAAAAGTGTAATTTTTTAGATTGACATTGACTCTTCGATGTCCAATGAATTTAGTTCGCTATCCTTTAGATACACAACAATGCCCGCTTCTTATCTGTCCATGTAAGTATTATCGATAAAAAATATTTAACAATTGTTTAGATGGCAGAAAAGTTTACTTCTCAAACATTACACATTATAAAATCAATATTATTTGTTCTATGTTTGAAACGATCATTTTAGTTAATCTTTTACTAACGTGATGTGGGTCTCACGATAGGCTCCTAATAACTTAAACGTCAATCAGGCTTCTTTGAGTTCGATAAAGCCTCAACTGAGTACAGAATAATTTTTGTTTCAAAAGCTTTTAATGATATATTTATTCTAATGTCTCTAAAAGCTAATGTTTCTGCAATCCTTATTATCTTTATTTTTAAATTTACAAAAGCAAGTTTTACTAGTTATCAGGCAAGATAATTAAGGGGTCATAGGAGTCTTAAAAATGTGCAAAGAACAAGTACAACAAACTACAAAGAAAAGTTTGATCTGTCATGTAATTTTTTTAACTACTCAATATATAAGTACAATTTTTTTTACATGTAATTCTATAAGATTTATTTAATATAAAACAAATTTTAAAATTTATGAAACTTTAGCCAAAACTAAAATAAATGTTATTAAACATAAAGCTATTTGAACACATTGGGATTAGGCTTGCGCGGCAAATTTTGAGGTCAAAAATGACCAAGAAAATGACTTTATATTGTACAAATAAAGACTTATACCTAAATTCTCAGCTCAATTTTAATTAGAAATTATTTTAAAAAATATTTAAAATCAAAATTTTAAAATTTTTATTAATTTTTTTAGAAGAAAGTTCTTAAAATAATTTCTAATTAAAATTGAACTGAGAATTTAGGTATAAGTCTTTGTTTGCACATATTTGTACAATATAAAGTCATTTTCTTGGTCATTTTTTTCAATTTTGACCTCAAAATTTGCCGCGCAAGCCTAATCCCAATGTGTTCAAATAGCTTTATGTTTAATATCATTTATTTTAGTTTTGGCTAAAGTTTCATAAATTTTAAAATTTGTTTTATATTAAATAAATCTTATAGAATTACATGTAAAAAAATTGTACTTATATATTGAGTAGTTAAAAAATTACATGACAGATCAAACTTTTCTTTGTAGTACCTTCTTTGCACATTTTTAAGACTCCTATGACCCCTTAAGGCTACTTTCACTGAACCTAAATTTTTTATCATTATTGACCTAAGAATCTAGTTATTATATCTACATATTAATGCGTGACTGTCTTTATGTCTGAAATCTCTCTCCGTCTGAACTACAAAACTTAGATACATGAGAAAGGTGGAAAACTATGAATAATGAAACGGGGAAGTTATTCCGATACTTTAAAACTTCGTTTTGTTTGTTTTGTTCGAAGTTATCATCTTTTTTTAAAGTCGATTAAATAAACTTAACATAAGAGACATTGTGTTTTGGGTGTCATGCAAACTGACTTCGTAATTTTATAAAAGGGCGCTCATCACCCCCATAAATCGTCCTACTTCGATCGGGCTTGCTAATGGTAAGTCTATGTGGGAAAAATGGCCTTTGTTCCAAAAAAGCAATGAAAATATAGGAATATTTTGATGCGTTTTTTTTTAAATTCATAAGTCTCCAATAAAGTTGTGCTTATAGAGGTTATTTTTTAAAAAACGTTATTTACTTTTTTTAAATCTAAAATTTTTTCTTTTAAAAAAAGGTAAATAATGTTTTAAAAAAAATAACCTTTAAAAGCACAACTTTATTGGAGTTTTATGAATTCAAAAAAAAACTCATCAAAATATTCCTATAATTTCATTGCTTTTTTTTTTGGAACAAAAAACATTTTTCCTCCAAGACTTACCATTAGCCAGCCCGATTGAAGGAGGACCGCGTATTTGGGTGATGAGCAGCCTTAATTTTTTTTAAATGTATTTCCGCTTTTAGTATAAACATAACATAACTAGCATAAGTTAGCATAAACTTAAAATAACAAATTAAAATTTAGTATAAGCACGTGAATTTAATTTATAGAAATGCAGTTTAAATATTATTGTTTGATTTTATGCACTTATTTTAAATCTTGATTTTATTTATTTATATCTTGATTTGATTTATTTAAACCTCGATTTGATTTATTTATATCTTAATTTGATTTATTTAAATATCGACCTAATTGATTTTTAATGCTTTATGAGATTTACTCAAATTGATTTAATTTAGCCCATGAGTTAATTGTGAAAAGAGTTGTAGAAAATTAAGAAAGATTTGTTACTATATATACCATGAAAGCGAATAACTATTCTAGCTCTGCACATTCTGCATTTTCATCGGGGTGTACGGCGAAGCTCTCAAACTCTTCACCGAGATCCAGTTGGACATCCAAATAAAAAAAAATGTTGACATGAGTCTTGGGGTTGATTTAAGGGGTCTAAGGAGTCTTAAAAATGTGCAAAGAAGGAACTACAAAGTATAGTTTGATCTGTCATGTAATTTTTTAACTACTCAATGTACAAGTATAATTTTTTTATATGTAATTCTACAAGATTTATTTATTATAAAACAAATTTTAAAATTTATGAAACTTTAGGCAAAACTAAAATAATTGATATTAAACATAAAGCTATTTTAACACATTGTGATTAGGCTTGCGCGGCAAATTTTGAGGGCAAAATTGAAAAAATGACCCAGAAAATGACTTTGTATTGTATAAATATGTACAAACTAGGACTTATACCTAAATTCTCAGCTCAATTTTAATTAGAAATTATTTAAAAATGAATTCAAAATCAAAATTTATAAAATTTTATTAATTTTTTTAGAAAAAAAGTTCTTAAAATAATTTCTAATTTAAATTGAGCTGAGAATTTAGGTATAAGTCCTAGTTTGTACATATTTGTACAATATAAAGTCATTTTCTTGGTCATTTTTTCAATTTTGACCTCAAAATTTGCCGCGCAAGCCTAATCACAATGTGTTAAAATAGCTTTATGTTTAATATCATTTTTTTAAGTTTTGGCTAAAGTTTCATAAATTTTAAAATTTGTTTTATAATAAATAAATCTTGTAGAATTACATATAAAAAAATTATACTTGTATATTGAGTAGTTAAAAAATTACATGACAGATCAAACTATACTTTGTAGTTCCTTCTTTGCACATTTTTAAGACTCCTTAGACCCCTTAAATATCCTGATAGGTTGCTGAGGCCCAGTGGCCGAGTGGTAGTGCTTCGCATTGCCACGTCACAGGTCCGGGGATCGAATCCGGGACTGGGCGAGGTTGACCCAGCCTTTCATCCCTTGAGTGGGTCGATAAAATGGGTACCAAGCATGCTTGGGAACTAAAGACTGGGGGTTCCGCGTGAGGCTGACCACCTTACCGAGACATATGCCTCGCACCCCAGAGCCCTAGGTCACGAAAGCTGAAATGGGCACGGCAGGCCTTGGCCCAGTAATGGGCTGTAGCGCCGGGGAGTTTAGTTTTTTTTTAGATAGGTTTCTGACCAGATGGCACTGGGATCGATTGGTACAAAGTAAAAGTATACATGCTATACAAGTCACCGATTTGAAGGTTACACGCATGCAACGCGGTGCTAGTTTATGTAAAACATTATCAATTTTCATTCAATTATGTTTCAGATTCCCTTCCTGAGGAGGAGTTGCAGCTTCAGTGGAATGGGGAAAAAGGAGGTGTTGGCCTTTTGGAGGCGGAAGAAGTGTGGCAGAGCAAATTTGATCTCCTGCTTCCCATACATACGTCGCACTTCAGTCTCCAGTACCACGGTCCAGGTACGAAGTTAGACCCGAATTTCTTATACCTAAAAAAACATGTTGCAGCAAAATATGGAATCTTGTAGCTGCCTCAGTAACCCAAAGTCTACCAAAAAGAACCCCAAGGTGGAGAAATCTGAAATCGGAGTAGAAGAATCTGAGCATCGGCGCGAAGCGCCCTTTCTCATTCATCGAACACGTTCCGTAACGGAGATAACTTGTTACTTCAATCGTTTTGGACTCAGGGGATAGTCCGTACTCTAAGGCTCGAAGAGTGAAAGAAGAGCCGATACCATGTCAGCTTTGGATGTGGTGGCAGCAAGGGCTGCTACTTTCCTCTGAAGACCACTAGGTCTCCGAAGATGTCTGCAATAGCGTCTTTGATTGTCCGTAATGCATCCAGTAAAGCTAGAGAGATAGCATCCTCTACTTCCTGGGGGCTGGACCTGGGCTGATGCTGCCTCCTGGCGGCACTCTCGGGAATCTCCTTTTTGGGGGGCTTCGGTCGGTCAGGGCAGGTCGCCGAGGAACTGAGGTGGGGCCTCAACAGTTAGCACATCAGCAGTTCTGATCATCGTCGCGGGAGGGGCAGGTCCGGGGATCATGACCGAGGCCACAATACCGGCACCTGGGGCCCATGTGGCAGAGACTACTCAACTGGCCGTACTCCTGGCAGTTGTAGCACTGGGGTACACGGGTAATTTTCCTGTAGGGTTCGAAGGAGACTTTCTTACCCAGGGGAATGCTCTGATCGAAAATGGCCTTGTAGTTCCCCGTCCGAACTACTAGGATGGCCAGGATCTTAGCCTCCTCATCCACCGTCCGTGGAAACACCTTCACGAACTTGTGGAAGGGTTTACTGCCGAGGTCGTCTGCCCCAGACTCAGCGATGCGTTTAACAACACCATAAGCCAGATTCCCTTCCGAGGAAGAGAATAGGCATGGGTCTACTGGAATTGGGCATCAGGGGTCTTACAGTCAGTGACCTCCGCGGCCGGATTAAGTTTGACTTTTTTTAGCCGTCGGGACATCCGTGTTTCCCTCCTGGGACTGGGCATCCGAGCTTCCCATCGGGAATTGGGGTTCCGGGGTTACAGTCATCCCTGCCGCCGGGAATTGGGCATCCGACAACAAACCATACCATATTATAGACTCGGCTAAAATATCGAACATATTTGAGACAGGGACATTGGCCACGCGCCGGGGCTCATCGTTTGTCTCCATAGGCAGCGGGGGCACAGCATAGCTCGTTGACGATGAGATGATGAATGATGAACCAATGTGGAAATGAGTTACTTCAGCTTTATACTACCGTTTTCGTTGTTAACTAGTTTACTGGTAGGAACGCAGTGTTAAATCAGCGCAATCTATTGTGGATGGTATATTGAGGTTGCGCGTGTGATGTACCGTCACATTCTTATAGTTATAGTTTAGAAGAAGATGGAGATGCTTGGAGTGAAGTAATGTGAATCCTTCAGAAAGTCACCAAGCCCAAACAAACCGCTTACTCAACGTTAATTCAACCTATAACGCATTATTTTAATCTTTAAATAGCGTTGATTAAAAAAAATGACTGTTTGCGCAGTTGTAGCACGAGATCTGAATTTACACAAGATGGTAGTAATTTTCCTTCACAGGTTGGAAAGATGCGTGGTAATTAGAGTTTTTATTAAAGAGTCAGAAATTTTCAATTCGATGGTATAATAATCTTATGTTTGTAGTTTTGTTGCGCCGAAAAATAAATCCCTCCATTCTTCAACAATGCGTGATGATTTTGACTTTCATGTTGTACTATTTACACGCGTTAAATATATTATTCTAAACATAAAGTCAAAATGCCTAAACGATTCTTGTCACGCAAAAAATGAATTTATTTCTTAAACTCTAAAAACAATGTTGTTTTGTGTTTTAACTCTATTCAATTTCTCTGCTTTACTGATATGAAGAATATATGAACCAGGGTGTTGTGTAATGTATAATTAATTGGTTTCGTAATAAATAGAAAAATATTAACCTTTTTTCAATGCATGCGATATACCCATACGCATGCGTTGAAAAAAGGTTAATATTTTTGGCACATCTGTTGTTGTCCATGGGCATATTTATTTGAAAGTTCTCAAACGAATAGTCTTATTGAAAGTTTAAGAGAAAGGTGTATGATTGCGTGATTATGAGTCAGGCAACATTTTAATAAATGCAAAACATAAATTTTTTAATCCATTCCCAAAATTATGTATTATATGTCGTTTAAACTATCGAATACCAAGTTTCCTAAGCTGTTTATTTTTTCATTTTCATGCAAATATCCATGAATTAATTGATTATTTGCTTAATAATAAGCAATACACTACTGTATTTTTTTTTTGTAAAACATTAAACACTAAGTATTAATAACCGAGCATTACTTACCCGAGGTCTGGGTATAATGTTTTTTCCCATTTTTTTATTTAATTTTTTTTTTCAACCGACACTATATTTGCATGTAACCTTTCTTTTATTTACCTTCTATTTTTTTTAATGATGTTATTAATATTACTAAACCAACAAACATGCCAGTTCTACATGATTCTTTTAACTCTGACATGCTACTGGCCACTTCAATAAACAACCATTTTGCATAAAATACAGTCACGTATCATAAAAAGCTTAACTTCCTTAGTTAAGTTGTTCACAGTTCAAATTCTGTTACATTTTTTGACCTTCCAGGAACGAACTTGGAAAATACATGTTGAGCCAGAGTAACAACAAAAGTAGTGGGTTAAAATTTTATTTTATTATTTTTTTTTTAAATTCAAATAGTACTCTTTCTATGTTACTATTTTTATCAACAATTCAATTAGAAATGACACTTTTCAAATTTTTTTTTCCAAAATCATATTTCAGTAGCCAGTATCGACATTTAAAAAGTATTTGATCAACATCCTTCTTGATAAATTCTACATTCTATATTAGTCCAGGCAACGAAGGCTGAAAAAATTGTCTAGAGGGAAAGTTTTGGAACACAATTTTTGCCTTCATAACTTTGTTTAGACTAGTTAGGAGGTAAACATATCAAAAGTCCCCGCCCCTAGCCCCTGTGCTGAAGAGGGGAGGGGGGGTTGAATGTCCCATTTTTTGGTTTTTCGCTTATATCTCGAAAACTATGAGTTCTAGCTATATAATTGTAATACACAAAATAAAAGCTGATTAAATTTGCTACAAGCTGCACCCCTCAAGTGTTTTAATATCTTGTATAGTTTTTGAGATATCCGCTCTTGAAAATCAGTAATTTTGGAGAAAACACTTCTCCCCCCACATTTTCCCTCTTTTTTGACCGGATAACTCTTCAATAATGCACCGAAACACTAAATTTTGGCTCTAGATTGGTAGAGAATTTAATTCTTTTCAATAATACATCTTATTTTACTATTTTATCTATTTTCCTTCAAATTTTAAAGCGGTTTCAGTGTTGAGTGAAGATTGTACTGAAAGTCCCATAGAGCTAATGCATAAGTTTTGAAATCGCAACTTTTGGAAAACAATTTATTTGCCATGTTATTCCATTTTCACAAGGTATTAGAATCATCATAACATCAATTTAACACAAAATTGAAAAGAAAATAACATCCGGTTATTTAATTATTAATTAATAAAGTTTTAAAATAGTGGCGCCATCTGCTGTATATGTTTGAAATTTTAAAACTTCAAAAATATATAATTAAATAACTAGATAATATTTTTGTTTCAAATATGTTTCATTTCGATGTTATGTTGATTCCCGTACTTGGATAAAAAGGGCTAACATGACAAAGCAATACATCTGTGGAAGTTGTTATTCCAAAACTAATGCATTAGCTCTATCGGACTGACAACCCCTCTTATGTACACTTATTCTATACTGAACGTCTAAATAACACTGATACTCATTTTGTAGACACGTTGTTACCATAATATTTTATTTATTTTATCTCATTCGTCAAACACCAGTGGGAAAACTGTCAGATGCTATAGTCAATTTGAGGAACCCCATTGATGCTGTTCCAATTATAAGTTTGGCATGCTCTAGGATTTTTGAGGCTTGCTATTTTTGCTGCTACGCTGCTACACTTGAGCTGGCACAGTCTTTCTTACATCATCCGAACATAATTTTCAGAACTTCGTCAGGTGCTGCTGCTAACTCACTGTGCACTGGGACCAGCAGAAGAGCTATCGACTAGAGCAGTGGTTCCCAACAGGTGGTCCGCGGACCCCCAGGGGTCCGCAACCTATGCCAGAGGGGTCCGCAAGATGCTATCAGAATAAAAATATATTTCGCTTGATAACATTATTTTTGTTTTGGCCTCTTCCTGCATGAGCAGAGTCTAGCGCAAAACTATCACTCAAAATTTTCTCACTAACTTCTCTTGGCTTCACTTAGTTACGTACTTAGCTCAAGTGTTTGAACACTTTAATGTGTTAAACTTGAGTTTACAAGACAACCATGTCGACATATTCAAGTTGGGGGGAAAATTAGTGCTGTGGTCAAAAAGTGTCAGATCTGGGCGTCAAGGATAGAAAACAACTATTTATAACATTTCTACTTTAAAACAATTCTTGGGGTCATCAGAGGAGAATTTGCCTGACCAGATCAAGTTCATTGTAGCCAAGCTACCAATTTTCGATAGTATTTCAATGAACCTGACGACAGATGGGTGCGAAAGCCCTTCAGCTGTGAAGAAACACACAAAATCCAAGGCCTAACGAAGAAAATCATTTTCATATGTAATAAAATTACAGACTTCTGGGCATCAACAAGCAAGGACCACAAGAAACTTGGAGATAAGGCAATGAAAAAGATCCTTCCATTTGGCAACCGCTTATCGGTGTGAGCAGGCATTTTCTTCGCTGTGTTTCATGAAAAACAAATATAGGGATCGGCTTGACATGCGGTCGGATTTCAAAGTGAAAGTTTCAAGTTTGGAACTTAATATTGCAGAAATAATGGATTCAAAAGACAGATTTATCTAATCTCATTAAGAACTGAAATTTTAACTCTATACTGATGAAGTTACTCTGTTGTAACTGTAAAAAACGTATAAAATATAAATTTGGCTCTCATTTTTTTAATTTTCAAATTAGGAATTAATGGGGGTCCTTTGCCACAATAACCGCTCAATGAGGGGTCCGCGAGAAAATTTTGTTGGGAACCCCTGGACTAGAGAGTTGGAGTCGGTTGATATCCTTTTCACTGAAGACACCAAGATAAACGTCAAACAAGATGATTTTCTGTCGAAAAATTTAAATAAAATGGTCTCATCAACGTAGCTTGAGGACAATTGAATGTAGGAGTTGTAGGACCCTTCGAGCAGAAAGGGATGTGGACATTCTGATAGTGGATACGCGGCATACGGCTGTGATAATGTCGGAAATGACACAGATACTTATTTTGCAGGCACGTTGTTATATTTTATTATTTTGTGTCGACCTTACAGTCCTCTTGATGGCTACAGCTGATGTGTATAAGGACATCGGTTTCATAAAGCCTGGACGTGGGAGAAATAATTTTTTATTCTCATCCCAAGAGTTACAGCAACTGGGTTTAGGACGTGCTATTTTTGCAAACACAATAGCTGGATGCGACACTACATCTTTCACATTGCGAAAAAGCGGGATCGCATTTGTGAAGTTGTGTACGAAGTCGTCAGAAGTCCAGAAAGCAGCAGCGGTCTTTTCATACCCTTCTTTAACCACATATCAGGTACAAGAGGCAGGGACTTAAGGGGACGTACATAAATTGCGTCACGCTCAGAGGGGGGGGGGAGGGAGGGGTATGCGTCAACGTGACGGATCGTGACATGGAGGGGACAGGGGTATACGCTTGCGTGACGTAACGATTCGAAAATTTCCAATTTTGCAATTAAAATCTGTTTTACATAAAATAAAGTTTTTGAGAAAAAAATTAAAAAAATTTTTTATGAGAAACACTTTATTTTTACATTTTTTTCTTTCCAAGTTAATTCTTTTTAAATATAAAAATATGCATTTTTTCAAATTTTAGAAACAAAGAGAAATATTCGAAGCAATTTTTTCTTTAGGGGGGGGGGATGCAAAAACGTGACGTAATTTTAGGGGGAGGGGTTCGATCAAACGTGACGCAGCGTGACACAGGGGGAGGGAGGGGTCAAAAAAGTCAAAATCTTGCGTGACGTAATTTATGTACGTCCCCTAACTTGGACATTTTATTGGGGGGGGGAGGACCACGTTTTGGCGCCCTCTTACATTTTTTTGGAGTCAGTTATTAATCATTATTAACGGCTAATTAAATTAATTAGTACTTATGCATTAATTTAACTTTCTAATGAAAGTAATTAATTGTTATTAATTACTTAATTGAATCATTTTTAATTACTAATTAAATAATTATTAACTACTTACATCTTTATTAATTACTAATTAAATAATTATTAACTATTTACATCATTATTAATTACTAATTACATCATTATTAATTACTAACAAAATAATGTTTTAATTACAAATTAAAGAATTATTTATGACTAATTTAATTGTTTAACAATTAATTTGTAAATTAGGTAAAAATGAATTAACCTAATTTAAAATAACAACACTGAATTAGTTATGATAAATTTAAACATACAAATTATTGGCCTTATAAAAGTACCTTGCAATAGAGTATTCGATAGAATCGAGTTAGATTCCAAATTAATTGATCCTTTATACAATTTTTATGGTAACAATGCATATTAATCTGTACAATATATATCTGTGCACTCGTGCAAAAAAAAAAAAACATTATTGCTTCATGAAATTATCGAAAAGTAGCTTTGCACGCAATTTAATTGTAAAAGTTACATTTGTCATTTCCTATTTATAAATATAAAATGAGTTTTCTTTATTCTCTCATTTGGATTATTTTCATATTTTTAAAGAAAATTGATGCAATTTAACTCCCTTAAATTATACATTTAATAAGTAACTTATATAATGATAATAAAATGAATAAATAGTAATTTCTTACCTAATTTTTATTCCCAACGAAAATAAAACACTAATTACGAAATGCCGAAGGTTTCGAAAATTATAAGCATTGGAAAAGCAACAGAAAAAGTGGATAAAATTAGCTTTCTCTCATAAACACGTAAATACGTTAAAAGCCAACCCCAAATCCATGTGCAAAGGAAACAAAAACAAACAAAAATCAATTGCTACGTATAAGAACATCAGCCACCGACAATTTTATTTTGCAATTGACCATATCGGACATAGGCTGAGTTTTTTCCCCACTAGAGGGCAAGAAGAGTAATTAAATTGGACCCCCGTGAGTTTATGGCTTCTATTTGGGTGGCCTTTTGGTTCGAAGATACAGTCCCCCCCCCCCCCCTCTTCCCCCTAAATGATATCTTTTACTAGGAATGTGAAAACAAGCACATACTTGCGTGCAGACAGACAAAGATAGCCCAACAAGATTAGCCCATTGTCCGTAATCAGTGGTCACCACCAAAAAAGGATACTTCAAGAGAAATCGTCACCGTTCAAAGAAAGTCTTACGAAATCCCATACTCAGAATGCCTCCTTGAGGGGGTTATAATAAGGTGACATAATTGGACCCCCGCAGAGAGTGACCGAGCGAAAAAGTCGTCTGTTGAGAGAGTACAAAGCTTTTTTCTGGAGGGGGTTGAAAGATTTCCGTTATTTTTTAAATAAAAATATCAGCATGTTCTTTATACCAGTTCAAGCTTCTGTTGTTTATTATAAAATCTTAGGCAGGGCGCCATTCACTTCACATGGTGCCATTTTGGGCGAAAATAGCCCCCTGAAAAGATATTGAGGGGAAATAAATTAACAATTACGTATTATTGTTAAAATAACTGTTAAAAAGTTAATTGTTAAAAAAGTTAAAGGGGGCGCCTTTTTGGGCGCCTGACGGCGCTTAAAATGGCGCCCTTTGTAAAATTATTGGGGGGGAAGGCTCCCCCCCTCCCCCCCTATAAGTTACGGCCCTGACAAGAGGCAGGCAATACCTGCATCTTGAGGTGTTATGGGGCTCCAACGAAAGAGGCCTTCCCCAATGCCACAGGACAGGTATAATTCACTCTTGAAATCCGGAGCCGCCATCAAGGCTGATATATCGTCTTCACTCTTCTTCCCACCGAGGAAGCAGTAAAACAGCATTTCCTCTGAATATTACACCAAGATGAGCTGTGGCTGGGAAATGACCTTCCTCCTCTTGTGTATGATTGGAATATTGAGAATAACTGCCTGATGGTCAAAGTGCACAGTGAGTTAGCAGCAGCACCTGACGATGTTCTGAAAATTATGTTCGGATGATGTAAGAAAGACTGTGCCAGCTCAAGTGTAGCAGCGTAGCAGCAAAAATACCAAGCCTCAAAGGTCCTAGAGCATGCCAAACTTACCATTGGAACAGCATCAATGGGGTCCCTCAAATTGACTCCGAAGATGAAGAACATGAATAGCATCTGACAGTTTTCCCACTGGTGTTTGACGAATGAAATAAAATAGATAAAATATTAAAGTAACAATGTGCCTACAAAATGAGTATCAGTGTTATTTAGACGTTCAATATAGAATAAGTGTACATAAGAGGGGTTGTCAGCCTGATAGAGCTAATGCATTAGTTTTGGAATAACAACTTCCACAGATGTATTGCTTTGTCATGTTAGCCCTTTTTATCCAAGTACGGGAATCAACATAACATCGAAATGAAACAAATTTGAAACAAAAATATTATCTAGTTATTTAATTATATATATTTGAATTTTTAAAATTTCAAACATATACAGCAGATGCCGCCACTATTTTAAAACTTTATTAATTAATAATTAAATAACCGGATGTTTTTTTTTCCAATTTTGTGTTAAATTGATGTTATGATGATTCTAATACCTTGTGAAAATGGAATAACATGGCAAATAAATTGTTTTCCAAAAATTGCGATTTCAAAACTTATGCATTAGCTCTATGGGACTTTCAGTACAATCTTCACTCAACACTGAAACCGCTTTAAAATTTGAAGGAAAATAGATAAAATAGTAAAATAAGATATATTATTGAAAATAATTAAATTCTCTACCAATCTAAGGCCAAAATTTAGTGTTTCGGTGCATTATTGAAGAGTTATCCGGTCAAAAAAGAGGGAAAATGTGGGTGGGAGAAGTGTTTTCTCCAAAATTACTGATTTTCAAGAGCGGATATCTCAAAAACTATACAAGATATTAAAACACTTGAGGGGTGCAGCTTGTAGAAAATTTAACCAGCTTTCATTTTGTGTATTACAATTATATAGCTAGAACTCAAAGTTTTCGAGATATAAGCGAAAAACCGAAAAATGGGACATTCAACCCCCCCCTCCCCCCTTCAGCACAGGGGCTAGGGGCGGGGAATTTTGATATGTTTACCTCCTAACTAATCTAAACAAAGTTATGAAGTCAAAAATTGTGTTCCAAAACTTTCCCTCTAGAACTCTTCGTTGCCTGGACTATATCAACTGTTTATAGGATTCGGATGTGTTGCAGACGATAAAATTGTTCTATACCAAGGAATGGATTAAATGGTATCTATATACTCGGATCGATTGCAACTTTTTTTTGTCCGTGCGGAGAACAGGTATCTATATATTTGCTAGTCGTAATAAAATTTTTTCTTATGCTCTAATTTCTGCTTCTTATTAAAACGAGAATTCTTCTAATGTTTATGACGAAGTGGAATGGTTCGATACCTTTGAATACTCTATAACGGTAATATAATAATCCCAATAACAATAAAAATAAAAGGTCGTAGGTGTAACAGATAGGCAGATGGACAGAAATCTCCATGATGTCAATATACCCTACTCCAAACTTTCTACATTTAAATCATTCCAATAAAAAAGTAGGCTACATGCTTTGATGACAGGTCTTGTCACCAATAATAGTCTGGGTATGTGTGGTAGGATGCTTCAATCAAAATCAAATTGTTGCAGACGTATCTGGTCGCTTCTCGTGTGTCAACGCCACTTTCCGTCTGCGTCGCCAGAACGGTTACCACGCGGGCTACTCGTATACCATCACCTCCTTCATCGTGGTGGTGTCGTGGATCGGCTTCTACATACCTCCCACGGCGGTGCCAGCAAGGGTGACTCTGGGGGTAAGTGTGAAGAGGTATGGACCGAGCCCGGTATTGCAACTTCTTTCACCAATACCGGGTGGTTATAAAATAACGCTCGCTATTCGGAGAGGTCTGCAGCTTGAATGAATAATCCGAATGCAACAAACATTGAGGCATTTACTAATTAAGAAGGGGGGGGGGGGATAATGGAATCCACATAAAAAATAAACTCGTCCCTTCACCAGGGTTCTAAATTACGAGGCGTAATTGGCTGCGTTGGCCATAATTGGCTGCGCCTCGTAAATAAGTGTCTCAATGTTTGTTGCATTCGGATTATTTATTCAAGCTACAGACCACTCCGAATAACGAGCGTTATTTTATAACCCCCCCCCCCCCCCCGTACTCTTTCGGAACAAAATTAACCTTTTAACAAAATTGACATTTCCTTTTGTTGGTGTGGCTACTAAAACAGCAATATCCAAAACTAAACATGTTTTATCAGCATTTTCTAAGAATACTAAACTGAACTCCTCAGTAGAGCGACAAGGCAGAGTAGGGTAAGGCATATGCTGTACCTATACTGTAGCTCAAAAGCTTTGGGGTACCAGCATATGTCTTGGTTAGGCTTGGCATAACCACCTGGTCAACACCACGTATTTAGTCCTCAAGAATGCTTGGTCCTCATTTAATCAGGGATGAAAGCCTGAGCGAACCTTGCTCGTGGACCTGATAACTTGTAAAAGTTGCTAATTCGGCAATTAATGCTATTAAATACACAAGTAAGCTTGATACTCATTTATTGACGAATATAAATAATATATAAAGGTCTCCGTTTTAGAAAGATTTACGTTCGACTTAAACATCTCCCAACAAACAAAACAAAAGTATCAAAGGTTGGTGGAAAGAAAGTTTAATCGAGGCTCTTGTATGAATAATAATTTATTGAAAAATTATATATAAATAGATTTGATTTAAATACTTTAATAACCCATTTATATTTGGAATCTATCATTGCATCCCAGCCTATTGGCTCTAAATTTTCACTAAACTGCCTTGGTGATGAAAAATCGCATTCGCCAAAACTACTGCTGTCATGACTCCGTATGTAAAAGTCGATATTGAATGACTCTACTCTCTCCTCAGATAACCACCCTCCTGACGCTGCTGACCACGGCCAACTTCGTCCGTGCGAACCTGCCTCCAATCGCCTACGTTACTGCCATGGACGTGTGGGTGGGAGCATGCATTATGTTCGTGCTGTTCGCGCTCTTGCTCTTCCCCGTTGCTCATCGCTACGCCACCAGTCGTCAGAACACAGAGAGAAAAGTGTGCGTGGTCCTGACGGTAAGGTCTAGAGATTTGTATTTCTTAGGCCGAAATTGAGCTGAAACGTTTGAATTCGCGCACTTTAGCTTGCATCGGTCTGAGCTATATACCCTGCAAACGCTCTCGCAAACCAGTATTTAAGGGGTCATAGGAGTCTTAAAAATGTGCAAAGAAGGTACTACAAAGTATAGTTTGATCTTTCATGTAATTTTTTAACTACTCAATATATAAGTATAAGTTTTTAATATGTAATTCTATAAGATTAATTTAATATAGAACAAATTTTAAAATGTATGAAACTTTAGCCAAAACTAAAATAAATTATATTAAACATAAAGCTATTTGAACACATTGGGATTAGGCTTGCGCGGCAAATTTTGAGGTCAAAAATGACCAAGAAAATGACTTTATATTGTACAAATAAAGACTTATACCTAAATTCTCAGCTCAATTTTAATTAGAAATTATTTTAAGAACTTTTTTCAATAAAAATTTTAAAATTTTGATTTTAATTTTTTTAAAAATAATTTCTAATTAAAATTGAACTGAGAATTTAAATACAAGTCTTTGTTTGTACTTATTTGTACAATATGAAGTTATTTTCTTGGTCATTTTTTCAATTTTGGACCTCAAAATTTGCCGCGCAAGCCTAATCCCAATGTGTTCAAATAGCTTTATGTTTAATAACATTTATTTTAGTTTTGGCTAAAGTTTCATAAATTTTAAAATTTGTTTTATATTAAATAAATCTTGTAGAATTACATATAAAAAAATTATACTTATATATTGAGTAGTTAAAAAATTACATGAAAGATCAAACTATACTTTGTAGTACCTTCTTTGCACATTTTTAAGACTCCTATGACCCCTTAACTTTTCAAACCACGAGAAGTCGTGCTCAAGAGCGTGTCATCAGGGCCGTAACATTGCTTTGGGTCTTTCGGGGGTCTAAATAAAAAGTGGTACAAAAGCCAAGTGAATGAACATTACTTTTACCAGTGAATGAACACAAAAATGTCCAGTCAATAAACATGTTAGATTTTAACCAATGACCGGGACAAACAATCAGACGTCAGATAGCTTCCTGTTTAGGTGAGAAGTCAGTGTTGCCAATCCATCCAGCGGAATGATTTTTAATCCTTACTTTTTAAATGTATTTACCAACTATTCATTCACTGGTCAGTCTACCCTAGATAAGGTTTTCGTTTTCTCTTTTCAGAAAAGTGATCGACTAAACCACGGAAGCAGAGGACCAGCTGGAAATATGCATGAGCCGAAGAAAGAGATGCAGATCGAAGTGGACTCTAAATGCAGATTCATGTTTCCCTGCGCCTTTCTTCTGTTCAATGTCGGTTACTGGTGTCACTATCTCACGTGACACTGAAATATATTTTATGATTCACGAAATATAACAATGTCAAGGTTTCCCACCACCAGACATCACGCAATTATAAGTTTAGCTACTCTTTGTATTTAAAATTGCGGGTGATGGTTAAGAGCAGGAGCGCCTGTGTTACACTAAAAAAAAAAAAGATTAAGAAGTTAATAAGGGGGATTGTAAAGTCTTGGAGTAAATTAAAATTAAATGTCTCAAATTCCGTTGTCTTTACCACCCCCTTATACAATACTAGTTAGTAGATATGGGACAATAACTTCTTAATTAGATGCAGAGCGGGAAAAAATTCACAATGTAAATAATAAAGTTAATTTAATGGAAAGTTGAAAACCGCAATAAGCAACACGTGCATCATGCACACCATTGTCCTGCTAAGAGATGATTATAGGGGGGTGTCCATAAATTACGTGATATGTTTGGTGGTGGTCAAGCCGAATATCACGAACTTTTTCCCAATAAAGGAAAATTTGCGATAAATGGCGCAAAATCCATTTTTTTCCTGGACCTAAAATTGACAAAATCTTACGATATTTTTCGTGGTTCCCCGAACTGCACTAGGTTTATGGGAAAAGACCCATTTTCTTTTTAAATATAGAATCATTCAAGTTTCAGTTGCTAAAAAAAAAGTCAAATTTTACAAATGTCACGAGATTACAGGGGAAGGGGGTCGATGAAAAAAAAATAAGTCGCAACACGTAATTTAACCGACTTCCCTTAAAGAAAGATTTATGAAAAGCCTCTAGCTAGTCCAAGGAAATTAAAAAATTTATGGCTGACGCGACAGTAAATTGTATTACTTACATAAAATTAAACAAATGAAGGTTGACTAGACATACTGCAGTTCGCAATGCAGTTTGACTCAACTCTACAGCTATAAAAAAAATGTAAATACAAGTCTTTATATTATAAGTTATTTCAAACAAAAACGCAAATAAAATTCATAAAAATTTAATGACGATTTCGTAGTCGAAAAAGTTAATCACTGAAGCAAATCTGTTCAAGGTACAAAAATGTTCAGCTGTTATTGAAAGGCAACAAATGAATGCAACTAACCACTGCATTCATATTTTTGGTTGGTTGATTATTCATAAGAAACCAAAATAAAGCATAAAATTAACACAATGGACATAAATTACCTTTTTTAACCAATTATGGATCCTTTACTGCCATTACCAGGGATGTTAGTGCTTCTTGAACAAAAAAGCTGAAATCCAAACCAAATGCTTGGCTTGGATAACCAAAAAAACTGAACTAAGTGTGACCGATAAAATTGGAATTTAAACAGTTATCACGACACAATTGTTAATTTAATGATTATATGATACTATATTACTAAATGTACTTTTAATTTATTTATAAACACTTTAAAATAAATAAATTTAGTTTTATTTATGTTATTTTGGGGGGAGGGGTCATCATCAGTTTTGTCTATGAGTGTGAATATGTTTTGTTGTTCATTTGGTGTATAACCATCAAGTTTTGGTAGTTTGGAAGTTCCATAAGAAGGCTAAAAATTTAGGCACCGGGCTTTGCCAAAAAAATAATCTTGACTGCCTCTTTGGGATTGAAATCCCCAACATTTGGTCTTTTAATGCACATTACCATTAACATATAGTTTACACATTTGTTTAAAAAAAAAAAGCACTTTTCCAGAAAAATTCAGACTAGAAATATATTAGCAACATAAAATCTACATCTATAAAGAGTGCATAAGCCTGCACTCCATTAAAAAAAAAAACTAAAAATTGTCTACAATCAGAAACTACAGTATAGGCTGAAGTAGAAAAAAGGTTCAAACGTAAAAAAAAAAGAATTTTAACTTTCAAGCTGTACTTGTGATCACGACTCACAGACACTTGATCAGAAAAAACATTGTGGTTGTCCGACTGGCAAAGAACCGGAGCTACAAAAGATACTCTTTCCGATTACACAGAGCCACAGAACTGTCAATCATTCTGATGCAATGTGAAGTCAGTGGCAGATTTCATGAAAATTACTAGGCGTCGAAGTAAGCAAATCAGGAAGCATTATTGGACTACACATTCTTGGTCACGGTAAATGATCGTCTTCAAATGGGGATTGCACTGGCCGTTGATCAAAATTTGAAGACATCTTGATGTAATCTAATCTGAATTCATCCTCAAATATTAATAAATTTTTTTTATCTTATTAAAGCTTAGTTTTCATTAATATAGAGCTTCTAATGGGAGATTGCACTGGCTGGCCGAGATTTGAAGAGATCTTAGTATAATCTAATCTTAATTCTTCCCATTTTTTTTATAGAAATTTTTTCGTTATTATTAAAATCCATTATTTAAACTAGTTATTTATCAATATTTAAGCTTAGTTTTCATCAATATAGAGTTTCTTCTATTAGGAGATTGCACTGATGGCCGAGATTTGAAGACATCTTGTGTAATCTAATCTTAATTCATCTTCCTATTTTGATAGAAAATTTTATCTTCCTTATTAGAAACCGTTGTTTTAACTAGCAGGTTATTGAAATTCAGGTTTAGTTTCACCGAATTACGGTGCAAATGTTAGGTTTAAATTATCGTCGCACTAGAGCTACACGAGGGCTATTGGGAACGGGCGTCGTATTTTAGAAACACAGTCAAGTACGATGCAAAGAAAAAGTAAACAATTGCTTTAAAAAATGCATCGCAAATGCGATACAGCTTAAACCGAATCCTGGTTTCAACCCTCTCTACAGTAGCTGACGATGGCTAAATTATTTGCTGCAAGGGGGAAAGGCGCAGGGATCAACTCCTAATGGCATGCTGAATTTAGGGACAAAAGCAGTATGCTATTTTAGTTTTTTAGAATAAAAAAAAATTAAACACCGATTGTTCTCGGAACATTAAAAAAAAAAGCGGAATTTTTTTTAAAAAGCTGAAATTGTTTTTGGAGAAGGAAAACAAAAAGCGGAATTTTCGGTGGAAAAAAGCAAAAAAGTGGAAGACAGGCATCCCTGCATTACTTTACTTATAGGTTAAGGTGCTGCTACAAATTGGAAGAAAACGCAAGAACACTATTTTTGTAAGAGCACACAAGTTATTAGCTTTTGTAAAAGATATCCTATTCAACAGCATAGTATATTGTAACACATTAATAAATGCAATCAAATACATTATCGTTTGTTGAGTGTTAAGCCTAGGTTTCCTGAGGAAGCAGACATAATGTGACTCTGGCTGTCACTACATTAACGTCACAGAAATTTTAACAAATGGAGGTTAAGTAGAATACTCCGATAATGTCACGATAGAAAAAGTCTTAGTGATCAAGTTGTATCGTACAGACAGACATTACACACAGCTGATTTTTACAGTTTTTTTATTTATCAAGCTTACATAACTTTTTAAAACAGAGGTTCGGGGAATTCAAAGATCACCTCCTTGCCTGTAAGTTTCTTATATACTGCAGCAAAGGTTTCGGTCTGGAAGAAAATCAAAAAGGTATAAATAAAACACCAGAGGTTTAAAACTAAGCTTAACTTATTAAAACTAAAATTATAGAACAAGTTATCAGAAATGCATAATGTTCACATGATTTATTCAAAGACACTAGTCTGTAAAGCATCTCATCATATAAGTTTTAGATAGTAGCAAGAAATATCCACAGTTATACATTGCAAGTTTTACAAAGACAATATTATGGTTATAGTTTCATGGCGTAATTTCACAATGAATGGGCAAAAAGATCAGACAAATGCCTCAAGAGTCATCAAATGAAACAAAGCCTTACTCCAAGAATCAGTCTGGAAAAGCAAAGAACTTGCTAAATTCCAAACATCTTCAAGGATCAAGGAATTAATTCAGACTCGTCATCTTTATCATCACCAACCAGCTTCAGAATCAGGTAGGATTTATTACCAGGGAATTTTTATCAGGTAGAATTTATTCGGCCAAAGTCTTAGCCGAATATTAGGCCTATCCAAACCAAAATTTACTTTTTGTCAGACTTAAGTTGTATTTATTATTTATCACACAATAAAGTAGCACTCGTTTGTTATTGAAACAAACCTTTTAGAAAGTGATTGAAACTTGGTAAAATTACAACACGAAAACAGAAGTAGGTAGATCCGATATAGAATGAAAATTAGGGGGGGGGGGGGGGGATATCATGGCTTACAATACTGTTATACATTTACAAAATATTTTTTTAATCTTTCAGTGAAAGAAATTACAACATTACAACCATGATCTATACAGCGATTGTGTTTTTAAAGCCCACTCACTGTTAGTGTTCCCTTAAAGAGACATGTTATTTAATACAACTTTAGTAAAGTTTGATTTAACATTATAAACAACAAAAACTCCCGAAATTGAGTATCAAAAGAAAACAAGTCCCGTTTGAAATTTTTTTGATGTTTTTAGAAGATAACAGGAAGAAATTTGAAAAAATTTAAATTTGGCCATTCGGCTGATTATTCGGGCGAATACCGAATATTCGGCGCATCCCTATTTATTACATAAATTAAGTAAAACAAACAAGATAAAAATGTATATAGATCAGATACTATCTAGCAGAGAACATCATGGTTAATCATCTCTGAATGTTATACATCATATCTATGCACACAACAGATACACATAATTAACACGAATAAACAAAAGCATACCTTATGTTCTATATTTGTTTGTTGGGTTTTATCTAGATGTACTTTCATAAGCCGGCTGCCATCAAGACGCACTCTAATTCTCTTGCCTACTATTTCAGCTGGGTACACTAAATCTTCTAAGATGGCATCATGTACAGATGTTAATGTACGACTGTAAACAATAAATTCTCAAATCAAGGAAATGAAGAACAGGAATTGATCTATCGATACACATATATATATTTTAAATTTATTAAAAAACAATACTATCGTTTAAATTTCACCCCATAAGAATGGCATCAGATATGCATAACAATTACATGAATTATTTCAAAGACACTAGTCTGTAAAGCATTTCATCATTTAAGCCTCAATCCCACAAAAGTAAATACACTTTATAACACAGAAAAATAACTTGTTTTAATCGAAATTATCACATTAATCGGAAATGCATAAAATTTACATTTTGGTTTCAAAGACACTAGTCTGTAAAGCATCTCATCATTTGAATGTTAGGCATATAAAAGAAAACACTGAGAGGTAATAGTAACATCTCTCAAGACTGCATGTTATTTATACAAGAGAAAATTGTCAAATTAGGGTGTACGTACACACTTGAACTTTTTTTTCTTAATATTTCTCTTAAAAATCCAATATTTTTATATTTGATCTAAATCATAGGTGCATGAGGGTGCGCGCAAAAATATTTGAAAAAATTTAAAATGATAATTAATTAATTAGCATGTTTTTTAAACACTCATAACTCAAGAACCAATTAACTTAGACCTATAAAATTACCATGCAAATTAATCACCAATTCCTTCTGAAGGGCATGAACCTCAAATCAAGTTTGTGGCCCTTTTAGTTTTTTAATAATAATTTTTTATATTAAGAAACGTGAAAAAAAATCTAAATTTTTAGAAAAAAGTAACTTTGACATGCAATAAAAAATTTATTTAAAAACCAAATCTTTTTTTTGGAGGTTCAGGCCTCCCAAAACTTATTCTACATGTAAATAAACAATTCGTTTGACAAAATGTTAATTTTAACTTCAGTTATCACGTTTTGAACAAAGTAACACATGAGTAAAATGAAGTTTTGAGAAAATTGAGTTTAAAGGTTGCAAAAGCTAACTGACTTTCATGGTTTAATCATTAAAAAAACCTCTAACTTTTTATTAATTATAGTGGAGTACCAGTACAAACTTTACATCATTTTAAAGAAGAAGAATTGGAGAATCCAATTTACTTAAAAACAAAAAATGTCAAATTTGGCTAATTTTGGCCTTTCCAAGTGTGTATGTATACCTTAAATGCAGCAAGATATGTTTTAACACCTAACAAATAGGATAACAATTGTAAAATCGAGTATTGATTCACATTCAGAAAGGCATAATATTTACATGGAGTGTTCAAAGACACTAGTCTGTAAAGCATCTCATCACTATACACAGATCCATCTTATTGGGAGGTTTAAGCAGTAAAATTAAGAGATTTTAATTGTATTTTCTAGCTAGCAACTTACGAATGCAAGCCAAAAAAGTTAATGTATCCACATTTAAATACTACTGCATAAACAAATAGAATATGCAGCCGGTTCAATTGTGGAAACAGCAAGTCAAGTTGAATTTGGGCTTCACAAGTTGATTAGTACTTTCAGACAAATGCCTCAAGAGTCATCAAGCAAAATAAAACCTTTCACCAAGAATTTGGCCGGGAAAGCAAAGAACTTGCTAAATCCCAAACATTTTCAAGAATCAAGGAGTTAATTCAGACTCGTCATCTTTGTCATCACCAAAAATGAACTAATGAAAGACGATTGGTTTGAAAACTAGCTATGCAAAATGAAGCTTTCTGCTTTCGTTTATTGCAATAAACAATATAGGACCAACACAAGGTAACTACAAATGTTTCTTTTAAGCGGCAATAAAATTTTTTATTGATATGTAATTCCCCCAATAGCACAATAGATAAAATCGACCAAAAAGTTCCACAGGTCAAGCAATAATTCTATATACATCTGTATCTAAATGATCCGCATGAGATTTAGTATGAATTTAATGAGTTGGAAAATACCTAGATGTATTTTCTAGCTTGCAAAATATTAATGCAGGCCAAAAAATTCATATATCCACATTATAATACTACTGAATAAGCAAGTTGCATATGCAGCAGGTTCAGGTAGTGGAAATTGCATGTTGAATTAATAAGTTAAAATTGCAAGGAGGGAAATTTGTAAAATAAAAAACTGTACAAAAAGGCCAATAGTCATCAATAGAACTAAAATCTTCAAGAAACAGGACAATAAGAATCCTCATCGTTGTAAAGTCATAAAGAAAGAAAGATCAGATACTATCTAGCAGAGAGCATCACTGTTCAGTCATCTCTGAAATGTATGCATCATATTAAATTACATTACAATTCAAGAAAAATTAGCTAAAACTATACCAAAGTAGATATTTGAAAGCAACAAACAAACTATCTGAATTAAAACATATCACTGATACATAACGAAATACCAAACCAGAATTTCAGCAAGAACTGGTTATTCACCAACTTGCTTAACTTTGTATTGAATTACTTTATTTTGCTCACCTCTTGGGTCTTTTCTGCTTGTTCTTGATCTTCATCTTTCTAGAAGGTTTTGGCAAAATTGTCCTCCTTGCAATAAATACAACATGCTTTCCACTGAACTTCTTTTCTAGCTCCCTCACCAAACGAGATTGGATTTTCTGAAAAGATTTCAACTGCGGCACTGGAACTGATATAACAAGAGCCTATAAAAAATATTAGGAAAATATATAATTAATGAAGTTCAGACCTTCATAAAGTCACAACAAAAAGAAAACACACCAGTGCTCATAAAAATTTCTGCGTGTTCAGAAAGGCATAACATTTACATGTTTGATTCAAAGACACTAGTCTGTATAAAGCATTTCATCATATCACAGCAGAAAATCTCACCAAATAACATATTATAAGTGCTAATATTTGTATTTTTTAAACAGGTACCTTAAAGCACAAGTTTAAAAAAGTTAATATATCCACCAGTAAATACTACCGAATATGAAAAAATACATATTCAGCCGGTTCAATGGGTGGAAACCTTAATTTCCAACATTTTACCGTCTAGCTATATCCGTTGTTTGTAACATGGACCAGAATTTATAAATGATATTTAAAAAATAAAATCAAATAAAAAATTATTTGTTAATAAAGCAATCAACTTAATTAAAAAAATCTAATAACTGACAGATAAGACAAAATGTATACAAAATTGCTTCAGAAAGGGTTTTCAGCAACAGCATTATGATCTGTATAACCACATCATAAGCAAAATAATATGCGATAACTAGGGAACAAGATAGTCTGTAAACAAAAAAAAAATGGTATATGTTACCATAGTTACTCAACATGCCTTATAGGCAGGCACAAGAGGCCATATCACCAACACCTTTTTAAAAATGAGTGACTTTATTTGCAAACAATCACATTTGTCTTTCTGCGGGTCAACGACCTTTTGGACTTGGTCTGACTTCGTCAGACCAAGGAGGATTAGCAACAACAACAATCACATTTGTACATTACAGGGTGCCAAATTGAGAAAATTTTACATTAGATAACTGGTCTAGTAGGAACCTAAAAGTACTAGACATTGAAAAATTTTGCTAGACAAAATAAACTAAATAAAAGTCAATTTCACCATCAAAAATTAATTTATTAAACTAACTTTTACAGCAACAATAGTCAATCAGTTGTCTGCCTCTTTTGTGAAAGTACTGTTACAATCACTTTTACTTAACGCAGACTCTTATGCTTAAGTACTCTCGCAGTTAGATTCAAAAGCGCTGCTACGTAAACATGGCTTTCTGCTTGTCTTTTTCTTTTTACATCACTTTTCCAAAATTGAACGGCTTGCTCTGGATCAAATACTGATTTCTGGAAAGTGAAGTCTAATTTGCATCAATTGGGTGATGATTTGGGTCAAAAATTGTCAGTCAATGTTTGGTGGTCACAATTTTTGCTAGACCGCCGGTCTAGTAAGTTGGAAATTTTTATCGGCATTTAAAAACAAAACAAAAAAACATCGGCATTGTCTAGCGCTTATTTCACGCCCTGCATTATCACTTAAAATTTTAACCACACAAATGCTTCACAAGTCATGACACAAATAAAACTCAAACCTCAGGAAATCAGCCAATGAATGCTAAGAACTTGCACATTGGCTTATTCAAGAATCCAGACTTACATCAGACTCGTCAAACACAATGCAATAGATATATTTTTACCATTAGTATAACAACCTGCATAACCCTCCCACTAGATTCAGATTAAAGGTCATCAACAAGCAAAATGTGGATAAATAGGAAAGTTCAAGGCACTAACTTATACAAAAGAAGCAATCAGACAAATGCCTCAAGAGTCATCAATTGAAATAAAACCCATCATCAAGAATTAGCCTGGAAAAGCAAAGAACTTGCCGAATTCCAAACATCTTCAAGGATCAAGGAATTAATTCAGACTCGTCATCTTTATCATCACCAAGAAAAAAAAGACTTAAACAAACTGGTTGGAATGCGACACTTTATACCAACTGGTATAAATGGAAGCAGATTAAATCGTAGGCAAAATTCAACTGACATTTGGTGTCTTGAAAATATGATGAAGTATATAACTTCAATTTCCAAACAATTATTATTTCATTTTGCAACATGCAAACAATCTATTATATACAAACAATGTCTCAATGGTGTGATCATCACACATCTTATAAAATACAAAATCAATTTTTTATGGTAATTTTTTCCCCACAGCCAACGTTTAGGGAGAAAGCATCAATTAACAACTCACCTTCTTTCCATCAACATCTACTTCCTTGGCCCCAGCAATAAATAGCTCCCTAAGCTGTACCTTTAGGTCACTGTTCAGTTCCAACTCAAGAAGAGCCTATCATCAATAAAATATAATTAAAAACTTTATATATTATCAAAATAAATTAAGGTAATATCTTACTTCATGGTACTTCTTGGTGTGATCGGTATATAAAAACATAACCTTTGAAGGAGCGAACTTAGGTCCAGGAATGTATCCTTTACGGTGGATGTCTTTCCTGAATACATTTTTACTTGTCGGCCCAGGCAGGGTAGACATTTACTGTACAGTAACCATTGGCGAACTTTCCGAAATCACGCCATAAGTCCGTATTCTGGCGAATTTCCACAACAGAAACCCAACCAAAATAAGCAAATAACGGTCAAAGGTTGCCAGAAATCATTGCTGCAAAGCAATTCGAATAATCGTTTGAAGCCAGACAGGTTACCACAAAAAATTATTTATCGCCAAATAAAAAAAATGCGCCAATGGCTACCGTACAGTAAAAAATCTAAACCCCCAGGCATATGTAGCAAAAAAGCGAGAAGCCTTGGATCTAAGTTAACCCATTAAATGGTACTAAACATATATTCAAAATGGTTAAATCAAGTTATAAACCCTGCCAATCAGCCAGATTTAGCTTCAGAGAAATTCTTGCTGATGATTGTTGGGCAAAATAAAAAAAAATAGTGCTTCAAGCAAACCTGCCAACTTCTAAAATGGTTTTCTAAACATAAACCTGAACCAAGTCCAAAGATAATGCTTGTCAGGCGTTAAATGTTCGGAGAATGGCTACGGGGATAAAACGCTCAGGCTCAGATACAGATCAATTTATAATTATGCCTTTGTCTAATCTTTAAATATTTTTCCTGCATTTGATACATTTCAAATAACACAGCAGGATATGTGTTTATCAGCTGTTAACGATAGAAACGCTAAAACAGGTATCGTTAACTTAAAAACTTTCAATGAACAACAATCATAACAATTTTTTTACAAAACAAGTGCCGACTAAACAGGGATGTCATTTAAAATACATTTCATACGCTGCACTTGCCTGTGAAATAGTGTTTTCCAGCTCATCTGGCTTTTCATTGTGGGGTTTGATAATCTTAGCGCCGATGGAATACATCTGCAATGAAAAAAAAAAATTAAGACTGAAGGTTAATCTTTAGAATCCGGTGCTTCTGTCGCCAACGGATTTGGCGTTTATTGCAGGAAGCGATAAACAATTTTATTTGGTGATACGGCGAAAGATCTTTTCATCCAATTGTCGGCGCTGGTAATACTTGCGCGGAATTGTGGGTAAGAAGCCCGGATGATGTGCGCGCACAATGGAATTATTTTGTTCTTAATTTATTTTTTCGTCCAACTAACGACGCTGTTGATACTTGCGAGCGATGAATTGTGGGTAAAGTTGAGCGCGCATCGGAATTCCGGTTACAGTTAACTCCTGAATATCTGGTTTTGGTTATTATATTTCAGCTATTTTTTATTCTGAATATTTTGTCGATTCGAAGAGGGCCGGTCTCCTAGCTGCCGGGGGCCCCAAACAAGATTTTATGCTTTCAACAGACTCTTCAATACTGCCTGATGTTGGATACTGATGTTTTTTTAGAGAAAAAAAAAATTGCCCGGGGCCCCAAGCGGGTATTTAGGCTTTCAATGGGCCCTACAATACTGCCCGATGTTCGATACTGATGTTTTTTTTAGAGAAAAAAAATTGCCCGGGGCCCCAAACGGGTATTTAGGCTTTCAATGGGCCCTACAGTGCTGCCCGATGTTCGATACTGATGTTTTTTTAGAGAAAAAAAAATTGCCCGGGGCCCCAAACGGGTATTTAGGCTTTCAATGGGCCCTACAATACTGCCCGATGTTCGATACTGATGTTTTTTTAGAGAAAAAAAAATTGCCCGGGGCCCCAAACGGGTATTTAGGCTTTCAATGGGCCCTACAATACTGCCCGATGTTCGATACTGATGTTTTTTTAGAGAAAAAAAAATTGCCCGGGGCCCCAAACGGGTATTTAGGCTTTCAATGGGCCCTACAATACTGCCCGATGTTCGATACTGATGTTTTTTTAGAGAAAAAAAAAATTGCCCGGGGCCCCAAGCGGGTATTTAGGCTTTCAATGGGCCCTACAATACTGCCCGATGTTCGATACTGATGTTTTTTTAGAGAAAAAAAATTGCCCGGGGCCCCAAACGGGTGTGTACTGGATTGCCACTCGCGTAGCTCTAAAGCGACGAAAATTAAAACGAAACTAAACTGCGTACTGTATAGCCTCTTGTGTAGCTCTAGTACGGCGTTAATTCAAACCAAAGTGGATTGCCAATCGTGAAAAAAAATGACTTCCAACTCTTCCGTAGCTATCTGCGATCCATTAACCTTAGAAATCAGTGAAAGAAACTAGGGTTGCATTGGCTTGAAAGAATCTGGCAATGATAAAGTACGCGAGTTTCGCCAATTATTTGTTGTTTTTGGACAAGCGCCAAGCAGCACCGGATTCTAAAGATTTACCAGACTGAATACCACAAAGTCAATATTTATATAATTCAATACAAAAACATAACGATCGAAATAAGTTAGTTACATTAATGATAAATACAATGCTAATATCACACGAGACGTTTTTAACAATAAAAAGTTATTTTACTTAATTGACAAGTCTTACTATGAACTAAATTATGGACAAGAAATACTATCGGCAAGAGCCACGTGTGAAATACAACATTGGCGTAAACACGATATAGTCACCGAGTTTTTCTCATAAATTAAAGCCAATGGAAGAAAATACCATAAATTAAAGTAGTGCATGAAGCTTGCTAAAAATTAAATCTTTGTTTTATAGTACAAGAGATAGTAGAGCAATACGGCTAAGCCTATTAATATTAGGACACACGGCGACCTTTCAACACAACTTAGCGATCTATAGGACAAATAAATGCATGCAAATTTAGACTAAAAACAAACAAAGTGGATTTAGCGATTCAGTTAAAGCATTTTCAATAAAATTACAAAGGTAAATAAATTTAAAACTCACTTTTAAAACGTTACGAATCCGCAATCCTCGGTGACGGAGCTTCGTGTTCACACTTGCATTTCGAGAGGCATTATTTACGGTTAGAAGTTGCAGTTACAAAATATATACAAGGCATCATTTAAAACCGTTTTCATTTTACATATCAAAATATTTTGAAAGAAAGGTAGGATTAAAAAATAGTTTTTACTTTATTGTCATATTAAAATTGTCTAATATTTTAAAATTTGAATTAAAAGCCATTTCTTGGAATCTTATGTATAGAGTTGTATCACTCCTAGTAACGGCCCTTAGCAACTCATTGAAGGACCAACAAGGGTTATAGTTGTGTTCTGAGTGAGTAGTTTATTTTATGATTTTTAGTCTATATTTAGGTTTTATAAGCTGTTTCAACTAGATTTTGCATTGAAGAAAATTTAAATGAATAAAATTCTTGTTAAAAATGGTGGATTCATGTACTGTGGATTGGAAAACGTTAAAGTTGCACGTGGATTGTATTTCGAAACTGATCATGAACTACTCAATTTAGCAATTTACAAGGCCTGGAGAAAAGCTCTCCAAAAAAGAGAGCAGACGGAAAGTTGACGTCACGATTCCGAGTGTCGTTGTGTCGAAGTTTTGGAATCGATCTCGAAATCTGTTCTGAACCACTCTTTTAAGACTGACAATATTTTTTGGGGTTCCGAACAAATTCGGCACTCGGAACAGTGACGTTAAACTTTCCATCCCCGCACGTGTTTGTGAGAGCTTCTCTGGCCTTGTAAGTTGAGTAGGCCTTGAACTGCAATGGTGAGAAGTAGTTGTTTATTTTTTCTCCGTTTTTTTTTTAAAATTTAATAAATCAAACGGCAAACGAAAAGGGATTTTTCTCTTGCTCAGTTTAAGTTATACTGCTCGAATAATCGTAAATGTATCATATGTATTGGATAAACACAATAACAAAGTTTGTTTAGAATCTGAAAATGACCCAGAATGCACAACTTCCTTGAAGGTTATTACGTCATATTTCCCAGCATGCATTGCTTTCTTGAGGGGAAACGTCATAAGTTATAGCTCTATAGGCCCCGATGAACGGCCCTCAACTCCTTTGATTATGTATTTACTATTTAGGAACGTAAACAACAAATAAATTCTAGATTTAAACGGCGCGGATTCATATACTATTGATAGTAAAGAGTTAAAATGGCACATGGATTGTCTTCCGAAACTGATATGGGGAGATTTAATTGTGTATTTAGTTTTCTTCGAAGGCCCCGCAATTTTATAAATCTAAATACAAGAACAAAAAAATTCTCTTCCCCCTATATTCCTATTTTTGAATCATCATTGTCATGAAATATGTACGTTTAAATGAATCGAAACATTAATACTTCTTTGTACATTAATACTTCTTTGACGAACTTCGCTTTTAATGCATATCAAGTTCAATTGAATCGATCGAAAACCACTAAGTGGCAATCTACGTTACACCAGGTAAACGGTTCCCTCATATTTCGTTTTCATGTTGCCCGAAACTGTAACAAAACACAAAAAATTAATAATTTTAAGTTGTTTTTTCGAAAAATGAATGTGATGTATAGAACAACGATGTTTTCAATCATCTAAAAAATCATACACATCTAAAATAAATTACATCTATCCATATGCACAATTACACCACAAGTAAGGTTACATTTTGTAAAAGTATCTGGAGGAAGATATACAAAAAAAAAACCCCTCTGTTTTTATATAAAAAAGTTTTTTATCGATGTGAGCATCTTGTGAGTGTGTGGAATAGGAATTTTTCCAAAAAAACAAATATTTAAGAACAGTTATATTTTCACACAATAACTCCAATACTTTTTTCAAATGAAGATATTATATGAAAATGCTTTTACTTTTAAAGATACTTTTGACATTTAAATATCATTTGAAATTAAGAAATTTTTTTTTACTGGTAGAATATCTCTCCTCCTACCATAAAAAAAGTATCCTTTTTTTACTTGCATTAACTGCGAACCCAGGTGCTTCTGTCATGATATGACCTTAATTTAAAATTACTTTACACAGTTTCATGATATGTGTTTTTAAGCTACTTAAGGAAATAAATGAAACCATCAAATATTTAAATTTGTAATCTGAAATGCAATACGTGGAATGCATTTATTGTGGTTACATTCTTAACCAGTACATTTAACATATACAATTTAATAACTATACATCTTCAAAAATAGTATTACGTCACAACTTCAATAGTTTTTACACTGTTTTTAAATACATAGTTTTAAACTCTTTCACCTCTTCACAACTCAACTCTTCACAATCTCTATGCTTCACAATGATTCCATTTGGAATCATCAGTTTGCGATTATTTTTTCACACAAAGTTGAGCTCGCACTTATTTATCGTTAGATAAAAGAATCATCTCTTTTGAAGAATTAAATAATGTTTGTTTTAATTAAATAAAAATATCAAAAAATGGTAAAATATAATTCACTTGCATTCTTTGATGTTTAAAAATTGTTTTTTACTTTTTTTTTTAACAAATACAGTTTTGAAAAAAATATTGTCATAATTTATTCAAAAGTTGAATAATTCCAATTTTTTCCTCCTTAAATTTATTAAAAAAAACTAAGATCCCCCTTTTTATTATTTTATTCTGAAAGCATAATGAATCTATTTCACAAATTTTTGATTTTTAGAATAAAACAATAAAGAGTTAGAATTTAAAGGGTTAACAAAAGTATGCAAAGTGCTTCCCTAATAGTTTTGAGCAGTGTATTTATCCTATAATACTCATTCGGTAAGTCGATAACAAGCATGGCTACAGTGTAACACTATAAGTTACTTATTAATATTTATCCAAAATATCCGTTTTGGAATGGGTACAATAATTAATTCCATGGAAATATTATTACACATGGCATGGATATTTTCTGTAATCGGATTTACGTATCGGACTTTACCTACCGTTGGATAAGAAGGATCAATATTTCCCTAAGCGTAGTTCAATTTGTGACATGCTTTCCAAGTTTGGACAAACATATACACTTATGAATAAGGTTGATAATATCATCTGTAATAATAAAAAGACGTTCTGAAAGAACTCGAACAGCCTATTTTATATAGCGAAATGTTACACAAACCAAATTTATATATACAAAATATCGTTTAGATTGTGTTATTTTCACAAGAAAAATACAGCAAAGAAGAAGTAGAATTGAGTCCTGGTGTAAATGGCTAGATTATAAATCAATGTCTTTGAAAGCTGTGCGTTATTCCCTCTTTTGTGTCGAAAGAGCGTCGCACTGTAACTAAGTTTCTTTTGCGCATCATTCTGACTTTTTTTTTAAAATCTGGGGATAAGTTTTTTTTTTGCCAATTTTTCTTCATACTATATTCAAGAGCTAATCGTGATGTTTTTAGAGAGTATAAAATATGATATATTAATTCAATACTTTTGTGAACCTTTTATTTATGCTTTTTTAGTAGTTTTTCAGTCCGTTAGTATTGCCAATTGAAAAATAAGTAACAAAATACCACCTCCTTATATTTTACAAAACAATTTGACGTGATAAGTAAATGTACTAGAACCATAAAAAAGAGATAAATCTATAAATACTTTTAAAATATTGTTCAAGTTTGTAATATACATTATCAAACGCATTGAAAATAACATTTTTGAACAAATTTAGAAATATTAAATCAGAACAAACAATAACAGTCAATCAACAAAATATTTGTTTTAAAAAATTTGGTTAACATTTTATTTGATTATCATTTTATTGTTCATGGTAAAATTAATTCAGATCAAACACCCCTTTTAGCTTCCAAACATCGTTTTGTAACCTAAAAACTAGAACATTTTAAGGCTATGTCCGTCAGTCTATCCGTCCCCAAATATTACAGACCATGCTGCAAATTCTACAAACAAGTGTGATGTAATCAAAAAATTCAGCTTATTAAAATAAAAAAAAATAGCAAAAATTTCAGAAAAAATATGAATTCGAAGTAGACTTCAATTTAACAAAAACTTTGCACAAAAAAATATTCATTTTTTAAAGCGCAAGGTTATCTTTCGGAATTAAATCTCCACACTCTAAAGTGTTAAACAAGAGGGCGCCACTAATTTTCGGTTAGTCAGGTATTATTTCGACTTTTCTGGAGCAGGTCTCTTGACAGAACTCGCAACCTCAAGATCGGAAGATCCGCTCGATCGTCTTGCAACGAGAAGTGCACGTTTGTCCACGCGGTCATCGGGACATGCAGATTCTTTGTGTGTAAATAATGAGGTTAAAATCTTGATCGATATAAAGCTTTCGGATATGAAGTTTTAGAAATAATTTAACGCAATTTGTATGTATGAACTAAAATAAAAAAAAACACACGTTTTTCGGTTTCTCATTCGTCATAATTTCGATTCGTCATAATTTTTCGATGAAACTTACATTGATTGAATTTTCACCTTTGACCGATATCGAATCAGACTTTTATCTCTTAGTCTCGTACACTTTCAATTTACGGACGCGATCACCGGTTAGTTTTTGCTAAATCCGATGGCCGATCGAACAAATTTCGAGAAACAAAACAATGCAACAAGGGAAACTACGCATCTCTCAAAAAGATAGCCAGGTGGCGCTGTAAGCGTTACATCAATTTACTTAGTATTGCTTAGTATTACTACAGTAGTTTCTTTAGGTTACAGATGATTTTCTAGTAAATGGTGTTTTCCTGTAAAGTTACTAAGTAATCGTTAGTAAATTCAAGCCAAATTTTTTACAGTGCATAGCATACAAACTGAACAAAAAAGTTTATTTATACATATTAAATATAAATTTAAAGTTTTAAATTATGCCAGCTAATTTTTACTGGCGGAATAGAAAAATATACTGCTGTTAGTGACAGTGAGTAAAGAGGCAGAGGAAAAAGCACAGTGAGTCTGAATGGACAAGAGATAAAATGTCTTGCAGATTCGCCGATTTTAATGAAACAGGAAAAAAAAAAATTCGATTAGTCGTTTGATTTGGCACCGATATCGCTTTAGTTGTAGAGTGATCAGATTTTTTAAATGTTAATGAAGTACATACAAGAAGACACTCTTTACCCCGTCCTCTCACCCCTTCACAATCTAACAATTCCCCGTCTTACTTATTTACTTACTCTAGTAGTGCCTCCTTTAACACACAGCGCCACTTTTTCCTGTCCTTGGCTTTGACCCTCTAAATTTTAACTTTAATCCTTCTCAGATCTTCTTCCGCCTCGTCCAGCCATCTCTTCCTAGGACGTCCAACAATTCCCCGTCTAACAATGTTAATTCCAACCAATTGAATGCACAGTGCATATGGTAGAAATAAAAAAATAAAAAATAGTTGCATATCATGTCTTAAACTTAGAAAAATGATGTGATTTCGACTATTTCTCGCAATTTCTTTTTCGAGATTTCTAGTTTATTTAATATTTATCTGTCTTGTTTTTGCTCCGTACTGCAGTTCAATGCAGTACATTTTGCAGTAAGGGGCAAAAACAAGGACTTTTTAAACATTTTTGTGCCCATTGAAACAAACAAGACATGTCTTTCAAATTCTTAATTCCAACAAGGCTTGATCTTTATTTGTTACTGTCAAGCATTAAAGTTTATGCTGAGTTTATTAAAAAATTATGCCATATAGTGATATATCATAATAAGTGAAGGTTTTGGGATTCATTTACTCAACTAAATTCAACCATTGCATTTAATTTAATACACTAAGCATTTTCGATAGAGGCTCTTAGAATAGTGGCTCCAAATTTGAAAAACTTATTTATTTATTTTTTATTTTTTTCAAACTTACAATATTTTAAAATTAATTTTTTTAAATATTTTTTTAAATCACAATTTTTTGTGCTAATATATTTTCAATAAAAAAATAAGCATATATCACAAAAATATATTAAAATTATAGCAGTTTACGGTTTTATCAGCGAAAGTTTAACCGTCAATTTCTCTTAAAACCGCAAAAACCCGCAAAATGTTTTTACGTTATCGGAAATTGTGAATTCAGAACTGAAACGGAAGCAAAAATTTTATAAAAGATTTAGCAAATTTTCCAAAAAGTAAAAAAAAAAATGTTTTGTTTCGTTTTGAATGTGTAAAGGGGATTCCTTGGACTAGTCAGAGTTTTAGAAGAATAAAACTAAAGAACGTCAAACGGGTTACGATTATCCAGTACAGTCAGATAAAAACAAAGAATATTAATGGTTTTTGCTCGGGAACCTTTACGTGAGAGAGTTTCTTGAACCAAAACATTACATCGTATCCAAGTGTCAGAGTCACACTGTTAAAAAAAACCTGAATTTTACGTACATATTTCTGTGATTATTTTCGGGAATTTACGGAAAGATTGCGTTTCTTTCACAAACAGACGGTTTGTCTGAAATACACAGCTTGTTTCCGTTTTCCTTAAACGCTTGACAAGTGAAAACGGAAAAACACCGTATTTCTGATTGCAGAATTTCACTTAAGACCCGTATGAACGTAAATTCTCCATATAACCTCGCACCCAACAGCTTTTAGCCTCGACACATCCGCCGACCGACTCAGCCACCTTGTTTTTTGTTTGTTGTTTTGTTTTGACCACATCTGAAGCAAGCAAGAAAGATAAATATACAGGTATGTTCATTTCGTTTAATAAAATAAGATTTTTTTTAATGTTTATATTTTCTATCTTCCTTTTCTATCTATAGAATCCAGTTATTGTCTCTTTCTTATTTGCTTCTGTAATATCTATAGTCCTATAATTGACAATGAGGTGACTCCAGAAATTAATAATTCCGTTTGTTTACCAACACGCGCAACTATAGTCCAGTCATTTTGTCAGAAAAACAGCCTGTCAGATGCAAAAGGTGGGGTCAAAGGTTTTATGCTTTTAAGTGGTTTATATTGATGCTAATAAAAAGAAACTATGGTTGCCCACCAAAATTTCCAAAGGCACAATTTTGGAGAGCCAAAACACCGCGACTTTTTTGGACTTTTTTTAGTTTCTTTAATATGACTCTGTAACTAGAAATCCAATGGCTTAGCCATCAATTACTATTTTAAAGAGCATAAAATTCTCTACAAACTGCACTATCTTAAGTTCCCCCCAACCCAACAAGGACGTAAGCTACAGCTCTTAAAAAGGGGTGTATTTTTCCAACATCCATCAAAATCGCGAAAAATCGCACCCTTTCACTTTCGGATTGATTAAATGCATATTTTTTTGGTTTGAATATTTTTACTTTTAAATAATATATCTAAAAAATAATGCTTTTAAAATATTTATGATTAATTTTTTTAAACTTATTTTTTTCTTCGTAAAAAAAACGCAATGTAAATCGAAGATTAGAAACCCCTTGGTAATGGCGCTCGCTTTTAAAATCGAGCCACTATTTTGTCACGTGAAATGCTTTGGACGCGCACTAGATACTTAGTCAACTGATATCTGAAGAGTACACGGGAAACACCGTTTGATTTCGTAGAAGGCTTTCCTCAATAGGCCTCTTTGGCGATGATAGCGAGAAATCGCCTAAACTGGTGTAAAAAACCGGTTACTAGCTTTTTTTTCTTTCGATGCAACCCTTATTCACCCCAGAGATCAGTGGACACGAGTCACACGTTTGTACCGCGAATGAAGAACCTAAAGAAAAATCGTTCTTTTTTTGTCACCAATGTCCGCCAAACAGACACAATTACTTGTCATTGTTCACAGGGGAAGGCATGAGAAAAGGGACTAAATCCCTGTTCTACAAGGAATTTATCCCACTAAACAACGTGAAAATTATTGGAAAGGATAAATTTTTTGTTGCGGATGGAGGGTACATTTTACATAAAGTAACTTGGCCAAGAAATGTTTCCTTCAAATGCATTGCTCAGAGTTACATTTCTTACCTTCAAAGAAATTTTGGATTTCAATTGGCTGTTGTATTTGATGGGTATCCATCTGAAGGCCAACAAAATGGCACAAAAAGTGCCGAAAGATATCGCCGGTCCATAATGCATTCTTCAGTTGAAGTCGTTGTTGAAGCGGAAATTATATGCCAGGTCCCTCAGGAAAAATTTCGATCCAACGACAGGAATAAGAGCAATCTCATCGCACTACTAAAGACAGAATTTCAAAATGCCAACAAACATTGAAGTTAACCAGGCAGAAGAAGATGCTGACGTAATGATAGTCAACGCAGCCATTTCAAAGACACAATATTTCGAAAGTGTCATTATAATTGGAGAAGATGTTGACCTGCTTATAATTATGACGGGCCTGGGGCAGCATCTTGACAACCTGTACTTCCAAAAGCCGGGAAGGGGAAAGGGTGAAGCCTTGTGCTTTTCACCCACTTCATACAAATATGACAACAGCAGTGTGCTCTTCCTTCACGCTATCAGCGGATGCGACACAACATAGCTGCTCCTTTTTGGACAGGGAAAAATGAAATTCGCCATACTTCTGAAAAAATACGATCTGCTTCAGGAGACAGTACCTGAAACCAGAGGCCACTCCAGAAGAGGTCATGATTGCCGGCGAACGGTTCTTAGTGGCCCTGTACAGTGGATTATTGAGCGAAGTAAAACTCAACACCCTGCGTTACGAGATTTTTGCGAGGAATCTCACAAAGATCTCTTCCTCCGGATCCATCTCTTCCTCCGGAGTTAGAATCAAGTTCAGGCTTGGTTAGGAAATGACATCCCTCCTGAGGAATGGGGGTGGGTCCGCAGTCGAGAGGGTCTCCGGCCATCTATGATGCTCCAGGACCCAGCGCCTGAGTGCTTGCTCCGTGTCGTCTCGTGTAGCTGCAAAAAGGGCTGCGGGAAGGCATGTTCGTGCCAAAAAGCCGGCCTCAGGTGCTCAGCGATTTGCAAGTACTGCAGTGGAGTCAACTGCGAAAACGTACAAGACGTGACTCTGGAGGAAGAAGAAGAATTGGATGACGTTGACGAAGAAAAAAACGCAGTACTCTAAAATTCAACTCCACCCTCCATTCCACACCCCTCCAGTTCACCCGCTATTTTTTATGAAGATGATCCAAGGCCGTCTACCAAACGACAGAGAAAGCGAACTTGACCATCTCCAAAGCTGTGCCTTTAGAAATTTTGGTGGGCAAACATAGTTTTCATTTAATAGCATAAATGTAAACCACCTAAAAAAATAAAATCTTGCTTCTAAGCTTCGATTAACATTGCGATTTTTTACGAAGAAAAAAATAAGTTAAAAAAAATTTATCATAAATATTTTAAAAGCATTATTTTTTAAATATATTATTTAAAAGTAAAAATATTCAAACCAAAAAAATATGCATTAAATCAATTCGAAAGTGAATGGGTGCGATTTCTCGCGATTTTGCTAGATGTTGGAAAAATACACCCCTTTTTAAGAGCTGTAGCTTACGTCCTGGTGGGGTTAGGGGGAACTTTTAGAGAGTGCAGTTTGTAGAAAATTTTATGCTCTTTAAAATAGTAATTGATGGCTAAGCCATTGGATTTCTAGTTACAGAGTTACATTTAAAAAACTAAAAAAAGTCAAAAAAATTCGCGATTTTTTGGCTCTCCAAAATTGTGCCTTTGGAAATTTTGGTGGGCAACCATAGTTTCTTTTTATTAGCATCAATATAAACCACTTAAAAGCATAAAACTTTTGACCCCACCTTTTGCACTTGAAAACTACCAAATGACTGGACTACTAAGTCAATTTGATTATAATGTTTAAAAAAGCTGTCAAATATATGAAATAAACAAAGTTCACAAACAAACAAGTGCACATTATTAAAAAAATAATGAAATAACTTGAAATTATTACATTTAAATTCGATTGAAAAGCTATAGCCCTCGTGTAGCTTTAGTGCGACGATAATTCAAAACCTAACCTCGATTGAAAAGCACGGTTACGCTATCTCTATAAGCATGGTTTATTTTAAAAACTATGCAAGTATACATAACGCAAACTTTTTCTTTATAAAATAATAAACTTTTGTTGATTTTAATGAATCAA